>OZ005660.1:148600-1348600 GCA_963930645.1 Salticus scenicus
CACTGTAGAGTTTGACACGTGAATGGAGCAATTACCATGCTGGTATATCCATTCGCCCCCATATAGCAACTTTCCAAATGGAAGTAACTGTACATCAAGCATTTTCTGGAAATCTTCGGAACATTGACGACCTTTTAAAAAAGCAACATCGGCAGTTCCATTGAAGAAAAATGCTCCCCACACCATGAGTGAATTCCCCCTTTTGTTGTCTGCTGAAAAAAAGTTTGAGTTTCCTTGCGAATACCGTGCACGTAATATGCCCAAACATCAGGGCCATCTAAATTGAACTTCTTTTCATCACTAAACAGAACACTCAACCATTCATTTGTCGAATTCATACGATTTCGAACCCATTGAGCACGAGCGTCTTTATATCGTTTTGTCAACTTTGGTGAATGACGCATTTTGCGATAGGCAAGCAATTTACTTACAGCAGCGGTCGATGCACCGGGGATTTTGATACTGGAACGGTCATTTCTCTAGAAGTTGACCGTACAGAGAGGTTCTGGGTTAAAACTAATCTGAAAATCTTTCTGTCTTGCCGTTTAATTGTTTTCTTTTGTCGCCCAGCACGTGATTTTTATTCAAAATTGTCAACTTTTGACAGAATTTGGAAAATGCCGACTCTGCTGCCTCCAATTTTTCTTTCAACGTCCACAACTTTCATTCTACGAGCTTTCAACCGATAGATTTGCAAAATTTCATTTTTGGAAAACTGCATGTTGCGAACTATCTTTACAACAGTCGAATAAAGAAAGACAACTTCCCTTACAGTTTGCAGCAAAATTATTCGAGCACTAGCAAAAATTCTCATCTAAAAAAGTACACTTTATACGTCTTGTTAAATAAATCTTGTTAGACTGACTAAGAACATGATTCGACAAGGATTTATTTAACAAAACAGTATTAAGTGTGACTTTTTTTATATAGGAATTATTGCTAGCGCTCGAATAATTTTGCTGCCGACTGTATGTTTCAGAAAACTATTGCGTCACCAGTACATAACCTTGGAATATTGAAATTTGGAGATCAGTTCTTGAATCAGCTTTTAACATCGGTTGTCTATCTATTTTTGGGACAACATTATTTTGTTTTTATTTTTTATATTAAATTTATTACAGTTTAAAGTTATTTACGTATTTTATTATTTGTATTACAGTCGGTAACAAAAGTGTCCGAACACTAGCAAAAATTCCTATGTAAAAAAAATACACCTCATACGGTTTTGTTAAATAAATCCTTATCGAATCATGTTCTTATACTGACTAAGAAGAGGATTCGACAGGGATTTATTTAGCAAAACCGTATGAAGTACACTTTTTTTACATAGGAATTTTTGCTAGTGTTCGGACACTTTTGTTACCGACTGTACATCAATACACATTTGTATAATTTATTTCGTCTTTCTTACACATTAGCTCTTAAATCCAAACAAACGGTTGTATATAAATTTTTGGGACGCACTTTATGCAACTTATATATTAAAATTCATGCCGTTCACTTGATATCGATATTAAAAACTAGTTGGCATAGGTGGACTCTGCTCAGTTCCCCATCATATTTATGTTCTCAGAAATTTCTAGTGCGAGACATATTACTAGTGGATCTGCAGATCAAGAGCCTCAATGTCCTATTTGCATCAGACATTATTCAATAGGTCATTTTTATTTATTCCTTATTATATAATAGTATATATTGATTCGATCGACTTATTACCAAAATCAAATACATTCCTGAGGGGGGCGGCAGCCCCCCTCAACCCCCCGTTGTATCTCTCTTTGTATACCTATTTGTATATGATATAAAGTGTTACGAAATTGTAAATAATTGCATTTATTTTTGTATAAATTCTTTCAAAGAGGTTTAGTAAGTTGATAAAATGCTAATTTTGTGCCTTTATAGTCGTTTTAGCATTAAAATAGCCAAATTTTCCTTTAAAAACGCATTAAAAAGCTCCTATAAGGGAAGAAATAAATTTGGCGCCAAATTTGGCGACTATTTCCCTCCTTGGCGATTTTTTGGCGATCTTGGCGAGAAAATCCTTATTAGGGATATACCAAATATGGAAGCTCTAATCTCATTGGCTGATGTGATACGAGAATTTTCCAGAACAGTCTGTTTTCGATAGAAAAGTATAAAAGGAGCATTATTTTCGCCAAGGCGGTCAGTCTCAGATCTATATCAGTTTCGTCAAATGCTTGCTCAATGGGCTCATGAATATGTGTACCAAATTGCAAGTCAATAGCGTTATTTTGGGGGCCGCTATCGCGGTACATACAAATTCTTCCCATAGGCCGTAATGGTAAAAAAAACTTTGGCGTGTCCCTGTACACGAACTTACAAATGGAATGCACACCGAAAACTATACAGCTAATTTCGTGGGCATCATGAACATGTGTACAAAATTTCAAGTCAATAGCGTGTTTTTTGCGGCCGCTATCGCATGACAGACAGACAGACAGACGGAATCCAAAATCCTTTTGAGTCTCAACAGAGGGCCTCCATTCACATTTCGGCAAAAATTGGAAGTCAATAGCTTGATTTTTGCGGTGGCTATCGCGGTACATACAGATTCTTCCCATAGGCCGTAATCATAAAAAATCTTTGGCGTGTCCCTGTACACGAACTACAAATGGAATACACACCTAAAACTATACAGCTGATTCCGTTGGGCTCATGAACACGTGTACCAAATTGCAAGTCAATAGCGTGATTTTTGTGGCCGCTATCGCGGTACATACAAATTCCTCCCATAGGCCGTAATGATAAGAAAAACTTTGGCGTGTCCTGTACACAAATTACAGATGGAATACACACCCAAAACTATACAGCAGATTTCGCGGGGCACATGAACACGTGTACCAAATTGCAAGACAATAGCGTGATTTTTGTGGCCGCTATCGTGATACATATAAATTTCTCCCATAGGCCGTAATGATAAGAAAAACTTTGGCGTGTCCCTGTATACGAACTACAAATGGAATACATACTAAAAACTATACAGCTGATTTCGTGGGGCTCATGAACATGTGTACCAAATTTCAAGTAAATAGCGCTTTTTTTGGCGGCCGCTATCGCGCGACAGACAGACAGACAGACAGACACAGCCCAAAACCAGAGGGCCTCCACTGACGTTTCGGCAATAATGTTAAAAGAAATCAATTTGACCAAAGCTTCATACAGTGACAGAATGAAATCCCCCCTAATAGGCTATCCACCGTTCACTTCGATATATTTATCTTATTCTAATCTATTAATTTATTTTATCGGGGTCAATTCCGTTGTTTAGTTTTCATGCTACTATTTCCAATGCAATAATCCTCAAATTCATATTTATATGAAAAATTTACAATTTCGCTATGTTGATAAAATCGTAAATTACGAATAATTTACGAAATTTTCCTACTAGAATATTTGTATTCAATCATGTTCAAACAAATATCATAAACGTAATTTTGAAGTTGTCTAACGTATTTAGGATCCTCAAAATGGAAGTTTATGCTCAATTTTGCTTTATTCTGACATGTTAAATAAATCGTAAATTCCAAATAACTTACGAATTTTTTAAATTGGAAAAATCATAGTCTATGATATTCATGCCAGTATCCTAAATATTATTTCGAAAGTGGTTTGACATCTTTACGATGAAAATATCCCTCAAGATTGACGTTTATGTGAAATTTTGCTCTATTCAGCCATGTTAAGAAATTCGTAAATTTCCAATAACTTACGAAATCTTTATATTGGAAAATTCATAGTCATTAATATTTATGCCAGTGTCCTAAATAATGTTTCAAAAGTAGTCTGACATCTTTACGATGAAAATATCTCTCAAAATTGACGTTTATGTGAAATTTTCCCTTATACTGCCATGTTAAGAAATTCGTAAATTTCCAGTAACTTGCGAAATTTTCAAAGTAGCATATTTATAGTTACTGATGTTCATTCCGGCATCAAAACTGATATTTTAAAACTGGTCTGACATTTTTACAGTAAAAAGTTTACATTTAATGCACGTTTAAGTGATTTTTTGTCCTATTCTCCCATGTTAAGAAAATCGTAAATTTCGAATAACTTACGAAGTTTTTAAAATCGAATGTTGCAAATGAATAGGGTTCTTGCCAGTGTCGAAAGTAATATTTTAAAACTGATCTGACCTCTCTGCGACAATTTGTTCTTGAGATATCGTGTACACAGACTAACAAACTAACGGACTGACCCACTAACAGACTAACAGACTAACAGACACCCTACAGACAGACACCATAGAAATTTTGTCATTTTCGGATTCCTCACACCTGAAAACGCGTAGAAAAGTCAAAAAACCGAGGTCGAAATTTTTCACGATTACCTAAGTTCCCCATACCTATAGTATGATGGGGAACTAAAAGTAAGGCGAAAACTGCTTAAAATGCATAAGCAAGCAGTCTGTGAGTTCACATGTGCCAAAATTTATTGCCACAAGAAGATTTAGAATAAGTATGATATAAAATAGTACTTGTCGTTAAAAAGTTAAAAAAAAAAAAAAAAAAAAAAAAAAAAAAAAATCTGGAATGACTCCACTTGACTTTCTGAACATTAAATAATTAATGGTTGTATAGAAAATTTAAAGTATGAGAAGTTGTTAAAAAAACAAAAAAGAAAATGATAATAGGATGTTTCAGTATTTTTCTGCATATAGTATGCTGTTTAATTTAACTCTATTATACTTCAAATAAATTGAGCCGATAGATCATAAAGATAAAGACGTTTTAGTCGTGTCTCAGTAAAAATCTAGTGCTTGATTCACCAAACTCCATACAGTTCATGCGACTGTGACATATAAAATATATATAAATTATAAGCTCAATCAGATAAGGCATTTAGGCTCTATCGCCCTTTAGAGAATTTGAGCCTATAAGCCGTAATAATATATAATATTTCATTGTATCCCTAGAAAAATCTATATGTGCTAGAGTTACCAAAACCTATAACGTTCGTACGTTGGTAATCTATAACATGCATGTAAGTTTTCAGGTCAATCGTGTAAGGTATATAGATGCTATTGCACTTTAAATAATTTTAGCCATAGGTATGACAAAGAATTTTTCGTTGCGTTCCTGTAAAAATCTGTATAAGCTAGATTCACCAAATTCCATACAGTTCATGCGACAGTGTGACCTATAACATGTATATCAATTTTCAGTTTAATCGGTTGAGGCATATAGACACTATCGTACTTTAAATAATCTGGAGCGACTCCACTCGACTTTCTGAACATCCGAACATTAAGTAATTAATGGTTGTATAAATAAATTAAAGTAAAAGAGGAAATTAAATAAACGAAAGAGAAAATTATAATAGAGTATTTAAGTATTTTTTCTCCCTATAGTATATTGTTTATTTTAAAGCTATTGCCCTTCAAACAATTTGAGTCTTTAGAGCATAATGATGAAGAAATTTTCATTGTATTCCTGTAAAAATCAATAAGTGTTAGACTTGCTGAAATTCATAGAGTACATTCGATGAGGATTTATCTGTAACATGTATGCAAATTTTCATATCAATCGGAGGAGGCGCTTAGACGCTATCGCCCTTTACATAATTTGAAACCATAAGCTACAATGACAAAGAATTATTCTTTGTGCCTCTGGAAAAATAAGTGCAAAATTCTTCAAAATTTTTAAAGTGCGTGTAACGGTGATCTATAACATGTATATAAATTTTCAGCTCAGTTGGATATGGTGTTTAGACGCAATTAAACTTTAAAATTTTGAGCCACAGGGTATAATGATAAAAAATGTTTTCGTTGTGTTCCTGTAAAAAATCTATGAGTGCTAAATTTCTCAAAATCTGTCCAGCCCCTGAGATGGTGACTTATAACATTTCTAATAAATTTCTGCTCAATTAAATAAGGCATTTATTCTCTATCACACTTTAAAAAATCTGGTGTGACTCCACTCGACTTTTCGAACATTAAGTAGTTAATGGCTGTATATGTAAATTAAATTAAGACAAGTTGTTAAATAAACAAAAGTGAAAATTATAATAGGATGTTCGTGTATTTTTCTCCACTGTTTAATATTATGCTGTTGCACTTAAATAATTTGAGACGACAGAACGGCAATATTCATCAAAATCTACACAATTCGTGCGACGGTGACTTATAACACGTGTATGAATTTTCTGCTCAATCGAATAAGGCGTTTAGATGCTAACGCACTTTGAAAAATTTGGGCCCTTAGATCATAATGATAAATAATTTATCTTTTTGTTCCTGCAAAAAAAAAAAAAAAACTATAAATGGTGAATTCACCAACATTTATACAGTTCATGAGACGGTGACTCATGCCACATGTATATATTTTCAGCTTAGACGAATTGGGCGCTTACCCGTTATCGCACTTTAATGTATTCGTCTCGTAGGTCATAATGATAAAGAATTTTTCTTTATATCTCTGTAAAAAAACTATAAGTCTTAGATTCAGCAAAATCAATAGAGTTCATGCTACGATGATCTATAACATATGTACTAAATTTCCGATTATTCGAACCGAGCGTTTAGATGTTTTTGTGTTCACTCACACACACACACATATATCATCGTAAAAATAGTAAAAATGAACTCAGGGGACTTCAAAACGTATAGAAACACGAAAATCTCAAAGTTAGATTTTTGAGATGATTACAATGCTTTTCTTACGTATTCATGTTCGGAAAGTAAAATTTGACAACAACGTTAAACACGTCCTCCGTCTCATTCGGTAGGGTAAGTTGATTTCTTTTTCCTTATCAAGTACAAATTACTAATGGACTTGGTAGAAACATTGATGTAGTCTATGTACATATGGAGCTTTAAGGAAAACGGTTCACAAATACCTTTTTATGTGAATTTAAAATTTTCAAGTGGCCGGTACTTGAAAGCAAGATGGCGGACCAAGTTAGCAAACAAAAATATCGATTGCAATTGTGAATTAAGTATGTACAAATTTAGTTCAAATTAATTCAGGAATCTCAAAAGTCATAACGTTGAAAAATTAAGTCACCGCCACTTGGATCAAAATGGCGGAGTAAAATGCTAAGTGAACTAATCAAAATATTTGTAAGATAAGCCCCCTGTCCAACTTTGGTTCAAATAAATTCAGTATTTCAAAAGTTATCACGATAACAATCTCAAGTGGCAGCGTTCAAGTAGACGCAACTTGGTAACAAAATTGTAGAGAAAATTGCCCACGGAAATCATAGTTGTTTGAATGATAAATGCATTTTTCAACTTTGGTTTGAATTGATTAAGTATTTCAAAAGTTACCATGATAACAAATTTTCAAGTGCGCACCAGTTGAAAACAATATAATGGAGCAAGTTGCCCAGGAAACTCATTCAAGATATTTGAAGCATAAGTTCCCTGTCCAACTTTGGTTCGAATCAGTGAGGTGTTTCAAAAGTTATTGTTATGACAAATTTTCAAGTAGCAGTCTAAGTAACTGCAACTTGGAAACAAAATGACGAAACAGCCTGCTCAGCGAAAATATCGAATATATTTGTATGATAAGTTCATTGTCCAACTTTAGTTCAAATTAAATCAGTATTTCATAAATTATCGTGATAAGAAATTTTCAAGTCACACTATGATTTCAGGTTGCCACCACTTGGAAAAAACCCCTGATAACTTGTTGTTGTTGTCGCATGCCACTCGTAAATTTCCAGTCCCGGTAGTGGAACTATCCGGATGTAAGGCAAGAGTGGTGCGCCTTCCGTTTTTCTTTAAGGAGCGCCACTTAGGGAGGAAGAATGACTTTAGCTCCAGAAGCTGGAGAAAGATGGCAGTACCAGCCAAACAACAGTAACTCGAATTTTGACCTGGATCAGGGCCGAGTTAAACCCATGTTCCGGTAACCCCAGAGGTATAATTTTTGATGGGAA
Organism: Salticus scenicus; assembly: GCA_963930645.1. Classification (NCBI taxonomy): domain Eukaryota; kingdom Metazoa; phylum Arthropoda; class Arachnida; order Araneae; family Salticidae; genus Salticus; species Salticus scenicus. Next base: position 156,503 of record OZ005660.1, read on the forward strand.
CTTGGAGGACTTTGCGACCACGACGGAATTTAACGTGCACCAGTCACCATTAGCGTACACGACGGACTTCGGCCGTCTCGAGGATGGAACCCGCAATCTTTCGATCACGAACTCGCTGCTCTTACCGACCAGGCTACCGCGGCCTTCCCAGCCCAGAGAACTTATCTGAGATATTTGAATGATAAATCTACTACCCAAATTTGATGTGAACTAATTCAGTATTACAAAGGTTATCATAATGAAAAATTTTCAAGTGGCTGCCACTTGGAAATAAAATTGCGGATCAAGTTACCATGTGAACTTATCCAAGATATTTGAACCGTAAGTTCACTATCCAACTTTTGTTTGAATCAGTTTAGTATTTTTAAAAGTTGTCGTGATGGCATATTTTCAAGTGGCAGCGTGATTTCAAGTGGCCGCAACTTGGAAACAAGATATCGAACAAGTTGCCCAGTGAACACATCTAAGATAATTATGTGATAAGATCACTGTCTAACTTTGGTTCGAATTGAATCAGAATTTAAAAGTTATCATGTTTGTAAATTTTCAAGTGGTAGCCTAATTTCCAGTTGTCTCGCTTAGTTTGTGAAATCCGCACTTTGTTGAAAATGGTGGATAAGGTTCATTAATAAAGTTTGACCCTTATATAGTCTATGTATACATCAAAATTCAAGCAAATCCAGTCTTAAATACGCTTTTTACAGTGTGAATTTGAAATTTTCAAGTGGTTTCCACTTGAAAAGAAAAAGGCGGAGCAATTTGGTTAACAAACTCATTCAAGACATTTATAAGGTAAGTTCAATGTCCAAATTTGGTTCGATTTGGAGTACTATTTCGGAAGTTATCGTGATGTTAAGTTTTCAAGTGGTAGCCTGATTTCAAGTGGCCCCGCTTAACTTAAGATATCCGCCGCATTGTTAAAAATGGTGGATAAAGTTCCTTAACATGCTTCAATGAGATCTTTATGAGATTTATATTTACAGCAAAATTCAAGCAAATCCGGCCTTAAATACGCTTTTTACAATATGGATTTGAAAGTTCGAGTGTCCGCCACTTGAAAACAAAACATCGGAGCAACTTGATAAACGAACTCATTCAAGATATTCATAAGATAAGTTCACCGTCCAAATTTGGTTTAATTTGGAGTATTATTTCGGGAGTTATCGTGATGACAAAATTTTTATTATAGATAGATAAATAGATAGATAAACGAAGTGATTGCAATAGGTCGATTTCTAAAGAAATCAACCTAAAACATATGAAAAATGGTTTTTAATTAACCGAAAAATCCATATCACATGCCCCTGTTTCAAAAATTCTGAAGTTCATAACAATGCATTTGCTCTTGTATAGAATTACTAACATAAAAACAGTTTTGAAAAATGTAACCTGTCTATAGTTTTAAAAACCCTTAATATTTTATAAGACTAAATAAAATGTTTATCATTTTCATCTATTCCACAATATAACTTTATAACTGATTTTCAAAAATTTATCATACAATTAAGCGTTTTCCTGTCATTACTATAAAGTAGTAATTTTGAAAATTTCGAAATTAATTTATGTTTTCTGAATGACACAACTTCAATCCTAAGCACTATTAGTTTTAAATAAATAAAGGCTTTCATATTTTATATGTCGTTCCTTAGAATTTATGAATTTGAGTTCAGATTACATTCCTGTATGCTATTAGTCAAAACATATAAGCAGTAATATCCATTAATGCACAACAGCTCTTATAGCATTTTAATACCGCCTTTATATGTGTTTCTCTCGTATATAAACTTAGAATATTCATTAACAAGTCTTCAATTATTTATTTTGAAATAATTCAAATTTCGATGATTCACAATTACTGTCAAAACGTACGAAAGATGATAGTTGCATAATCTTTCAGTTGCCATAGTGATTTAAGGGTCTTAAAAGTATTTGTTTGTAAGCTACATAAATTTAATATACTTCTTAAGAATAAAACATATTTATCTTTTCATAGTATTTATATTTAAGTTCATTCTAAATTTCTTGTTAATTAAGTTAAATTGTAATTAAAGTGACTTAAATGATTTAATAATAATAAAACAAAGAGCCTTGTAGATTGCATAGGTTATAATACATTTTCTAACTGCACTTATTCGTTATATCTCTGACCTGATATTCGTGTAACCTGAAATGCACTTTCAGCCTTTCATAACATCTACTCTAATATATCTGAATTTTTTGTGGCTCAATAAACGCAGGAGGAATTTTTTTTACACAATTTTCTACGTGAAATATTCTTTTTCTTAAAAAATATACGTTAATTCCATTTTGTTTAGTGAAATTTACAGAAGTTAAATGAATCAGTGAAAAATTTCGGTAATTGACGTGGTGTACTTGAATCCTTCTGTATACAGGGTGATTAAAAAAACGTGGACAAAATGACATGGTAGATCAGTCATACAACAAGGATCAAAAATCACAAGGAACAGAGGGTCGCAACTGCGATCCGGAGCCGCTACAGGGCGTCTAAAATAATACATAACACAAAGAGAAGAAACAAAACCATTACAGATCCTTTTATTGATAATTACTTACTCACATGCGACTAATGCAAGCCAAACGTTGAGCCTACAGGAGATGCTCAAAGTTTTTGCCAGATGCATCGAGACACGCCTGGCATCTACGTTGAATAGAACGCCGCACCTTCCAAAGATACTAGGTGTATCTTGAACACATCCTGCAGCCACAACGATTCTTACTACCAAGTCTTTCGGCGTTGCAACAGGTGTTTCATACACAAGTCCTTTTAAAAATCCCCATAAGAGAAAAATCCAAGCGAGACAGGTCTCGTGATCGTGGTGGCCATGCGGTTTGTCCACTTCGACCAATCCAGCCGTCAGGGAAAGTAGCCTGCAGATGCGCTCTGAAGTCTGTGCTAAAATGAGCAGGAGCTCCGTCGTGCTGAAATCAAATGCGTTGACGAATAGGCATCGGAACATCATTCAGCATTTCTGGCAGAACCTCTTGCGAGAATGTTAGATAAATGTCTAGTCTTTCGTTAAGTCTTTCTGGGAGAATGCTCGGACCACGTAAACAGTCTCCTACAATGCCAGCCCACACGTTAACGGAAAATTTTCGTTGTGCGGCGTGTGGACGTCTAGCATGCGGGTTTTCATCCGCCCACGTATGCAGGTTGTGAAAGTTTATCACACCCTGTAATTAGAACGCAGCCTCATCCGTGAGGAGAACACTTGCGAAGTTTTGGTCTGCAGCACTTTCTTGCAAAAACCACCGCTGAAAATCCGTACGATTGTTGTAGTCTCCCGATTCCAGTGTCTGGACGCGTTGTAAATAATAAGTATGTAGTCCTTCGTCCTGTACAATATGGGCCAGACGGTAGCTTGGGGGATATGGGTCTTTCGGGATACAACTCGTGTACTCGTTGAAGGATCACGCTGGAGTTCTTGGACAACTCTTTCTTCAGCATAAACTGTCCGATTTATTCGTTGGCGACTAGCATCCGGCTTGTGCACGTCGAAAGAGCCGGTTTCGCACAATCGTCGATGCAGAGTGGCAAAGGATGAACGGCTAGGCAACTGACTACCAGGATATTTCTCACGATACATTCGCAAGTCTTCTCGTCCATTGCAGTTGGCCAATGCCGTAAATTAAATGCATGTCATCCATTTCGCGGTGCGTGTAACTAGCCATGTTACACCCAACGCATCCACGGCTCGAATGAAGACAATCTCCGTTTGCTCAGCTCGTGTTTGTAGCGCAACGCCCTCTCGTGGCTCTAGTGCCCTCTACAGGCGCTTGCGACCCTCAGTTCCTATGCGATTTTTGATCCTTGTTATATGACTGATCTGCCATATTATTTTGTCCACGTTTTTTTGAATCACCCTGTATATCTGTATACGAACCATTTTCTGATCTCAATAAAAAATTTTGTTTCCTATAACCATATGATATAGATTTAAAATACCTAGTCCTGATGATTACAATGATTCAAACAGACGCAGAAACGCATGCGGAGACAGAAATACAAACATATCAACCAAAAACTGAAAAACTGCTTTTTTAAGCAGTTACTTTTGAGCTCGGACAATACTTATTTTTCTTTCATTTCCATAAAAATTTACTTTTCCTTATACTTGCACAAGAAGCAACAGTGTAGAATTGAATAATTTAACAATTATATAAACACAAATGTCTAATAGTCGGACTAATTGAACATTTACTGCAAAATAATGTAGACAATTATGCGAATCTGATAGTTTTTATTCTTGTATATTTGTGGGTTCAGTCCAGGATCGGTCATACAGATGTTTTCGTGGTTTTCACCGAAACTCGTCTAAATATGGGTAGTACAACTTATAAAGATTCCCTAAAGGAAGACATTACTCCCAGAGCTAGGACCGTAACATAATGAATCAGCCTTAACTCAACAACTACTATCGCAAAAATGTGTATCGTAATCTACCCATTTTATAAAATATGCCACAAATGCATTGTTATTAGTTTTTAAATACTCTGTATACAAACAATGGAATAAATTTTTAATTTATTTGAAGTAGTAACACTATTTTTCGATTGAATATCTATGGTAAATTACAATTTTATTGATTTTTACTTTGATATCGAAGAAAAATGGATCATTTTACTGAAAATTCTAAGCGCGCACAATTTAGCCAAAGGAAGATTACTAACATCGTAAATGTATCCAATGCTTCTCTTATATAATAATCAATCTATAATAACTAGTATATAACCCCGTCAAAAATGACGGAATGTGAACGATAAATCTTGAAAACAATGTTTAGATCATGAAGATTACCACGTGATCATTCAAATGTATTTTCAGTTTTTGTTTATAAATCAAATGTGTTTCGATATTTTCTAATTTTCGTTCTGAAATTAAAAAAAATTCTACCCGATCAATAAATATGAATGACAATAAAAAAACTGCTGGTTGACAAAAAATATAGGCCCGAAAACACAACAGCAACTACACATCCCAGTGTTCCGTTAAGTGCTCTATTTAAATTCCTCATAATAAGAATAATCTAGTGTGTCACTTACACGACTTTCTCTTACCCTGAAATTTAATGCTATAAGTACAGGTTGGAGATTAAGAGGTAAGATAACGTGTACTGTTATGTAAACCTATGTTAAACAATTCAAATTAGGCTTCGGAAGAGTTTTATATGATAATTAGTTCTGGCCCCCCTCAACCCCCCGCTTCATTAATGCACCTACATTTATATAGAATTTAATTCGGTTATTAAAAAATAATTCAGTTTAAAAAAAATAATTTATTAAAATTACTATTTAAAAAAATTATCTTTTATGATAATGAATAATACTTTTGAATGTCCCTGTACACGAACCATTTGCTTCATCTTAACGAAAAGCTTACTGTAGCATCCCTATATGATACACATTTAGAATACCGAGTTTGGAATTTCTGCTACTGTTTGTTCTTGAGATATGCTGATAACAGACACAGAGACCATTCGCTAAAAACGTGATTTTCGTATTCAGGGGACCTCAGAACATGTAAGTATAACAAAAACTCACATTCGAAAATTTGACCCTAAAACAATACTTTCTCGACCCTATGGGTAAGAGGAAGTAAATAACGATTCACTTCATTTACCAAAATACTTTTTTTTAAGACTATCGAAGATCCTATTTCCAAATACGTAAGCGTAGTGCGACGTCACTGACCGTCCGTGGATGCAAGAAAAAGATTCCCTATGTTAATCGTCCATTGTATTTTTTGTAAAAAATTATTAAAAATCGAAGAAAATTATTTTCCGATTTTAATACCCGTATTTGGGTATAGGTATGATATCGTATCCATGTGTTAGATTGAGTTATTTTGCTGTCAAATTGACAAAAATTTAAATTTCAAAACTGTGTCATCTTTGGCGTTTTTTGTATTTGGCGATTAAAAACAAACTACGAAAATATACATGTCAGATGTTTATTTTCGTAATATGTATTGTACGAAATATTGTTTCATATAATTCATCGCTCTCTTAATATAAGTTGTTAAAATAACCATGATTTTTGAAAGGAATGAAATATGTTAGCCAAATAATTTGGCGATATATTTTTTCCGCCAAGGATGACAGATATATTAAATCTATTCCGCTGCAACATATGAGTATCTTATATCAGACACTTTATTTAAACATTTGAAAACAAATTTGACTTCAAATTATGATAGAATATTTATCATTTTCCTTTTAATTAGTATATTAGTTGGATATTTATTGTGTAAATATCATCCTTTGAAATGAAATGTTTATGTTTTCAACCAAATATGGAAGTTTGCTATTTTATTTTTCTAAAGTTTTGAAATTTAAAATTTAAATTTTATCAATTTTACAGCAAAAACAACTTAATCTAACGCATGCACACGATAACTAATACATATCTATACTGAAATATGGGAATTAAAATCGGGAAATAATTTTCCTCAATTTTTAATAATTTTTTACAAAAATCCAATGGGCGATTAACATAGGAAATCTTTTTCTTGCATCCACTGACCCCCAGTGACGTCATCACTTTGCTTGCGTATTTTCTAACTAACTATCTAATAATTACATACACTCAATGCTAACCCAAATTCACCTCTACTCTATACTCCCAACCAGCTATCTCACCCATAACATCGCCAAAATATCAGGAGTGGATCGAGAGAGCACACTTGCTCCTTTGAAATAGACATCTAAATTTTTAATTGTTGCCTTTATTTTAATTTTTTCAACCATAATATAAAATATGCTTTCACTTGAAAAAAGCAAAATAAATAAAATAAAAAATAAAATATTAATATTTTCTTTTGACATTCAAATGCTTTAAAATGCTGATTAGATATTTTTATTTGTAAGAAAGCCTCCTGCTACCTGAAACCCCCGTTATGAATTTAGACCCTTCCACTAAAAGTAAGGAAATAGAAAACGAAAGATGTAATTGGAAAACACGTAAACTTGTGTTGTATCATGCACGTATATACGCTTCGCGCACATAAATATATATATATATATATATATATATATATATATATATATAGCGCCAGTATTGAGCCACTACATGTGAATCATCTGCTTTTGCTTTAAAGACCTATTTCTACATTGCAGTAAGTTCAGTTCATTACAATATCTTTTTGCCTTTCAGGTCTGGGTGGGAACATGACGATCTAGCATGTCCTTTTATTAAATTATTTTTATCACAAATATCGACTTTGTAGTTTTTGGATTATTATATTAATTTAGTTATGTTACTTTTATGAAGCACTAATTTTGTTATATCTAATTTTACATGAAGATTGTTATATATAATTTGCCAGCAATTTATTCTTGATTTTGTTGGGAGTATGCTAATTTCGCCATGTTTCCGAAGCCTGTTAGGCCTCTTTTAATTTAATTTATTGTCTGTTCTGCTGCTCCCACCCACTGAAGAGGAAGCGGAAGGGTGTTTTTCGCATGTAGTGTTGTTTTTTGCAATTGTTCATCGTTACTATAATTCGTTACTTTTTTTAACGTTTTTTCTTGTTATACACGCCCACTTGTCTTCAAGTTTCACCATATTTTCTAAATTATATATATATATATACATATACATATCACTGGACACCCCCCCTACCTCGCTGTGCATGAATCTGAGAACGCATGTAACTCGTTTACGAAGCAATCACTATCACGCACGTATGTTCGCTTCGCTCACATGAAAACCAGAAAAGAACATCACTGGACACCCCAACCTCGCTGTGCATGAATATGAGAGCGCATGTAACTCGTTTTCGCAGCCATCACTATCACGCACGTATGTTCGCTTCGCTCACATGAAAACCAAAAAAAAAAAAACATCACTGGACACCCCAACCTCGCTGTGCATGAATATGAGAGCGCATGTAACTCGTTTTCGAAGCCATCACTATCACGCACGTATGTTCGCTTCGCTCACATAAAAACCAAAAAGACATCACTGGACACCCCTATCTCGCTGTGCATGAATCTGAAAACGCATGTAACTTTTTTTCGCTGAAATAACTATCGCGCACACAACTCCCCCCCCCCCCCCAAAAAAAAAAAAAAAAAAAAAAAAAACAATGGATACCCCTACCTTGATGTGTTTGAATCGCAAAAGTGCACGAAATTACGATACTTACGTATTATCCGTAAGTACATGCATGAACAAATTTGATATTTTATTTATTTATTTATTTATTTTTATTATTATTTTTTTTTCACGTGAAAGCATATTTTATTTTATGGTTGAAAAAATTAAAGACAACAATTAAAAATTTAGATGTCTATTTCAAAGGAGCAAATGTGCTGTCTTGATCCACTCCTAAAATATCCAGGATCCAGCTAGGGACTTTCTCATTCTCAACCGAACATTTTATCTTGACTCGACATTTTCACCTTAGACTACCCTACTTTCAATACTCATTTCAACTGGTGACCTTTACTTGCCCAACCAAACATTCTATCCCAACTATAACTTTACATTAATTTCAAAACTAAAATCAACTGGCGACATTTATGTACTGAACTCGACGCCAATCATACCTTACAATGTAAACAAACAATGAAGCTTGATAAAAATATTTAAAGACTTTAATATGTTTTTACAAATATGTTTTAAGATTTTTAAGGCTTTAATATGTTTTAGAAATATTTTAAGCGTTTTTTTTTAATGAAACAGTCAAAGAGTCGTTCATTCGCAATTAAAGAGTTGTCCATTTGGAATTTGTATTTTCTGAATGGCAACAAATTATGTTTGTTTTTATTTGGCATTGCGTTGTTTATAATCATGAAGTTACATAATTCTATTTATAGGTTCATGTTTATAATAGCCAGTGATCCGTTATATTTAATTAAACATTTAAACATTACAATTGAATAGTTTTTCAAGGTTTTAGAGGGAATAAATAACAATATGTGCGATACAAAACATGTATGAAAATGATATGTATGTTTTCGTAAGTTGAATTGAACAAACGGGAAAAAAAAAAAAAAAAAAAAAAATGGCTTCCAAAAGTTTCCGTTTTGAAGCGGTGTAAACCGGAATCGTGAATGACAGATGAGGGTCATTATATATATTAATATTATATACTAGTATCGCCCAGTGGTCAAAATTCGACCACAAATTTATTCAAATCTCAGAATTCTTTTAAGTTAGCACTAAATAATTAGAAATTTAAAATTTCTCGGTAAACAATGTTCTTTGTAAATACTCTTTCGTCATTAGCTAAATGACCTTGCCCACTGTGTCAAGTTTTTGTCAGTCAAACGACAAAAGAACCAAATATTTAAATAAATAAATAAACTCACTTTTTGTTGCCTGAAGACAAATAACAAAGAACATTTGGATTTAAATGAGCATTTAATAGACAATTTTTTGTCAGTCAAACGATAAAAGAACCAAATATTTAAATAAATAAATAAAGTCACTTTTTGTTGCCAAAAGACAAATAACAAAGAACATTTGAAGTTTCAAAAATTAAATAATATATATTATTTACATATTAATACACAAACATGAAATTTATCGTACGGCTAATATCTCTTTAAATTACAGCTGACATAAATTATAAAACAAAAAAGAAAGAAATTAGATCTTAAATAAATTAGAAAATAAAAAAATGATTACTCATAAATCAAATCCTTAGACAATCTTTTTTGTGGTTCCACGGACGGCCAGTGACGTCATCACTTCGCTTGCGTATGAGGATGCTATACAAATTACTGTGTCTATTGTTTTATTTGAGTTTTATGAAATTGCCAGATTTAACAACTTTCCACTTTTAGGTATTTTTTAATGTAAAGGAATACGTGTATGAAAGGGAAAAATGGGGAAAAATGGGGGAAAATGCATAAAAAATAAAAGCATTTTTAAATACCTTCTTGACATCGTAAGAAAATAATATTTGTATTCGCACCTTCCGGCTAACCATACCTTTCGAATGATACCATTTTCAACCCTCTACTCCCATAATTAATATGTTAAAAAGGACTACAAATTTTATGCTTGCCTATTAATATATAGATAATAATCAATAACTCTAGATCACATTCAATTTGCAGTAACATTTCTACATAATTGGGAATAAATGCCTTATTTGATAAGTATTTTCCGCTTTAATATTTTGCACTATTCCCTTGAGGAAGTTTCCTAATTTCATTTTATACATCATATGCTCATGATCATGCTGTGCAAAAACTATTCAACCTCACTGTTATGTAATTAAGTCATATTTAAACCTATGATTACACGATATGTCTGATCGTCGATATAATTGCATTCTTCACGAAACTTGTTGCTTTGATACATGCTCTTTACTGTGTAATTACACATTCTTGTTTATTAATACTAATTATAAAATTACATGCAAATAATGTATTAACGATTTAAAAAGCGTTACACATACAACTTTGAAAATGACTTTATTTTTATGTAAAGTCAATATTTTTATTATTCCGTTTGTATGAATAGCTTACTTGACTTTTACATGAATACGAAATTTTTTGTGCTATGATTCTGAAGATTTATGGAGCATTTACACGCGTACAGGGTGCTCGAAAACTTCAGTTTCCTCTTTAATTATTTAAATATAGATTGCTAAAATATAGAATAAACTAATAACTGCTATAAAAAACTAATAAAACTGTTCTATATACTTATTCAGAAACCACATGATTTATTCTGAAAGATCAGTCGGAAATTGCAAAACATTTAGTTCGCAAATTATGTAAAATGTTTCGCATATCTCACCTAGAAGCAAATTAAGTATTAATTTTCTATAAAATTTCTAATTTGCAGCTGGATTTAGAGATTTTTGATCTGTGAACTCATAATTATTATTTACAGCTGATTTTTAATTTTTTGTAAAAATCGGTGGAAAATAAATTTTTTTTTTGGTTGTAATCATCAGAAAATATTTTATTTTATGAAAAGATAAAGTGTGTATAGATGCTCCCAAGATCTTTCGTAAATAAATATGTGTAATAAAATCAGACATTTGTTTCGTCTTATTTATAGATATTTGACATACATTGAAGAAAAATTGAATAATATATATAATTTCTAAAAAATACACTGCATAAAAAAAGTAGACGGACACTTCTTTACAATTTTTTAAAACCCCGTCTTTGTTTAATAGGAAATGTCAATTAAAATTCTTTAACATGTTTATACTTATCAATCTTCATAGTTTGATAGACAAATAAAAATATTCAATTATTTATAATTTTAATGCAGGAAAATGCAGAAAAGAGAAAAAATATACATTTGCACAATACTTTTTTTCTTAAAAAAGTAGACGGACACTGGTCAAAAACTGCAATTATCTAAGTGGGTGTTTTTTGCGGAATACCAGTTTTGCATGTACATGTACATTTGGCATTTTGCCAATTGCTAACGTGCTTGACAAGATGTTTTTATGTAGTTAAATTTCTTGGAGATGAATGCGCCATGCCACGAGGAATTCCTCTAACTGATTACCAGAAAGAACAGATTATAGCGCTGAAAAATGTTAATAAAGGAGTCAGAAAAATTAGTAGGCTAATTCTAATAAGCAAAAGTAGCATCAGCGATTTTCTACGTGCCCCTGAAGCCCATGGCGTAAAGAAAAAGAGTGGCCGGTTAAAGAAACTTTTGCTTAGAGACCAAAGAAAATTTTTTACTGAGCTGAAAAAAATTGGAGCATCAATTCCCAGAGTTCAAATAAGCACAGGAATTACTAACGTAAATTCTCAAACAATTTATATCTACATTAAGCACTCAGAGCTATTTCAATATAAGAAGAGAAAACATCATCCATGCTGGAAGGATTATCACGTGACAGAACGCCTACAGTGGGCTCAAAACCATATGTCTTGGACTACAGAATGGATATCTGTAGTTTTTTCAGATGAGAAAAAATTTAATTTCGACGGCCCAGATGGATATCAATATTATTGGCACAGTTTGGAGAAAGAAGACGATGTGTACTTTACTCGACAAGTTGGTGGTGGTGGCGTGATGGTGTGGCTAGCTGTTGGCTATGGTGGAAGGACAATTTTAGTGCTCCTAAGTAAGAAGCAGACTCACAAAGATTATATTGAATCACTAAGCAGTGAGCTTTTGCCATTTGCGTGTGATCTTGGAGGAGAAAACTGGATTTTCCAACAAGATGGAGCGCCAATACACACCGCTAACAACGTTAAAAAATAGTTTCATGAGAACAACTTCAATATTTTACCCTGGCCAGCCAAGAGTCCGGATATGAGTCCTGTAAAAAACATTTGGGCTATGCTTGTTCATAAAATTTATGAGGATGGACGCCAGCATGAATCAATTCACCAGCTCAAAGAAGCTCTTACAAACATTTGGGAAATTTTCTGTCAAAAAAAGATTCAAAATCTCATTGATTCGATGCCTAACAGAGTATACGAACTTATTAAAGCAAATAGGAGACGAACCCCTTACTAAAAACGTTTTATTTTAAAGATACAAGATGTGTCCATCTACTTTTTTAAAGAAAAATTCCAGTGCAAATATGCCCCATTTTTGTTTTCTGGATCTTTCCACTACATAATTCAAAAGGATTGAATCTATATCCAAAAAAAAAAAAATAATAATAATAATATATGATGTCTCAAGAATATAATTATATTAGAGAAATGAACCTCATATCTCTAATTAAAGAAATAAGCGGCTTTAAAGTAATACAAGTAAGTGTCCGTCTACCTTTTTTATGCAGTTTAATGCTATTCAAAATGTGAATATAAAGCTATGAAATAGAAATATAATAATTCATGTGGGGATGCTAGTTTATGTCAGAAGTTATTTATATCGCTTTTTCCGATATCTCGTGGGTTTTTCCCCACTTGTTTTCAGGGTGCATTGCAATATATATATATATATATGAAAATATAATATATGTTTTCAGTCAAGATAGTTGTAAATAAGTAACAAAAATAACTAAAGAAAAACTTACGAGAAAATTAATTAATGTGAAACAATTCATACGAAAAATTAACAGCAAAAACTTAAAATAAATGAACTAAACTATCAAAAATGCCCCATATGACTTGAGACATATGTGTGGGGTTAAAGCATGCTTTTATTGATCAAACTCTCCCCCTAGGCAGACAGTTTAATAAAAAAGCACAAATATGGCTAAATAAAAGATGGATAAAATAAAATGAATAAATAAAATGGAAAAGACAAAAACTTATATGGGAAAGGCAGAAAATGATCAAACATTTACAAATACGTTAGCATGTATTTCATAATAACGCCAGCAAGACAGCTAACCAGAATACGAATCTTTGAAAAAACTTATTACATCGCCATCTATATTAAATTAAAGAAATTAAAACAATAAATAAAGTTATTATAGCCAAATATAATCGAAAAATAAGGATTATAGAAAAATTAAAAGGAAAATTAAAAATCATTTATATTTCAAATGTTTTAAATATTTTTCTATAATATAACTATGTAAAAAATCTATAGGATAATCACTTTCAACAGCACTATTAAAGAAAACCTGAATATTTTTAATTTTGTCATGATAATTAGAAATTAATGTTTTATTGCGTTTAAGATAGTTTAAAATTATATTTCTGTAGATAAGTTTACTAATGTTAGAGCTCCAATTAATCAATTTAATCACATTAACATTAAAATTATTTCTTTTATCAAAAATAGTTGTAATTATTTCATTATCCACAATATCTATATCCAAGTCCAAGAAATTTGCTTTTAAAGGATTAAAATTAGTACTAATGAGTTTTAAATAAGAAGAATAAAAATTAGTTTTTACTTTAGTGTCATAATTTGTACTGGTAAATGCAATCAGATAATTAATATATCTGTAAATTATAATACCCTCATTAGATTTAAAATTATTTTCATAAGTATGTAAGTACATATTTGCTATATATATATATATGTATTTTTTTTTTTTTTTTTTTTGTGTGTGTGTGTGCTAAATAATAAACTCTGGATTCTAGATAATTAGAATGGTAAAAGTTATTTTCATTAAAAATGTAGATTTAACCAATATTTTTATCATGTAAAAAATTTAATAAAAGATGTTTTTTGTGATATTATTATGATATATAGAAAAATACATAATGATATATTTGTTTCAGAATGCTAAATAAATTTTGAAGCATTCTACATATATACCATTAGTAATTATACTTCAGTCATGCGATTTTTTCTAAAATTATTTCTATGAAATTAATATAATGGCTTTTAGAAAAATTATGAGAGTTTGATGACTAATTTAAGCGATTATTTGACATTCAACCTCAGGTTTTAAAAATTGCGTTTATAAGAAATTTTTCTAGCTGATAAAAAAAGAAAGAAAAAAGGAAAGAATCTGTGATATTTTGTAACCAATATGTTTGGAAAGTTGAAATAATATCAGATTTACTAATTGAAAGATGTTAATTATTTAAGCGAATGTATTAAAATTTAAATAAAATATTTTTTTTTTCAGATGTTATTAAAAGCCAACGTGAAAAGTTACTATATAAAAAGAAATAATAAATAAATAGAATGGTTGAATACAACAAATATGCTGGAATAACTTCAAGAAAGCGATTCCAAAGCCGTACGTAATAAAAATAGTTTTTGAATAATAAATTTAGAGCACTCGATTCAGTTAGTAGCAGAATTTTAGTCTATTAGAAATAATCACATTTTTCTGAAAGTATTTATATCAAAGAAATTTGCATAAGCCTGTTGGAAAGGTAATTTGAAAGATTTTTATAAATATGTTATGACATTTTTTTGCCAATCAGAGAAAGACTTTAGAATTGAGCTTATAGAATTGAACCCTAAGAAATTTCGGGAAATTAAATAAAATAATAATAGTGATAAAGAAAATAAAAATATTAAGATAATTATAATATATTTTCTTTGAAAGTATTCTTTAAAGATATTTTATTTTCTGAAGGGAAGGGTATCCTTTTGATGCACGCATCATCATATAAAAGGTGCAACATAATTTCTTAGTTTTTACGTATTTTTCCGTTATTTTAAAGAAGAAATTAGCTGTTATTTTATTGAAATGTTGCTTTTCAATTTACACGAGACTTTAATTTCAATTTAATATTAAGGGCGAATTGTAATCAACGTTGTTAAACTATCAATGTTGTAGTTATGATTCTTTTATTCTTTTACAATTTTTTTCTTTCCTTTTCGTTTTGACAGCAAATTAAAAATTGCTGTTATTGTTACTTAGCCACTCGGAAATCCCGATCCCCGGCAGTGAAATTACGGGATTTAAAGCGACAGGGAAGCGCTTTCCGTTTTAGAGGAGCACTACAAGTGGTGGAAGAACGACTTAGCTCGAGAAACGGGCGAAAGATGGCAGCACCAGCAAAAAATAAGAGCTCGAATTTTGATCCAGATCAGGCTTGAATAAATCCCATTATAAATAACTCCTGAGGTATAATTTTGTTGAAAACTTGAAGGACTCAGCGACTACGACAGACTTAACGTGCATCAGTCACCATTAGCGTACAAAACAATCTTCGGCTGGCTCGAGGATCGAACCCGCAACCTTTCAGTTACGAGCTTGTTGCTCTTACCAACCAGAAATAAACCAGGAAAAATCTTCAAAGTCTTGGACGCCTAAGAAAAAACTGAAAAGTAGATAGCTGTTTCGGTAGCATTTACGCACAGTATGGAAAATGCTATTAAAACAGCTGTCTATGCTTTTCAGTTTTTTCTCTTTGGTGTTCAAGACGTCGAAGATTTTCCTGGTTTTATTAATTCAACGTCAAGTCTCATTTTAATATTCTTACCAACAAGACTCCCACACCAAGTTAAAATTTTTAATATGGTATAATATAAAACTTTTAATATAGTTAAACGGTTAAAATAACTTGTAACTGATTGCAAGAAGGAAAACGCCTACAATGTGCTATATGCTTTTTATTTTTATACTTATCTTCTGCACGAGAGAATAAATAGAGAAACGTACAAGGTTACAATAGATGATTCATCGGGATTTAAACACTGTTTATTTACACGTATGTGACGTACAAAGACGGAAGATGGATGCAAAGATAGATACTCTTACCGAGTTTTTGGTACATTTTACAGATGTTTAATGTTTGCGCCCTTGGTCACCTGTCATACATCCATGTTTAATCAATGCACGTCACAGCAGCGGTGATGTATCCTTACAATTCTTGCAACATTATTGGCATTGGGGGTACAGATACTTTAACCCAACACCACAAGAAGAAATACAGGGCATAAGATCTGGTGACCCGGCAGGGGGGGGGGGCGGCAGGGCAAGAAAGGAACATCATCCAGACCAGCGGGCGATATCCAACGATGTAGCAGTTGCTTTCTGTTTAGAAAAGCCCGCCATCTATCGTGCACGCGAGCCACGACGTGAACTTTTAAAACTGAGAGAGTATCTAACTTTTCCTGTCTCATCCGTTTTTATGCATCGTAAACGTGTCTATAAACAATGCTTTAAAACTCGATGAATCATCTAGGATAATTCTGTACACTGTTTTGACAAAATCTGGAAAATTAGACAAAGATTAATTTAATTTTCTTTTGCTTAGCATAACATGTCTCATTTGGCATTCACACTACTTTCTTTTTCACTACATAACTAAAGACGTGTTGTTGTTGTTTAAAGGGTAAAGTTAATGTATTTAAACATTATTAAAGTACTTTGAAATCAGTTAAAATATTTTTAGACACTGTTTTAATTAATATGATTGCACGAACGACGAACATTGTGATTACATTTAGAAAATAAATTTATTTATCAAATTTAAACGTTTATTTCAAATTATAATTCAAAGAGATTATTCTTCGAAATCTACTACACTGTCAAACAATAAGTAATTGGACAATTTCGAATTTAGACGTTTTGTCAAATATTTAGAAAAGTGCTTAAGTGATCACATCTTGAATCTTTGGAATTATGAAGAACAGATTGTACCTCATATATTTCAGCAAAAATTTTGTCCTGAAGAGGAAAAGAGAACCAGTAAAAAATTAAACAAAATTCAAAATGTTTTGTATGATCCTGTAAAAAGTGAAAATGAGTTGAAATGCGTTTTGGCTATAGTATGTGATTATGAGGACTCCCTCTAATTATCTGTAAAAATTTGTATGAGGCTACCACATATATTCATGGAGATTCAACGATTCCTTAAGAAATTCAACGATTTCTTTAAAAAATTGTAAAAATATTACCACTTTTTTAATTAAACACTTACGGCCTTATTCACCATTAGCTTCAACTCCCGGTTCAACGCCAAAACTTGAAAAGCGTCTAAAGGCAGAGTTTTGCTTTCAAAGAAAATCTGGCACGCTTCTTCTGGCATCTAGTGTCAAAGTTTTCATATAATTTTTGATTGGCTATTTTCAGCTAAAAAAATCTCAAAATAACAATGCCGTTAGATGGCAGATGCAACGCGTGAAACTTTGCTAAAATGTTGAACCCTGACTTTATACGCTTTTCAAGTTTTTGTGTTCAACCGAGAGTTGAGGTTATTGGTGAATACGGCCGTAAGTGTATTAGACCCAGTGAAATCTCATTTTTAGGAAACTTGACATACTACATTAGACACAACCTATTGCAATCTGAAGGGAAGATTTTTTAATATTTTATGAAATATGAGCAGTTTTATTAAATAACATTTAACTGCGCATGTGCAAGATTTAGCGAAATTCCATTTGCATAATTTAATAGCCAAAAGTATTGAGCTACTTATATGAAACTCCCAAACAAATATTGTGTAAATTCAGAAAATTATGAGAGATAGAATGAGTAGAATGTCAGTTCCTCTCAAAATAAAAGCTAAACTATTAAGGGTTTCACTCCCATTTTTATTTTGATTCGATCAATGACCAATGGTAATATAGTGTTCGTTGATTGTAAATAAATATTGATAGAACCCTCTATCATCTTCCTTTTTACTGAGAAGAACTGAAATTCCTTTTATTCTATCTCTTATGATTTTTTTTAACTTACACGATATTTGTTTGGGATTTTCCCATACGTAGCTCAATACTATTAGCTATAATACAGAGGCTGTTCGCACATTTTTTAGATGATTTTGATGGAGTTTACTGAAGCAATTTTACTCATATTTCGTGTTTTTATTGTTCAGTTTGATAGCCCTTGATCTTAACTATCATTCTACATCGTAATTTCTATGAAAATGATGCTTTTTATAATATCGGAAGAGGTACATTTTTCTACTCTTCTTGAACGGCTTTCCAAAGTCCACAAAGCGTCGTAGTTGGTGTTTGGATAATGTTGATTTTAAGAGTCAAAAAACACAAAAATCCAACAGTGATACATCAGGAGATTTGGCAGGAATATCAGTGAAGGGTATGGTTTTAATTCCCGTTTTTTGTTCCCTGTTTTTCTAGAAAAGCAATTGCGGATTGCGATGTGTGGCTGCTTGTTTTGTCTTGATACAGTTCAACGGATTGATAGCATTGTGGATAAAGATCTGGATTTTCATTTTTAAAAATTGGAATTAAAATATGTTCTTGATAGTATTTAGAGCTGATTTTGACATTTTTGTCACATTTTTTTTTGCTTTTATCTTGCGCTTGTATGAAAAGCCAGTGGCAATCATAAATCCTTTTGAAAAACTTTCTTTTGATGTTTTGAACCATGTAGCAAAAATTTTTTTCTCCACTTTTGTGATAATAAATTGATCTTTTTTTATTGCAACCACTTAAATAGACCCAAGATTCATCTATTGTTGCGACATTTCTCCATTTTTCTCCTGATAAATGCTTTTCATAAAGATTTCACTAAAAACTCTCTTTGGAAAGAGCGGAAACCTATCCTTCCACCCACTGCATTTTTAAAAGCGCATTTTTGCATCTAAACAAAAATTCTAAATATCAGAAGATAAATAAAACTTCCAAAAATATAACTGTTGTAAAATAAAATTCTCCATGCAAACGATTTTTTCTTACTGCGAAATAAAATCGTCTAAAAAATGTTCGAACAGCCTCTGTATTATGAAATGAAATTTTGTTAAGTTTTGCGCATGCGTAGTTAAAAGTTATTTATTAAAATTGCTCATATTTTGTAAAATATTTAAAATTTTTGCATTATGAGTGCAGTAGGTTGTGTCTAATGTAGTAAGCCAAGTTTTCTAAAAATGACTTTTCACTGGGCCTAATATCGTACGTGTAATAATTAAAAATATGCTTTTTTTTTTTTTTTTTTTTTTTCATTTTTTAAAAGAAATCTTTATATCTTCATGAATATATGTGGCAGCCTCATACAAATTCATACAGATAATGAGAGGAATCTTCATAACCACTTGTTACAGCAGAAACGCATTTCAAGCATTACTTTTTACAGGGTTATCCAAAACATTTTGATTTTTTTAAAAGATCTTTTATTGGCCCCTTTTTCCTCTTCAGAATAAAACGTTCGCTGAAATATATGAGATATAACATATTGCCAAAATTTTAAAATGTTTTCTGAAGAACTGATATTTAACAAAACGTCAAAATTCGAAAGTGTTCAAGTACTTATTGGTAGATAATGTATTTTGGGTATAAGTTGTGTACGGTATAAGTTTTGGGTGTAAGTTGTGAAACTATAAGTTGTGTACGCATTGGACAGTGCATTTACAATTAGAATAGTAGAAAAAATCCTAACTTGAAATATACTCCATTTTAACCTAATGTGTCGGATATAATTTATCTAATATATCGGATTTTTTGTGTGGTCCTGTAAACGAAGCATTAATGCTTTGCACACTATATTCTATGCGAAACATGCTTTTATGCATATAAAGAAACTTATTTCAATTTCAGTTTGTTTAGATACACAAAATGATTTTTTTTTCCTCTTGTAAAATAATGTGTGAAAGTATAAATGTTTAGTTTTATGAGGATAAATTTAGTTCCTTATACGTATGTTTGGTATGTGAATTTTAAGCGATATACGACTAGACAAAAGCACACTTTATATGCTTTTATAGTAATAATACAATGAAGATTTATTTATGAGATTTTTTTTCTCCATAGACAAAAAAAAAAAAAAAAAAAAAAAAAAAAAAAAAAATACATTTTTGTTGCTTTACTGCGTTTAGACAATTAATAGGATTATACAAAAGCCATGTGTTGTACAGATTTTCTTCAATAGTATTGTAATAATTACAATTTATCAAAGTTTTCTTCTTCCATAATAAAAATTAAGGTGTATTTTAAACCGTGGATATCTTGGAGGGTGTGGTGTACAAATCGAGCTACGTGTCCAAAGCAGAAGTCGATACCCTGCAGTTCCTGTGAGCTTTGGTGTTTAGTCACATTGCTGCCCAGAAGTGACGTAGCAGTTCCATCTAGTTCCTGAGATGATGGATAAAGTCTGAACGAAGAATCTTCGGACACAGCTCGCTCTAATTAGCTACTTGATTACTGTCTGGTGTAGGCAGCTTCCATGCGGTGATCTGGCGATTTATTTGCTGCGGCGGACGGCATACAACCCGTTAAGCTTGGCCGAGCCCAGGCTGGCAGGAGCCGTCCAAAGGTTTCCAAGGTGTATTTTAAGCCATCGTTATGGTGGTAAAATACATTTGAAGGAAAAATGTTGTAACGGGTAATTACAGTTGGTAGTATTTATAATACACTCTAAGGGACACACACACACACAAAAAAAAAAAAAAAAAAAAATCCACACTTGAATGTTTTTTTTTTTCTTTTCTGCAACCGCAAACTTTATCGTTTAAAAAGCAAATTTTCGAAAAGATTTTATAGCGTCGTCCTGCACGTGCATTTTAGGATATAGCCCAGTGTTAAAAACAAAATGCAATTGCCAGGAAAATTGTAGTTTTAGAAAATATTTCACAAATGGAAAAAATAAGTCAATTAACGATGCCACAAAAAGTATTAATTTTAGGATTAAAATAAAAAAAAATATTACGTGATATGACAAAATAACGAAATATTGGTAAGTGGGTTTTTAGCAAAATAATTTCTTCAAAAACAGTGTAGGAACAATTAAACAAAGCAGGTTAAAAATCAGAAGATCTGCAGAAAAAGCCATTATTAAGGAGAATAATTAAAAGAAACAAGTCTTCAGATAAGAAAGAAAAAAAACAGTTAATTATTGAGCTGAACTGGTTTTCTCTTATGAGTCAAGTTTAATTTATTTCGAGCTGAGGAAAGAAGCTAGAACGATTTCGAAAATGCGACTGACTTAATGAAAATTGCTCTCTTATATTATAAATTTTACTACTGATTTTTTATTGAATATTTTTACTAATTCGAATTTGTATAAAATACCTATTTATTTCTATATGTTTATAATAGAACAAAATGAATGAACGATATTAATTAAATGGATTGGAATTTGTGAGAAACATTAAGATGCTCTTAAATTCCGCATAAAAGTATAAAGCAGAACGTTTTTATTTTTCGAATTTAATTTAATTTAATTTAATCTTTTTCTTCAAGAACTGCAATGAAAAGGTTTGATTTTGCAGTCGCAGGATAAGCTTTCTAAGAATAGCGAACTTAAAATGAATTCTTCATATAATTTAGAAATCGTAAAACGAATTCGGCATAATGCTGAACCTTCAAAAATTTCTGAAAACGAAATTGGGAATTTTGTTAATTAGCCGCAAAATGGGGATTTCAGAAGCCAGACATCAATGACATTCTAATTTTTAAGTTATAGCTAAATGATAATTTTCGACAACCAGCTTTGTTAAAAAAAAGGACGAATTTTGTCTGTAAATAGTGATATATTCCATTGTTTTGGCAATGAAGTGAAACACAAATTATCATAAAATTATCAATCTCAAAAAAAAAAAAAAGAAAAAAAAAAGTATGAAACATATCTGACATTTACAACAAACAATAACAATTATATACAAATAGTACATACACACACACACACACATATATGTATACGTATATATACATATGTTTGCTAAAATCCTTATTTCTTTGACAAAAGTATTCTTCTATACATATACATTTCTCCAAAATAGGACCCTAGAAAATTAAGCTCGATAAACTCTTGCAAACATAAAAGATAAAAATTGTCAAAAAAAAAAAAAAAAAAAACTATGAGTAATTGATTTAAAAAAGAACAAAAACAACATCTAAATGGTGTTATTTTATGTAATAAGTTTTTCTGACAACATACTCACAAAATTTATGGGTAACAGCCAACTTTTGAAGCGTTCGAATAATATGATAATGATTTCATAGTTATCAAAATGATAAATGACTTGTAAAAAAAAAAAAAAGTATTTTTAAGAATAGATTCAATTGAAAAAAAGAAATTTAAATGGAATATCTTGGCAAATTTTATTAAAATAAATTATTTCGTCTCGACAGATTTGTTTCAACCAATTAATTTTCATTATTAGAATATCTGTTTTTAAATACCAACACAGCGTTTATCAAAAAGTGGGTCACGCATTGGAAGCCTGATCAGAATATATTACATGATAAATTCCTTTACACGAATTTAATGTTACAGTTTGCAATTGGTTGCATGACACACATCCTCAATCAACAATGGCAAAATTAAGTTTAATTATGACTGGTGTATATTTTTATTCTAAAGTGAGAAAAGTACTATTACAGTAAATATTGAAAAGAAATGAATAAAAATTTGTAAGAAAATTTCATTATTTTATGAACTTTCTTCAAGAAATATTTTCAATCGAAATAATTAATTATGACCTTTCTCAGCTTATGCAAAATAGGTATGAGTATATTATGAAAGTTGCTACATACAGAACATAAGGCAAAATAAAATAAAATATACATAGAACAAAATATATACATATTTTCTTTTCAACTCTGCTTTAAGATATTTTAAATATCGGTTTCTTAAACGAAACAAAAAGAAATATAAATTTTAAGTGTTATGAAGAATTTCACTCAATAAATGAAATAAAGAATTATATGCCAAATACTGAATGTCCAATGAATGTGAAAACAGAATTTTAAAAGAATGACAGAAGTACATTTCTATCTACCAACTCTAATTACAGAAATTCTATTCCTAAGTTTTTTCAACGTTCAATCTTGTTGTTGAAAATAGGATCTTAACATCTATAAAATGATCCAACATTCATAAAACATGCCGATTTTAATCAAAATTTACAAATGGGCCACATGATCTCCAAAATACCAAATATAAATTTCTTCCCTTTATTTGTTTTTAAGCTATAAAAATAGTTTTAAACGCTAAAACCTTGATATACGTATTCAGGTGACCTCAAAGTACGTAATTACAGCAGTAAGTCAATGTCGAAAAATTGCATTTAAAAATAATTCTTATTTACGACAGAGTCCGAGTCATCCAAGTTTTCAATTCTCCTCGGTATCCTCGGTCTAAATTACTTCGGATAAGCAAGGCGCTACAGTAGTAGTATTTCAAATCATTTTTCCAGTTTATTTTAAAGGATTTGAAAGCGTTTTCTTTACAATTTTTTTTTTATTTATAACGGTTCGAAAATAATATTATTTTGAAATCTAACATAATGATATAATATAATATATATTTCACAGTGAATAAATTGAATTTAAAATAATTTGTCCAATTTATTTTAAAAAATAGCCTTCCTATTTCAAATAAAAGTTTCTAATATTATCATTTGAATATCTATTATGATAATATAATAGATATTTTATAGTGTGTAAATTGTATAAAAATTATTTTTCCTCTTCGTTTTTTAAGAATGTAATGGTGTTTTCGGAATTCTTTTACTCACTAAAGCTTACATAAATAAATTTTATACTTTAGTTACAATGCCTATTATTTACGAACTTGTTTACGGTTACACGCTCTTATATCTTTTACGTGACAGCCATAAAATCAGAATGTAATGGGGAAAAGGAATGAGAAAAGAATTGCTATTTTTCTGCCTTTCTGTTTTTACTTTAATCAGTTTATTTTTAATCTTCTCCGTTTTACAATATTACCTTCTGTAAGATGGTGTACAAAAAATACAAATATGAATATGAATTCCCAAATGCATGTGTGTGACTGAAAAATGATAGCTTACAAACTCTGCATCCAATTTAACTTATATTGGATACGCTTATTAAACGTTACTGATACACAAACTGCATAAATTGTACAAACATGCGAACTTTGGGACACGTAATTAAAAATAATATTATACATTTCACTTCTGTTTATTTACTGAATTTTTCTCTGTTTAGAATTTGCTTAAAAGACTGGTGGCTAATAGATGTTCGGAACGTCAAATGAATCTACTATAGTAAATGTTTTGTAATTACTACTATAAGACTTGTGTGTGTGTGTCTGTCTGCGCTCTGGTGCTCACACTATTGATAGCAGAGCTTCCAAATTTGGCATATAGGTACCCGGGACCCTGCAAGTGTGCACCTCATCGAGATTTTTTCGAATTTCGAATTTGAATTTTTTAAATTAATGTTTTTTCGATTTTAAATATTGGCTTTATTGCTTCATTTGTCATAAATTTAATTCTTCGATTGTAATCGTCTGAGTATCCTAGCAACGGTTATTTCACTATTTATTTTTTTATTTAATACATTCATTTGAAGGCGAAATTATTATTATTTTTATTTATTTATTATATTTATTGAAAATCAAATGGTAATGCAATATAAAGAAATTGTTAAGTTTATGTATAATTTTTATAGTATAACAACTTTTTACTTTTCATTTTAAATTTATTCCTTTAAAATGAAACTTTTTTTTTTTTTTTTTTTTTTTATTTATGATATTTATTGGAGGAAAAAATGGTAGTATATAGTGGAAAAGGATTAAACTGATTAAAATTTATTTGTTTTTCATGTATTTAATTCCTTTTAAAAGAAAATCTACTTTTTATTATATTTTGTTATACTGATCGGAATCAAATCGTAATTGAGTGTAAATAACGGGGGCTATAAAACACATGGTTCAAAAACAAAAACATATATTAGATGCTGCGATACAGTCATCTTTAAAATCGTAGTTCTTAAATAACAGAAGATCCACATGCCGTCGATAAATACCCAGATTGAAGTCCCCGGGAAAGATTTTTTTGCAGACAGTGGGAACCTGGACCTCCCCCCCCCTCCGATGCAGCACGGGTGGAAAAAAGAGATGCCGTAGGCAGCGGGTACTCGAAGGAAGGTCTAGAAGAATTTCAATGTTTATTTATTTATTTATTTATTTATGTACAAATTATTATTATTATTATTTATTTATTAAGTTTTTATTTATAATGTGATGTAAAAAATAAATACTCCGGATCCAATTCTTTTGAAAATTCATTTAAATATAGTGACCAGCGAAGCGGGCGTAGCCTGCTAGTAGTAAATATTTTGTAATTATTACTATAAGACTTGCAGTTAAAATGAAGTAGAGTTATAGATTCTAAAACTCATAATTAATTAGCATAACTGTTTATAAATTGGATAAATTCTTTTCTTTGATGCAATGCTAAAAAAACTAATTAAATAGTTTAAACATCGTAATTATGTGGAATTGACCAAAAATAAATTAAAAAAAAACTGGTGTACAGACAAAAGCAAGAAATTAAAACTTCTTCACACACCATAAATTTTAAATCAGCACAACCGGTTTCGAAAGGACGTAGCCTTTCTTCATCAGGTGCAAACACGTGCAACTGCCTTGGAGGCAAAAGAGCTTTTGCCTCCAAGGCAGTTGCACGTGTTTGCACCTGATGAAGAAAGGCTACGTCCTTTCGAAACCGGTTGTGCTGATTTAAAATTTATGGTGTGTGAAGAAGTTTTAATTTCTTGCTTATGTGGAATTGAGATTACATTTATTAAAATTAAGTTTAATTATTACATAGATTACATTGGGAAACAAAAGCGCAATTAAGAAAGAAAAATTGATGCAAAGACAAAACTATTTGCTAAAGAACTCATCATGACATGTCGGTAGATTTTGTTTTTTAAAATTCTTTGATTACGACGTTTGAAATTCTTCGCTTTTTATAAATATATTTTAATTTTTACTACTTTTTTTTAAATTTTTGTTTGCTTTTTTAAATTTTTATAAGATTTTAAATGTGCGTAGTGCGTATGAATTTGATTCATTTGTTTTCCTGTCTTTGCCCGCAAAATAATACAAGTAGTCACCAAAAATAAATTCAAAAACTGGCGTACAGTCAATAGAAAGAAATTAAGACTTCTTCACACACCATGAATTTTAAATCAGCACAACCGGTTTCGAAAGGACGTAGCCTTTCTTCATCAGGTCAAACACGTGCTTTCTTCATCAGGTGCACGTGTCTGCACCTGTTGAAGAAAGGCTACGTCCTTTCGAAACCGGTTGTGCTCATTTAAAATTTATGGTGTGTGAAGAAGTTTTAATTTCTTTCTAATACAAGTAGTATTACTGGGTTTTGTACAGGTACTTTAGATATATTAAGATGTCCGAGAGATATTTATTTGAAGCACATTTTAACCCATTATGGTCATATGTTTGCTTTTAACTTCCAATTTTTTTTTCTAGTAGTATATCTGCTCTCCGCGACCACAGTAAAATACCATACTGATCTTGTATTATATTAAGTCATTATTAACTACAAAAGCTGTACAATAGTACAATTTTTTTAACACCAACATCAGTTTAACTTAATATTTATCACAGAAAATGATTCCAACATTTATAAAAGAGCGCTTTAAATACAGGGTGTTTATAAAGTCCCGGACCCATTTTGGTGTTTAATAACTCGTAAAATAATGAAGATATAAACAAACTTATGGCATTTATTGATGGAATAACTCATATATTTTCTTTTCAGGTGTGAATATCTTTACTTTTGTAAATATCGTCTGCGTGTGTGGTTAATTTCAGATAATTTCATTTTCCAGTCTAAATATCTGTACTTTTCTAAATATCGTCTGCTTATTAATTGCATTTTTCTCTCTTTTGACTTTTTTTTTACTATTTGACTCTTTTGAAAACCCCCATAAATACCGTGAGGCACAAAGGGATTCCCCAAAGGTTAATGTGTGGTGTGGACTAATGCACGACCGAGTCATTGGGCCTTTCTTTTTTACAGAAAAGACGGTCTCATCAGTCGTATACTTAGACATGTTGGAAAACTTCGTATTTCCACAACTAGAAGAGCTTCAGCCACATGTCTTTTTGCAACAAGATGGTGCACCACCTCATTGGGGTACCATCGTTCGTGGTTCTTTGAATGACCATTTTCCAGGAAGATGGATTGGGCGAGGAGGTTCAATTTCTTGGCCACCCAGATCACCTGATATAACGCCGCTGGACTTTTTCCTTTGGGGATTTGTAAAAGACAATGTTTACAGGAGGAGAGTGTCGAACATTGATGACCTAATAGTCAGAATTACAACCGCAATAGCCTCTGTGGATGCCGACAAGCTTGCCGCTACCTGGCGTGAAATTGACTATCGACTTGATATTCTCCGTGAGACGAAGGGGGCACACGTGGAAGTTCATTGACAAGGGTCATGAAACTTTTTGAGTCTATCTAGCCATTTATGTTATTAATTTTAATCTATCTTTATTATTTTATGAGTTATTAAACATCAAAATGGGTCCGAGACTTTATAAATACCCTGTATAATGGTATCCCCCACCCCCCACAAAAAATAAATAAATAAATAAAATAATATTAATAATAAAATAAATGCAGCCGTCAGCAGTTATACTGTAAACGCGCGCGCAATATATTATGACACTTTATAATCTATGCAAATAAGTTATTATGCACAATGATACTGCTAGAAAGCTATGGTAGTATAAAAATATGAAAGCTGAATTCTTGAGATAATAGTATAAATGTAATGCTTATGAATATATGGAGAGAAAGCATGTTTTGATAATCTTGAATGTGCGAGAAATAACAAAAGCTTTTAGGCATGGAGCAATATTAGCGATTCTGAGACATTTGTGAAATATTCACAAGCAACTGTAATGAATGTGTATCAGTACTGATTTGTGAGGCAAAGGATTAGGTCAGAATAGGTAAATTGTAGTTATCACCGAGTGATGAATGATTGAACGGAATGAAAAATCTCCCGAATTATAAAGAAAAAAAAAATGCAGAATAGCAACAGTAACAGTGCAGTAAATTGCAGAAGATGTTATCCAAGAATTGCCTCGACTTATCCGTGAATGTAATGTGTTCCGTACCAAGCTTCTTAGAGGCAACAGAAGCCAAAGACTACTGCGAACATTTCCAGTTGTTTAATAAAATGACCACTGAGTGCAGTAATTACTTCTAAAAGCAATTTGTAAAATATTATTTCGAATTCTATATGTTTTCGAAGCTGATCGACTTATTACAGTACAAAATTAGTTTAGGTCCTTGGTGGCTAAGGAAAGATCTAGACTAGAAAAATAAAATGTTTTGATGTCAGAGTGTAGACGAACGACCGCAAAGGTTAATAAATTTCGTTTTCCTTCATAATCTTGCATATCATCTTAGTTTAAAGAAAATTAATTCCAACTAGCATGGCACCTAGGGCACCTATGTAAGTCTTAATACGAATGCAAATAAATTTGTATGGCACACAATATCATATTTGTACTGCAAACAACATAACGAAATTAACATACATGTTTCCAGATGGTCAAAGAATATTTACTACATAATATGGTATCCTTATCACTAACGATTGTTTTTCAGAAACACATAAAAGTATCCAGATATATATGTGATTTTTTGAAATACATTTTCCAGTGTATTATGAGTTCAAATTTTACTTTGATATTTTACTTTGCTAAATTTTTGGAACTGTATATATGTGTTTTTGATAAATGGAAAATATATAGGGCATTACAAAGGTAATTTATTTCAAAAGAAAACTTATGTAGATAGATTTTCTATGATTTCGTACTTCACAATTAATATCTATATCTATCTATCTATCTATATATATATATATATATATAATAATTTAAGTAAAATGTCACAACAGATGTAAAATACATTGAAGGTTAAATGATGTAATAATTGTGAGCAATTTGAAGATATTTTATAATCTGTACTAACCTCAGAATATATTTTCTTGTTATTTTTACGTTTGAAATTTTTTCAAATTCCTAAAAACGTTTTCATTATTTTGCAGTAGAATGGTCAATTGTATGATTTGCTTTTGATCTGCCATTTTCAAGAATTATAAATCATGATAAAAAAAATATTCACAATAACAATTATTTGATTTCTAGAAGTAGAAGCGATATAGTAATTACAACTGAAATGGTAATAATTTTACATACAGATAATAAATTCTATTACTTCATGCTCATCTAAGCACAAGCCGTTTCGATTATTTTACGCTTATCTAAACCTGAAAAGCTATGCCATTATATTGCATTAATTCAATTGTCTTTTCCAGATTTTATCATCAATTCAACCGTATTGTTTGTTTTCATCATTAACTCAATAGCACAAAAAAAAAAAAAAAAAAAAAAAAAAAAATCGATAATAATAATAATAATAATAATAATAATAATAAAATGTTCTTTGAAGGTTTTGCCATTCATATTATTCGTTGATGTTTTTTCTTCTCTGTGAACATTTTCCAACGAAGTTGAAAAACGTTTCAGGTTCGTTTGCCTGATTGATGTTATTTGTGTTTACAAAAGATGTTTTTGGTTGAATATGATATAAGCAGAACTATTGTTTCTGTACACGGATTCACAATAGATTTATTATAAACTACTGCTTTAAGAGGTATAAAAATATTTTAATATTTTTGTACTGCATAGGTACCAAACGAAATCACAAATTTATTTAAATAAACAAAAGCATCTTTCGTATACATAGAATATGCTACATTTAACATTAATGTATGATTTACAAAGCCACACAAAACTATTCGTTACATTAAGGAATACAAGATAAAATTACCATTAAAGCATTTTATGTTGCGTCAGAAATTTTTAAATGCTATTCTTTTATTAGCGCATCATAAAGTGCAAGTGCTATTTTTATACAATATACAGGGATTCAACAAAGCAATATATTAGGTTTTGTCTTTATAAGTAAACTACAGAACAAACTTTTGTGAGGTTTCTTCCCCAATAAGTATAAACGAAATGTATTTTAAAGTGAAATAATACAGATGTAATATATTAAATTATAATTTAAATAACAGGTAAAAAATAGTTGAAATTTTTTTAATCTATGAAAATCGCAAGATTTTTCTGATTTGCTATAGTGCTAATCTACATAAACCATGTAGGTTGTTTCCATTTCATTTAAAAAAAAAATAGTTATTGATATATTGGTTACTAATTACTTGTGTATTCATTTCAATTTTCAATCTCAAAGGTCCTAGATTGTATGATTTCTAATTTTAAGGAAGGTTAACTCCTATGTAAAATTGTACAGGGTGTTTTACTGGGTACGGAACTATAGATATTTACAGATTCGGATAGATATATATTCAGACGAGCATTTTGACAATCATCGTGAGGATAATATTCTCGATTTCCTTCTGGACATTATTAATCTTGTTGCTATGTTCTTTTCAAGTGTACAAAATGGGCCTTCATTTTCCAGTGGACCAAACAGAGTTAAACTAGACCCAATAATTATTAATTTCAACAACTAACCATACTTTAGACTATATTTTTGAACTAAATTAATATGAAAATTCTTTTCATTTTAAGAGATTATTCGATACAAAATAAAAATTTTCATGTTTATAGATTTCTGGTCAAAAATGATCCAAAAGCAGCAGAAGGATTAAGTATTAGCAACACAACTTCAATTCTTTTCATGCGTATTACTGAATAATCAAGTTTATGCTGAAGAGATTTATAGTATTGAAGAACTAAACAACCGAATCACTTAAGAAGCAGCTGCTGTGATTCCACAAATGCTAATGATGTCTGTAGGGAAATAAAATATAGACACGATTTTCCCATGAGCAATTAATAAAATCCTGTTGAAGTGCATTAACCCGTTAACGCCCGAATTAATTTTATAAAATATTATTAGCTGATTATTTTACTTCTAAATTAATAGAGACAACTGACAGTAAAATATATTAGCTGAAACAATTCTTCTGATAGTTTTAAATTTAAAGCCTATCCTCATTTATTGACGTTTAGTGTTCTAGCGAGAAAACTTCGAGACGGAAAAACTTTGAGATAACAGATTAATTTCTTATTATATGTTGACAAATATATCGAAAGTAATGTATTATAATATATATTATTATTCAACTTGATTTAAATTAGTATACCTATGCAAAAAGCAAATATATGTGAGACGAATGAAAAATCATAAAATGACTATCAAAATTCTGAAATAATAATTAATAGTAGGCACATAAAACTTTCAGGGATCATTTAGAGTGACGCTATAAACTGTCACTAAAAAGCAGAAATCATTCCAACAAACCACAAAAAATATACGTGCCATTTTATTAGCTGTCCTCAAATGAGGTCACTGGGTGCTAGCGGGTTAATATAAAACTCGCTGAAGTGTTAAATAAAATTCAGCCAGTTCTTTTATTTTTATTTTATTTTGTATTATTTAAAACAAATCTTTTTTCGAGGAATAAATCATGGGCGTACTGAATAATTATGTAAAAACAAAATAAACCTATTATTGTTAAAGATTTTATGAACAACTTTACAAAAAGAAAAAAAAAAAAAATGGTCATTGGATTAAAATATTGCATGTATAATATTATCTTGATATTTTTAGAAAGAATTTTTTTTAACTATTACAAAGCATATGTGAAAATAATTTTTAATACTTAAATAATCTTATTTTTAATATATAAATATTTAAATGTAAATGTGCAAAATGCTTGTCAGTTGCAACACTTTTAACATTCATTTCGATAGTTAGTGTAAAAAATAAAAAAATATTAAAATATATTGTTGATAAAGATTTTTGGGAAAGGAAACAAATGTAATATTTTAGCAAATATAATAATGGTTTAAAAATAATGCACGTATAATATTATTCATGAAAGTTTTATAAGGAACATTATTTAATAGTTTATTTATGTATCAAGAGATTGTTATAATCAAGAGAGAAATTTATGCAACAGCGATCACCATAAACTCTGGACGTTTTGTTAAGTAATAGTTTAATTTCAGTTGAAGGAAGCGTCACTTATATCGTGATTGAAGAATGAGCTCAATATATTAAATGGCTTCAATTACACTTACTTATATATTGCATCAACTAGAAAATCGTTATATACAATGTTAGAATGCGCAATTAAATTGACAATAACTTAAATGTTTTTTGAAACATTTGTAAATGCAAATAAAATCAAAATAAAACAGAGGAGTGTTTTTATGAATAAGGATCAAAAATTTAAAAAGAAATGCAATGGTTCTAGTAATAAAAATTCCTTTAGAAAGATCCAAAGATCAGACAAAAGTTTAAAAATTTTATGTTGGGGAACATTGTAATATTTTCTATAGAGTCAGATACATTTAGTATTCTTGAAAACAGAATAAAAAATTAGGGTTTTACACTGTGTTTTTCGAAGATTTATATTACTTTTTGTCAGGAGCATCGAAAACTATGTCCTTTAGCTTCAAAAGCAGAAAGCGCACATATAGTGAAGGGGCAATAAAAGAAAGATAAGGAAAGACATAGCTATCAGGAGGACAGAAAATACATCTAATAGGAACAGTAAAAGAGTAACCAATAGGAAAGTGTGAAACTACAAGGCAGGAAAAAAATAAGTTTAATAAAATTATTCGATAACAATATTATCTAATAAGGAGAGCACAGAACATGGAAAATTCAGATCGGGATGAAATTGCGCAGAATTTTAGTATATGAAGATAACAACATATTAAATCGGTAGTGTGCACTAGCCACATAATCTGAAGAAAAAGGTCCTTAAAGCTTCAGTATTTGCTTAAGTACAAGTTATTTCGGCAAAGCGTCAACATTCCACTGGCATAGTTGGTAGCGTAAGTGGCTGCAACGCGGAAGTTCCGAGTTCGATGCTACCTAAGGGAAACTATTTTTTAATTATTTATTTAATTAAACATTTTATTTTTTCTTTCTTTCACAATTAATTTAAAACGTAAAAATTTAATAATTAATATTTATTTACTTTTTGTCAATTAAAAATGTATTTAGGTTTTATGGTTATATGTTTTTATTTGTAATATTTGTAATTTTTTTATAACTTGTACTTAAGCAATTACTGAAACTTTAAAAGCTTATTTCTCATGATTGTGTGGCTAGTACGTGCTACTGCTTTAACATGTTGTTACCTTCATACTGTACTGGAAGTCCACGCAGTTTTGCCTCATCTGAATTTCCATGTCGTGACCTCTTCTTGTAAATTAAAAAAAAAAAAAAAAAAAGGCTGTACTTAATCTTTCCTCATTGCTAAACTTTCCTTTTTACTTTCCGAACACTATAGTGAGGAAAGTATTGTAATCATGTCAAAAATCCGAATTCGAGATTTTGATGTTTCTATACGTTTCGAGGTACAACGAGTCCGTTTTCACTATTTTTACGATGATGTATGTATGTGTGTGTGTATGTATGTGTGTATGTATGTGTGTATGTATGTGAGTGAACACGCTAGCGTCTAAACGCTTTGTTCGATTAACCTGAAAGTTGGTACGCACGCATATTGTAAGTCACCATAGTACGAACCCTATAGATTTTGGTGAATCTAGCACTTATAGTTTTTTTACAGGGACACAAAGAAAAATTCTTTATCATTATGGCCTATGGGAGCAAAATCTTAAAAGTGCGATAGCATCTAAACGCCTTATTCAATTGAGCAAAAATTTTATACACATATTATAGATCACAAAAACTCAATCTGTATAGATTTTGGAGAATCTAGCACTTATAGTTTTTTTACAGGGACACAAAGAAAAATTCTTTATCATTATGCCTATGGGGCCAAATTTTAAAAAATGTGATAGCGTCTAAACGCCTTATTAATCCGAGAAAAAAATTTGTACACATGTTATAGATCACAGTTGAACTAACTGTATAGATTTTGGTGAATCTAGCACTTACAGTTTTTTTACAGGGACACAAAGAAAAATTCTTTATCATTATGGTCTATGGGACTAAATTTTTAAAAGTACGATAGCATCTAAACGCCTTATTGAATTCAGCTGAAAATTTATATGAGTATTATAAATCACTGTTGCACTAACTATAAGCATTTTGGTGAATCTAGCATTTTAGGTTTTTACAGGGACACAACAAAAACTTCTTTATCATTATGATCTATGGGCTCAAAGTTCAGTAGCGTTAAATAAAACAACGTGTAATAGATGGAGAAAAATACTCAAACAATCTATTATGGTTTTCTCTCTTTTGTTTGTTTAACAACTACTCTTTCTTTACTTTATCTACAAAACTGTTAATTACTCAATGTTCGGAAAGTCGAGTGGAGTCACTCCAGATTTTTTTTTTCTATTGGCTATCTACTTTTTTTTTTTTCGCCTTTTTTCTTTCAGAATACTTTCTGTTTTTGGAAGGTCAAGACATACTTTTCTAATGCAGATGATGAAGTTTGATACATTCTTCCAAATGCGTGTCATAATAGTTTCGCAGCACATGATAGGTATGGGTAACTTATGTAATAGCAAAAATTTTAGACCCCAGATTTTCGATGTTTTTATATGATCGAAAACACATCAATTAAATAACTGATGTGATATTCGTCTGTGGGTTATTTATTTTGTTAGCTTATAAGGATTGTGAGACTTCATAGAATTTTCGTAAAAAGTTTGTAAATCTGGAGTTGCGAAAAAGTTGAGTTGTGTTCGAAGATTTAACACACATTGATTAAAAGGTTTCAAGTTACGAATTTAAAAGGGAAATATTGGATTTTATGGAATTTAGTAATTAATTTCTTTGAATAAGTTGGATGAAAACTAAATTGCGTATAAATGCAAATCGATTCTACAGTGTATAAAAGGCATATTAAAATCATACTCGTAGTTCAATTGAATTCATTTTAATGGATTCAGTTCAGTGCAGTTCAGAGGTTTCAGAATATTTGAATATCATTCTAAGTTTAGCTTACATCAAGTGAACTATTGAATATTCCTGACGAGTCTGATGCCAATTATTTCGTCGGAAAGTTATTGGTAATATGTGTTCATTTATTGTTCTATAGTTCAATAAAAATGGAGGTAATTGATTTTTATTACGCTCTTAGAGAGTTTCACTTCTCCTTCTCTTTAAGAATTTCAATTAAAGTGTTTTTGTTAAGTTAAATTAGTCTCTGCACTTCATTCTTTTGCAAACAATTAGAAATGAAGAGATAGGAAAAAGTCATGCAAAACCATTCGCCAAAAAATATTGATTCTCTTCTCTCGAGTGTTTATTTTACGGTTTCAAGCAATGTCATCAAATTTCTTGATATTCTAAATGAATATTTTGTTTTAAATAAAACTGAAGATGCCGATAAATTTAATGTATTAATGTATAGTCTTAAAAGAGACGCCAGAATTTGGATCCATGTAGCTTGTAGAAAACTCCACATTTGTCGATTTAAAACGAAGTGGTAAAATACATTTTCATATACAGTAAATAAAGCAATACTACGCCAAGTATAGTGCTGCCATAGAAAGTTCTTTTTAATAATTCTACTATTTGTCTTTTACGTAAGCGTAAGATTGTCAAACAGTTAAATCTGTAACCATCTTATCCTGCACTTATAGATATAATAACTCGATTGTTTATAATACACCTTAAATATTATTTGTACAGGCAAATTCTAAATTCTATAATATGAAATTATTATTTTACATGAAATTGTAAATTCATATGTCGGACACTTTCAAATTTTGTCCAGATATGAAAAGCGTCATTTTAATGCAGCTCCTAGAGGAAATCAAAAAATTATCAGCAGAAACGATATCTCCCCCCATTTCTTCAAATTTTTGGCAATTATTATGTTCAGCGAAAGCAAAAATTTCAGAAGTGAACCTTAAAATTTTCAGCGCGATAACAACTTTTCTTGAAATAATTTTCAGCCGAACAAAGATTATCAACGCATTTGGCCTAGTAATTCATATAGTCAATTTAAACGGGAATAATCAGTATAATAGTATAGAAATCCCACTATAAATCTGCACAGTATTATTGTTATTCGTATAGGCTGTTCCTTTTAGAAAAGCTTATAAAGTAGATTTACACTTATCAAATAAACCCATTCTTGAATCGGAAGAAAATATTTCAAATTATTGTAAAAGGCAGTGCAAAACACCCAATACCAGTAATTTTTTTTCTAACAAGGAAACATTCAAAAGGTGTCATCTTCAAAAAGTATTGAAAAAAATATATGTGATTCTAATCTTCATAAAACACCAGAAAATGAAAAAAATATCAGCTGAAATTAATTACAGCGACCACAAAAAATTATCAAAATTAAGCATATTTGGCGATTTAGCGCTCTTAGGCGATACGTTTGCTAGTACCCAGTTTGCCGTGTACGAACAGAACCGTGTTTTGCTTTTCCGCCAAGTACTCAAAATCAATCGTCTGGCAGTGTGAAATCGCAAAATATGCTTAATTTTGATAATTTTTTGTGGTCGCTGTAATTAATTTCAGCGGATAATTTTTTCATTTTCTGGTGTTTTATGAAGAGTAGAATCACATACATTTTTTTGAATACTTTTTGAAGATGACACCTTTTGAATGTTCCCTTGTAAGACTTTTATTTAATCTAGCACCAAAACAAGGAAAACTTGGTAAAAGTCTACTTTTAAGTGCCCCCCCCCCTCCCCATCAATATTCAACTGCAAGCACTAATTTCTTCAACTACTGACCGAGGAAGCGATCTAGAATCATATTTCAAGTCCGACGAAGGGCAGATGCTTCAGTGACGATGTAGCCTTCATGGATACCTACTGGAACAGTGGAAAGCCACTTTTTGAATGTCTTATGCCCAACCTCTTTGATGTGTCCCAGAGTCCACAGCAACCTGTACATCATTAATTCTACTCTAGGACCTAACAGAGACAGCAAGGATAAATTATCAGGTATGCCACATCCAACATTTTTGTTACTTATTTTAAATGGGTATTTTAAACTAGAATCGTTCGAGCAACTCGATGCTGAGGAACATATGTATTTCAATACATATAAAGGAATTTTTGTGAAATTTTTGCACTCAAACATGTATTTTAAATAATTTCTCTAGCAATCGTTTCGTTCAAGTTTCTATAATCTATAAATTGTATATTTTATAAACTTGAATTATGTATTATCTATCTTTTATTTTAGCCATGATCTGCAGAAAACAGTAATTGTAATGTTTTTATTTTTATTTTTTATTTTTTATTTATTATATTTTTTCAATGTATACTATTGCATGAAAAGTTACTATACTGCATTCAGTTTTCGAATACTTGTACATTTTAATGTATGTAAGATTTTACGTGGTTAAACTAAACTAAAATATAAATTTAGATATTATAGTGTGGTATGATTCATCGAGACTGACATTTTCCTTTAAATTTAGCATCATTCACTAATCTTGCTATCCATTAACCACTAAACCTGACATCTTTAAATTAAACAGATTTTCCTTAAAGTTTAAAATTAAATGAATTTGAAAAGAAATTGAATTGTTTTCCAAAGTGCTTGTAGAGTTTAAAGTTCTGTTATCTTGTAAATGATGCAAAAATTTAATAATCGTTTAAGAAGACTGCAACTGCCCATTATTAGATATTATAATTTTTTTTCAGATAATTTGTTTAAAGATCAAAAATAAACATTTAAATGATGTAAAAATAATTACAAAAAGCAATAATGTTGAAGAAAGTCAAGACAAACCGATGAATTCAAGAGTTTTGTTGAAACCAGCAAATATAAATTTTAAATTTCATTTTTTGTTTTTAAATATATATATTTTTAAAACTATGTTTGTTTGTCTAGAAATGTCCAGTTGAGTGTAAACCTTCTGTAATAATGAGATTACTTTAAATGAAATTCGTTTAAAAATTGTTAGCATTAATTTTAAGGATGTCAATTTCTTTTTTAAAAAAATCTGACACTTTCACATTTTTATTTGTATTTCTAAAAGTGCGAGTTCAGGGAAATCAGCTTAAAATCCTTTTCGGTTATTTATTTTTCACTTAATGTTTTTCAAAAATCTACAAAATTATTTTTCTCATATGGTCATTCCATGTCAAATCAACATAGCTAAAATCCTGACCACTCCCCCCCTCAGATTTTTATGAAATCGGGATCATTTATTTGTTTTATAGAGAAATGAGTGTATACCAATTAATAAGTCCCTATGTCTTTTAGTTTTTGGTATACAAAGCTGCTAAAAGAGGTAAATAAAAATGCAAATTTTCAAAATTCTTCTACTACAAACAACATTTTATTTCCTAATTAACTTAGAATACAAGATTGGTATCATTAGGAAGCTCACAAAGCTTTCAAATGATATATCACATGCATATACATTTAAAATTTTCACTTAAGGTAAAAAGTTTTTACCTTTGATCTCCAATATCTTAAAAAGTACATATATAATTTTCTTTTAAAAAATTATGTTATTGTTACATTTGTTGTCTATAACTATTGTGAATTTCGAAAGATGGGATGACCATGGGATGTCAAGTTATAAATTAAAATGCAACTCTCTACCATATTTCCATGCTAACATAATGTAAGTATTACCAAAAAAATTGCAAATATAACAAAATGCACAATGTAAGTGAAACTTGATTGCAGCTTTCAATTGATCGCATTCAATATTTGTACCCTATCGGGGATTAGAGATAATTGGGACATAGGTACTGTTTAGTTCCCTGGAGAAGAAAAATTAAAATAACGGCCTAATAACAGTTTGAGTAATTTTATAATAGGTTATTATTATTATTATTATTATTATTATTATATATAGCTTTATTATTATTATTATTAATATTATGCGTCAATGAAAGTTAATACAGTGAAGGTACGTACAAAAAAGGTTAGCATTGTGTTATTTTAAGCAGGCTTTTAATTTGTAGAAACTCTGTAAAGAAAAAAAGAACCATTTAAATCCATGAAATAGTTGCATAAATTTTATTGGTTGGTAATCCCCATAACTGTCACTGGAAAAACATAAACTCTGTCTCCTGAAGAAATGTTCAATGCTCATGCATCTTTTAAATTAACTGAAGATTGTTCACCACTGCAAAACGTCCAAAATCTTTATAAATATATTTGTACTAAGTTTTTTTTTTTTTTTCGGTGAGATGGGAAAAGTGATGGTTTATTATTATTATTATTATTTAATCACTTTAAATTTAGATTTTAATATGATTGTAAGTTATTTATCTTTCCAATATATTAAAAAACAAAGGATAAAAACACCACATTTAAAATGAATGTTCAGCCAGCAGATTAACATTCCAAAATTGCAAGCTTTCAGCATTCATTTTCTTTTTCTTTTCTTTTTTTTTTTTTTTAAATATCATATAATTATTAATTACAAAAGCATTGTAATTAGCTATTTTAATTTTAGAGAATTTCTAAATAATGTTAATTTAGACCACCCAAATGAAATAATAAAATATTGTACATACAATTTCAGTACGGAAATACTGATGAAGGGTTGCATTTCAATTTATAACTCAGCATCCCCTGGCCGACTCATATTGAAATTTCCAATTATAGAAAATAAACGTAAAAATAGCATATATTTTTTAGAAGAAAATTAAATATGTACTTTTTGAGATATTGAAGCACAAAGGTCAAAATGTTTGACCTTAAAATGAAAATTTTTAAAAATATAAGCATGTGATATATCATTTTAAATCCTGTTTTATGACTTTTCTAATGATACCAATTTTATATATTTAAGTTAATTAGAAAATAAAACATGGGTGCATTTGTAATACAAGAATTTTAAAAATTTGCATTTTTTATTCATTTTTACAGCCCTGTATATGAAAAACTAAAAGAGATAGGGACATATTAACTGGCATACAATAATTTCACTATAGAATAAATAAATGAATCCAATTTCATAAAAATATGAGGGGATCAAGTTAAAAATGAAGCTTTTTTGTGTTGATTTGACATGGAATATCCTCATAATAAAAGTGAAGTTAGAAGAATCCCTGAATATCAGATTAAACATCTAAATTTATTGAGAATAAATGCTCTATAAAAATAGAGTTTGATGCTTTATAGAATCTTCTTCAGAAATTCGTAAATCTGTAGCTGCGATATAGTCGATTTGCGTTAGAAATTTTAGGAAATAAAAAGATATTCTACGAAGGATAGTCAGTAGTTACGAGTTTAAAAAACAATTAATTAGTTTGAATACGTTTATTGGAAGTTATACTGCGTGTAAATGCAAATTAATACTCCAGTGTATAAAAGGCATTTTAAAATCGTACTCAGTTCAGTTGAGTGCAGTTAAGAAGTATCAATTCGAGATACATTCTTTTGTTTAGCTAACCTCAAGTGTAGTACTCAGGATTACAAATGAAACTAAGGCCAGTTATGTTGCCCGGAAATTATTGGTAAAATGTGTCCATTTATTGTTTTATAGTTGAGAGAAAAATGGAGGTGATTGATTTTTGTTATGCTACTAGAGATTGACATACTTCCCCTCCGCCTCCTTGTATAAGAGCTTAATATAAAGGAATTTTTGTTTATTCAAATTAATTTCTGCTCTTCATTTTTTGAATACACAGAAGCAATGGAGAGAAAAAGGAGGAACATGAAGAGGTCGTACAATACCTATCATCATAAGTTCTTTTGATAGTCTGTGCACATATTATTTCAAGAACAGGTGATCATAAACCGGGCACAGCCAATTCTAAAATGACATCAATGATATAATCAAAGACCCTATTATTTTTTTCAATTTCTAATTTGAAAACTCGAAATTTAGGATTTTCTTAACATATTAGAATAGGGCGAAATTTATCTCAAATGTTTATTATAAAAGATATTTTTATCGTAAAGTTATCTGGCCTGGGTATCTATTCTCCGATCCGACTGCCATAGCGACCGTCCTTGAACAACGACAGTCATCAAATCAAAAGTCGGAATGTGACGTCACATGATTAAAATAACGACTGCTTCAGTCGGAATTGAGGTATAGTCTGGTCGGAGAATAGATGCCCTGGTTTAAAATAACAATTTACGATACGGGAATAAGCACCATTAACTATGAATATAATTTAAAAACTTTGTAAATTATACGAATTTTAAAAATTTCTTAACATGAAGGAAGAAAAATATTTCACATAATCCATACTTGCCAACCATCTCATTAATAACCGTACAATTGTTAACGCCCCCTGAAAAAACGCCCCTTTTCTCACACCTATATTTTTACAGATATTCTCTTCAAATGTTGTTACGATTAAATAAGACTAAAATTACGATAAAAAATCATTGGTGTGAAGAAAAAGGCGGGTACTAAAAATTGTACGGTTCATAATGAGATGGTTGGTAAGTATGCATAATCTTCTATTATGGTATAATTGCATTGGAAAATGTATGAGATTGCATAATAAGTATAAATACGAAACTAACCTTAAAAAAAAAATAATCAGCTAATTAGGATAAGCTAAATGTATCCAGTCGGAGGGAGGGTAGCTTTTAAAGTGGGGCATTTTAGTATCGAGAAAAGTATCATGTATTCGACTTCACATGAATGTAGTATGTCCTACTGAAGAAATGCATGCCAACAAACATATTACTGGGAACTGAGCTGTATCCACACGTGCCCAATAGTTTATATGGTGTTTCACAATGACTTTAGTGTATAACTAATTATTTTTAAAATCGATTATAAATAGTTAATTTTAACTTGATTCCAAGAAAAACTATTCCTGAACGTCTATGAAATTTGAGATGATGAAAAATTGTCTATTGTAAAAGTAATTCTGATGACATTTATGGCGTAATTATAAACAAATTAATCGATATAGTTTCGGCAGAGCTATTATTTTTAGAATTATCAAAATATTACTGA
Organism: Salticus scenicus; assembly: GCA_963930645.1. NCBI lineage: Eukaryota > Metazoa > Arthropoda > Arachnida > Araneae > Salticidae > Salticus > Salticus scenicus. The sequence continues at coordinate 198,440 of OZ005660.1, forward strand.
ACTCTAACTTAATACTAATCGTATTTTCAAAATGATTTTTAATGAAAAATTAATAACACAATAGTGTTAACTATTTTTATTTCAAGCGCAGTTATAAAATTTGTTCATGAAGTTATTAGCTTAGTTTTTCTTAATAAATAATACTTATTATGAGAGCATGTTTCTCAGTCGGAAATATGTTTTATATTTTTTTATTATATATTTAGTTTAAAGTACACATGAAATATATAGTGTGAATACTTTCCTAAAAAAGACAGAAAAGGATTTCGCTCTAAAGTACATTTTTAACCTTCAAGTGTGTCACTTTAAAGTAGGTTTCAATTTATCAAGTGCCAAAAGTTTTAGTAAAAATATTTGTTATTTTTTATAAAGATACTTGAAAAATTGCTTGTGCTATAAAATAGCAACTTCTTAAGACAACTTACAGATATGGTTAAAAATTGTTATTTTTTATTTGTGATAGAAATTTTGAGTTAATATAAGGAAATTTAAAGTTGTATTAATTAACATATTAATTCTGTATAATTTTTACTTTCTCTTACCCATAAGGTAGATATTGTTTTTTTTACTTTCTCTTACCCATAAGGTAGAGAAAGTTTTGTTTTTTGGTCAAATTTTCGAAAGCGAGAATTTGTTATATTTACACGTTTTGAAGTCCCCTGAATACCAAAATAATGTTTTTAGCAAATGGTCTGTGTGTATGTCTGTGTGTGTGTCTGTCTGTTATCAGCATATCTCAAGAACAAATAGTAGCAGACATTCCAAACTCGGTATTCTAAATGTGTATCATATATAGATGCTACAGTAAGCTTTTCGTTAAGATCAAGCAAATGGTTCGTGTACAGGGACAACCGAGAGAATTCTAATACATTACGTCTATGGGGGAAATTGCAGGTAAGTAGAATTTAACGTCTATAGACTGCGCTAAACCAAATGAAACGAATATATATATATATTGTAATAGAGATAGTCAACTGGGAAAAAAAAATTGTGTATGTAGGAGCTTAGCCTCCCTCCCCTGGGGGGAAGTCCCCCCTCGAGGGGAGTAAATTTTCATGATGGGTATCATTCAAAAGAGCTCGCCAATACCTATAAAACGAATGGTTGAACCATCGATCTGCGATAATTTAAAACAAAGTTATCGATAAAAAAAAAAAAAAAAAAAAAAAAAAATCCTTGGAATTTTTTTTTTTTTTTTTTTTAAATATTGAGAATAAAATGGACTTTTTTGGATATTTAGTGTTATACTACTTCTCTAATATGGAAATCGTCTGCATTATTATAAAAGATAATTTTTTAAAATAATAATTTTAATAAATTATTTTTTAAAAACAGAATTATGTTTTAATAACCGAATTAAATTTTATATAAATCTAGGTGCATTAATGAAACGGGGGGTTAAAGGGGGGGGGCAGTAGCCCCCGTCACACAGAATTAATTATCATATAAAACTCTTCGGAAGCCTAATTTGAATTGTTTAACATAAGTTTACATAACATCGTTATCTTACCTCTTAATCTCCAACCTGTATTTATAGTATTAAATTTCAGGGTAAGAGAAAGTCGTGTGAGTGACACATCAGATTATTTTTATAAATATTCCGAAGAATTCTTTTCAAATCTTATTATAATCGAATAATCTATATGCTTTTATTAATATTCAAGTAAAGTTCTTTTATAGAATGTAAAGTATCACAGCAGAAGCACTATGAAAACATAATAAAATAAATAAATAAATAAAAGTTGGAGATTATAATATTTTTCTACAGGAAACTTTAATTTTTTATATTTAAAGAGGAAAACCTGTAAACACAAATTATATCTATTTTAAACGAGATTTTCCCATTAGACATACGAAAAAATGCGATCAATTCAAAAGACTTTTCTGGGATCTCGTAAATTGAAGAAAATTATTTCTATATTAAACAATAATTAAACATTTAGAGTGAACCAACTTGACTTTACACATGTTTGAGTAGTTAACCGGAGACTATAGAAATATGATCAAAGAATAATTGAGTATTCAAAACTGAAAGTTGTAATAGGTTTTAATGTAAGAAAACTCTATTTACCTTTGCTTAAACAGTGGTAGTAAAATATTTTTGACCTGTACTTAGTTTTCTCCAGTACCATATAACTTTTAAATCAATATTACTTTTTTTAGAAACAGTTTAGAATGTTATTGTACTGAGAGTGACCCAGGACCCGTCGAAAAAAAATCTCTCTACACAGTTTAAAATTAGATCAAATATAGTTCTATTATATATGCATATAATATAATCCTTTTGATAGAGAAGCAAAGAATGAAAACGAAGAATAGTTAGTCAAACAATTCACCAAAGAGACATACACATGCCAAACAAAGCAACAAGAGTTCCCACATTGATTCAATTATCAAGTTCAACAATAGCACTGACGCCAATCCACTGTACAACAATAGCTGTTGAAAACTGAAATAGGACCATGTAATTAGACTCTGATGAAAATAAGGTTGACTCTAGGGCAATATTTCAAGGTGAAAAAAGTGAACCCTGTTATGAACAATAATGACCCATTAAGCGCAGTAGAAGCCAAGCAACAGACACAAGATCACCAAAACCACAAAAACCAATAAGAATGAACAAATTCTTTATGTAGGAGAAGCTCAGAAAGGTGAAAAAAAAATAATCTGGAGATGAAATACACATATTTAAAGAAACCAAATTTAATTTTTAACAGCCCTCAAAACAAACGATACAACAAATCAACTCAACCAAATCCCAACAGAAAAACTCAAACTAAATCGAAATTCAGGGAAAAATAAAAACAACCCAAGAAAAGAAGGAAGTAGGCAAGCGGCAAGACTTGTGACTTACCTGTAGGGTTAAACTAGTTTCACGCCGGGAACACTCCCCCAGCCTGCCAAGACCAGATTAGGAGACACATTGAAAAAAAAAAAAAAGCAAAACCCCATAGCAAATAAAGAACAATGAAACCATGAAATTTATTGGTTGATTACGAACCCATAATAAAAAAGAACCCCGAAATGAATCAAATGAAACAATGACAAATTATTTTCCAGAAAAAAAACAAAAACAGAAAACCCTCCAGAAAAACAAAAACACACCATGAACCTAAAAAGTAATAAAACCAAAGCCTAAACCCGAAAGAAAAAATCACCCCGAAATGAAAGAGATGCAATTTAGACACAATCCATCTGGATGTATTGAAACACCAACCAGAAAAAAAAAATTCAAAACACGAGCCACAAAAACTGAATTCAACACACGAGCAAAACAGAGAACTTAACAGGAGAAAATGGCATTTTAGAAGTTGAGTTGTACCATTCCTTGATAACTTATTTAATAACCAATTTTCAACCAATTAATTTTTGGAAAAAAATTAAATGCAGCAATCCTTCCGTCATTTTTTTAGTTTAATTCAACATCCCACCCAACCATCCAACCAACAACGCCACCCAGCCTCCTTAATCAAACATCTGCCCACCCATCCTCAACATTTTTTATTGTCTTTTTTTTTTTTTTTTTTTTTTAACACATATAGAGGTTTTTTTTATGTGTGTGTGTGTGCTTGACAGATACAATTATTGATATACCAGTGAATAAACAAAATATTTTTGGAATCCCATATTTAAGGTTTCCTTAATAAGTTTATCGATGTTTTTATTTTTATATTTATCAGAACATAAATTATTGATTCGATATATGTGATTAAAAATGATATTTCTGAAAACAGAGAGATGCAGGCTTGATTTAAATGAGTAAACAAATTTACTTTAAAATTAAAATCTTGTCTTTTGTCATAAATATCAATATGAATTTTATTATCATAGAAATAAATTTTAAGATCGAAAAAGTTTATGATTTTATCTTTATGCATAGTCTTAGTCAATTTTAAATTTGAAGGATAGTTTAAAGTAATTGAATCAGATGACTTATTATTAATGAATAAAATGATGACATCATCAATGTATCGGTATAGTAACAGATTATCAAAAGTAAATATACACTCATAATAATATAGATAAAGAGCAGCCGATAAACTCGAGCTGCGTCCCCCTTGCGGGATGCCCACTTTTTGTAAATAAATGAGGTTATTGTGTAAAATATAGTTATTATAGATGATGAAATTAAGAAGAGTTTTAAAATTTTCATCATCAAAGTTATTAAGTAATTTAATCTGACCTTCGTATTTAATGAATAGACTATTGATAATTTGATAAAGGTCAGCTAAAATAATATTATTAAACAGATCCTGAAAATCATAAGTGATAATATTTTCTACATGATCAAGGTGTTTGATATGGTTAATGAGTTGGTAACTAATTTTATGGCAGCCAAAGTTTTGATCTTTACAAATGATGTTATAAACCTGTATCAGAATATCAAGAAGCAATTTATTGGCATTATTGTTTTATGTGTTACATCCAGTAGTAACCGTTCTGAACTTAATAGGAGATTTATGGATCTTAGGTATTAGTACAGTATAAGGATAGTTGAAATTATTAAAAGGAAGTTTTAATAATTTATAATAGCTGTGAATTTTTCTATTGTTAATGATAACATTATTTTTAGTCAATGAAAATGTACAATTATCGGATATTGAGCTGTTTAAAAGAGATTTGTAATACTGTTTACAAATAATAGCATAGTTATTAGGGGATTTATCGACATAAGTTATGACAAAATTATTTTGTAATTCTTTTATCGTTGTGAATATGTCATGCTTGTTAAATTGTATTATATTACAGTACTTATGCTTTAATTCTTTAGTTAGTTTTAATAAAACTAAACATTTCCATTGACTAAAAAATGCTAAAGGTTTATTGTATTTAATAGAAATTTTATAAATGAACAAATCCAGATCATAAGTAAACTGTTTGATAATTTGAGAAATATTTGTTTTAGAAGGAAGTCGAAATTTAGTTCCATATTCCATAAATTTTCGGAGTTTGTAATCATTAATTATTTGCAGGTTACCAGTAATAACATGACCATGTGCTCTGTCAACATATTTTTCAAATGAAGGATCGCTGCATTTACATAATGGCAAAACATGACTATTAGCTTTGGACTTTGAACCAGAGTTGTAGTTGAAGATTTTTCTACCAAGAGGAATTGGGTACTTGAAGGTACATGAGATATGTACATCACTGAGCTGAAAGAGGCAATCTTTATCATTTATGATAGTAGTAATGTTTATGTTATTAAAAACCTGGTTTGAAAAATTGACAACAATTTGAGAATTTTTATGAATATTGTGAGGTTTTTTATTAGTTTTGAAGTTAAATTTTTTGATTTTGAACATGATAATATCAGAAAAAAATATCAGAAAAATGCTGATTGAGAGATTGACTAAGAAGCACTTTTAAATACTTAATTAAATTCTTTTTTTTAACAGCAAAAATGAATTTTCGTACTTTTACCCAATCATACTTGACAAGATATTGAGACTGCACCTCTAAAATATGCTTGAGCATTGCTTTATGAGAAATTATATATTCAGTAGATTTTGATCCACGTTTGTTTATTGTAGTTTTATGATAAATTTTATGTTTAAGCTGTTCATAAATAGTTGTATAATCATGTATTGGATTAGTATTTGAATAAACTTTGACAATTTTGTTATAATGCTCGGTGTTAAGTCCATAAGGGTACATAGTATTAAAATATTGCATATACATATTTGGTTTCAAGAATTGCATATATTTGGTTTCATGTTTATTTTTGTGAATTTTAAGAATTTGTATGGTGCAGGAGTTAAAATTATGATAATGAAAATGTTGTAATTCAATGGTGGATTTTGAGTGAGGTGCATGAGAAGAGAATTTAATCTGAACGATGTTGATTAATTCTAAGATGAAGGGGAGTGGATGTTTCACCAATAAATTTCATGTTGCAGAGACCACAGATAATTTTATAAATCACATTGAATGCCTTACAAAATGGGATTGAAGAATTATTATCATGAATTTGGGATTTTAAAGTATTTGGACAAGTTTTGCAACGGGAATAAGCAAAAATTCTAAATTTAGCAAATGGAGTAGGAGAAGATAGGTAACTGGATGACGATCCAAGAATATCCCTATAATATTCTTGTACCGGGCACAATACTGCTGTAAAGCCAAGTATTTCTTGCCTTTATCGAAAAACTTGCTGTGAACATTCATTTGAATTGAAGGATATTTGAAGATAATTTTTTTTTTTAATTAACAAGCATTTTAATTTTTTCTTGATGAAATAAGAATAAATAGATGTGTATGAATTGCTTGGTTAAATGCTAACATAATATACAATATGAATTATGAAAATACTGTGTCAAAGAATATCAACAACAACAACAATAGTAATTTTTAAATTTAACTTCTAGGTTAAATTTTTTAGTGTGTGTAATATATTAGATATTTGTTGACTTTATTTTTGTGTTTTAAACCAAATTTTAATCAAAAGTAAAAAATCTATTTTGTTACGACAGTGCTAAATTTATTTCTAACAAATTTACAAAATATTAAGAAAATTTATTTTGCATTTGCTTTATATTAACAAAATATTTTTAAAACTTTCGGATAATTTTCGTATGTTTGTAAGGGTAAAAAAAATTATAATAAAAATAAAATATGTTTAGAAGAATTGCAACAAAATCTAATTTATTTATGAAAACGAAATATTTATGTTGGAACACATTTAAACAGGTTTTATTTGCTGTAAACAGCAAACCTTTGTGGATTCAAAAAAAGGTTTCTCTGAGAGCATTGAAACTAGTCGGCGAAACTTTCTGCATTATTTTTGACCCATGATATTTTTGTTCATGTAAATTTATAATTACCACGGACATTCACTTATCTTTTATTTCTGATATATTTCTGTGTATTCAATTCCAACTGCATCAGAAAATCTTTTCTGACCCAGCATTACTATATGATTCAGAGAGATTGGGATATATTCTACCCTTTCTAAAATTTATTAAACTTGGGAACCCTGTGTATATAATAGGATATTTGAATTATTCCCAAGTTCTTCAGTTTGTACAATGGGACGTACTGTATCCGTTTTCTTTGTACGTGTGTGTAAAAGAAAAATAAATGGTGAGTACAAAATGTCTAATAATAAATTATGCTATTTTAGAATTCTAATTAGGTTCACACCGTATAGCATATTAGATTCATCTATTTTAAATAATAAAATTAACTTCACACAATTAAGTCAAATAGGTCGTAATATATGTTAATTATTTTAATGAATTATACCTTGCGCAGCAATATTACCAATTAAAATTTATAGTACATATTCAGAATACATTCACTCACACCAAACATTGATACTCATTCGATGAATTTTAAGCAGCTCTATATATTGTCTTTAAATTAAATACGCACCGAATGTTATACTTTAATTTAATTTAGTGCAGTAAAAAAAAAAAAAATCTTAACACTGTTCAAGACGCCTTCGAGGAACTTCCAGATAATTTGTGAATTTAAATTGATTGTTATTAAAATACTATTTGTGTTATCCCTACACATAACAAAAGAAGAAAAGTGTGTGTGCGTGTATGTCCGTCACTTTATAAGCAAACGACTGATCGCAGACCAGAAAAAAATTGCATGGAGGTCCATATTGACTTCTCGTGAGGCACCTCAAAGCCCGATTTCCGAAATTTTAATTACTTTTTAAAAATTAATTAAAATCTATAAATTGCTATAAATAGAGATGTAAAAGAGAAAAGGCTTTTCGTGACCCCTTGATTCAGTTTGTTAGAGCGATTTGCTAAAAAGGAGAAGTTTGGGGGTTCGATCCTCTCAGGGACAATGCGTTACTTTTTGCAAAGAATGAATAGAAAATATAACAATCGAAAAAAAAAAAAAAAAAAAAAAAAAAAAAAAACATTGTCTTTTTTGTATCCTAAATATTTAATCAGCGTTTCAAAGTTTTTTTTTTTTTTTTTTTTTTTTTTTTCTGACGGGGGGGGGGGGGGCGTAACACTTATGCACTTGTGATTCTAACACAATTTTTTTTTTTTTTTTGTTAAGAGTTTTTTCGTTGATAAGGGATTTATCACAAAAACGAACTTTTGCAAATTGGGTAAAATAACTGTCCCCCCTTATGAAATTTAAACTCTGAATTTAAACTCTGCCGATAATTTGCTTATTCTTTTTCTATTCAAATGTACTTTGTGAGATGTCTAGTTTTTAATTTATGTAAATAAATATACATATAAATAAATTTTATCTTTCGCGTATGTGCAGTAAAAAAAAAAAAAAAAAAAAAAAAAAAATACTACAAATACTAATATCTCAGCGAAAATTACACGTGTGAATTTTATGCTTCAGAATAATGATTCTCTAATGTTTTGACAAATTTTATGAAAGTTTTGTAAAATTTTGCTGTCAGCCATTCTTGTTATATACAAAAAATTAATAATTTTTGAAAAAATAAATTATGTTTGTCTAAATAATTGTGCGATTCCCGGAAAAAATAAAACATATGATGTATATAGAAAGTGAAATTACGCGTGAAAGTTACAAGTCATTTGCAGCATTTTATGATACAGGATAATCTGAAATATTTGTGTTTCTCTTAAACTTGCGTTTGGCCTCCTAATTGTACTCGTGACTAAACGATAGTGGAAAAAATGATTTTGTTAACTGTAACCGGATAAAATCTGTAACTATAAAATTTGTAACTTAGAGATTTATTTGGTGGGTAAACATTTTTTTGTTTGTATACGAAACGCATGGTATCAAAGGAGGATTGGAAAATGCTAAGTAACAGTATGAAACGTGATTTCGTGGCTTTGAGGAAAAATCTTGGCCTATTATGCAGAGGTCTCCGTCTGGTCGAATTAATTTTATTTCATGTGAGTTTATATTTTATAATGTGCACAATGGAAAAATCTATACAAAAATTTTCTGTCTTGTTCAGTAACGGAAAATTTTTGTCTTTTTTTTTTTTTTCCGTTGCATACAGATAATTTCTGGCAATTTTTGCTGCCAAGAATTTTATGTAATATAATAGGATTTGTTTTTTAGGATAGATGTTATAACAACTCCAAATACAAGTTTTTATCGTTATACGCCCAACAATTTATGAGTTAAGCCAGATATATACACACATGCGTACATAAAGACGCCATGAAAAAAAAAAGTTTTTTATGCAAAACGTTAATTTGATTTGGAAGTGGAAAAAAAAAAAAAAAAAAAAAAAAAAAAATCCTCTGATTTTAGCTAATAAAAACATTCGATCTTTAAATAAGTAATCGGGCATATATATTTTAAATTATTGGCCTTTTGATTACAGGAAAACCAAAATTACTTTTTATGTTAAAATTTTTTAAACTCTGTCTTCCATAAAATGTTGAGCGATAGAATAATGAAAAAATTATTTTATATTTATAATTATTATATTTTGAATATTTTGTAAGTTATACAGTAAAAAAATAAGAAAATTGTAAAACTTTATGTTATAAATGAGCATGAATCTATATAAAAAAATATATTAAATTATTAGCGAAATTTGACAAATTTAATATCAAATTATGAAGAGTTAAGTGTAATAAATTTGAAAATATTGAACTGAAAATAGACATTGTTTTCTATTAAGTAAAACGAATAACGCTCAGTACTTTCAATGTATATAAAAAATTAGGCTTCAAATGAGTGGTGGCGTATAAAAAAATTAATAATATGTATTTATTTTTTATTTTAAAAATATCGCCTTTATTTAAAAATGAATTTACATTCTTTCATGTTTTAAACAGGTCGAATATTTATTAGCTAGATACATTACAGTAAAAAAGGAATTATAAAACATTCAAAAGTTTTAAGAGACGTGTCATTTTCTATGAGAAATATTTTTAAACACTGGCATATCAGTTATCGAATTCATGTTTATGAATTGACCTTTTTATAATATGTCATTAATACATAATTTCTTTTCTTCTTTTAAAGAAATTTGCATTTTTTTAAAAGTAATTTTGAGTTAAATGGTCTCAAAACATTTATAATTTACATTTCAGTCGAAGATTTCCTTTTGAAACGTTTCTTTATATTAAATGTTCATATGAATAACTTCCTTTTAATCTTAAATTTCAGTTTGTTATATTAAAAACACGGTTTTTTTTTTTTTTTTTTTTTTTTTTTTTTTTTTGAACTTTTCAAAAGAGAAAAGAAATATTTTGTTGAGTAATTTTATTCATTTTGAAAAGAAATTCGGTTTTCTTTTGAAGCGTTTAAAATTTCCATTTGAATGACATCCTTTTCTTTGTTTTGTGTTACATTTGCTTCCTTTTTCCTCATTCGAAGAATTTTGTTTTTCTTATATAACCGAATAATCTTCTAAAATAATTCATCAATTAGGTAATTTATTTGCATTTTTCAAATTGTGTGTGTGTGTATATATATATATATTGGATTGTTCGGAAAGTAATTTCGTCTTTTCCTTTGAAAATGAAAGACGATTTTCTTATATTGTATAAATATTTTATTAAATTAGATTTCTCCACTTTGATCAGTTTCTTAGCGATCTCACGAGTTGTTATTTGGCAGTTTTCATAAATCAATACTTTATTTTATCTTCATTAGAATAAACTGGTTTTCCAGAACTTAATGCATCTTCAACGTCAAAATTGCCGGAACAAAATTTGGTAAACCAGTTTTGACACTGGCGTTCTTTAAATAAATTTTCTGTATACACACCGTATACTTTTTTCCTTGTTTGAACAGTATTTTCCCCTTTTTGATAGCAAAAACAAAATATGCCGAAAATGTCGCTTCCGATTTTCTTTATTTGGTAGGGCACCAATCAAAACCTATTGAGCAGAATAAAACGAACTTTTTTCACACGCAAACCTTGCTATATCAGCTGTCACAATATATAATGGTAATGTAGCTTAATTGTGAAGATGGTGTGAAACAAATACAATTAAGTCCTCTGCTGAGGTAAACGAAATTACTTTCTGAACAACCCTATATAAATTTTATTTCACTTTTCAAGACTTGCATACATCCTTAATCTATTCAATTCAATCTAATCAGGTAGGATTGTATATTATATATATATTCTTATCTCGTTAAAGGTTTAATTTGTTCTAGGTGTTGATTTGTGTATTTCTTTAAGTACATTTTTATTAATTTTATTTTTATTTATTCCTTTAGGTATGTTTCAGTAAGTACATAATTTTAATGTAAATTTTTTCAGGAAAATTATTTGTGCATTTTTTTTTTTTTTTTGTCTAGTTATCACATAAAGAAGACTGGAAAGAGTAGAATACCATTTATCAGATGTTTAGGCCTATAGCGGATTTAAAATTATGAACAAGCGGGAAAGCTCATGGATTGTATTATACCCCACCTCTATAAAAAAGTGAAATAGTCTCAAATTGTAAAATCGAAAGTGTACCGCATTCAGTAGCTACGTTTCAAATAGTGATTGACCTTTAGATCCTGTTTTCCGTTGCATGTGCGTTTCAGAAAAAGATTTATCAGTATTTTGTTGCAATTGGGGTATGACACAACCCATATGCCTCTCCATTTAAGTGTTGTTTTTCTGACGGAATATTTATTTAAGAAATTTATTTCAAGAATGTAACAGTAAATATTTTTACTCACAGGAGATTTTAAATTTTAAAATATTTTAGATTATATATTTAAAGATTTCTAAGTGCATTATGCAAAAAGAATGAGTCCCTATGAATCGGAAATACAATGCCTGCAAGATTTATTAGAAAAAGCTTAAAGTGATGAAGATTGCATTTCGAAAATTAAAGATGATAATGACAGTGAAATATTTGGCGAACATAACACAGATACAGTAGAAGATGATGAACTGGATAATTTTAAAGGTGATAATGATTTCGATGAATTTGTTGTAATAGATTGAAAAACGGCGTGGAAAAACAAAATTAAACAAAATGTAAGAGTTTGTTTACGTAATATTACAACTCATCTTCCAGGGACCTGTAAAAGTATCCAGAGATGTTACTGATCCGTTTAGTAGTTGGAATATTCTTATTGATAATTCAATATTATCAATGATTGTAGATGTAAGAATTTAGGTATTTCTGAGTTAGCTTTGCGTTATAAACCTGAAAGAGATGCAAAAAGTACGGATTTAGTCGAGATGAAAAGAGTTATTAAAGGTCACTTATATTTATGTGGCCTTCACAAGTCGTCAAACCACAATATAAAGGACCTTTGTTTTACTGACGGTACAGGTACTGAAATATTTCATACAATTATGTCTTATGAGTGATTTTTATTTCTTTTACATTGCATGCGTTATGATAACATGCTAAACAGGTCACTGAGAAAATGCTTTGATAAAACATCCGAAAAAAAAAAAAAAAAAAAGATGTCTTTGAAAAAATTATTTCAAATTGCAAAGATTTCTATAGTTTATTAGAGTATGTCACTATTGACTATAAACTCGAACCCTTTTGGGGTAATTTAGATTCCGGCAATATTTGCCGTACAAACTAGCGAAGTACGGGATCAAGATTTTCGCACTTGGTAGACTGAAAAATATTTTTATATTTCTAATATGGAAGTATACTTCGGTTCACAGTGAGATGAAAACAGTTATCCTTTAAAGTCAATACCAGTTTATCCGAAGTTGTTAAAAGACTAATCCGACCTCTGTATAAATCTGGAAGGAAACTTACTGTAGGTAAATGGTATGCTAGTTACCCACTAGCTGTTGATCGCCTAAAAGAAAAACTGACAATAGTCGGGAAAATACACACAAAAAAAAAAAAAGTGTGTGTGTGGGGGGGGGGGGATTATTTCTGCTTTTATTTTTTTTCTAAAGGAAGGGAAATAAGGGGTTAATGTAGAAGTACTTATTGTAGAAGTATTAAGGTTATTTTTAATTTTATTGATAATTTTGATTATAGTAGTTTTTTTTGTAGCCTGCATCAATGCCGATTTGTAGAATTTTGTTTAATTGTTTATTTTCACTAAATTGGAAAGAGGTATATTTAAGAGCCCGAATAATATAAGAGTTCAAAAACGAAAATTTATAATTAGTTGGATGGGCAGAAGCAGCAGGAATAGGGAGGGGAACAAATGAATTTTTATAATAAAAATCAAACCATATTACTGAATTATCTTTACTGCGATGAATAGATAAATCTAAAAAAGATAAAGTTTGATTAATTTCACATTCATAAGTAAGCGTTAATTGAAGGGAATTGTTTATTACAGGAATCAATAAAGTCAAACAGGGAGGTTTTTGAATATGGCCAGGCAAGAAAAATATCATCTACATATCGTAGATAAATAGTTGGTTTAAGAACTGAGGCGGCAAAAACGCGTTCTTCAAGTTCGACAAGTAGAATATTAGCAAATATAGAGCTAAGAAGGAAACCCTATACTTGGATTTCAGTATGCGAACAATGTTGCTTTTATAATATTCTATTTAAAATAGTTTTTGTGTTGTATTTTTTATTTATTTATTTATTTACCTTTTTAGAAAGTATGTATCTTTACTCTCTTTTTTTTTTTTTTTTTTTTTTTTTTTTTGGGGGGGGGGGGGGAGATGGATTTGAGTTGAGTGTTCTTAAAACTATTTAAATTTATATTTCAGTCAAAGATTTCCTGTTGAAATATTTCTTTGTTTAAAATGCTTCATATGAATATTTTCCCCCCTAACATAAAATACGTAACATTAAAAGCACAGTTATTTAGGATACTCGAGTTTACTTTTTTTCGCATTGAAAAAGATACTTTGTGGATGTTATTATTCATTCAAAAAAAAAAGAAAAAATTGCGATATTTTTTGAAGCGTTTGAAAAATTTACATTTCAAAGACATCTATCTGTTTTCTTTTTGTATATCTTCTATTATTTTCTGAATTTTGCTTTTTTTATGTTACAGAAGAATATAAGTTAAATAAAACAAAGAAACAAAGCATATACAGTTTTGAATACACACAGACGTATATATATATATAATGTACAGTCGGTAACAAAAGTGTCCGAACACTAGAAAAAATTCCTATGTAAAAAAAGTACACTTCATATGGTTTTGTTAAATAAATCCTTATCGAATCACGTTCTGACACTGATTAAGAACAGGACTCGACATGGATTTATTTAGCAAAATCGTATGAGGTGTATTTTTCTTACATAGGAATTTTTGCTAGCGTTCGGACACTTTTGTTACCGACTGTAGATTGGAGAAGGACATGGTAGTTTTTATTTAATATTTCTGTGAAATACACTGTTGATTATATTTGTTGTTTATTAATGATTCGTGAAAATTTATACGTTTAAGTATATATTAAAAATATATTTCATTTCAAAAGTATTATAAAAAGGTTAAGATCAAAATTTTCCTTAATACTTTCGTTTCAGCATCTTACCCAATCTTACACTTCAATTAGGAGAGGCGCCTTTTTTAGGGATAAGATGGCTTATGGAATTTAAATGTAAAATACACGTTCTATGAAACATTATATGTTTATTTTAAAACACACAATTAATACAGACAAAACTAAAACAAAATATTATCTATTATCTTATTTAATATATTACCAAAATCAATGCCCAGATATAAGTTAAAACAACAAACTATAAAACTACTCTCTAATAATGGAAAGGGAAAATTCTCTCAAATTGAGCCATTTTTCACTCAATCAACATGTTGAAAGTCTACTTCTCACGTTGAGAGAAATCCTCTCAAATCATTGAGCTGCTATAAGCGGCTCAGATTTGAGCCAACTGAAACAAGTTATTTTTGAGAGAAATCGGGCCGAATTTGAGTGAGCCTGTTTGATGCAGGGAAAAATATCAGATTCCTTCCGCCGGAATTGAATGCGGGTCCCCTTTGGCAGCAGACGAACGCGCTACCACTTCGCTATGATTCCATACAAAAAATGGTCGTATATGCCATTCTCAATAATTCTCAAAGGGAGAAAATATTAGTTAATAATTTTTACTTGCTTTATACATAACATAAAGCTATGGGAAACCCAATAAACTTCCTTAAACTAGCACTATTGATTTAAAATTGAGGAACAATTTTTGAAAGCAGAAACTCTATGACAAGCAGACATTTTATAAGCTTGCAAATTAATTCTGTATAATTTAGTTCGTTTAGAAAAATAAATTCTTCTACGCAATGTTGCAGAATTTTTTGTACAACTATAAGTTGAAAAAAAAAAACGATACGTACTAGTTTATTTATACATATTATTCCCGATGTTGAGCTTAATTATAATTAAAATATTGTAACAAAAATTTTAAACGATTTATATGCATTTTGATAAATTAATTTCAATGATTATAATAAAAATATTAAATAATTTTAGACATGAATAAATTTCTACATTATATAAATACATTGTTCTTTTACTTTGTACTTCATATATTTCTTTAAGAAACAGTTTTCAAAAAGACATTCACTGCTTATTTTTAGTTTTTTATGACTAACATTCGTGATTTGATAACTCTACTATTTTTTTTCAATTGTATATAAAACATTTGTTATATTTATAAAAATAAATATATATATCTATATCTTTGATAGTTTACTTTTCTAATTATCGGAAGTCCACGACATATTTTTAAAACAACATATAAATAAATTAATTATATATATCTAAAAAAGTACTCTTCATGCGTCATTTAAAATATGATCGATAGATGGCACCATCATTACACAATTTTGTTGAACCAAATGAAAAGTGATCGAAATGCGTACAGAAAGGAGCTGACAGTTTAACGATCAATTTGGTTGAAAAGATTTTTGATCAGAAAAGATTGATTTTACTGAAATTTGATTTTTTCCTTGAAATTCCTCTCAAATTATGGCTAAAATATTTCATTCATTTTTGAATGAGCAAATTTGGTCACACATTTTAAGAAAGTAGGCATATTTTCTCAATGTAAAGCTATCCGCATCTTACCCTAAAAGGATGAAGAAGACGTAAGTCAGCTTATTGACTTACAAAAGAGAGAAATATGTACTTTTTGTAGATTCAACAGGAAGCCCAGACAGTGTGCTTTCAAAAAATTATAGTAATTTTTTTTTTTTTTTTTTTTTTTTTTTTTTTTTGCTGTTTAAATTATAGTTTACATGATGATTAACTAAACAAGTATCAGGTCAAAAAGTTTTAACGGTTACTAGGTTTAAAGATATTGATTATCAATTCGAACTAATCGAAGAAATTTTTAAAAATTCGCAAAAAAATATGCTGTATGTCTACTTACTGAGGCTCCTCTCCTATTACAGACCAGTGTTCCCCTACGTTGCTTGTTTATAAGAAAATCATGTGAGTTGGTATTTTAACCCATTTTACCGCATCTTAACTTATATATGTAATGGGAAAATTCACTAGGAAGTAGTAAGTTTTAATATCTATAGAAGAAAAGAAATAATGCAGAAAACATATAATACTTAAATGTTTTTCTTATACAAAAGTTTTTTTTTTTTAATTATAAAAAATAGCAATTGATGTATACTTCAGAAAAACATAATTTACACAAAATAATTGATTGCATAGCTCATGCGTCATACGAACAAAATAAATTTTTTTACCATAAATCTAAGAACTAAACAACCAATTTTCCCTAATACTGACAACATATCGCAAGTAGGTTTTTTTTTTTTCTTAATTAATTATTGAAATTAGGAATATTTGTATTGAATACCTATATATAAAATACAATATACTTTTCGATAATATATTTTTTCTTCCCGTACATCCCATGGAAATTCAAATATTTTTCTACCATATGATGAGAACGTTTAAATGCTTTTGTAATTCCTCTAATAGATATTGAGGAATAATTCCTCTTATTCCTATATAATAAGTTAATATTTCGTCTTTCTAACTCAGACAAAGACAACGCATACCCCACAACCACACCAACATTAAATTTGAGAGAGAAATGCAAATTAATGTGGTTATATGGTAAAACACGATGCAATTCTCATTTTAATTTTGGCTTCATCGCAGCTTAACAGGGCAAGCGAGATAAAATTTGCATATCCAGTAACTTTATACACGCGGATCTATTATTTTGAAACGCATTTTTAGCTAAAAATATCGAAAAAAAAATTGTATTTTTTTTACGTGACGTCTTATGGCAAATTTTTTATGCGTGATAATATAAAGTTTATCCAATATTATTTGTATATATAAAGTTACTCATTAATGGCTTCTTTGCATGAGCTGGAATGTTTGAGTAGCACTATCATTTTGCTATGCACCCTATTAACACCAGTCGTCGTCGTTAGAAACAGAGAAATTGCATTTTGGACAAATTCCTTGGAAATTTATCTACTGTATTCTAAAATGTAACGGAGTGCAATGTAATGTGTATATTAAGATTGGTAATATTGAACTTACTAATCTAATGTAAAAATACTTCCTTTTTTTTTACCTTATTTAATGATTGATTTCTATAAACAGTTTATTTCAGTAATGAGTAGTAAATCCGCAGGCATGGTTTCGCTAGATAGGTAGAACTAAGTCTCCTATATATACGAGCTGGCGCATCAGGCATTTTGTTGCCTTTGGGTTGCCACATGTACCCAGCGCGTTTCTCTGATAAACAAACGACAAACTTTTTTTTTTTATCGTCTTACGTTACTTTACAGTAACTTGTTTTATTATATTTCATAATTTTAGCTAAGTAAACCATGATATGGAAGTTTGTTTAGCGATAAACTGCTATAATCATTCAAGAAGTGAATTTGGCGACATTTTGTAAAAGAAACACAAACCGCCTTAACATCACATCTTATTCCAGTACACCCATAGGATATCCTCAAAATAAAATGACATCCTGAGAATGTACTGTGAAAAAAAATGTGTTTTTAGAAATATTATTGTTGCTTATTGCCCTTATCTTGACCGGATTAGCTTCAGATCAAGATTTCTTAAAATCATTAGGGAAGCTATAAGGACGCCAAGCGGGAATGCTGTCGTCTTCGGAGGCAAAAAAATGGCGGTGATGCGCCGGCCTATTATTTTATTTAGGGGCTCTAGGTAGAACCTTCCAGAAGTTTCTGAGTCATAGGATGTTCAAGATTTAACTAACGACATGTTTAATATGACACATAATCTGGCTAAATAATCAAAACAGTTTATCTTATTTTTACTATAGCAAAATATCAAGTCTTTAGAGTCATTTACAGGGTATCATTCTATGTGTCATTCAACATCCATCAGGTATATTCCAAACTTTCACAAATTATTCAAATAAAGAAATGTTGTGATTATGTGTAATAAATGGTTTATAGTAACTGTATCGAACAGACTACACTACAAACGACACGTCATACAAGCGTATTCATTAAGACTCACACACCAAAATTAGAGATATCTAAGCACAATTAGAAATATGTCACCTTATCTATTTATAACGTTTTGAAATGAAGATTATTCACATATTCATACGTAGTTTTTCTTTCACCTTTTCTTATCTAATATTTCTATTTCTTTTTACATTTTTTTTTAATTAATTTTTTTTTCTTCTATATCTAAGTGAGTGAAAAAAAATTTTAAGAGCATATTTTGATGTGTAAAGATAAATTTTTAGAATTCAGTATTCTTGACTGATACATTTGATTATTATTTGAGTCTAAGCCAGAAAAAAATTCTATTTGTATTAGAATTTTAATGTTCATAATGATCTTTATGAAGCATCGTTACTCCCGCCCATACAATATATATATATATATATTCTGAAAATTTGTTTATATATACTTGCAAATAATTTTCGATAGATTTTTTTTTTTTTTCTTATTTTTGAACAACCACGTAACTAAAATATATACATTTATTAAATTCAAAAGACGAATTATTTCGCAAAACTTTTAATGTGATAACTGTATGATATAAAAAAAAATTGTTATATTACAATGAAATATTTTATTAATAAAATATTGGATCGCAGAAATCAGTATACCTAATTCATATCTCATAAAATCCTTTGCGTATGAAATGAAAAATTTGCATTTCGAATTTCTATTGTACTCGACATATTATTACTCCTCCACTTAAACAATAATCTGCAGACTTCAGTAGATTTAATAGAGGCTTTCAACAGGCAGAATATATTAAGGGAATGACTTATAGATTATTAGTATTCAAACGCTCTCATCTCGTGAATCCTCTTTTAATGTATGCGGTTTAAAATGTGAGCTTATAATACATGAGACGATTCCGAGAATGATTCAAGAGCATTAGTATTACAGGTTATTCAGTATAACATGTCATTCTGAATTAAATCAATAACTTTATTATCGTAAAATATTTGAATTTACTGAGAGAGTTTATTTTAAATAAACATATTTTAAATATCTTAAATTCACAATTTCTTTAAGGAAAACTTATTTATATGTATACTCCACTTCATTAAATATCTAATGAAGATTTTCTTTAATCGGGCTTTTTATGTAGACGTAAAAACAATCATTCACCACTATTGACTTATCGATAAGATTTAGGTTTTAATCTCAGATTGAGGAAACACTTTATATTATAGTTATATTTTTCCTTGTTTTAATAATAAATAATAATTATAGAAAAGAATAAAATTAGAAATTCTAACTTCTAAACTTTCATTAAATTATTTATTTTAATTTATAATTGTTGCCAAAAAAATTAAACTTTAAATTTTACATCTGCTTTTTAAGATAGCACGCGATCTTGTTTTATATAAAAATTAAACCATTAAATTCATTTTTTTACTTATTTTTTTTTCATATTGCTCGCGCACTTCTTATTTCCTAATTCAAAATTATTAAAAAAAAAAAAAAAAAAAAAAAAAAAAAAAAACTTTTTCGATATCGCTTGTAACAATACTGATTATTATTAATTTTCTTTTCTTTTTCTTTCAATAATAATAATAATAATAATATTAAAAAGACTTTGATGAAATTCTGGCAAAAGCAGAATTTAGTTTAGGACGGAGGACTATTAGTTTTTTTTTTTTTTTTCTTTTTTCAAATTATAACATCGCTTTCAAATTATTCAATTATATTTTCGATAAATTTTAGATTTCGACAAATGTCCAACTATCGAAAACGACAACGCAAAAATCCCAGATTGAGACTAATAGGCCCTCAGTCCTAATAAAAAGTAATAAAGTGCGTGATCCTATAAACATCAAATAACATACTGCGTACACCAGATAACAATTATTAAACTTTTGGTTGAGTTAAGTTAAATTTCATTCTTTATTTTATTTTATTTTATTTTATTTATTTATTTTTTTATGCACTAAAAGTTTTTAGTTTTAATTTTTCCTGTTTTCGTTTAACTTACTAAAATTTATGTAATACATACATCTTTTCAACATTTTCCTTCTCTTTGTTTTCATAATGCTTAAATTAATGATATAAAATTGAAATTGTCTAATATTAATATGACTATGGTCATTTGCTCGATATAAATGGCCAATTACTAGAAAAAAATCACATTTTAAACTAATTGTAAATTATATAAATTGCAGAAAGGAGAACAAAGAAATGATTGTCAGCTATTAATCCTTAAATATTCTTCTGTAGTTAGAAACATTTTCAAAAATGTTGTTAATGATTCTATTAGGAATAAAATAAATCTCTTTAAATTTTTCATTATATGATAAATTACTGGTCTCTTCACTCTATTTTCTTCGAATCAATCTTAAAGAATAAACGATAAAATTGGTTGTATAAAATTATTGCTTACGTAAAAGAATAATAATAAAACTAATAAATTTAAAAAATTACAAATATTTCAATAATATTTATACAACTGTATCGATCCAAATTCCACAGTCACATGTTCATTTTGTTAAGAGTTATGCGAAAATATAGAAAAATAAAACAACTTAAATTTTATAAACTAGTGTATATTAATAAAAGGATAGAAAAAACATTGAGAAAGTAAAAATATCTGTTGTAGATTTTTTTAGATACTTTTTCTGTGTACTAACTTAGTTTTTTGTTAGTCACGTACAGAGTGCAAAAGTCTACTGCTATAAACAAGGTCATAAATATAAAACTATTCCGGTAGGTGTCAAGCGGAATATTAGATAAACGTGATCTACATGATTTGAAAAAAAGAAAAAAAAAAAAAAAAAAGAGAAAAAGAAGCATTTTTATTTTTGTCTATTATGACGGACATTTATTGAATAAAAGAATTATTAATTGTATAGTAGGAACGGATTTTATTTTAGTAGCTAAATGCATCTAAAAATTTGCAATGTACTCTTAAAAAAAAAAAAAAAAAAAAAAAAAGAAAAAAAAAAAAATGTAAGCAAATAACAGAAATTGCAAACACTCACGATTGTTTGCAGTGTGTGGTGTTTGCTTATAAACATTTGAAATTTTTAAACATTAATTTATTCAAGGGGATGAATTGGCCGAGAGTGTCCTAATTTGGACCTTGCACCATTAAAATCAACCAAAAAATTCAATGAAATTAAAAGATTGTTATTGACTGTTTTCAGCATTAATAAATGATTTCAATTTATACAACTATAAAAAATCTGGCAATCTCTGTAAAAATGATTTTAAACTCTGTCTAACAGCGTTAGACAGTGTTATTCAGTGTTATTCGAGTTGCATATAATATGCCTTCTACTTAAATTGGGAAAATAATATAACTTGTATGTGTAGAGGATCAAGGAAAATAATTCGTATAAATCACGAACTAGCAGATGTATCCCATAAAAATATACACTTATGTTTATGAAAATTGCAACACCATGAAGTGATTATGCAAATTGAATCAAACTTACAGGAAATGTAAAGTGAGTAATGTCATGAAAACGATTAGAATTACAAAGCGATAGCGCATGCGTGGAACGAGAACCGACTCCTTACTCTCTAAAATTTCTAGAGTGAGAATCTCACTCCTTAAAAAAGTGATCAATATTTTGACACGAATTAAAGTGAGAAAATACTATTGTCGCTCTTAAAAATGTGACATTTCTCACTTTTCTCTAAAGAGAGACTTGTAGTCACTCTGTCACAAAGAGTGAAGTCATCATCTATCGCAAGATCAACCTTCTGAAGAGTGAAGAATTGCTGGCGCCATCTACTTTCCATATTCAAAATGAAATATGAAAGTCAATTTCTGGATGTTCTGATGCATGTGATTTGTTTAACAGAACTTATTGAAGATATTTGAGTATTAAAAAGGTAAATAATTGCGTTAAAAGCTATTTTGGTAAATATAAATGTTTTATACAATTGATAAAATCGAAGTGTTATTAGTAAAGAATCGAAAATCGTAAGAAAGGTATGAAATTCGTAAATGAAAGCAAGTAGTTTTATTCGGAAATATATAAGGTAGAAAAGAAAATATTTATGGAAATACTTAATGCATAACGTCTTAAAATCTATAGGAATTTATATTTTTATTATATTCATTGATACTTAACGCATCTGAAATAGTCATAAAGCTGACTATAATACTTTGCTAAAAATTAAAATCAGCAGCTAGATTTATACTCCTAAACAGACTAGTTTTTCACGAAACTCTGTAGATTTGTGTGTAAATATTTAATTATTTTTTTTAACATGCACACTCAAGAATTTTCCTTTTCCCCCAAGCTACTTTAAAAACAACTATTTGTCTTAGGGAATTTCTTTTAAAGTATACATTTTGATTTAAAAAATAATTTTAATTTTAATAATTTAAAAATAATTCTAATTTTTGTAATTTAAAATAATTCTGATTTTAATTTTAAAATGTACATTAGAATTCTGTAATTTTATATTTTTAATAAATGAAGTAAAAGTTTATAAATGCGATTAATCTCTAATGTGAATGATTTATCACTGTAAATTAAGCGAGCTCTGTGTGTCCCCAGTCGTTCAGTGGTAAGACGCTCGAATGCCACTGAGACGGCTTCAGTTTGATTCCCCTGAGGTCCATTCTGCATCCTTTCGATCGTTAAAGTAGAGACAATGCTAATAAAAAAAGATTTCATCTAGCGTATCCGAATTTTTTTTAGGAAAAATAAACAGTCATATTCTTTGAATTATTCGGAATAATCTCACTCTAAATAAAAAGTGAGAAATCTCACTCTTTCGAAAAGAGAGTTTTCACTCTTTAGAGGTTGGCTCCATTTTGGCATGTTCAAAGAGTGATATGCCACTCTTAGAGTCAGATCTCACTCTTCATATTTTAGAGAGTATCAATCGCTTGTTCTACGCATATAAAGTACTGTAAAGTCGTACTGAAATCTGTTTATCGTCCTCTGTCTGCGGTAAACGTTTCATTGGTGGTCAATATGCCTCGTTAAATGCGGAGGATGCCATACCAAAAACTAACAGATTTCGTACGAGACCGCATCGTTGGCAGTTGCGACGCAGCGTAATGCCACAACAGTGATGCGTGTTTGGAAGAAATGGACAGAAAAGAATCAAACAAGCCGAAAAGTGGGGCACGCAATAGAACAACGGCACGAAACGACAGACCCCTTATTCGAATGGCTGTTACGGACCCAGACCGTGCAGCGTCCTCTCGTGTGTTAGCACAACGATGGAGCACGGCTACAGGTGTTTTATTGTCCAGTTCCACGGTTCGTCCCCGTTTGCTGCAGCATGAACTGCGTGCAAGGATTCCCCTCACGCTAAATCACAGACGTCTCCGATTTCAATGGGCTTAGCAATACAGCACGTGGTGTAGTCAGTGGCCACACCATTCATCTCCGGTGAATCTCGCTACAATCTGGAGTACAATGATGGGAGAGTACGCGTCAGATGTTACGGGGGGGGGGGAATGTCTGCCTCCGCAGTGTGTTATCCAGTGTCATACTGCACAAACGCCTAGCATTGAGCTATTGGGCACAATTGTCGATCCAATCTAGTGCATGTACTGTAGATTGTTAAACCAGGTTCCAATTTAGAAAAAGTCGCATCGTACTTCTGAACAAGAATAATGTAGAAGAACTATTCGTCAGAAGAAACAGGAAGGATTCCAAATGTACTGACTTTTATTTGTACAAAGTTCAAGAGAATATATCATTTAACCCAAATAAAATTATTGATCTTTCTTCCAAAAAACTGCAAAATAAAGGCGACGATAAAAATTCCACCACACTAATTCAGGCAGGGAGGGAGATGAGGCCTACTATAAAAATATGTAGTTTATACGATCAAGGAAATCTGGGAAGTGACGAAAAATCTGCCAGTCTCCGAGCCGAAAAGGGTCAACCGAATAAGTTGTCGTAGTTACAATTAAGTCAAAAAGAATGCCAAACTGTTTCTTTGTCTCCAGTAAATTTTAATAGAAAAATTTTGAAAATAATTTATCGTTACCAAAACTCAAACTAATTTGGCATAAAAAAATACATGCCAGCGGTCAATCAAACCAACGGACGCAGACGATAACAAGATGAGCTTATAAACCACGTCAGTCAGTCGTCATTAAATCATAAAAAATCTGTTTTTAGAACTATAATCGTTTGCTCGAAAGTAATTATAGTTTTTTATTTAAACAGAAGTATTATAATTAATAACGGAAATTCCTATTTTTTTGTTTTATTTAGACACACATATGTTATAAATATCTTAGTAATGATTTTGAAGGAACATTCTCAAATAAATAAATTATAGCTCAAACGGTTTTATTCTTTAGGGGAAGAAGTATAAATAAAATAACTTTTCAAAACCCCCGTTGTAAAAGTAGCTTTATTTTATTCTGAATACAATATGCTTCTATTAAAAGACCATGAAATGCTATTTGATAAATCAATTTTGATTTGAAAAGAGAACGGGAAGTTCTATTTAATTAAGTAAGTGAATTACTTAAATTTAAAAAGATATTATTTTTATTTAATTATATTAATCTCTCTTTTTATTATTATTATTAAACTTGAAAATTAACTTTTATAGAACATATGTGTAAACACTCAAACATATATCGCCCCTTTGACTGGGGAAAAAAAAAGACATACTCTCCCTCATTACCTTTATAAAATTCCATGTACAAAACAATAATATATGTAAAATGGAAAAATACTGAAACACTTACCAAATGCATACACTTAAAAATGATATTACATTACAAGTAAAGGATTATATGAATAATTATAAGAGTGAACAAACAAAATAGAAAAAGAAATATAAAAATTAATTCAAACAAAATTTTATGCATATACATAAACACTAGTGTCCCCAAAATTTCAAAATGAAATGTCATGACATAAACAAAAATTATCTGACGTCATAAATGTGCAAAAACGTGGCTAATAGAATAGAATATAAAATGCAACTTTATTCAACTAATTTAATTATCATATAAATGCCTGCATATTTTGCTGCAGTCCAACAATCTTTTAATGAGCCAGGAAAATTTTCCGCAGAAATATTTTTTTTTTAATGTAAGAATCTCTCTTTTTATTTTTATCATCATTATTATTTCTTTGCAACTACATACAGAGCTCCATATAATATTCTTACAAAAAGAAAAAATATAATTCCAGTCACTAACATTAGAATTAAATAACCGAAAAGTGTTAAATTTATACATTATATTATATACTAGCAGGCTGTGCCCGCTTCGCTGAGCACTATACGTAAATGAGTTGTCAAAATTCCATTACATTATTAATAATCTAAGTTAAAGTTTCCTCTGTATTCCGTAGAGGTTTTTCCCGCTCGCAACGTGAGGATTCCGGGTCCACACTGCCTTCGGCAGCAACTTACCCGCTTCTTACTTCCCCTTCCCCAGCGGCTAACTTAGAAGTTTTGCGAAATCTCACCAAAGTACATAATGCGTACACCTAATCAACATCCCCACACCAAAACTCATCATTCTAAGATACTGTAAAGCGAATTCAAATAGAAAAACGTCTTGAATTTGCACCCTCCCCCGGAAAAAAAATTGAAAATCACAAAAAAATGAAAATGTGTTTTTTAAAATATTCTAAAGAAGACACGTGGCAATTTTCGATACCTTTGTAATATCTTTAGAAGAGCTCAACTAAAAAATCCAAAATTTCTTAAATTCCCCCTCGAAATACGATTTCCCCCCCTCCTTTAATAATCAAGAATTCTAAAATCGTACATAGTGTTTTATTTATACTCAAGTCTAGTGTCTTCATGTGCAATTTCTTCACCGTGATGTAATTTGGGCCGAGTTATGCTTACAAACGTTTGTCTTGTTTCCTGTCCCTTGGGGGGAAGGGGGTATTTCGATAAATCCCGTTTCTTTAGGTGTCGGTTGCATATAAAAAATCCAAGCACCAAACTTCGTGACCGCAGCTCTCATAAATTTTCCAGGACAAATTTAGCTCTAAAAAGAGTGTCTCGAATTTGCCCTTTGTAACACATACCCCCCCCCCCCCACCCAAAGAAAAAAAAAATGGTAAATCACAAAAAATCAAAAATGTGTTTTAGGAAATATCCAAAGAAAGTCGCATATCCTTTTTTCAACATCTTTATTCCACTTTTAATAGAGTTCGACTCAAATCAGGAATTTTCAAAATTTCCCGCCGAAAATCAATTTTCTCCCTTCCTTCCTCTAAAAAACGAAAATTCCTAAATCGCAGATAATGTTTTATTTGTACTCATGTCTAGTATCTCCATGTGGAATTTCTTTATTGTGAAGTAATTAGGAGCCGAGTTATGCTTACAAACGTGTTTTTGTCTTTTTCTCCCGCAGGGAGGAACGGGGGGGGGGGTGAATTTCTGAAAAGTTGATAGGTATAATTTTAAGTTGGATAAAGATCTAAGTTTCTGCCAAGCGCTGTTGATTTCAGTCTAGCTGTTTTCAAGTGATGCCCGGACAAACGTGTTTTTGTTTTTTTCCCCCCAGGGCTGAACGGTGGGGGGGGGGGGGATTTCTGAAAAAATGATTGATATAATTTTAAGTTGGATAAAGACCTAAGTTTCTGCCAAGCACTGTTGAATCCAGTCCAACCGTTCTCAAGTGATGCCCCCCAGGGGGCAAAAGGGGGGGGGGAATTCCTGAAAAGTTGATGGATATAATTTTAAGTTGGGTAAAGATTTAAGTTTCTGCCAAGCGCTGTTGTATTCAGTCCAGCCGTTCTCAAGTGATGCCCGGACAAACGTGTTTTTATCTTTTGCCCCCCAGGGGGAAGGGGGGGGGTAATTTCTGAAAAGTTGATAAATATAATTTTAAGTTGGATAAAGACCTAACTTTCTGCCAAGCGCTGTTGAATTCAGTCCAGCCGTTCTCAAGTGATGCCCGGACAAACGTGTTTTTGTTCCCCCCCCCAGGGGTAACGGGGGGGGGAAATTTCTGAAAAGTTGATAGATATAATTTTAAGTTGGATAAGGACCTAAGTTTCTGCCAAGCGCTGTTGAATTCAGTCCAGCCGTTCTCAAGTGATGCCCGGACAAACGTGTTTTTGTCTTTTCCCCTCAGGGGGGAAGGGGGGGAATTTCTGAAAAGTTGATAGATATAATTTTAAGTTGGATAAAGTTCTAAGTTTCTGCCAAGCACCGTTGAATTCCGTCCAGCCGTTCTTGAGTGATTCCCGGACAAAAAAAGCGACATACAGACACGATGACACACACACGCACACACACACACAGACATACACACAGACACACACACAGACCATTTGCTAAAAACATGATTTTCGTATTCAGGGACCTCAAAACGTGTAAATATAACAAAATAAAATACTACGATTACCTAATTTTAAATTTTATCACAATGAGTTTACAAAGTCTTGTGTTTCAAAAGTTGTGGAATCAAATGCAAATTTTCTTTAATGTAAACGTCTGACTGAATCAAACCTGCAATTGCTCTAACATGTCTCTTAAAATTCAAAATAATATGGCCATTATTTCTTATCTTGTATATTAATGCCTTAGAGAATAAACTGAATTATTAGGCAACATAATATCTGAAAAATAATTATTACAATATAAGAGTAACTGATATTATCGTTATTATTTATTGTTTAAAGTTAACAACTAATTTTTAATACATTGTACTTTAATATTCTAACGTTTCAAGCTTTAAAACATCAAAAGGCGTGTAATATATGTGTCTCTACATCTATTAAATATATATATAACTGATTATTTATATTTATATTTTAAAATTTTAGATATTAAAATTGAAAATTACAGGAAAACAAAAAAGTTTAAGATAAGTGGTAAATAATAATAATAGTAATAATAAATAAATAAATATATAAATAAAAATATCTAAAACTTTTAATATTCTAGAATTTTCATTTTATTTTATTTCTTTTTAAATATTTTTTGTAGTTTCAAATTAGCATGTTTAAAATTTTTAAGAAACAGTTAGAAAATATTGCTATAATAGTCAATACATAGTAAAGTTTGATTTATTTGTACAATACATAACACCCTTCAAAATTAAAATACCTTAAAAGTCTTCGTTATCATCTAATCATTCAAAAAACATAATTTTTAAGTAAATGTAATGCAAGTTACTTTTTATTATAATTTTAATATCAAATGTATAATATTTAACTAATTTAATCTATAATTTACTATTAAATATAAATTTATGACTCTTAATAATTAATGCATAGTTTAATTCATAAAATTTTTATCATGATTGTGTTCCCTACCCGTAAGTATTACCTTTTTCAAAAACGAAAAGTGTTGTTTTCTAAGTCTATTTACTTTTCAATTAATAGAATTTTTTAATAAAGGTATTTTAATGTAGAGCTATATTGTAAATAGATAGATACATTTTCAAAAAATTATCAAAATATAATTAGAAATGTAATTTTTTCATAAAACTTATAATTTTGTCTATCATTTATATACAAAATGTAAATTAAACATATAGAAGTGAGGTACGTTTTATCATAAGGAAAGAGTAACAGCACTTTTTAACCTAATTAATAAGTTCAATTCGGATCTAATAACCATTATGTCTGTAATGTTCAGCGTTAGGAAACCAAATAAAACATGAATAATTACAAGATAAAAAGAACTTTTTATATACCTTGTTTTTAAATTTTCTGTTGAATCATATAAACTTGACAATTCTATGTATTAGTAAGTACTTTTTAAAAGAATTTTTGATGAATTATCCCATTAACTTGAAAGAAAATGATCAAATGCGTAATGAAGAGCAATTATATGAAATTTTCAAACATTTACTAATTGAATGAAAGTACTAAAAGAATACATTGTCGTCGTGTTCTGGGCTATTCTAAAAGTTTCAAATGTCTAGCTATTCGGGAAGTTAGTTAAAAATCGATTGCAAGATTTGTACTGGACAAACAAGAAAGCGTGTTAATAAAAATAACTAGCCTAAAGTTTTAGAAGTTGAAAATTGATAACATTTTTCGCTTCTAGAGTGCTAATATGAAAATTTGATGTTAAGCTGCACTTCAGAAGAAAACGTCACAGTTTTTTTACGGAACCAAAGTTTGGTATGTATATTTTAAGTATAACTCCCGGTTTGTTCTATTTTAGGTAATTTGCATGTCAGGGAAGTGTAACCAGGGTGGTTACATTTAGCCCAAGAATCTGAATTACGTCACTTATAATTTTTATTTTGCTTTGTCAGTTTTGTCTTTTAATATTTAATGAAACTTAATATCCTCATCGCGTATTTTGGTTTCGTCGGAGTGTTAAAAAGTTTGATATAAAATACTAATTGTAGGCGTTTGGAAAAATTTACCTATCTGTAATGATATAAAAGGTAACAAAAGCACTTTAAAACACGTATATACATTATTTTTATTAAAAACTACACAAAGCTTTTCGCTATCATAATAATAGCATCATCAGGTGTAATTACGTTACATAGAAACTAGCAATATATCAATAAAGATGTTCAACTGGTTTAAAGTTACGGTTACAATAAAAATTTTAATTTACAGTTACAATAAAAATTATTATTTTCAGTATTTTTTTCTCCTCTATGAGCACAACGCGTGCCAAATTTTAGGAAGTGATGCAGCGTCCTTGGAGTTAATAACATTATTGTATTAGATAATATTTATGGCTTCTGTTATTAGCAGGTCTTGAAAGTCTCTAGGGGCTGAAATAATTTCGGACTAGGTCCACATAGGAATAGCATTAGGGTGTTCGTACAGAAAGTCTACTAGAATTGAACTATTTTCTTCTTTAACATTACGAATGTGTTCAGTAATTCTTGTTTTAAGTGTGCGACGTGTTTGCCCAATGTAGTAAAACAGTTCACCATTCAGAATTACTGAACACATTCGTAATGTTAAAGAAGAAAATAGTTCAATTCTAGTAGACTTTCTGTACGAACACCCTAATGCTATTCCTATGTGGACCCAGTCCGAAATTATTTCAGCCCCTAGAGACTTTCAAGACCTGCTAATAACAGAAGCCATAAATATTATCAAATACAATAATGTTATTAACTCCAAGGACGCTGCATCACTTCCTAAAATTTGGCACGCGTTGTGCTCATAGAGGAGAAAAAAATACTGAAAATAATAATTTTTATTGTAACTGTAAATTAAAATTTTTATTGTAACCGTAACTTTAAACCATTTGAACATCTTTATTGATATATTGCTAGTTTCTATGTAACGTAATTACACCTGATGATGCTATTATTATGATAGCGAAAAGCTTTGTGTAGTTTTTAATAAAAATAATGTATATACGTGTTTTAAAGTGCTTTTGTTACCTTTTATATTATTTATACACGTGAAATGTTTTATAATTTTAAACTTTTAATAGTTTTTAATCTTAATTATCTGTAATGAGTTCAGATATTTAAAAATTGTAAAAGTATTCACTATCTGAATTTTCTTTTCTAATGTATTGTATATGGGCATAGTAGACCGAAGTTATACATGAACAAACCATGGGCAAATGAAGCCATGAAACTCAGTATTTTCGTTATTACTATTATTTTTATTATTTTAAGTGGGTAATTGGTAGGTTATTAAGATTTATTATTACTTACAAACTTTCAATAAAAACCATAAAATGCAATGAACTCGCAACAATTGTTTCGGGTCGAAAAAACACACGACCCTTCATCAGGCGAATAAAGTAAGCACGAGTGCTGCAGTCAAAGCGGCAACGCACAAAACCATTTAAAATGAAAAGAAAACCTTTATAAAGTAGAAAGAAAATATAGCTACTGGTGTGAGTAAAATTGTACAAGAAAACAGGTAAATAAATAAATGAGTGAGATTAAACAAATAACAAACTAAGGATAACAAAATTAAACGAAAATCTAAGTTACGTGAGTAATTTCCAAGCATCAGAGAAGAAAGGAGTGGAAGAAATATCATTAAGAAGATTTTTCGAATTTTTAAATATGTAAAATGTTTCATGAATATCCAAATGGGAGGAACAGACAGGAGATGAAATAATGTTAGTTTTGGAAAAATCAAAACGATGACCTTGAGACCAGCAGTGGGAAGCAATAGAAGATTTGGTAATCTCTTCATTACGAACATTCCGACGGTGCTCATTTATTCTGAATTTCAAACGCCTCCTAGTTTGACCAATATAACCTAAGTTGCAGGACGAACACGGAATTAAATAAATTCCTGAACGGTTTTCGGTGGGAATGGGATCCTTAAAAGAAGATAATTTAATTTTATTGACGGGTTTGTAAATGACTTTGAAACCAAACGGTGAAAGAATTTTAGAGATTTTAAAAGAGAGTGAAGAATAAAAAGGTAAAACAACTGGAATGAGACTGTGATCGTTTAATTTGGGAGCAGAACGTTTAGGATTCTTAAATTTATATAGAGCTTTATCGATGATAGATGGGTTATAGCCACGAGAGAGAGCAAGAGATTTTAAATAATTAATTTCTTTCGAAAGATTAGACGGATCAGAACAAATGTGTAAGGCACGATAAACATAAGTGTAAAAAGCAGACATTTTTTGTTGAGGGGCATGGTTAGAGAGAGCATGCGGCGGCAAAGAGACTGAGAATGGTTTTCTAAAAACAGTAGTTGAGAAACAATCCTTTTCTTTATTCACAAGAACGTCAAGGAAAGGCAAAGAGCAATCCTGTTCAACCTCAAAAGTGAATTGAATGTATGGGTCAATCGAATTGACCTAAGAAAGTAAATTGCACAAATCGACATCAGGGGAGACAAGAACGAAAGTGTCATCCACATACCTAAACCAGTGAGGAAATTTATATACACCGAAGAGTTTTTTTTCAAAATAGTGCATATAAATGTCGCAAAGTAAAGGAGAGAGAGGACTACCCATGGCCATACCATCATTTTGGGAATAATAAGTACCATTAAAAATGAAGGCAGTTTGCCTGATACACAAATGAACTAAATTTACAAGCTCCTCAATTTCAATAGAAGAATAATGGAATTCACGTAGTCTTCTCTCTAAACAAACCAGAGCACCTTGAACCGGAACATTTGTAAAAAGTGATTTTACATATAAAGAAATCATAGTATAGTTAGACGGAGAGATGCATTTAATTTTGTCCACAAAATCATACGAGTTTTTTACAGTATGAAGATTAGTAGTAGTTAGATGAGAAAGAGAGTTTGAAAGAAATCGAGCAAGATTATAAGAAGCCGTACCAATATTGGACAGAATAGGCCGAAAGCAGAGAGTGGGTTTATGAACTTTCGGAAGTGCATAAAAACGAGCACAATTAGCAGCAGAAGGAATTACCATGCGTTTGGTATAATGATTAAGAATAACGGAATTTTTAACGTGGTATTTCACTTGATCAAGATGATCATTAGAAGGATCTTTTTTAAGTTTTGAATAGGGACCTGAAGTAAGCAAGGACTCAACATGGGAAATATAATCCGATTTGTTGAGTAGAACAGTTTGTCCCCTTTTATCCGCTCTTGTGACAATTAAATCGGGGGCGGAGTTTAATTCAGAGAGGGCGGATTTTTGAGAAGGAGTAAGGTTAGACTTTTGTGGATGATTATTGGTGGAAATAATGTTAGATAAAATGAAACGAAGACATTCTAACTGACCGGGAGAAATTTTACTATTTTTAAAGGAATTTTCAATGGGAGCGATCAAATCCGGAATGGGGGGTTTCGAAGTACGCGCAAAATTCAGACCCAAACTGAGCACGTCGCGTTGAGTATTAGTCAGAACATGCGAAGAGAGATTGACAACAGTATTCTGAGCAAGAGGAGAAACGGAAGAAGTAAAGGAATTACTTTTAAGAAGATAATTAAATTTCTTATTTAAGTTAGTTTGATGCCTAGAAGACTGAAACGCAACGTAAGCGAAATTTCTTTTTTCAAAAGAAGAGAAATCATGAACAGAATTGCTAAGAGACAGATGTAAAGTATATAATTCAGACTCAATAGACGAGAGAGACTGTCGTATATCCTGAATAATAGCCCTAAGAATGGCAAACTTACTCCTATTTAAAGCATTTTTAATGCGAAGAGAAACAGGAAGATTGTACTTAATGTCTATGAACTTAGGAATTATCCGGGCACGCTTACATCTAAGAAGAAAATTTAAATGATTGAGAAAGCGAGAACGTTTCAAACGAAGATGTTTGAAACGATTAATCTCTGGAGAACTCATGCTAAAACATATACATGAAACAAGAGTCAAAACTTAAAGAAGGCGGAGTTTAAACAAAAATAATGGGGGAGGAATTAAAAATACAAAAATGTAATTAATCAAATAGAAAAATCGATAAAATAAAATTATGAAATGACAGTCTCAAAAATGAGAAGAAATTAGCAAAAATTAACAAATAAAACAAGTCAAAACTTAAAGAAGGCAATGTTTAAACGAAAAATAAAGAAAGAAGGGGGGGGGGGAGGAGTTTAAAAATACAAAACTGTAAATACAAAATACAAAAAAGTAACTAAACAATAAGAAAACTCTCGACAAAAAATATGAAATTAGAGGCTCAAAAATGAGAAGAAATTAGTAAAAATTAACAAATAGACAAGTCAAAACTTAAAGAAGGCGGAGTTTCAACGAAAAAAGAGGGGGGGGGGGGATTTTTAAAAACAAAAATGTAATAACTAATTAGAAAACAAACGATAAAATAAAAATATGAAATGAGAGGCTCAAAAATGAGAAGAAATGAGCATAAATAAACAAATAAAACAACTCGAAACTTAAAGAAGGCGGAGTTAAAACGAATAAAAGGGGGGAGGAGTAAGAGAGTAAAAGGAATAATTAAACAAGTAGAAAACAAACGGTAAAATAAAAATATGAAATGAGAGGCTCAAAATCAAGAAGAAAATAGCATAAATTAACAAATAACAACAATATAAAGAAATAGGAAACACTCGCAAAATTACTTACTCGATGCTAAAAGCCCAAAAAAGCAACAAATTGAATAAAGAAGCATCACAAAACTAGCGTTGTAAAAATTATTACTTACAAACTTTGAATAAACACCATAAAATGCAATGAACTCGCAACAATTGTTTCGGGTCGAAAAAACACACGACCCTTCATCAGGCGAATAAAGTAAGCACGAGTGCTGCAGTCAAAGCGGCAACGCACAAAATCGTTTAAAATGAAAAGAAAAACTTTATAAAGTAGAAAGTAAATATAGCTACTGGTGTGAGTAGAATTGTACAAGAAAACAGGAAAATAAATAAATGAGTGAGATTAAACAAATAACAAACTAAGGATAACAAAATTAAACGAAAATCTAAGTTACGTGAGTAATTTCCAAGCATCAGAGAAGAAAGGAGTGGAAGAAATATCATTAACAAGATTTTTCGAATTTTTAAATATGTAAAATGCTTCATGAATATCCAAATGGGAGGAACAGACAGGAGATGAAATTACGTTAGTTTTGGAAAAATCAAAACGATGACCTTGAGACCAGCAGTGGGAAGCAATAGAAGATTTGGTAATCTCTTCATTACGAACATTCTGACGGTGCTCATTTATTCTGTACTAGCAGGCTACGCCCGCTTCGCTGGTCACTATTTTTAAATGAATCACAAAATTAATGAATTCTCAAAATTGCATTAATTTTTATCATGTGATAAAAAAAAGAAAAAAAAAATCTGATCAGGAAAAATATCGCACCGGGTCCCCACTGCCTTCGGCAGCGTAGACCCGTGCACTGCGCGCACGTATTCCTTCACCATCCTTATGACTTCTCAAAATTCCATGTTATTACTCATAAACTTTCATTCTCAAGAAAAGGAATTAAAGAACATATCATTTAGTATCGGGTAAAAACTCACACCGGGACGCCACTGCCTTCGGCAGCGTAGACCCATGCGCGCTGCGCGCGCACGTTTGAGGATATACGTGCGCTGTACACGCATATTCCTTTTTTAACTCAAACTTTTATTAAGAAAATAAAATTAAAAAAAAATCTTTTATCATCGGGTAAAAACTCGCACCGGGTCCCAAACCCATGCGCGCTACGCGCCTATTCCTTCCCCACCGTTCCAGCCCCTCCTAATTAACTTGCATATACCAATTTTGAACGGTCTTACTCAATTAGCTGAGATGCAAAAGAAAACCTGATCAGGACACTTTAAATTGTAAATCAGGTGAAATCTCGAATTCCACTTTCGATAATGTAAAAGAACTTTAAAATATCTTTCGAATGATGTATTAGAAATAATTTAATCATAATTAGAATATGAAATATTGAAATTTAAAAATATTACAGCGCCATCTTGGGGTAGAAATTTCTGTAATCAATTGTTCAATTCCAGATCAACAAAGCTTTCAAATGATGTATTACTCATGAAATTATTCTAATTAGTAGATGAGATACAAAAGAAAACCTAATCAGGACACCTCAAAACGTTTAAATCTGGTGAAATCTCAAATTCCATTTTCGATAATGTAAAAGTACTTTAAAATGTGTATCAACTAAAAAGAGCTTTCAAATGATGTATTACTTATGAACTTTTTTTAATTAATAACTGAGATAAAAAAAAAAACTGATTCAGGACACCTCAAAACGTGTAAATCTGGTGAAAACTTTCGATAATTTAAAAGAACTTTAAAATATCTTTCGAATGATGTATTACAAATAATTTAATCATAATTAGAAATTGAAATATTGAAATATTGAAATATTAAAATATTACAGCGCCATCTGGCGGTACAAATTTCTGTATTCCACTGTTCGATTCCAAATCAAAAAAGCTTTCTAATGATGTATTACTTATGAAAATATTTTAATTAGTAGCTGAGATACAAAAGAAAACTGATTCAGGACACCTCAAAACGTGTAAATCTGGTGAAAACTTTCGATAATTTAAAAGAACTTTAAAATATCTTTCGAATGCTGTATTAAAAATAATTTAATCATAATTAGAAATTGAAATATTGAAATTTAAAATATTAGAGCGCCATCTGGCGGTACAAATTTCTGTATTCCACTGTTCGAAAAGCTTTCTAATGATGTATTACTTACGAAATTATTTTAATTAGTAGCTGAGATACAAAAGAAAACTAATTCAGGACACCTCAAAACGTGTAAATCTTGTGAAAACTGTCGATAATATAAAAGAACTTTAAAATATCTTTCGAATGATGCATTAAAAATAATTTAATCATAATTAGAAATTGAAATATTGAAATTTGAATGTATTACAGCGCCATCTGGCGGTAGAAATTTCTGTAATCCATTGTTCGATTCCAAATCGAAAAAGCTTTCTAATGATGTATTACTTATAAAATTATTTTAATTAGTAGCTGAGATACAAAAGAAAACCTAATCAGAACACCTCAAAACGTGTAAATCGGGTGAAATCTCGAATTCCATTTTCGATAATGTAAAAGTACTTTAAAATGTGTATCAAGTCAACAAAGCTTTCAAATGATGTATTACTTATGAAATTTTTTTAATTAATTTCTGAGATATAAAAGAAAACTGATTCAGGACACCTCAAAACGTGTAAATCTGGTGAAAACTTTCGATAATTTAAAAGAACTTTAAAATATTTTTCGAATGATGTATTCAAAATAATTTAATCATAATTAGAAATTGAAATAATGAAATATTGAAATTTTAAAATATTACAGCGCCATCTGGCGGTACAAATTTCTGTATTCCACTGTTCGATTCCAAATCAAAAAAGCTTTCTAATGATGCATTACTTATGAAATTATTTTAATTAGTAGCTGAGATACAAAAGAAAACTAATTCAGGAGACCTCAAAACGTGTAAATCTGGTGAAAACTTTCGATAATTTAAAACAACTTTAAAATATCTTTCGAATGATGTATTAAAAATAATTTAATTGGAATTTGAAATATCGAAATTTTAGCTGAGATACAAAAGAAAACCTACTCAGGACATTCTAAAACATGTAAATCACGTGAAATCTCTAATTCCATTATCTACGGTAGTTTTAATAATGGAAGTAAAAATAAAAATAAATATTTTTTATTTCCCCAAAACCTATATATACCACCGTAGTCGGGTAATGGAAGTAAAAAGAAAAAGAAAAAGTATTTTTTAGTTCCTTCAAATGTATTTTGTTGCTATGGAAACTTCTATCGTCTATTGAAAGATGGATTACGTGTTAGAATAAAATTTATTTTGCAATTAAAATGTAACTGCTTTGCTTATTAAGGGCCCTCTTCACTCAGCATTTCCTTTTCTAAAAGCCAATGTTATCCTATGGAAAACTTTCTTTGCACTTAAAACAGTGGCATATTAATTGATTGAGACGCGGTTTTTTTTATTGGATTACTCTCATTTCGTAAACTGACGCAGCTTTTGTAGATTTTATGAAAGAATAACAGTTGTTTTTTAAAAAAGCTGTTTTATTGCAATATTTGGGTTGATGCATTAAATGGCTTATAAAAAACTCTCTCAATTTTTTAAAACAGAATTTAAAAAGCTGCGTCAATCTCAAAGAGTTTATTTCAATGCGGAAAAAAAACCTGTATTTTAATAAAATTTTAAATCAATTAAATTTGTAAAGAAAGTCCAAAAATTTTACAAATTTGTGCCGATTTTTCTCTTTGACACACCCTTTATTCGGCTACGCCTCTCGTTCGTGGTTTCGATGGAAAGATGTTTACATTTCTGTGGTGAAGATACGTCTAGGCGTTGTGGTTTTTTATTCAGTTATTATTTTTATTATAGATTTCACCTGTATTACGGATGTGAGTAACATAACAATTTAGAAGACAATCGTTCAGAGACTTATTTATAGGAAATATATGATCACATTTTATTTTAAATAGTTTTTCATTGCGCGTAATACTATTATTATATGAATACTTTGTACATAAATCTGATATTTTACTGATAATGCCACGATTGACAATATACAAACTATGGAAGCTGCGGACACGAATTTCGGTGCTGGGATTATATGTATCTATCCGACACCTAAAGTAATTGAATAAATAAAACATTGCGATTTAGGAAATTTCGATTTTTAAGGGGAGGGAAGAGGGAAATCAATTTTTGGCGGGAAATTGTGCAAATTCCAGATTTTTAGTAAAATTTTAACAAAAATGGAAAAAAGATGTTGAAAACAGCCATGGGTCTTCTTTAGGACATTTTCAAAACACGCTTTTTTTTGTGATTTGCCTTTCTTTTTTATTTTTAGGGGGGGGGGGATAGGTATGTGTTACAAAGGGCAAATTCGAGGCACCACTTTTAGCGCTAAATTTGTCCTGAGAAATTTATGAGAGCTGTGGTCAGGGTCAAAAAGTTTGATGCTTGGATTGCTTATATATGTATCCGACCCCTAAAGTAACGGAATATATCGAAATATCCCCCCTTTCACCCTGGGGGGTAGGAAGCAAAAAAAAAAAAGTTTGTAAGCATAACTCGGCCCCAAATTACTTCACGCTGAAGAAATTTTGCATGAGAAAACTAGATTTGAGTATAAATAAAACATTATGTACGATTTTGGAATTCTTGACAGGAGGGAGGAAAGAAATCGTTTTTTGGGGGGAAATTTCGGAAATCCCGGATTTTTTTAGTAGAGCTCTACTAAAAAGGTACAAATGTATTGAAAAAAGCTATCTGTCTTATTTAGGATATTTCCAAAAACATTTTCTTTCTTTCTTTTGTGTGTGTGTGTGAGATTTTCCTTTTTTTTTTTAGGGGGGGGGGGCGTTACGACGGAGCTAATTCGAGACCCTCCCTTTTAGCGCTAAATTTGTCTTGGGAAATCCACGGGATTAATGGTCGCTAAATTTGGCGCGTAAATTTTTTATATGTATCAGACATTATTGTAACGGGATTTTACAAAATTCCACCTTTACCCTACCACCCCGGGGGGGGGACAAAAAACACGTGTGAAATCTCGTTTTTCCTTTTGAATTCGCTTTAAATTATCTTGGGGCGGGGAAACTTGTGCGAAACAACTACACGACTTCCATTACCCACAATTACACATATTATATGCATTCTTTGGAATTTTCCAGTAAGAGAAATTTGATACACGTATAAAGACATATAAAATAGAGTTTACATAGCGAGTTATGAGAATGAGTATTTAAAATGGATCAATGAAACAATTTTCCAGAAAATCGTTAGAGCCGTTTTTGAGAACCAACTTTTACCAAAACTTGATATTCTAGATTATTGACTGGAAAACAATAATTACATACAAAAGGATATTTAAAAGCGAGTTAATATGGCGAGTTTGAAAAAAATCCGTACAGCCGTTTTTAAAGGAACGCACTTGCGAGACCTTAAATTGAGCTATTTATACAAGACGCCTATCAATTTTCCAAACCTAACCAACTATATCTGTCGAAAGAACATCTAGTAGAGTGTTTATATAGCAATTTTGAAGTAAATCGTTAGAGCTGTTTTTGAGATACGGACTTACGCTCCCATTTCCATTTTACGATGGCCCACTTCTGTTTTTAAAATTTTTACTAAAATTTGTAAATTTTATCTGTACACCAGACCTGTTCCGGCTGTGAAGTTTCGTAGTTCTATCTTTATTAATTTTGGAGATATGATAGCCAGAAGATTCCACATATACATACACACTGACCAATTGCCCAAAACTACATTTTTGGACTCAGGAGGACTTAAAACGTGTAAATCAGGTGAAAACTCGATATCGAATTTTTGGACAGAATACAATGCAGAATACAAATTACCTACGGTAGTAGAGTAATGGAAGTAAAAAGAGATATCCGTAAAATTTTTGCTTTGAAATATAGCTAATACAAATACTTAAAAACTAATTTCTGGAATTTTAAAAATTCAGCCGCACTGGGGGGAGGAGAGGGGGAGGGGGGTCAAAACGTAATTTCAAATAATCCTTTATATATATATATATATATATGTTACCGTGAAAGACTGAAATTGGAGAATGTCGACTTTCACCGGTGAATGTCAACAAACACCAAATACGTCGGTGAAAGATCGAATATTTCATTACATTCTTGTACATTCGGACCCTCACCGGTGTATGTCGACAATCACAGATATGCTCTGGTGGAGGTCGAAAAGAGAGGAGCAGACAAAGAGGCGACTGGCTGTTTCCCGCCAAATCCTTTGTTCTGCTTGGAGTCAGTCTGCTTTGTCAGTCTTATGCAAGGTTTGATGGTGAGAGCAACGTTTTCTTAATTTTTTTTTCCGATACCCTAATTTATACAGAATGGATACTGCAATGAATTGTGATCTTTTTCTTGAAAAGTTAAATGCATTAATTGCGGGGAAACGAGAAGACAATTGTTTTTATTTTTCTCAAGAAAAGTACTCTAAAATACTTTCTAAAGTGGTTTCTGCTAAAACTAAGTGCAACACACCTTTGGATTACAGACGATTAAAACGTTTTGACGTTTTAAAAATTAATGATGAAGAGAAGTTAATTGTACCATTAAAACCAGGAGAAACGAATATACAGTATTATGTTACCAATGAGGAATTGTTCAGTATTACAGAGGTTAATCCAGAACAAATTTAGTGCCGCATTGAGGCACTATCCTAGTTAACTACTACTATTATCAACCTGATCTTTCGAAAGATACCCATTGTGAAAATTTACCCCCCTGGGGGGGTATTTCCCCCCTAGGGGGGGGGGAAGCGATGCCCCCCCCCCATGCAGAAATTTTTTTTCCTAGTTACATACTACTATTATCAATAATTTATATTAATTTTACAATCACAAATTTAAAACAACTCTAATTATGCACATTTATACGAATTTTTGTCCTATGCTGCCATGTTAAAAATTTAGATAAAATGCTATCACAGCGCCACCTGTTGAGCTATTGATCCCCAAACATAATTAGCACCAGTTAATGTCGGGGACCAACTAAATACCAAGTTTTGTTAAATTTCGTTTAAAAAAAAAAAAAAAAAAAAAAAAAAAATGCGATTTTTTTTCTAAGTTTTTTTTTGTTAAAAGTAAAAAAAATCGATAACTTTGTTTTAAATTATCACAGATTTATGGTTCAACCATTCGTTTTAAAGGTATTGACGAGACCTTTCGAAAGATACCCATCTTGAAACTTTGCCCCCCCACCCCGGATGGGTACTTCCCCCCCCCGGTGGGGGGGGGAACCGATGCCCCCATATGCACAAAAATTTTTTCCCAGTTAACTATTACTATTATGAACGAGACCTTCCGAAAGATACCAATCTTGAAAATTTACTTCCCCGGGGGGATACTTCCCCCCCAGGGGGGGAACCGATGCCCTCACATGCACAAAATTTTTTTCCTAGTTAACTACTACTATTTTCAATAATTCATATTAATTTTACAATCACAAGTGTAAAATAACTCTCTTTATGCCCATTTATACGGAATTTTGTCCTATGCTGCCATGCTAAAAATTTGCATAAAATGCGATCACAACGCCACCTGTTGAGCGATTGATCCCAAAATCTAATCAGCACCAGTTTATGTCAGGGTGCAACTAAATACTAAGTTTGGTTAAATTTCATTCATTGGTTCGTGAGGTACAGCGTCCACAAAAAAATGATACAGACAGACAGACAGACATTTTCTAAAAACTATTAATTCGTAATCTAGACATCCCAAAACATGTAAATCCATCAAAAAACGGAGGTCGAAAATTTTCGCGAATCCAATACTTTCTCTGTATTACATATAGAAGAAAGTAAAAATGGCAGATAAAGTTCATTAAAAAACTTCATTGAGACACTTTTATGGTCTATGTATACATCCAAATAGAAACAAATTCTGAATACGCTTTTTACAATTTAAATTTGAAATTTTCAAGTGGACTTCGCTTGAAAACAAAATGACGGAGCAACTTGAACAAACTCACACAAGTTATTTATCAGATAAGTTCACTGTCCAAGTTTGGTTCGATTTGGAGTATTATTTGGAAGTTATCATGATTTTAAATTTTGAAGTGGTATCTTGATTTCAAGTGGCCCCGCTTAACTTAAGATACCCGCCATTTTAATAAAAAGGGCGGATAAAGTTCATCGAAACCCTTATGTTATGTATATTTACATTAAAATACAAACAAATCTGGCTTTAAATACACTTTTCACAATGTGGGTTTGAAATTTTCAAGTGGCCGCCACTTGAAAACAAAATGTCAGAGCAATTTGGTTACCGTACTCATCCAAGATATTTATAAGATCAGTTAGCAATGCAAATTTGGTTCGATTTGGAGTATTATTTCGAGAGTTATCGTAATGACAAATTTCATTATAGATAGACAGATAAAT
This sequence comes from Salticus scenicus, assembly GCA_963930645.1. Taxonomy (NCBI): domain Eukaryota; kingdom Metazoa; phylum Arthropoda; class Arachnida; order Araneae; family Salticidae; genus Salticus; species Salticus scenicus. The sequence continues at coordinate 240,939 of OZ005660.1, forward strand.
ATATAGATAAACGAAGTGGTTGCAATAGGTCGATTTCTAAAAAAAATCAACCTAAAAAGTTTTTTTTTTCCTAAAAAAAACCTTGGTTTTTTGCCTACCCTTAAAAAAAAAGCATTTAGATGATATTGTGATCACTCACATACATACACATACATCATCATCATCATCATCATGAAAATAGTAAAAATGAACTCATATGGGACCTCAAAACATGTAGATACGCCAACATCGCAAAGTCAGAATTTTGTCACGATTACAATGATTTCCTTACGTATGTATTTTCGGAAAGCAAAAAATTTCATGAAAGGTACGTGAATCATTTAATTTCATCATGCTTAATAACTAATTTTTAAAAGGTATATGTGTCTATGAGAGAGGAAATGACAATGTAGTTGTAAACAATGGAGGGAAAAAGCGGAGGATTGAAATTCAAGATATAAAATATACCTTTACATCCACCCTTAGAAAAATATAAATATTTCATTTATTAAATATTGCAAATTTTGCTTATTCCATGTCTATTTTGAAAAATTCAAATTGATTATACAAACATATTAATAAAATATCTGGTGTGAAACAACCACACGACTTCCATTACAAACTATTACACATATTATATGTGTTAATTATTGGTCAAATCTAAAACCTGTAGATGGCGCTGCACGCCGATATTAATGTTTTGTTTTCTTCTTTTACTTAGTGTGTTCTTCGTGTTCGTGTTTGTAGTAGTAAATAAATGTATGTCTCAGTAATTGAAATCCTATTATTTCCGAATTATGTGTTAAATCAACACCAATGAATTGGAATGAACCAACAGTGGCCGGCAGTCCCCACGACTCTGGACCGATAAGGTAAGCCATTTACCTTATTTCAATTTAAAATTCTGAAAATGACTATTAATGACTATTTATACAAAGTTATATCTAATAACGTCGCCAAAGTAGCGACATGGTTTTGAATGATACCTTTTAGAACGTCGTTAAAAGTTTAACGACAATATGCATTTTTTGGAGATAATATGATCACAAGATATAAAAGTGACCTAAAGAAGTAGAAACCTAACATTTTTCATGGTAAGATAAACTTTATACACATGTAGAGACATATAAAACGAAGCTTACATAAAGCGAGGTAAAAAATTAGAAATATATATATATATATATATATATATATATATGTAGTAGAGTTATTTTTTGAAACACCAATTTTCAAGATCTACCTAAGCTTCTGACCTACCTAAACAGGGTAGCTGTTAATTTTCCTCTAATAATTACGTGATACACAAGAAAGAAATGGATTTATATAACAATTTTCAAGAAAATCGATAGAGCAGTTTTTGAGATACCAACTTTTACCAAAACTCAATCATTGACAGGAAAACAATAATTACATACAAAAGCATATTTAAAAGTGAGTTAATATGGCGAGTTTGAAAAAAAATCCGTACAGCTGGTTTTTAAGGAACGCGCATCCGAAACCTGAAATTGAGCTATTTATACAGAACGCGTATCAATTTTTCTGAACTAACCAGCTATATCATTCGAAAGGACATCTAATAGAGTGTTTATGTAACAAATTTGAAGAAAATCGTTCGAGCCGTTTTTGAGATACGCACTTACGGTTTCCGATGTCCCACTTCCGGTTTTTCAATTTTCTCCAAAATATGGAAAATTCATCTGAACACCAAACTTGTTTCAATTCTAAAGTTTCGTAGTTCTATCTTTATTAGTCTCCGATACATAATAGCCAGAAGATTCCCCCCCCCCCCCTTTCCACACACACTCTGACCAATTGCCAAAAACCGCTTTTTTGGACTCAGAGGACCTTAAAACGTGTAAATCAGGTGAAATCTCTATATCGAATTTTCAGACCGAATACAAATACTTCCATTACATACTGTAGTAGGGTAATGGAAGTAAAAAATGTTTTATTTTTTTTATAAATTGAAAGAATAAAGATAATTTTTAATTTACTACTCGCAAATAATTAATAGTGAATAAAAGTGGACGAAATGGTATTTTATCTGGAACGGTTTTAACCGGGTTTTTTCAATTATGGAAAAAAAACGAACAACCCTGTATCAACATATCTTAAATAACTTCGGGAAATTCAAATTTGGTATTTTGAAATTGGTATGTGGCTGCTACTTGTAAAGTTGATCAAGACTGGCAAGTTTCAAGACACATTAATAAGAGTCTTGTATTTTATTTATTTTTACTTCCATTACCCGACTAACATAGGTAACGGAAGTATTGTATTTGATCCAAAAATTCGATATCGAGATTTCACCTGATTTACATGTTTTAAGGTCTCCTGAGTTTAAAAAAAAATAGTTTTTAGCAATTGATCTGTTCGTGTATGTATGTATGTGGAGAATATTCTAGCTATTATATGTCGGAAACCAATAAAGACAGAACTACGAAACTTAAGAATTGAAACAGTTCTGGTGTACAGATAAACTTTTCAAATTTTGGTAAAAATTGGAAAATCGGAAGTGGGACATCTGAAACCGGAAGTGAGGCCATAAGTCCACATATCAAAAAAGCTCTAACGATTTTCTTTAAAATTGCTGTATAAACACTCTATTAGATATCCTTTTGAAGGATATAGTTGGTTAGTTCAGGAAAATTGATAGACGTCCTGTACAAATAGCTGAATTTCAGGTCCTGCAAATGCTTCCTGTCAAAACGGCTGTATTTTTTTTTTTCAAACTTGCCATATTGACCCTCTTTTAAATATCCTTTTACATATAATTGTTGTTTTCTGGCCAACAATTAATTTTGTCAAGCTTTGGTAAAAATCGGTATCTCAAAAACGGCTCTAACGATTTTCTTGAAAATTGTTACATAACCCATTTTAGATATCCTTTCTCATGCTTTACTTGGTTACCACAGGAAAATTAATAGTCATCCTGATCAGACAGATCAGTTTTACATCTCGAAACTTGGTGTTTCAAATAAATAAATAAACTCTACCAATTTTCTTCCCCTTTCTTTTTCTTAAAAAAAAAAAAAAAAAAAAAAACAAAAAAAAATCGCTGTGCAAACTCGGTTTTACGTTTTTACACGTGTATTAATTTTCCCTTACCGGAAAATTTTTAGGTGTCTATTTCATTAGGACAATATCATGTCTTCTGATAACATTATCTTCAAAAATTGCATATAATACGTGTAATAGTGGGTAATGGAAGTCGTGTGGTTGTTTCACACCAGATTTTTAAATAAATGTAGGCACTATAATTCAACGCTATTTATATATTATACTACTTAGAAAAAGTTTGACTTGTATAAAGAAACACGTATATAAATAACAACACAAGTACACTTTCTTTAGAAAACAGAGCTCGAGGACTTGTGCGACCGCACCTGTCCGTGATCTTCGAAATTCGATCCCGAAGGTCACGACCTGTCGCACACCCTGACAGCTCTGCGTTCAGTAGTCTGAGCTCCAGAGTGAAGATAACCCATCTCTATATATCAGTAATGTTATAATGTTATATATCTTTGTTATATTTTAGTTAAATTAATTATATCAAACTGCAAGTTCAACTATAAAGAATATTTACTTTTTTAAAATTTCATTGTTACAGAATTCGCCGATACAACTACTGAAAGCCTAAAACGGGCTGAATATAGAATAAAATACTTCGTCGGGTCGGGCTACGTTATTAAAATACATATAAATAGATAAGAATAAATGTAGAAAGTTGTTTGATGTCAGGTGAAAATCACAAAGAAAAAAAAAAAGTAACACAAAAATAAGAAAAGAAAGAAATAGTCAAAACAAAACAAAGCTTGAGCGAAACCGCAAGTAAGGAGGTAGCTGATTCTTGATTTATTCATCCAAAAAGTCAACGATTCGTCAGTGAGTCAGTCAATCTTCTCAAATTAGTTAACACCTCCTGTCAAAACCACGTGGGACACTTTTTATCTGTTTTCAGCCGACTTCGGAATTTTGTCCAAGTGAAGAGGGCCGTTAATGAAAATTGATGAAATTTTAACTGCAGGTTGGTTTTGTGCTGAAAAGGTTGTATATTAAGTGTTGTGTACGAAAAAGAAAATTTGAAGCACTTTGAAATTTGCAATTTTTAACCCCAGTTAAAGATCATGTGACATTAATGACATGCACCTGTTTTGTTTCCGTTCGAGACAGCCGTTAAAATCGTCTACTGAATGCTGATAGAATGCCTCTTTTTTAACAATAAGGATTTTTGGTCATTGTTCGATCGACATGGGTCAACATTTTAATTAATATCTCCGAAACTAATTAAGATTTTTAAATTCTGTTTCGAGGAAAACATCGGAAAGGCTCCAGAGCATCCGTATGTCAATTCTTGTGTTTCTGCGTTCAGTAGGGGCTGAACGTATAAAAGAACAGACAGACGGACAGACAGACAGACAGACAAACAGACAGATAGACAGACAGACAGACAGACAGACAAACCTTTCCATTTATTATTATAGATTTCAAACGCCTCCTAGTTTGACCAATATAACCTAAGTTGCAGGACGAACACGGAATTAAATAAATTCCCGAACGGTTTTCGGTGGGAATGGGATCCTTAAGAGAAGATAATTTAATTTTATTGACGGGTTTGTAAATGACTTTGAAACCAAACGGTGAAAGAATTTTAGAGATTTTAAAAGAGAGTGAAGAATAAAAAGGTAAAACAACTGGGATGAGACTGTGATCGTTTAATTTGGGAGCAGAGCGTTTAGGATTCTTAAATTTACATAGAGCTTTATCCTCTTGCTCAGAATACTGTTGTCAATCTCTCTTCGCACGTTCTGACTAATACTCAACGCGACGTGCTCAGTTTGGGTCTGAATTTTGCGCATACTTCGAAACCCCCCATTCCGGATTTGATCGCTCCCATTTAAAATTCCTTTAAAAATAGTAAAATTTCTCCAGGTCAGTTAGAATCTCTTCGTTTCATTTTATCTAACATTATTTCCACGAATAATCATCCACAAAAGTCTAACCTTACTCCTTCTCAAAAATCTGCCCTCTCTGAATTAAACTCCGCCCCCGATTTAATTGTCACAAGAGCGGATAAAGGGGGACAAACTGTTCTACTCAACAAATCGGATTATATTTCCCATGTTGAGTCCTTGCTTACTTCAGGTCCCTATTCAAAACTTAAAAAAGATCCTTCTAATGATCATCTTGATCAAGTGAAATACCACGTTAAAAATTCCGTTATTCTTAATGATTATACCAAACGCATGGTAATTCCTTCTGCTGCTAATTGTGCTCGTTTTTATGCACTTCCGAAAGTTCATAAACCCACTCTCTGCTTTCGGCCTATTGTGTCCAATATTGGTACGGCTTCTTATAATCTTGCTCGATTTCTTTCAAACTCTCTTTCTCATCTAACTACTACTAATCTTCATACTGTAAAAAACTCGTATGATTTTGTGGACAAAATTAAATGCATCTCTCCGTCTAACTATACTATGATTTCTTTAGATGTAAAATCACTTTTTACAAATGTTTCGGTTCAAGGTGCTCTGGTTTGTTTAGAGAGAAGACTACGTGAATTCCATTATTCTTCTATTGAAATTAAGGAGCTTGTAAATTTAGTTCATTTGTGTATCAGGCAAACTGCCTTCATTTTTAATGGTACTTATTATTTAAAACATGAATAAACTACTACGTCAAAAACGCCTAAGTAAAATTATTGAGGTGCATACAGCTGTTTCGGTAGCCTAAAGCGTACCGTCTTCAGAGCAAAAAGAATCTGAAACTGGAGAAGTGCTCTTATATATAGGAGAGGGACCGGATTTAGTTCAACCAATAGGATTACGGAAGAGGTGGGGAGTGTGGCCAATAGGAATTAAGGAATGTGTAGCTGTGTAAACAGTAGAAAAATTAAGGAAATGTGGACTGAATGTAAAATTTCCAACAATCAGACAAATAGGGAACAGCGAAATCACAATTTACAAGGTTTTTAAAATTTTTATAAATATAAAAAGCTTCAAAGGAATCGAGTTTATGAATGGATTTAGGTCTGCAAATTATTTTAGCTGAATTAAATTTAAAATTATGATTTTCCTCCCAGCAATGTTTAGAAATAGCCGATTTATTGGTTTCTTGTTTGCGGACGTAATTCATATGTTCTTTTAGACGAAATTTAAGACTGCGTTTAGTTTGGCCAATATATGATAAACCACACTGACAGGAAATACTATAAATGCCCCAAGAATTATGCATATCAATTGATATGCATAAGCTTTAGGCTACCGAAACAGCTGTATGCACCTCAATAATTTTTCTTTGGCGTTTCTGACGTAGTAGTTTATTCCTGTTTTAATATTCCAACGCCAAGTCTCCTGCTATTATTAGTACTTATTATTCCCAAAATGATGGTATGGCCATGGGTAGTCCTCTCTCTCCTTTACTTTGCGACATTTATATGCACTATTTTGAAGAAAAACTCTTCGGTGTATATAAATTTCCTCACTGGTTTAGGTATGTGGATGACACTTTCGTTCTTGTCTCCCCTGATGTCGATTTGTGCAATTTACTTTCTTTGGTCAATTCGATTGACCCATGCATTCAATTCACTTTTGAGGTTGAACAGGATTGCTCTTTGCCTTACCTTGACGTTCTTGTGAATAAAGAAAAGGATTGTTTCTCAACTACTGTTTTTAGAAAACCATTCTCAGTCTCTTTGCCGCCGCATGCTCTCTCTAACCACGCCTCTCAACAAATAATGTCTGCTTTTTACACTTATGTTTATCGTGCCTTACACATTTGTTCTGATACGTCTAATCTTTCGAAAGAAATTAATTATTTAAAATCTCTTGCTTTCTCTCGTTGCTATAACCCATCTATCATCGATAAAGCTGTATATAAATTTAAGAATCCTAAACGTTCTGCTCCCAAATTAAACGATCACAGTCTCATCCCAGTTGTTTTATCTTTTTATTCTTCACTCTCTTTTAAAATCTCTAAAATTCTTTCACCGTTTGTTTTCAAAGTCATTTACAAACCCTTCAATAAAATTAAATTATCTTCTCTTAAGGATCCCATTCCCACCGAAAACCGTTCAGGAATTTATTTAATTCCGTGTTCGTCCTGCAACTTAGGTTATATTGGTCAAACTAGGAGGCGTTTGAAATACAGAATAAATGAGCACCGTCGGAATGTTCGTAATGAAGAGATTACCAAATCTTCTATTGCTTCCCACTGCTAGTCTCAAGGTCACCGTTTTGATTTTTCCAAAACTAACGTAATTTCATCTCCTGTCTGTTCCTCCCATTTGGATATTCATGAAGCATTTTACATATTTAAAAATTCGAAAAATCTTGTTAATGATATTTCTTCCACTCCTTTCTTCTCTGATGCTTGGAAATTACTCACGTAACTTAGATTTTCGTTTAATTTTGTTATCTTTAGTTTGTTATTTGTTTAATCTCACTCATTTATTTATTTTCCTGTTTTCTTGTACAATTCTACTCACACCAGTAGCTATATTTACTTTCTACTTTATAAAGTTTTTTTTTTCATTTTAAACGATTTTGTGCGTTGCCGCTTTGACTGCAGCACTCGTGCTTACTTTATTCGCCTGATGAAGGGTCGTGTGTTTTTTCGACCCGAAACAATTGTTGCGAGTTCATTGCATTTTATGGTGTTTATTCAAAGTTTGTAAGTAATAATTTTTACAATGCCAGTTTTGTGATGCTTCTTTATTCTATTAAGATTTATATTTCTTAAAAGTCATTTAGTTTCATTTTATGCCTAAGTTTGTGAGGTCTGAGTGCTCACCTCGGATATCTCAAACCCTATTTTAATCTAGAACTGAATTTAATAAAGGAAATCATGAGACTCTTTATATAAGTAAAAATAAAGGATTTATTTCGGTTTGAAATATAAGGGTGGTAAATTGCCACCGATAAGAAACTCAGTTAAAAAAAAAAAAAAAAAAGATAAATTAAAGAAATGTAAAAGTTTAAATCTCTCTCCTGAAGAATTACTAAGTCAGGCGTAAAGCTTGTTACTGCTCTCAAGGGAATCACTCGTTGTCTCTACGCCCCGCGATACTTCACTTCATACGTCATCAATAACAAATTATCTCGTATCTCGCTACACCACCAATAAAAAATTATCTAGTAGTATCCACGCCACCACCTACAACTTTAAGACTCTCTTATTTACAGTGTAATAAAAAATGTTACAAACTATTTCGTAAATTACGTGTTACTTCTTACCCCTGTTACAACTAGCCCCACGTTCCCCTACATATCATAGTTTAACGAAAAATAACAATAATAAGCTTATTAAAAATTTGAAATAGTTGAATACCGCTTAATTGTTGAAGAGTTTCCAATATCAGAGTCACCAAATGTTGCAGTGAGCATTAAAATGCAAGAACCATTTTTAGTAAGCAGTATAGTATGCGACCAGACTTGCATGGAAAAACAAAAACATTTGAAATTTTTATATCTATCTATGTATATATATATATATATATATATATATATATATATATATATATATATATATATATATATATATATATAGGGAATGTCTCCGGTTGTGGGCACAGTTAAAATTTTGGATTATAACTTTTAAAAGAGTAAATATTATGCAAACATATGAATACCAATGGAAAGCTAGAACCCTTAACTCACGTTAGATAAAGTAACTGTATCCATTCCGTGAACCGGAAAAATTTTATCAAAAGTTTTGTAAAGTGATAATTTTTGGCCAAGGAAAAAAAAAAAAAAATATCTACCCGGTTGTGAACACACTTGAAAAATACGCTAAAGTGGCAGTATAATAAGAAAAACCACCATAAATACAGAAAATAACAAAACTCCTACGTTTTGTAAGAATTCAGTGGCCAAAATAGCAACAGAAAATGGCCTTTTCCAATTTTATTCGTCATGTTTTTCATCCTCCATATCAGAAGTGCAATACTTCAAGTAAAATAATTTGCATGCATATTGACTCACTCCAAATGCACCAGATGATCACACTCTTTGCATTTGAATGCTCTTCTTAGGCATGTGGTAAGTCGTTCCTTCACATATATGAGTTTTAGTTATAGCTTTAAATAAATGCAATGATTAATTACTATATTTTCAATAAATTAAATGGCTAATAAAAATATATAACGAAATTCTAAATTACTTTTTATATTTATTCGCATTTGTCTATAAATAGATATCTTAATTCTAATAATATTTTATCCGTTGAGAGATTAAATAAATCTTCTAAGAACAAAAACTTATACCTTAAAATAAATAATTTATTTTTAATAGTCATCTTTTTAAATGACATCTCTCAGAATTATAATCTCTCCTAAATCATTTCATAAATAAAATATAAAAAAATATTATTTTCATTTATAAACCGTTGTATACATAATCACATTTTCATTCTTTTAAATTGTGCAAGTCCTCTTTGTTATAAATAAATTAAGCAATACATTTCCGTTGTAATATCATTAAAGGGTAATTTATATTTCTTAATGACAGGGTGTGCAATAAATCGTAGTCTTGGTGTCTCCCTTACGCAACGGTTTTCTGGCGATAAAATTTGGCACAAGCTTTGGCAAAACTGTTATAACGGACTTGCTAAACTCAAAATATTTATATTAGTTTATTCTATAAACAATGGATTATGTTTGGCTGTAAAATTTGGCACTATTTCAAAAATATTGGCGTAATTCAGCAGTTTGATCTTGATTGCGAGATAGACAACTTGGGAATTCGCTCTAAAAGTACTGATAGGATAACTTGTGATCTCGTTGCTCTCTCTCTCACCTCTACCTTTTGCATTCTCGTAACGGGTCACTGGTCTATCACCAATATTTATTAAGTAGAATTCTGGGATTCTACTGTAGCAAGTTCCAATTTATTGTCCAGGTCCATCCAGCTGAAAAAGATTGTCTTTAAAGTAAAAAAAAGGACTAATTGTTCGCTGTATAATATATTTATTTAATTTTAGAGAGGTTTCATAGGAAAATCAACAATTCCTTAACAGTAGAAGTACATATTGACCGTACGTTACGAGAATGCAAAAGGTAGAAGTGAGAGAGAGAGAGAGCTGCGAGATCACATGTTATCCTATCAGTACTTTTAGAGCGAATTCCCAAGTTGTCTATCTCGCAATCGAGATCAGACTGCTGAATTACGCCAATATTTTTGAAATAGTGCCAAATTTTACAGCCGTTGTTTAAGAGAGACACCAAGACTACGATTTATTGCACACCCTGTCATTAAGAAATATAAATTACCCTTTAATGATATTACAACGGAAATGTATTGCTTAATTTATTTATAACAAAGTGGACTTGCACAATTTAAAAGAATGAAAATGTAATTATGTGTACAACGGTTTATAAATGAAAATAATATTTTTTTATATTTTATTTATTAAATGATTTAGGAGAGTTTATAATTCTGAGAGATGTCATTTAAAAAGATGACTATTAGAAATATATTATTTATTTTAAAGAATATGTTTTTGTTCTTAGAAGATTTATTTAATCGCTCAACGGATAAAATATTATTAGAATTAAGATATCTATTTATAGACAAATGCGAATAAATATAAAAAGTAATTTAGAATTTCGTTATATATTTTTATTAGCCATTTAATTTATTAAAAATATATTAATTAATTATTGCATTTATTTAAAGCTATAACTTCACAGCATGGTAGCAGGTACTCAAAACAGATGATGCAGAAGTCGACATAATTATGAGATTGTGGATGTTCCTATTTTTAGCGCGCTTGACCAGCAGTTTTGCAGGTGGAGTTGCCTTACTTTTTCCAGGCTTCTGGCGAAACACAGACACTGAGAGGAAGTACATATTCTTGGGTAGTGGATTTTATGGATATCTTATCTCCTAAGCAATAATAAATGGCTTTAATCAACGCATTTAAATACCATTTCTTTTAAATCGTTTGATATTTCCGGGGTTGACATGGCTGAAAATGCCTAAAAATACATAAAAATACTATTAAAATATGTTATGTTGACATAAACGACCAAATTCGACAATTTGCAAGTCAAACACACGCTTTAAATAAATAATAATAAAAAAAAGGTGTGCCTACACCCGGGAATGGCAGACATTTTTATAATGACAGAAAACAATTTTCGGTCCACATTTTGGCTTAATTTGATATTGCATCACAAAATATAATGAATATACTGCATAAATATACATTAACTTTCATTTTCGAATTAATTCACTTCGATTTATTGCCTTCTGAAAATATTCACATATTACTTTTGTCTTGCTTATTTTTCAGATTTTTTTTTTTTTTTTTTTTTTTTCGATGCATGCACTTACTAAGCAAATGCGCCTATTCAATTCGGTATTAGCACAAACACTGTGTACTATCACAATATAAGTTTGACAGTAATCAAATCTACCATGTTTGCTTTCTTTTAAAAGAGATGGTAGGGTACCTATAATCGGAGAATGCCATAACAGGAGACATTCCCTATATATATATTTTATAGAGACGAATAAAAAATTTAACTTTTATGAAATTTTTAATTAATTTGTTAAAATTTTGTATTTATTGTAATACAAATTACCAACTATTTTCATAAAATATATGATCATTGTTGAAAGAATTATAGCAATGTTATAAGCTTTATTAAGGGCAACAACCTATATGTTTGGTTATATAAATTAACTTCTTTATACTGAAATTTTAAATTAAATGCATAGAAAGAATAAATAACAGAAAATCAATGTAGCATACACTGCTAATATAATGTATTTAAAAAAGATATTTTACTTAAAAGAATTTTCATTTTGTTTTATGAGAATGATTTTCAAATAAAGAATTATTAGAAGTAATGTGAAATTCATGATAATGTGTGTCACGTACTTATCTTTTTCTTTCCCATTAATTTTTAAGCTAAAGCGTTTCATACTTTCACGAAACGTGAGATAAATCTCTTCAAAAAAAAAAAAAAAAAAAAAAAAAAAAAAGAAAAGAAAAGAAAGCAGAACGAACACATTAAGTTGCGTGCATTAATATTTTCTACACATATTTTTGTCAAATAAATAATAGAAAATTTGAATGGATGTAACACGGAGAGATTGTACAGTGAAAGAAAAAATTAAAAATAATTGAGGTACGAAACAAGAACTAAGAAAAGGTTTTATAGAAGAATATTATTATTATTTTTTTTTTCCCTCAAATATGCACTGGAAGAAAAAAAAATGTCTTCATTTAGAACGAATAAGTTGTTCTTTTCTGAATCCCTAAACTAAAAAAATATATTTCTGAGCCATGCAAAAAGGTAAACAAATAAACTGAATCGACAAAATGGTTGAGAATTTCTAGACTATAATTTCCTACATAGATTGTGGAAGCAAACGTTATATTTGAATCTTTTGAATTTAAAAAAAATTCCGCTTGTTTTCTGGAATTTGTTCATAATTTAAAATAATAGTTAATAAAACTCGCATTTTGTACTCAGATTTATTTGGAAAGATTTTTAAATAGATTTGAACACAATAATACACTACCTACCAATAAGATCACGATCCCAATAAGACTCACGATCAATATTTAATCACAAAACAAACTGTATTAAATATTAATGTAATGTATCTAAATTTAGCGCTCCACTTTAATTTTATCCATGCAAATTAAATACAAGAAAAATTGGAATATTTCGAGTTATTCATTCATTGAAAAGTGATTATTTCTATTGATAATGACTCACTGAATATTTATGTTAACTTTAAAAATATTGAAAATTAACATTAGATAAGTGTTGCATCGAATTTTTATAATGCTAACTGTGAATTTTTATAATGCTAATTGTTTCTAAAACAACTATCAATGAATCTATTGCCTTTTCAACTAAAAGATTTCTATTATTTTCTAAAAATTTATCGTTGAATGTGTTTGATTTTGTTATAGAAAAAAAAAAAAAAAATAATAATATTATTATTACATTAAAAAAAAAAAAAAAAAAAAAAAAAACTGATATTTTCAAAATTAGATTAAAAATTACCGGAGAGACTTTTATTTATTTATTTATTTATTTAATAGTTTCTTTTAGATAACTTTTTATACTTCTGTTAATTTACAAGAGGGCTTCTCATGTAACAGTTATAAACTAATAATTAAAAATAATGCTGTTAGGGGAAAAAAGAAAGAAAAGGTGCAAAATTTATGTATATATATGTATATATATATATATATATAATCCTTTTGATAGTAGAAGCAAAGAATGAGAACGGAGAATAGTTAGTCAAACAATTCACCACAGAGACATACACACACCAAACAAAGCAACAAGATTTCCCAAATTGATTCAATTATCAAGTTCAATAATAGCACTGACGCCAATCCACTGTGCAACAATATCTGTTGCAAATTGAAATAGGACCGTGTAATTAGACTCTGATGAAAAGAAGGTTGACTCTAGGACAATATTTCAAGGTGAAAAAAGAGAACCCTGTAATGAAGAATAATGACACATTAAGCGCAGTAGAAGCCAAGCAACAGGCACAACATCACCGAAACCACAAAGACCAATAAGAATGAACAATTTCTCTATGTAGGAGAAGCTCAGAAAGGTGAAAAAAAATCATCAGGGGAGGAAATACACATATTTAAAGAAACCAAATTTAATTTTTAACAAACCGCAAAACAAACGATACAACAAACCAACTCAACCAAATCCCAACAGAAAAACTCAAACTAAATCGAAATCCACGAAAAAAAAAATTAAAAAAAACCAAGAAACCCAAGAAGAGAAGAAAGGAGGCAAGCGGCAAGACTTGTGACTTGCCTGTGGGGTTAAACTAGTTTACGCCGGCAACACTCTCCCAGCCTGCCAAGATCAGATTAGGAGACACATGGATGGGGAAAAAAAAGCAAAACCCCATAGCAAATAAAGAACAATGAAACCATGAAATTTATTGATTGATTACGAATCCCCAATAAAAAAGAACCCCGAAATGAATCAAATGAAACAATGACAAATTATTTTCAGAAAAAGAAAAAAGAAAGCCCTCCAGAAAAACAAAAACACACCATCAACCTAAAAAGTAATGAAACCAAAACCTACACCCGCAAGAAAAAATCACCCCGAAATAAAAGAGAGGCAATTTAGACACAATCCATCCTAATGTATTGAAATGCCAACCAGAAAAATAAATTCAAAACAGGAACAAAACAGAGAACTTAACAGGAGAAAATGACATTTTAGAAGTTGAGTTGAATCATTCCTTGATAACTTATTTAATAACGAATTTTCAACCAATTAATTTTTATCTAACCTTAGTTTTAATTTCTTATTTATTTATTTATTTTGTTGTTATGTTTTGAGAAATTTTTTTTAAATCCTATTTTCCCAATTCATACAGGCATTTTGCAAGTAATCCATGAAAGATTTAGACTTTAGTTTTAAGTGTTCAATAATTTTATCTTTTCTAATTCAAGCATTAAATTTTGGAATAAAATTAAATGCAACAATCCTTCCTTCTTTTTTTTTTAGTTTAATTCAACATCCCATTTAACCATCCAACCAACAACGCCCCCGAACCTCCTTAATCAAACATCTGCCCACCCATCCTTCACATTTTTTATTGTCTTATTTTATTTTATTTTAATTTTTATTTTTTTTAACTCATAAGAGTGTTTTTTTTTGTGTATGTGTGTGTGTGCGTTTGACAGATACAATTATTGATATACCAGTGAATAAACAAAATTTTTTGGAAATCCCATATTTAAGGTTTCTTTAATAAGTTTATTGATGTTTTTATTTTCATATTTATAAGAACATAAATTATTGATTCGATATAAGTGATTAAAAATGATATTTCTGAAAACAGAGAGATGCAGGAATGATTTAAAATGAGTAAACAAATTTACTTTAAAGTTAAAATCTTGTCTTTTGTAATAAATACCAATATGAATTTTATTTTCATAGAAATAAATTTTAAGATCGAGAAAGTTTAAGATTTTATCTTCATGCAGAGTCTTAGTCAATTTTAAATTTGAAGGATAGTCTAAAGTAATTAAATCAGATGACTTATTATTAATGCATAAAATGATGAGATAATCAATGTATCGGTATAGTAACTGATTATCAAAAGTAAATTTGCACTCATAATAATATAGATAAAGATCAGCCGATGAACACGACCTGTTTTCCAGTGGCTCATTATGAGTTCTTCGATGGAAAGAAAGAAAAGAAAATCAAGTTTCATCTGTTATACATAAATTATGAATGAAAACTATGAAATCGTAAACAGATAAACACTTTAAAAATTTTAATTTTGTGATAATTTTTCAAAAGTTTGTTTAAACATACGTATGGGAGTGTTTGTGTTTCAGTACTGCGTTTTTCTACATCACATTGTAAATTTTATTATGCATAATTTACTCACTGGCACTTTCTTTGTAATATGTTGCATAAATTTTAATTTCGGTAATCCTTAATTTGGACTCTTTTAATATTTAAATTGATTTTCTAAATTTTTGTAAATTTCATACAATTTATTTATTATATATATCTCAGCGGAAGACAAGATCTTCCGGGGAACTTTTATTACGCGTAATACGTTTAACAAATTCACACAATACTTCAAAAATATTTTTAAAAATCTGGTGTGTAACTCCCACGACTTCCTCTTACCCTGAAATTTAATACTATAAACACAGGTTTGAGATTAAGAGGTAAGTTAACGAGTCCTGTTATGTAAACCTATGTCAAAGCAATTCAAATTAGGCTTCGGAAGAGTTTTATATGATAATTAGTTCTGTATGATTGGGCTATCGCCCCTCTCAACCCCCCCTTTGCACGCACATTTATATAGAATTCAAATCTGTTATTAAAATTAAAGGTTCACTTAAAATTATTCAGACAATTTTCAGACGCAACATTTCTTGGAACTTATTAGTCTTGATCAAACACTTCCAGCAACAAATTTATATTAATTTGAAAATACAACTTTTGGATGTCCTGAAATTATTCGTTTTTAAGTTACTCTAAGACACACCAACAAAGATTAAACGTTAAAAAACATGACTTTGGTAATCAGAAAGCCTCGAAACATGTAAATATGCAAAAAACCAGCGATGCATATTTAGCTTAGAAACATACATTATTTAACATATATCTATCAGGAATTCATTTCAATTCCTGAGCAGCTTTCCAGGACATGGTAAAATATTATAGCAAAGCACTTCCACTAACAATCAAAAAGAATGTTATCGCTTAAATATTTGCAGACTTGTATATCATTTGAAGATTATGTACAAACCACATGGTGCACCTAAACATAATTCTATAGTAATAATACACGGCACAACCTGAAATACATTTCCACCAATTTTCAACTTTTGTTGCACTATAATCTAGTTCTTTTGTGTAGCCCTGTAAACGAACAGCGAATGATATCTCTACCATATACTGCATGAGACATGTTTTTACGCATATAATATATATATATTAATTTCATTTGGTTTCGTACAGTTTATCGACGTTAAACTCTACTTAGTTGCAATTTCCCCCATAGACGTAATGTATATGAATTCTCTTGGATGTCCCTATACACGAACCGTTTTCTTCATCTCAACGAAAAGCTTTGTGTAGCATCCTTATATGATACACATTTAGAATACGAAGTTTGAACTTTCTACTATTATTTGTTCTTGAGATATGCTGATAACAGACAGACACACAGAACAACCGCTAAAAACATTATTTTCGGATTGAGGTAACCTCAAAACGTGTAAATATAACAAAAACTCACTTTCGAAAATTTGACCCAAAAACAATACTTCCTCTACCTTATGGGTAATAGAAAGTAAAAAGAAATTAAGGAAAATCAAATGTAGTATAAACAGCTAAACATATTTTCTTGAAAGAGCATTTTACTTAAAAATACTTTTTATATCTTTTATAAGAATGCTTGTAGCGAACATTTGTTACAAATATTATAAATTTTATGATTTCATTTGTCAAGTAGACGTTTTCTTTATTTCTTGTTTCCTTACAAAAAACAACGCCAAATATTGCCAAGGAACTTGTAAATATCCCTTGCTGAGAAAGAAAAACACCGTGAACGTAAAGTAATATGCCTTAATATTTCATGCAAATGTTTTTCAAAATAATAATGAACTATTTGTAAGAGAGGATAACATGTAGAGAACGTGAGATGTAGGAAAAGAAAAATAATGAAGGTACAAGGACAGATATAAGAAATAGCATGACATAATGTTGTATAGAAAATATATATATATATATATATTTACTGGTATTATTTATTAAGCTAACGGAATTAAAATTCGTCATATATTTCTTACGTATGTGAGATGAAATTTTTTATGATTTCATGCGCTATGTGAAATAAAATATTTTAAATTTAAATGATTATATTAACGTCTCAAATATTTAACTGTTTTTTAAAAATAGATTTTTTTCAGTTTGAATAATTTTTAGTGCAATTTAAATACAATTTTCATGAATGATTCTGTTTTGGTGAAAAAGAAAATGCTGATTTTTAAGATATACTAAAGGTTTATTAAATCCCCATCAACTATGTGTGTTTCGAACTTTGGCAGTCTTAAAATGTTTTCGCCTCCCCCCCCCCCCACACACACACTTTTACAGGTATAAAGAATCCGAAAATCGAAAAATGGATGGATAATCTTCCTAGGTTAAAGTGTTAGTTAGTCACTGATTTTGTGTAGCCATTATCTCATAAATTAATTATCGGAAAGTGGTCGGACCTGTTTTAAAACATTATTTACATGACTCAAAAAATCCTATTGGATTCCTATTTTCTACTTAAAAATTTATTATTTTCATTTTAAAAATTTCGCAAATTTATGAAATTTAAGATTTTCTAAACATGACAAATAATTTGGTGTGTCACTCACACGACCTTCTTTTTCCCTGAAATTTAATACTATAAATATAGGTTGGAGAGTAAGAAGTAAGATAACGAGTACTGTTATGTAAACCTATGTTATACAATTCAAATTAGGCTTCGGAAGAGTTTTATATGATAATTAGTACTGTGTGAGGGGGGGGGGGGTCTACCGCCCCCCTCAACCCCCCGTTTCATTAATGCACCTACATTTATATAGAATTTAATTCGGTTATTAAAAAATAATTCTGTTTTTAAAAAATAATTTATTAAAATTATTATTTAAACAAATTATCTTTTATGATAAAGCAGACGATTATTAGAGAAGTAGTATAACATCAAATATCCCAAAAAATTCCATTTTATTTCCAATATTTAAAAAAAAATTTTTTTTTTCGTTAAAAGTAAAAAAAAAAATCGATAACTGTGTTTTAAATTATCGCAGATCGATGGTTCAACCTTTCGTTTTAAAGGTATTCGCGAGTTCTTTTGAAAGATACCGATCATGAAAATTTACTTCCCTCGAGGGGGGACTTCCCCCCCGGGGGGGGAGGCGAGGCTCTTAATACACATTTTTTTTCTTGTTGTCTATCTCTATTATAAGAAATATATATTCGTTTAATTTGGTTTAGTGCACTCTATAGATGTTAAAATCTAATTACTTGCAATTTCCCCATAGACGTAATGTATTTGAAAACTTTTGAGTGTCCCTGCACACGAACCATTTGCTTGATCTTAACGAAAAGTTTAGTGTAGCATCCTTATATGATACACATTTAGAATACCAAGTTTGAACTTTCTGCCATAATTTGTTTTCGAGATATGCTGATAACAGACAGACAAACACACAGACCATTTGCTAAAAACATGATTTTCGTATTCAGGGAACCTCAGAACATGTAAATATAAAAAAAAAAAAACCTCGCGTTCGAAAATTTAACCCAAAAACAATACTTTCTCTACGTTATGGGTAAGAGAAAGTAAAAAGAGAAAGTAAAAAGGTCAATTTCGCTTACGTTTGCGTTATGGAGAATGCTAATGGTAAACAGAGTGCTTCAAACGGAAAATACGAAAATGGCATTAGTATTATTCCACTGAAAATTAGAATAAGAAAAATTTATTGAATCAGTGTCGTTTAGTTGATGTGGCATTCTCTAGAGTTGTAGGTGATAATTGCTCCTATAAGTAATACAGTAGAAATTTTACTGATTATGTCAACTCGTTTATGATCTCTGTTGAAACCGATGTAGAAATCCTCACGCAAATATTAAAATGAATTTGTGTGTTTTTTATTTTTTATTTTATTTTATTTATTTATTTTATTTTTTATTTTATGTTTTTTTCAGATCGACTTTCTTCTTGTGCTCTCTCTTATTTCTGTAAATATTTACAGAGTGCTTTTGGTGTAATTTATGCTATTTAATATCACTATAGCATGCTGTGTAATGAAAATGGTTTAAGTTGCACTACTGGTGAGGTTTTATTAATTCACAAATGAATGCAGGTATATTATGGTCTATGAGTGCTCATTTAAAGCCTGTTTAAATACTTCTACTGCAAATAGCATAACGAAATTAACGTTGATTTATCGAAGTAGTTTCTACAGAATGTAGCATTTTTTATAATTGTTTAATTTATGGGATTACACAAAGTATTCAGATATAACATTAAGTATAAGTGGAAATTACTGAGAGTGCATTTTCATTTATATTTTAAAGTTTTTTTTTCTTTTTCTTTGTGCAATATACATATGCAAATTTAGAGAACATATAAGGTTACACAAAAGTGAAGGTACATCTCTAATACATCTTTAAATATTAATCTATTAAGGTACTTTTTTGAAATACTTCCTTTCTTAGATACACACACAAAAAGATATTCAAATGAATAACTAAAAACTTCATTATTGGATTCCTGGTATCTCCGTACATGCAATTATTTTAAAAATTCAGTTTAAGAAGTTTGACTCCAAATCAACACTAAAAAATCTGGAGTGACTCAACTCGACTTCCGAACATTAAGTAATTAACGTATGTTTAAATAAATTGAAGTAAGAGAAGTCGTTAAATAAACGGAGTAGAAAATTATAATTGATTTTTTAAGTATTTTTTCCCCATATAGTATGCTGTTCTATTTAATGCCATTGCGCTTCAAACAAACAACTTCAGCCCATAGATCATAATGATAAAGAATTTTGGGATGTCTCTGTAAAAAATCTCTAAAAACTAGTTTCTCGAAAATCTATACAATGCGCGTGACGGTAACCTATAACATGTGTATAGATTTTCAGTTTATTCGAATAAGGCGTTTATTCACTATCGCACTTTAAATTGTTTGAGTCCACAGTGTAAAAAAAAAAAAATTCTGAAATAGAACAAAAAATGACCCAAATTGGGCAGTAAGATTTTTTGGATTCAACACTGATCCAAATTGGAAAAATCCATTTAAGACCCAAAATGGGTTTTAAAAAAAAGACCATTATGGGTTTATCGCAGAGCCCGAATTGGAATGCTCACTATACCCAAAATGGGTAAAAATGTACCGATTTTGGATATATTCAGAGTCCTAATTTGTATTCAGCAATAAAACTATAATGGACACAGTTCCAGTTTAGATATATCTATAATGGACACTTCTTAAACCCGTTTTGGGTCATAAACCGCTTTTTTTTTTTTCAATTTGGAACACAGTTGCACCTGAAAATCTTACAACCCAATTTGGGTCATTTTAAAACTCAGACAAGATTTTTCATTAACAGTTTAAAATAATCAATACGCTTAAAATGAATATTTCCGCACAGCAATTATGAAGGAATAGTTAATATTTATAGTTTATATAAAATATCTTAACACACGTTTATGATGAAACAAAATTAGTGAAAACATTATTTACATATGAATATTTCTAATACAAATAATTATTCTCATTCTTTATGAAAGAATAGTTAATACTTTTAAAATTTATATAATCTTCTCACACACTTATATGATGAAATAAAAATTTAGTGAAAATATGATTTATATACTTATTTTCATTAAAAAGTTTTAAGTTGCATGTTAATTTTGATAGAAATTTTTTCACAAACATTATATATATAAAGCAATAAACAATCTCAGAAAATCTTAAGAGGCTAAATTATTTAAATAACCCCGGCCCCATCCCCTTAAAAAAGAAACTTCTTTTTGTTCATTAAATAATGAATTTTTAAAAGGCTTACCGAATAGAATTTAAAGATTTTTAATATTTAGAAATATTTCCAATTTTTTCTTCAGTTGCAGCTTATCTGAATAATTAAAAGAAGGAGTATTAAATATTTATTTAGAAGTAAAAGAAGGAAATTTATTGAGCTTATAATTAAAACAACGTTACTTTACAAAAATATTACTTTCCAGAATAAAAAAAAAAAAAAAAAAAAAAAAAGAAAAGTCATAACTGTATTAATTCTTTTCCTTAGCTGAACATAGAAAACATAACTCACTCAGACAAACACTAACAAATTTACATTAATTTCATTAAAAATATATTACAAATATAATTGTTTTATCAAACAATTTACAGAAGCATTGCATTTCGCTATTTGTTTTCTCGGCATTTTCTCTTTTAAAAGAGCAGAGCACATAAGTAAAAAGGAGGGCCTTACTTCGGGCACAAACTCAATATTGAAAACTCAATAGGTAGCTAATAGCAATAAAAACGCTTTCATCATTAAAATAGCATTTAAAAAAAAAAAAAAAAAAGAATAACCGTTAGACGTATTTGTGTTTCAGTTTAAACACAAAATTTAAACTTCATATAAAGCAGTATTCATACAATAAAAATAGTGAAATATATTCAGAGTAATATTCTGAGACATTTTTAAACAGAGTAAAATGAATTTTAAAATTTTCAAATAGTTATTGCACTTAACAAAATGTTGTGTATTATATCCTAATAAAAAGAATAGAAAGAACAAAAGAATATGACATCTGTACCGAATTGCATATGTATTTATAATACAGATATATATATATATATATAACTCTAAAATACTAAAATTTCATATACAATATTAATACATACAAATATAACATATTTAATTATATACAATAAACATTGTCATTCAGTACAGTTTAATTTAAATGAGGAGGAAGAAGTGCCTGTTTGATTAAAATGTATTTTTTTGATCCAACAACATGCGTGCGAAAGACCATTTTCACCTCCAATTTCAATGGGTCAGTTACAATGTAAACATCACTTAACTCTGTTAAACAAGAACGTAAGTGAGAATCCTTCTCAGCGTATTTTGTTTTTAAACAAATACTAAACAGTGTGTTATATTGATTTAACACAGTATCTGATGAAGTTTATTAACTGTTGAAAAGTTAGTCTTATTTGCGTTGGCCGCTAAGAATAAGCTGAAAAATAAAACAGTCAAGTTAAAATTAATTAAAGAAGAAAACTGGTTACCCAAGAACGTATCCAAGAGGCAGTATATCGGTTAAAGTAAATTTATTAAATATTCCAAAGCATTTAATTTGGAGCGTGACCATAGTTGGAATAACAGCACAAAGCTTACAGCATGGAGTGGGGAAACAATCGCGAGAATCAGGCCGGTCCCTAGCCCGAATCGCTCTTGAGCTGTTACATGTTGTCAGAAAGAAATGTCAGAAAGAAAGTGAGTGCTCCTAAACTGAAGCAAAACAAATGACAATGCCTTTGGCGTTGAATTATACGCCAAGTTCAAAGTTTAAGATAGAGAATGGTTGCATTACGTTAGGAATATTCACATGTATATTTTTAAAAAGCCACGAGTAATTTATTGACCGTTGTTAGGGAATGTTGGCATGATTTCGCCAAGATTTAGACCCTGGGAAAATAACTAGCTAAGCAAATATTCTATTTAAACGTTGATGTAAAATTGGTGACAAGAGGTTGCAGGAGTTACATTTCGATGTAAGATTAAAAGAAACCGAATTAATTATTTTCTAGTTTCACAAAACAAAAGGATAGAAATAAGACTTAACATTATCATCTACAGAGCGAAAAGAATTTTCAGTACGTTAAGCTTGTTACAGATCAAAGATTTTTTGTTTCAGCTACATTGAAAAAGGCATGAAAGGGAAGATATAAAAATTAGAAAATGCATATTGTAAAATTTATTATTTATAGGATAACATCGTTATAATTTAAATAGTTGTTTAAGATTAAGGAATCTAATTTATAATTTAATTTATTTAGATAATTTAGCTATTCCTTTAAAGAGAAAAATATAAATTTTATAATATGTGATAATCTATATCACACAGTGGACTTTTATTTACAGAGAAGATTGTATGAACAAGAAGAAATTCGTATAATTTGCTGCAATTACACAAAATGAAGCACTTCTTAGATATATATTTTATGCCATCTATGCACATCCATAGGCACAACATACAAAGCACTACAACAATCTAATAAATTTGAAAGCGGGAATTGTTTGCATTAACATCTCATTAATGAAAAACAGCGAGGCCAGTGATAAAATCAACATGGCGAGCCCAGAAAATCCAGTGCTGTTGACTATCGAAATGGTTAGAAAATTCGTCCAAAATAGGTAACATGGAGTTGTGAGTATGTACAACATCTATTTCAGTGACGCGAAATATCTATTTTGGAATAGAGTTTGCTGAAGGACCTAAAATGGATACAAATTTATCCGATTTAGGCTTTTCATGCTTTTTTCAACCTAAATTGGATATATCACTGATTTGGACTGGTGCTGTTTTGGTTTTCATTTTTTACAGTGCATAGGTCATGATGAAAAAGAATTTTTCTTTCTGACCCTGTAAAAAAAGTTATAAGTTCTAGATTCCCCAAAATTCGCAAAGATCTTTTAACGACGACATATAAATGCATATAAATTTTCAGCTTAATTGAATGATGCATTTAGACGCTATCACACTTCACAGATTTTGAGCCCAAATTCAATAATGATTAAAAATTATTTTTGTGTTTCTGTAAAAGAAAAGTATAAGTGCTAGAATTACCAAAATTAATAGGGTTTGTGCTACGCTGACTATAATATACGTACCAACTTTCAGCTCACTTGAACAAAGAGTTTAGACGATATCATGTTCACTCACACATACACATTCATATACACACATACATACATCACAGTAAAAATAACAAAAATTAATTGAGAGACCTCAAAACGTATAGATACACCGAAATCTCAAAATCTAATTTTTGTCATACTTTCAACTTTTGTCAAATTTTTGTCATACTTTCCTTACATATGTATGTTCGGAAAGTAAAAATAAAAATTTCGTTTGTCATAGAAAATAACAAGAATGAATTTTCATGTGATTTGCTTAGGAAATAAATACTTTCTAACTGCATGTACAAGGAATATATTTCTGCCTTTATTTTTATGGAGAAAATTTGCGAAAATTATTTTTATATTATTTTCTTTACTTTAAAGAAAACCATACAATAGTTTGCTTTTCTGTAGTTCTCATATAGTAAATGTTTTAGCAGTGTATTGTCTAAAACAGCAAGCCAACAAATGCATTTTTTCTTTTATTGTGCATAAAAAAAATCTCATTAAACCATATTTATAGCTTTATTTATAAGGAGAAAATGTTAAAAGACAGCGTTTGTGCAATTTTTTAAATCGTCTTCTAAATATTGAATGCATTAAATATTGCATGTACCATAACGTGAATTAAAAAAATTCTTTTGTGCTGAAATTTTTTATTTAACACTTTATCTTTACTTCTCATAAATAGATAAGAACTATTTTGTGGGGTCATGCAAACCGATGATTTTCTCTAGTTATGCCGTATTTTGCAGTAAAAATGGTTTTGTGTATCATTAAAATATATATTAAATTTGCTATGTTATATCTAGAAAAAATATATTAAATTATGTTTTCAAGTAATTCTTATATAGAGCGCAATGCATAACAAACCATCTGTGAATCTCTGTTTTCATACCAGTTGGGATACGTATACGATTTTCGATAGATGTCATGTCATAGTCAAATTAAATAACATAACTTCAGTTCGTTCTCGAAATATTAATGGAAATTAAAGCGAAGACAGGTAGATGGACAGAAAGATGCACAGAAAAATAGGTGATTTATAATTACACTTAAACATAGTTGAAAAATCTTTAAAAATGAAAATACATTTTAAGCAATTTGTTGCTCATAATGTACCTGAATATTTTTGTGTGGCTCTGTAAATCATAAAGCTAATCAAAGCATACATAAAACATTTTTTGTGCTTTTGAATAATAAATTGCGATTTGAGTACGATTAGCGCAATACAAAGTTAGCGTTAACATTCTTTAGATTGTACCTGCACTCAAATCAGTCGTCCTATATATATACAATTTTAATATATAACATACTAAAATTAGCTTAAATATCATAAACTAGTTTGAAAAAAATATCAAAACTTTTACGGTGATCATAGTACGGACATACAGACGGACAGACGGATAAACAGATAAACACTTTTAAATTTGATAGAACGCGTTTAAAAAAGTTTATGTGTTTTAAATAAAAATTTATTTCATAAAATTATTCTTCATTAAAGTTAGCTTTATCTTTAAAATCGTTTTAAAATTCGAAATTTCAAGTTTATTTAGATTATATTCAAGTAGGATCAACATACCATTCTTTTGATATCTTTTATAAAGGTAAAAAGCTGTGCTAATTATATTTAGAGAAAAAAAAAATAAAGTATGTATCATTAACAATCTCTATACATAAAAAAGAAAGTTACTGTCACTGGCGTCAATTTTTTTTTGTCTGCGACGGCATCTTCTCATGGAGGCCAGGGTCTTTCGCATGAGAGGTGTGAATGTGTTCCGAATCCTCCAAGGCAGACATTTCAGCTGCTTAGAAATTTCTATCATTTTAATTAAAGAAGTTGTTAATTAAAAATGACAGGTTTATGAAGGTACTCTATTTGCCACTTTGAAAAAATTTTCTTCCAGTGACGTTGTTCTTCTGTCATGAAGTCATTTTACACGGAACAATTAAAATATGATCCATGGTTGTAGGTAGGTAGGTTGAGTTTAACGTCGCACCAGTACTGCGCTATGGGTAAATGGCGACGGTCTGGGACACACCCCTAAGGATGTTCAGGAGACATGCCATCACAATTTGATCCTCCACGGAGGGGATGGCTCCCCCGCTCTGCTGATCCCCAGAGCTATAGTTTTGATGGAAACAGGGAGGACTTTGCGGCTACGGCGGATTTTATGTGTGCCAGCCACCATTATTGTACCCGACGGTCTTTGGCCGGTTCAAGTATCGAATCGGCAATCTTCCAATTATGAGCTCGGCGCTTTACCTACTAGAGAACAACGGCCCGGAACCATGGTTGTAAAAAAAATAAAAATAAATAAATGTCAATGTTGCCATTGCGGCAAAGCTCCCTTGGTGGAGGTTTACGCCGCAGTGAGTAGGAGGGTCGCTTCGGGGAGCGTTGAAGGTGCCGGGCGCGAGCCTGCCTGGAGCCCCCACAGGTGCAGATCTTGGTGGTAGTAGCAAATACTCGAGTGAGAACCTCGAGGACTGAAGTCGGAGAAGGGTTCTATGTGAACAGCAGTTGAACATGGGTCAGTCGGTCCTAAGGGATCGGAGAAATCCGTTCCGAAGCGGGACCTTGACCTCATCGAGAGTTCCGCTTTCGACCGAAAGGGAATGGGGTCAATATTCCCCAACCGGGACACGGAGATCGACCCCTCGGGGTCAAGTGCGGTAACGCAATCGAACTCGGAGACGGCGACGGCGGACCCGGGAAAGAGTTGTCTTTTCTTTGTAAGAGTTCGTGTTCCTGGAATCGGTTCGTGTGGAGGTAGGGATGCTGTTCTCGTAAGAGCACCGCAGCTCTTGCGGTGTCCGGTCCGCCTCTGTTGTCCCTTGCAAATCCGAGGGACAGAGTGTGATTTTCGTGCCGGTCCGTACCCATATCCGCAGCAGGTCTCCGAGGTGAACAGCCTCTAGTCGATAGAACAATGTAGGAAAGGGAAGTCGGCAAGTTCGATCCGTAACTTCGAGACAAGGATTGGCTCTGAGGGCCGGACCCGTCGGGCTGGGGTCCGAAGCGGGTGTGGCACTGCACTGGGACTGGACGAGGCTGTCGCAGCGATGCGTTCGGCTCGGCCCGGAACAGCGTCGGGGCCTCAGCTGTGAGGCGAACCTCCTCCTCGTGGGAGGACCGACCGTTTCGGCGGGCGACTAACGGCCCACTTAGAACTGGCACGGACTCAGGGAATCCGACTGTCTAATTAAAACAAAGCATTGCGATGGCCGGAGATCGGTGTTGACGCAATGTGATTTCTGCCCAGTGCTCTGAATGTCAAAGTGAAGAATTTCATCCAAGCGCGGGTAAACGGCGGGAGTAACTGTGACTCTCTTAACCAAGTACTATGACCAAGATGGCGGCTAGTGGTGTGTCGATGTTTTTTGGCTCCGCAAAAATTATTCAAATGAATGAATTTGTTAAGTTAATCATTGTAATTAATACGTGAAAGTACTCTTAATTTATTCATCTCATTGTTGTGCATCTTCTTATGTGTTTTTTGTGTGATTTTATTGTGTCTCCGGTGTTATATCTTCAATTTTGTGGACTTAGAATGCAAATGTGTCGTGCAACGTGATCTAAGTGATGCCTGATGGTTTCTTTTTAGTTTATAATTTATGTATTTAAGGACTATATGTCTACATTTGCGACTACATATGTTTGTGCTAACTCTGTGTCTTCAAATATTTACTTTCAAGTACTTTACATGCATATTAATGAAGTAAATCAAGTTTTTGTGTTTTGCAATCCTGCATGATTTACATCGGTGAAACGCCCACATAATGACTGACATCTTGTTTTTTACAATCTATTGAAGTCAATTTAAGCTAATATCTACTGCTAGTGTTTATTAATATTGTCTGCATAAATTATTATGGCTTCGATTTGTAATTATGTCATCTCTACAGAAAATTTGTTTTTCTCATCCTATATTTATATAAAAATCGTTGTATACATATTAAATTGTTTATATGCTAATTAATGTTGATATATTGATTTATAATTAATGATATGATTTTCCTTTATTCAAGTTCAGTAGCCTCTGCTTCCTATATAGGATGAAAGTTTTTTAATACACTCCCTTTGTTTCTGTCTCTCTTATGCACTTTTGTTTCCGTGTGGTTTTTAATGTGTTGGAAATAGTTTTTAACAAATTTTATCTTGTATATAGTGCTGCTGGTCGGCAATTTTTTATTTTTTATTATTTTTAACTATTCTCCGTTTATCGGAAAATTTTAATCTTTTTAGCTTTTTATTTTTGATGTATATATGTTCTTTATTTATTGATCATTTTAATGTATAATTTGGCATTTAACGCAATGGATATGTTTTATTATATAAACTATTTAATATCTATTGAGGTCTTGGTGGTGGAATGCCTGGCTGGGTTTCCCTCCATTTGAAACTATTTAAGGCGGGGCTTGTCGGTGCGCTCCCCGACCCGCTCTCCTGACAGTAAATTTTTATATTTACAAATTTATGCTATTTTTGTTTCGAGTCGTAATTTCCGATTCGTCTGGCTGTCTGAACACACCATGGAAATCATTTGCCCCTGCTGTGCAGGAGTTTATTTAATTTTACTGATTTTGTTTCACATTTTAAATCATATAATCATAATCTCATTTCAGCTACATTGGAATCATATTCATGCAGCGAGTTAACTTTGCTGGGAAAGTTAGACTTAATTGTTGAGTCAGTGAATCCTTGTTGTCGAAAAATTAACATTGTTTTGGCTGACAGCCTTAATGTTCCTCAAAACATTCATATTAAGCGTCAGAGAAGCCGTAAATTCTATAAAACTGTTGTTGAGGAATTAAAGGATGGTTCTTTTCGCTGTATTATCAGTGATAATATTGAATTATCTATGTCTGAGCTTACTTCTGAGATCGATAGTGTCATTGATTGTCAACTGGCTAATATCTGTAATAAAGAAGCCGATCTCACAAGGAATGATATAAAGAAATTGTCACAGTCATTTAGGGACGATGATGTCTCGAGTATTGGTATAAAAAGTAGAGATGAGGGGGATTATTTTGCCACACTTGATAAAGGTCCTTTCTCGTGTCTCTTTTGTGACAGAGTCTTCTCAACGAAAAGTGGACTTGGTGTCCATAAGCGGAGCTCGCATTTTGAGTTGTTTCTTCTCGAGTTAGAAAACAGGAGTCAGGGTGCGCGTAACACCAAATGGGACGACGAGGAGTTAATTCTCCTCGCCGAGACCATCCATGGGTTGTCTGTTTCTGTTGTTCCCAATGGTGCTATTATCTCTGAGATTGAGAAATTACTTCCTTATCGGACCTATAATCAAATTCGCTCCATCATAAAAACTCCTAGATATAAGAATATACTTAAGTCTATTGTTGATAATCTTGGTGATGAGAGTGTTAATGAAAATGGTTCTTTCAAAATCTCTGACTCTTCTTCGGATGATAATAGTAATTTGGGTCCTGACACTTCTCCTATCTATGTTTACCAATCGAACGGTGATAAGGGTACTTCCTGTATTCCGGGTCTGTTTGACCCTTCGAGCAACAATGATGGTGAAAATGCTAATGTTGCCTCGTCTCTCACTTCTCCCTCTGTAATTATACAGGTTGAGGACGATTGTTGTGGTGGCTATCCTATTGATAAGGGAGACCAAAATAGTTCTTTCTGTGCTCAACCACATTTTACGTCATCTATGTCTGTAAATATTTCACCTGTTCCGTGTGCTATTGTTCATAATGTCCATAAAGAAGACAATGTTGACTTGGGGGACTCTATAGTTGTTGATCTCTCAGATGCTGTTAACGATGTTGTTTCACCGCCTAGTCTTGATAATATTTCCATTAATAATGCTAATCAGAGATCCTCCTTGTCTAATAATAATATCGAAAATGTGTCAAATGTTTGTAATGATCAGACCGAACATCTTCTTGCTTGCAAGAATAATATTAATGAGCTGCGTAAGTTGCCTAGAGTACCTAGATTTAGAGAATGGTAAGATAAATTCGATAAATTCTTTGCTGATTTTGAATCTAGTGAGGCTCTTTTATGTCTTTCCAATATTATTATCTTGATAATGTTGATTTGGGTTCCTCGAGTGCTGGCCATTTTGGTAACCTCAAGAAGTTTGATTTCAACAAACCCTCTGTTCCAAAGCAAGCTGAAAATGTTTCCAATAGAATCCGTAAAAGAAGAGAGTTAGCTACGATACAACACAACTTTAATAAGAATCGAAAAGCGACTGTTAATGAGATTCTTGATGGAAGAAACTCTTGCTTTGATATTCCTCCCAGTAGTATTTCTGATTTTTGGAAGAAAAGTTTCTGTCCTGATGGAATGATTAATGAGAATCTCGATTATGAAAGATTTGCTATCGATGATCCTATTTGGAAGATTATCGACGTTGAAAACATCAACCATTACCTTCCTGACCGTAATAAAGCTGCTGGGCCGGATGGCATTCGCTCCAACGACATTTATAGAATTCCAAGGACTTTGCATTGCTATGTTATGAATTCTTTCATTTTATGTGGGAGAGTTCCTGAGTTATTGACCATAAGTAAAACTATTCTATTACCTAAAGAGAACGATGTCACAGAGCCCAGCAAGCTGAGGCCTATTTTCATGTCTTCACTGCTATGTAGAATGTTGCACAAGATCATTGCCAACAGGATCTGTGATTTTAACAATCATCCCATGCAAATGGGATTCAGAAAGCTTGATGGAATCTCTAATTCAGTATTCACTATTGATTGAATTATTAATGAGGCCAAAGCTAAATCTAAAAACCTTCGCATTGCCTTTCTGGATATTAGGAAAGCCTTTGATTCAATCTCTTGGGATTATCTTTGGCTAGCACTTGGGGAAAAGGGTCTTCCTGGATCTCTTATTTCGTACTTAAAATGTTTTTACTCTGGCTCAACAAATCTGTTAATGTGGAAGGGCAGAGTGCTTGACACCATACACCCTACTTGTGGTGTTCGTCGAGGGGACCCGCTTTCTTCTATAATCTTCAATGTTGTTACTGAGAAAATTTTGTCCAAAATTAAGACATTTAGTGTTCCCCATTGACAGTAACTCTAAAATTAATCATTTGGCTTACGCAGATGACGTTGCCCTCATAGCTTCCACCCAAGTTGGTATACTGAATTGGTATACTGAATACCTAGTTGGTACATTCGTTTTCATGTGAAGCTGCTAAAGCAAATTTATTCCTCAACTATAATAAATGTAAAATACTCCAACTTGATAAAAAACCACAAATCGCTAATGTCATCTCTTCTTTTCAGCCTCTTCTCTTTGCTGGCAACGTTATTCCTGCTATTGGGAGAGACGACAATCTTTTTACTTATATGGGTGTCGTATTTAACTGCCACAGCATCTACACTCCCAAGAATCTGGATGCTGTAGTTTTTGAGCTACTTAAAAAGATCAAGAAAGCTCCTCTTAAACCCCAGCAGAAGCTCTGGGCAGTAAAAGATTATTCCAAGGATTGCATCCAGCCTTCCTTTTTATAGACTATCTGCTGGGCTTCTTGATTGCCTTGAGAGAATCATTAGAAAATTTGTCAAGGAAGACGTCCTTCATTTGCCACATGATACGCCAAACGCTTTTTTCTACGCATCTGTTCATGATGGCGGGCTCGGGGTGCTGGATTTCCGCTGGCGGTATCCAGTACTTCGGGCCGGGCGCCTTGATAACTTCGCTGCTGGTCTTTATGGCTCATCTGTTGTCTTCTTAACTAGATAAATGACGAAACCAGAAAATGCACCAGTATGCTCGACGAGCATCGTTCATCGTTTAAATGCACCAGCGATATTTCCAAGCATCACCGGGAAAAATTGTACAGCATGAATGATGGTAAAGACATCAATGTTTCAAGATTTGTCAACTCACAGAATGTATGGATTAGTAACCCGAACCGATTTCTGAGTGGGAGGGACTTCATTAACTTTATAAAGTTGCGAATTAATGCCCTCCCCTCGAAGGTTCGGGTGAATAGAGGAAACTCAAATTATGACAAAAACTGTACATTTGGGTGCAGCCACTCTGAAACCACTTATCATATGATTCAGGGCTGCACCCAGTCTCATAAGAATAGACTTCGACGACATGATGAAATTGTGAAGTATATCGCTACGAAGAATCGTAGCCAAGGGAAACGTGTAATTGTCGAGCCCCTTATTAAAACAGAAGCCGGCATGAGAATACCTGATTTAATTATTATTGAAGATCGTTTCGCCAATGTTGTAGATGTCCAGGTTGTCGGTAACGACAATAATTGCATGGATACTTTTAACAAATCTAAAATTGATTATTATGCCGGCAACCTGGACTTGAAAAACAAGATCAAACAAATCTACGAAGTGGACGAGGTCAACTTTGCAGCGGCCACGATCAGTTACAAGGGACTGTGGTGCCCTAATTCCGTCAAACAACTTACTAGAGAATCTATCATCAGTAAGAGTGATGTTAAGGTCATTTCTACCAAAGCTATGTTGGATAGCGTCGTTTGCTTTAGATATTTCTGCCTTTCCACCCATAAATCTTAATTTTACAACTTGCTGATTTTATCTCATTCATTTATGTATTTTTAATGTTTTTTAATATGTGTTAAAATCTTTTATCGATTTTATCTCTTGTATTGTAATTCATCTTCTTATATAATTTTGTATTTTGTTGTATATATCTTATTTATACACGTATTTTAATGTTTTATACAATTTGTCAAAGTCTTTTATCCATTTTACCACTTATAATGTCATTTTATCTTTTACTGTTCTTTACAAATTTTAATATTTGTTATGTGATATATAGTTCTTTTATTGGTTTTATATTTACACTGTTTCGTCTTTTATATTGTAACCTTGTTCTTGTCCTTGTTATAAATTTTTTATGTCTTTTAAAATCACTTAAATCTTTTATTGATTTTATATTTACATTTGTTCTGTAATTTTAGATACTCATTCATGTTCATTTATTTCATCGGTTTTTGTTTATTTTTTTTCCACACCCCTTTGTAATTCCATGATGTGTTGTGTGTATTTCACCCTGCTCTGTAATATCCAATTGCAGATAATAAAATATTTTAATAACCTTCTTTTTCTACTTTTAGAAAATTAATTTTATTACACGGGAAAATTAAAATATGATCCATGATCGTAGGTAGGTAGGTAGGTAGGTAGGTCGGGCTTTACCTTCCACCGATACTGCGCTATGGATGATTGGCGACGGTCTGGAACGCACCTCTAGGGATTTTCCGGAGACATGCCACCACATTTTTTTT
Organism: Salticus scenicus; assembly: GCA_963930645.1. Lineage (NCBI taxonomy): Eukaryota > Metazoa > Arthropoda > Arachnida > Araneae > Salticidae > Salticus > Salticus scenicus. Next base: position 274,148 of record OZ005660.1, read on the forward strand.
CCTACTCCGAGGGGATGGTTCCCTCGCGTCCGTGATCCCCAAAGGTATAATTTTGATGGGAACATGGAGGGCATTGCGACCACAACAGATTTTATAAGCCACCATTAGTGTACACGACGGTCTTTGGCCAGCTCGAGTACCGAACCCGCAATCTTCCAGTTACGAGCTTGGCGCTCTTCCGACTGGGGTACCACTGTTCGGATCTATGATTGTAAAAAAGAAATAAAAAGGGTCATATACTAAAGCTGTAATGCAAAATGGTCTAGATATTATTATAAATTTCTTTCCATTCAAAAAATAAAACAAATAAATAAATAAAAAATACTGATTTTATCATAATTTTCATAAAAATAAATAAAAATAAATAATGTGCTATTAAATATTATATATTTCAATTCGACGTTGAATACGGCGATTTTTGTAATATTTTTCTGCTTTTGTCTCGTGTTATGCACTATTAATAATCCTATTCAGTGAAATGAAAGCAGCCAAATAGGCGAGTAGAGCTCTTCATGTGTTAATAAGTAAAGTGAGCCGAGGGGGGGGGAGGCAAAGTCTTCCTCGGGGGTTGGTGAGCGGAGCGAGTAGGGGGCAATGTGAAGGTGTTCAGATATATATGGTTAAATTTGAATTGAATTTTTAAATAAAATAAAATCTAATGATAAATTAATGCATTATTGCAATGAAAAAATAATTAAATTTCAAGTGAGATATTATATTCACATAAATTGTTCTCAGGCATTTAAAAAAAAAGAATTGTTTTTAAATGTCATCAAAAATTACACAATTTTCATTATACATACGACCTACACTATATATTAACATAAAATGATAACAGACATCATTCAGTGATCTAAATTTATATGGTTTTATATCTAGATCGTAAATAGAATGTGTATTCTTTTATACAGAAAAGTACTTTATTTTATAGGATAAAAAGAAAATAAAAAAAAATAATATCTAACGGAAATTCTGACATTAAACATAATTATAAAAAAAGTGTTCTCAAATATTCCTATACAAGAAAACTCATTGTCAGAATTAATGTATTTCAACACCGGATGTAATTTATTTGAAATTACGCAATATTAATGATTTCAGTTCATAACGGTCATTTCTTTAGTCAATCTGACGCTTGGCATATTACCAACGAACTCGAGGGTTAATACATTTCATAACCGTCGTTTATAATTCAAAAATTAACATTGATTTATTCTTCAAAACAAAGAATTGGAATTGGCATGCATTTTGGCGAAAATAATGATAATGGAAACAGATGACTTCCCTTCCGGGCTGATCTTCAAAATGCGGACCCACAGTTTTGCTCTTTTTCTCAGATTGAAAGGACGTTAATTTTTCTCTCGGACGTCTCTCTCTCTGTTTCCCTTGCTACCCGTGAATTTTTGGGATTATTTTCCTGAAATAATATTTTTAAGTGCGAACTTGATATTTATCATCATGTGACCTTTTTAATAACACATTAATAAAGACAATATTTAAATTCTCAAGACTTTGATTCTCTTCATTTGTTTTACAACGCAGTTTCTAAAGAGATGGATTTCAACTTCACAGGCAAAGCCCCCTAGTTATGTAAAAAAAAGTTTATCAGAAGCATAAATAAACGTAGTTCAACAGAAAAAAAAATGCTGTATTGAAAGTTGATTTGATTTAATATTCAAAGGGACGAAGGAAAAACAGAAGTCTATAAAAAATGTATTTTGTATGTGAACATTTTTACTATTATTAAATTCTACTTGCGATATATTATTCAAAATAATTTTAATTTGTGGAGCTAGTTAATTACAAGATTAAGTATATTTAATAACTTTAATATGGTTTATTATCTGTTCTAGAAATTTTAAAATAAAAGTGAATTAAATCTTTAATTTCCTTTAATGGAATGGAATGGAAGTCCTTAACATTGCTTAAATTAATAGTAAATTGCAAGTTTAACAGAATTTAATAAAATTTTCTAATGCCGACAGTTACTTTTTTGTTTTGTTTTTTGTTTAATGTTATTTTTTTTAATATGTTTTATGTTAACTTGACTAGAGAGTAATCTTTTTAATAATCTGCAAGTCTGTTCTACATTAAGTTTAAAAGCGAAATTTTGTACTAAAAATATTCATAAAAATGTATTACATTTTAATATAGCTTTAGCTCATAAAAAGTATTGTAAGTTAGTTTAAAACGATGATATGCTTTTGCTGATTAAATATAAATGTGACTTATTTTATCATAGTATTTTTTTAACAGGTAAACATCGAATTATTCTGTAATTACGAAATATTTTATCTGCCAGATATATATATTTTTTTACTTTTTCTTACCAATACACGTAAGATAAAGTATTGGTATTGACTAAAAGTTTCGAAGCTGAGATTTTGATATTTGTACGTGTTTTGAGGTTAACTGAATGCGAAAATCATACTTTTAGCTAATTGTTTGTGTGCGTCTGTCTCTATGTGTCTGTCTGTTTATGTGTATGTGATTTGTGTATGTGTCTGCCTTTCATCAGCATAACTGTAAAAACAAATATTAACAGGATGTTCAAACTTACTATTCTAAATATATATCAAGTGGAGATGATACTTGAAGTTTTTACTGAAATGGAATGTGGTGGTTCGTGAAATGTTTCGTATGCAGTGACTTACAAGTGTATTCAAATACATTAATTGTATAGGTGAAATTTTGATAGGTACAATTTCCCATATTTAGATTGTATTAAACAAAATGAAATTAACATAGGTATGGATGAAACAGACATTTGGTAGGGATAAAATCACGAGAACACCAACATAATTGACCTCAAAACTAACAAGATAAGCGCATTCCAATTAAAGGTAGATAATTTGTCAGACAATTTAAGAAAAAATTGTTGTTAAAAAGAATGATGATAATGCAGAAAAATGAAAAATCGTGAAGCTCCAGCATTTTTACACAGAGTTGCGAAGTTCAGAAAACCATTTGTTAATGGTAAATAATCTCGCATATTATTGCATGTACACTTAAGTATATTTAATTTTGCATTTTTAAATTAAATGTATATTTAATATGACCATTAACTTTTTATTTAAATAAATCATTATTGATTCAGTATGAGAAACATAATTCATACATATATATTGTTGTGTACTCTGGGTTCGTGAATTGTTTGAGAATGAAAAGCGAATCTTGCATAAGTTTAAAAGTTTATTTACAGTACTATCTAAAAGATTACAGTTCTATAAACAAAGAATCAACTCCAGTTTCACCAGAAAAAAAAAAAAAAAAAAAAAAAAAAAAAAAAAAAGCTGACAACATCAGATTCACAGCATAAACTGTATTATAGCATTAACACACAGCAATGGGCTGCAAACAACAGTGGCAAGAGACCAGACAGGAGCACTTTACCGTAAGGCGGTTAAAGAGAAATTAACTGATTTGGCTGTGAAGCGAATGCTTACATACCCGCGTAGAAAATTGAAAACGTTCCAGTAAGTTCTCAGGAAATGGAGTTAGAGCTTAGATATTCAAGATATCGATAATTAATATTTTCTCACCAAGGTCACCGAAAAAGTCACAAAGGAGCAAAAAACTCGCCAATTCTCTCCATGGTTTTCCTCAAAAACAGGTTTCATGAACCCAACTTGACTATCTTTATTGATATGAACAGGAGACTCACTAAAGTTAATAATTTTAACTACTAAATCTTTACTATTATTAGGACAAACAGTATTTCTGATTAAAATTGCATCAGGTATGAATTTGTGAGGATAAATATAAACTGAATTAGAAGAAAATTACAAATTCCCTTACATTTTACTTGCATATATAGGACTCCGAACAAGCAGAAATTATATATTTTTTCATTGCATACACAGGTGCAGGTTCTAAACTACAATCAACAAAGTTCAACCTCTAATTATTTTCAGCTAAAAAGTTTAATTGTAAATTTTCACTAATTAACATTTTTTCCTTAAAATCCATAGTGATGCCACACTTAACCAACCTCGGTATACCTAAGAATACTTGAAAGTTTGGAAACGTAACTTCCACATTTATACTGACAGTGCCCTTAAACCGCTGACCTCCTAAACTAAATTTCAAATAACATTTGGTTTTTATGACAGTTTCGCTACCTAACAGAGACCTTAAATTTACATTACAAATTTCTTTTCTACTTTTATTCTTAACAATGTTGCTGTTTATGAGATTACAAGATGAGCCCGAGTCGACAAGAGCCCAATAACTAAACTCCTCACAAGAGAGCTCAATAATGGGAAGTTTGCCACCTAAACTATTAGCCCAATTACCACAAGTGACTTCAGATATATAGAACAAATTATTCTGTTCAACCGGGGCCCTCACCGTTGTCCTCTTAGGGGAGACCATTAGGTGTTTATATTTTCCTGAATATTTTCTACATTGGAATTCGAACTCGGCACCTCAGAATTTCTAGTATTGTACGTAGGACGAGCATCGCCTCTAAAATTTTGACGCTGTCTAAAATTACTCTGTTGGTCTTAATGCCCATTATTTTCCCTTCAAGAAATACTTTTGCATTGATTTTTGTAATAACTCTTAATTCCACCAGAATAACAAATAATTTCACGTTTGGGACGGGAATGTGGTCTTGAATTTTGCCTGACCTCGAGAGATTGCACTTTTGTACTCAAATTTTCAACTTGTTTAGTTAGATCGGTAATTTTTGAAATCAAACTATTTATGGGTTCTAAAGAGCTCTGCTTTTAGAATTTTTGCACAGCGCAAACCAATTCTAAATTTTGCACGTCACTTAATTAATTTAGGAGTAGATTGAACAGAACAGCCTTATAAGCTTTTCCCTCAGCAAGCGCGATTTTTTCAATTTCCTCAACAGAGGTGGGCGTTCTCGCCACAATACCTCTACGAATACTCGGGTGCAGGTTTTTAACCAATATTGCCAATAATCATTCAGACTCAATATTAGACCACGTACTTTCGGGAAGGCTCTGAGCTCTGATAGCCCGTCGATCTTTTTGTTTAGCTTTAACAATAAAGTCAATAGTAAACATATTACAAAAATCAGATAAAAGTTCATTCAAATCTTTCTGTTCAGTAGAACGCTCCTCTAAAAGATTCTTAAGATCATGGAAACTCTGAATTGATTCCTCGTGGTCCCTAAAAATCTGCTGAGCAGCACCAGCTAATCTTAGTGAAATTGCATACACATAATTTTGATCTTTCCATTTTAAAAGTTTTGCCAATTTTGTGAATGTTCCTAAAAAGTCTTTAACTGAAAAACATGGGTCTTTGTCCTTAAAAACAGACACTAGAGCCAAATGTTCTAAGAGAGAGGACCATAACTGTCCTAAGGCAAAATCAGAGTCCTGAGCAATAAAAGTACCTAATAAATTCTTAGGCCATTTTCACCAGTGACAATGTTGATTTATTAATCGGAGCAGAAATATTTTTGAACTGCTGTTAAACAATAAAATCAAAATTTCAGAAAGTGGTGCCATTTTACAAGAAACAGTTTTCGGATATGTTCTGTTAAAAGCGCTCCAGAATCAATTTATTGCGCTTTTATTTCTCAGTCACATAAAGACAATTTAGAAAGTACAATGAAGAGGTTTTGAGAAATCGAAAGTGTGTTAGACTCACCTAGTTTAAGAAATAAAGAGGAGATAGAATTCTAAAAGCAGTTTTTAGAGACACATCGTAGAGATGAAAATGGGAAGTACATAGTTAACCTACCAATGAAAGATAATTCAGAGTTAGGAGATTCTTTTCGTTCTTTCAAACTGAAGTTAAATAATTTATACAGACAATTAAGTAGAAATCTAATCATCTCAGAATTATATGTAAACTTTTTAAATGGATATGAACAGCTAAGTCACATACAAGAATTAAAAGATAGTGAAATAAACACAGATAAATATTTTGTGCCGCATCATGCGGTACTTAAACCCGATAGCAGCACAATAAAATTAAGGGTTGTATTCAATGCTAGTTCACCCACTACTAATGAGTTATCCTTAAATGATTGTTTTTTGAATGGTGGTGTCGTACAAGAGAATTTATGTGCTATTTTATTACGATTTCGTACGTACAAAATAGTTTTCACCGCTAATGTAAAAAAAAAAAAAAAAAAAAAAGCACAAAACAAATTTGGATTAATCCTGAACAATGTAATTGCTAATGTATTCTTTGGAATAAATCCCCTAAGGAAAAGCCTAAAATTTATAAGTTATTAACTGTAACTTACGGTACAAAATGTTCGCCTTATTTGGATACTTGAGTATTAAAACAAATAGTCATTCATGATGAGGTTAAATATCCGTTAGCTTCTGCCGCAACCCTAAAATAATTTTATGTTGATGACATATTGTCAGGAACTGATGAAGCGTCATCTGCTTTGGAATTGCAGAAACAGTTGATTTTAATGTTAAAAGCTTGTGCACTAGAGTTACATAAATGGGTTTCAAATGCAAGGAAATTAATAGAACAGGTCCCTTATAGTGAGCAAGAATATCATTTCTATAAAAATAACAAACCACATTAAGACGTATGGATTGAAATGGAATCCCAAAGAGGATAATTTTAGCTTTACTGTATCGTCAGATTATTCCAATTCAATCACCAAGCGTGGTGTTCTGAAGGAAATTGCGAAACTCTTTGACCCACTGGGTCAAGTAGTACCAGTGATAATACAGGCTAAAATATTTCTTCAAAAGTTAAACGAACGATGAATGATTTTAATACCACAATGTATACAAAACATGCTTTTATGCATATGTATATATACATATATATATATATGTTTATTCTATTTTGTTTGGAGCAGTCTATAGATGATACACTGTACTTACAGAAATTTTCCCCATAGACGTAATGTATTTAAATTCTGTTGGATGTCCCTGTACACGAACTGTTCACTTGATCTTAACAAAAAGTTTAGTGGTGCATCACCATATGATGTAGATGTAGAATACTGAGTTTGGACTTCCTGGTACTATTTGTTCTAGAGATATGTTGATAACAGATAGACATACAGACTCATAAACAAACACACACACACGCGCACACACACAGACCAAATGCTGAAAATATGTTTTTGGGATTGCGGTTAACTCAAAATGTGTAAATATGCTTCCCCCCCCCCCAAAAAAAAAAAAAAAAAAATAAATAAAATAAAATAAAATAAATAAATAAAAAATAAATAAATAAATAAATAAAATAAATAAAAATAAAATAAAATAAAATAAAATAAAATAAAAGACCCAAAAACATTACTTTCTCTACCATTTTTATTAAAAAGATAGAAATATAAATGTAATAAATGCATTTTAAAAATATTTGAAAAGAAATTAATGAAAAAATGTAATAAATGAATTTTAGAAATATTTAAAATCTATAATTACATGAAATTCAATGCAAGAATTTTAAAAAGGTATTTTAAAATTATCATTAACGAAAGACAAATGTAACAAAATCCCTTTAAACATATTTGAAAATAGAATTTAAGGAAAAATAAATATAATGAAAACACGTTTAAAATCTTTTGAAAGAGAAATTAAGGAAAATAAACTTAATAAAGGCATTTAAAAAATTACAAAAATAAATATAATAAATACGATTTAAAAGTATCTAAAAAGGGTTATCTTGCAAAATAAATGTAATAAATCACTCTAAAATTATTTAAAACGTTCAATCACGTAAAAACAAATAAAATAAATATACTTAAAAAATATTTTAAAACGTAAAACGAAAATTAAGGAGAAATAAACGTAATATAAATTTGAAAACAGAATTACTCTATAAAACATATTATTAAAACAACATTTTTATATGTCTTTCAAAAGTTCTTTTGTCAAAAGTTTTTTTAGATTTATAGTAATTATCATTATTATATTTATCAAGAGGAAATTTTTCTTATATCCCGTTTACTTACAAAAACATCAACGAATATTGTCACAAGCCTTGTAAAGATCTCCAGCTAAGGAAGAAAAACACCATGAACCCATAAAGTTACATGTATTAATATTTGATACAGGTATTTGTCAGATTAATAATGAAATATTTGTAAGAGAGAATAATAGGAAAATTTCGTGAGACAGAAGAAAAGATAAATAATGAATATACAAGAAAATACACCAGGACAACATGTCGTATTGATGCTGTTAAAAATATAATAATGAAATAAATTAAATCGATGTATTATTTTTTAAATTATCACTATTAAAATTCGTTATCCTATTTCAGATATGTAAAATTAAATTTTTAAAAAAAATTTCATGTGATACTTGAAATAAAATATTTAGAATAATTAATATATATATATATATATATATATATATATATATATATATTACGTTGATTGATCTCTAAATACAGATTTTTTCCTGTTTAAATAATGTCTGCCGAAATGTTATTAGTGACCGTCATGTGAAAATCAAACAAGTGTTTTGTGTGTCTGTTCAGGAATAACGGCGGGGAAAAAAAAATCACTTGCAAATTAGTATACATGTTTATGAGCCACACGGAATTAGCTGTATACTTTTGGATTTGTATTCTGTTTGTGGTTCGTGTACAGGGACACACCAAAATTTTAATTACCATTACGGCCTATGAACAGAATTGGTCTGTACCGCAATAGTGACCTCAAAAAACACCCGATCGGCCTGCAAATTGGTACACATGTTTTACGCTCTATAAAAAAATAGCTGTATAGATTTTGGCGTGTATATTGATTACGGTTCGTGCACAGGGACACATCATAGTATTTCTTATTATTACGGCCTACTTGCAGAATTTAGTTTAAATACATTTATTAATGGTTACACTACATCCAACAAAATGAAATTAACATACATTATTGAGATACCTAAAAGCTGGTTTTCCTTAGAAAAATACATCTTAGATTTAATAACCAACGTAGAAGATCTTACAAAAGTGCTCCAAAAATGTAACGTAATCATCCTTACTACATCAAATTCAGAACAATTTTTCATGAATTGCATAGAATAAGTTGTATGGTTTTTAGTGGTGTATATTATGTTTGTGGCTAGCTTACAGGTACACATAAAAGAATTTCATTACACTAGAGCCTATGGACAAAATTTTATTTAAACGCATTTAAACGCGTTTATACTGCATTCAACATTATGGAATTAACATTAATTTTTAAGATGATTAAAAGCATTTTTTCTCGAGAAAAAAGTTATGTATAGACTAAATATTTTATTTACAGGACCACACAAAATAATTCCGATGACATTCTGTAATCATCCAAATGATGTCAAATTTGGTTGAAAAATTATGAGTTACAGTGAATTAGTTGTATACGTTTATTAGTGCATATAATTACTGTGGCTAATATACAGGATAGACAAAAGAATTTTGTACAATTACAGTTTAAAGACAGTATTTGTTATAAGTGCATTTTATCATGGTTGCGCTCCATTAAACATGATGAAATAAATCATAGTGAAACAGAATGTTTTAAAGCATTAAACAGAATGTTTTAAAGCATCGTCTCCGTGGAAAATGGGAGTCACACGAACTATACAGATTCTAGTGAATCTAGTACTTATAAACCATTACAGGGACATAACTGAAATTTCTTTATCATTATGATCTATGGCTTCAAATCATTTGAAAGGCAATAGCATTAAATTAAACAACATACTATATACAGAAAAATACTCAAACACCCTGTTATAATATCCTCCATTGCTTAATTATCGACTTTTCTTACTTTAATTTATTCATAAAAACGTTAATAATTACTTACTGTTTGGAAAGTCGAGTGGAGTCACTCTAGATTTTTATAAGCTAAATTTCTTGTATGCACAACAACAATGGAGAGATATGACGAGGTTGTTCAAGAGAACTCGACAAAAAAAAAATAAATAAATAAATAAATAAATAAATAATCTGGTGTGTCGCTCACACGACTTCCTCTTACCTGCATTTCAATACTATAAAAATAGATTGCCAATTATATCGTAAGATCAATAAGTTAAGATAAAAGTTCAATATACTATGAAAATAATTCAAAATAGGTTTAGTAACAGATTTATTTGATATAAAAGTCTAAGTGAGGGGGATACCACCCCCTCAACAATCCGTTCAACTATAATGCCTACATTTATTATGTATATATATATATATATATATATATATATATATATATATATATATATATATGTAAAAGGCTGTAATTAATTTGACTTAAAACGAGTTGAAAATAGAATTTCAAAAGATATTATGTTTACAGTAATGGGTACGAAAAATGAATTTTTCTTCCTGAGAAATGTTCGTTGACATAGTAAAATGTAGCAAAGTAATTTTCCGTTGAGTCCCTGTAAAAAATCTAAAAGTGCTACATTTACGAAAATCTGTCAGTAATGTTCCATAGCACTTCCATCAGTTACATTCAAAATAAAATAACGGTTAAATTAATTTTGGGTAGTCCTGTATATTGTGCATAAAATATATGAACATCACATTGTGCACTTGAATTGAGTCTTATATGAAACACGTATAACATAAACTGAAATGCAGTTCCAGCAATTTTGAAGTATAGCCCCAATATATCCAAACACATTTGATAAGACGGTGACCTAGACCATGTACATAAATTTTCAGTTCATTTGGATGAGGTGTTTAGACGTTATAGCACTTAAAATAATTCAAATACATAAGCCACAATGATAAAGTATTTTTCTTTGTATCCCTGTAAAATCTATAAATGCTTAATTCTTCAAAATTCATAAAGTTTGTGTGACAGTGATCTGCATAATGTATATAAATTTTGAATTCAATTAAATAAGGTATATAATCGCTATCACACATTAAATATATTGAGCCAGAAAGCCACAATGATAAACAATTTTTTTTTTTTTGGTCCCTGTAAAAAATTGAAAAAGCTAGGTTCACCAGAATTCATACAGTTCATATGATAGTAATATATAAAATGTATGTAATTTTTCAGTTAAATCGTATAAGGCGTTTACACGCTATCGCACTTTAAAGGATTTGAGCCCATAGGGCATAATTAAAAATAATTTTTCGTTGAGTCCTTGTAAAAAATCTAAAAGTGCTACATTTACGAAAATCTGTCAATAATGTTCCATAACATGCGTATAAAATTTCAACTTAATCGAATAAGGCGTTTAGATGTTATCGCACATTAAAAACTTGAGCCCAATGGCGATAATGATAAAGGATATTTCTAAGTGTCCCTGTTAAAAAGCTGTAAGTTATAGATTTACCGACAGTTTGTGCGGTAGTGACTTATAACATGTATATAAATTTTCAGCTCAAACAAATAAGGCATTTTGACGCTATCGCAGTTTAAAAAAATTGTGCTTATAGGCCATAATGATAAAGAAGTTTTCTTTGTGTCCCTGTAAAAACTCTATACGCCCTAGATTCCCGAAAATCAATACGATTCGTGCTATGGTGACCTATAACATATGTACCAAATTTCAGCTTTTTCTAAGAAAGCGTCCAGGTGCTACAGTGTTCACTCGTATACAAACACATACCCACCCACACGCACCCACAGATTTACATCCTCGTTAAAATAGTAAAAATGAACTCAGGAGATCTCAAAACGTGTAGAAACACCAAAATATCAAAACCAGATTTTTGACATGATTACAATATTTTCCTTACATATGTACGTTTGGAAAGTAAAAAACACTTTAGTTAAAGCTCTTAAATAAGGGGAAAACATTGGACTACTCTGAAGTAGCATATTAAAACTCACTCAATTACTTCCATTTTCGCTTGGCTATAAAACAATATATATGTATGTCGTTTGGTTATGCAGTACGCCCTATAAAGGATTTTTAGAAAATTACCGCCATCACCCCACCCTTTTGGAATGGCCGTGGCAAAAAAAACCTGTCTTCAAACTTAAATCTGCTTTAAATTACCTTAGAATGGCAGATTTATGGGTGTGGGTGTTGATTAAATGAACTCAATATAGTTTAATTTTGATATTTTGAGTTTTTATTAATAATGATGTGAAATTTTGAGAAATCATTTTCAAAGTTTTTTTAATTACAATGCTGCAATTTTTTACAACATATTGTAAATGAATGTTACTTGTTTTAATCGTTGTAGCTTACAATTTTTAAGCTGTTTAAAAGTTTAATGTTTGTTATTCTAACAATTGCATCCCATTAGAATCATTATTCATTGTATAAATTTTGTACTCTTTATAACAAGATTTTTTATTTACATAGTTAAAATCAATGTTAAAGAAAATAACGCAGGGGACAAAGTTTTTGGAGCATCATTTATATTTCGCTATTTGTTAAACTCATTCATACTCTACTTTAAATCTATATATATAAAAGAGCAGTGTGTGTGTGTGTCCGCTATAGAATCCTAGGCCGTTTCACCGACCGGGACAAAATTCGGCACGGTTAATGTTTACGACCCGAGAAACACAACGCCGCAAGCGATTTTACAAAATTCGCCCCCCAAGGGGGGGAGGGGGGGGAGCAAAACGCAATTTCACAAAATCCTTCATATCTCAAACAAAAAAACAGATATCCGTAAAATTTTTGCTTTAAAATAGCTAATACAAATGTCTAAAAATCGGTTTCTGGAATTTTTGAAATTCGGTCCCGAAGGGGGGCGGGGGGGGAAGGGGGCAAAACGTGATTTCACATGCGTAAAACGTGATTTCGCATAATCCTATATATCTCAAACAAAAAAAACAGATATACGTGAAATTTTTGCTCTAAAATAGAGCTAATGCAACTATCTAAAAACTAATATCTGGAAATTTAGAAATTCAGCCACCAGGTCTTGCAGCAAAGGGGGGGGGGGCTATGGAGCAAAAACAAATAGAAATACAGTTAGTCCGTTCAAAATTGGTACAGATAGGTTTTAAAGGCCTGCAAGTCGAATGGGAATATTTTCGAAAGTGTAAAGTTATTAGGAGGGGCAAGAAGGGGGGAGGGGAGGGGGGGGGGGCAAAAAAATAAAAATAGTGTCAGATCGTTCAAAATTGGTACATAGAGGTTTTCGATACTTATAAATCGATTGCGGATAGTTTTGAATTTGTAAAATTATTAGGAGGGGTGGGTAGAAGGTGGTGCGGTAAGAGGGGGGCTATGGAGCAAAAATAAATAGAAATACAGTTAGGCCGTTCAAAATTGGTACAGATAGGTTTAAGAGGCCTGCAAGTCGAATGGGGATATTTTCGAAAGTGTAAAGTTATTAGGAGGGACGAGAAGGGGGAGGGGAGAGGGGGGGTAAAAAAATAAAAATAGAGTTAGATCGTTCAAAATTGGTATATAGAGGTTTTCGATACTTACAAATCGATTGGGGATATTTTCGAATTTGTAAAATTATTAAGAGGGGCGGTATATGGGGTGGGGCGGTAAGGGGGGGCTATGGGCAAAAACAAATAGAAATATAGTTAGGCCGTTCAGAATTGGTACAGACAGGTTTTAAAGGCTTGCAAGTCGAATGAGGATATTTTCGAAAGTGTAAAGTTATTAGAAGGGCCAGGAAGGGGGGGCGGAGGGGCAGAAAAATAAAATAGAGTTAGATCATTCAAAATTGGTACATAGAGGTTTTCAATACCTACAAATCGATTGCGGATATTTTCGAATTTGTAAAATTATTAGGAGGGGCAGGAAGGGGGAGGGGCGGTAAGGGGAGGCTATGGGCAAAAACAAATAGAAATACAGTTAGGCCGTTAAAAATTGGTACACATAAGTTTTAGAGGCCTGCAAGTCGAATGGGGATATTTTCGAAAGTGTAAAGTTATTAGAAAGGCCGGGAATGGGGGGGGGGGCGGAGGGGCAAAAAAATAAAATAGAGTTAGATCATTCAAAATTGGTACATAGAGGTTTTAGATACCTACAAATCGATTGCGGATATTTTTGAATTTTTAAAATTATTGGGAGGTGCAAAAAAATAAAAATAGAGATAGATCGTTCAAAACTGGTGGATAGAGGTTTTTGATACTTACAAATCGATTGCGGATATTTTCGAACTTGTAAAATTATTAGGATAGACGGGAGGGGGGAAAATAATAGAAATAAGAGTTAGAGCATTTTGGGAATTTTTTCCAAAGACAGTGAGAACCCGGTGCGACATTTTTCCCAATCAGATATTGTTTCTCTCTTTTTTTCATGTGATAAAAATTAATGTAATTCTGAGAATTCAGTAATTATAGTGATTCATTTAAAAATAGGGACCCAGCGAAGCGGGCGTCGCCTGCTAGTATATTATATATTTAAGATAAGGGAATCAGATGTAATAAATGCTCTATAAAAATAGATTTGTGAAGCTTCATAGAATCTTCGTAACAAATTCGTTAATCTAGAGTTCCGAAGTCGAATTGCATTAGAATTCGCAACTCTGTTAAAAAAGGACTCTACAAAGAATAGCCAGTAATTACGAGTTTAAAGGAAAAATTTATGCTTTGCAGAATTTGGCATTTAATTAGTTTGAATAAGTTTGCTGGAAGCTAGTTTGCGTATAAAAGATCCTTCAGATACTAGCAACGGTGCACAGCTTCAAAACTCATAAATTATCCATTGTCCGAAAGCGACCCTTGACATTTTGCACACATTTACAATGAAGGACATTACTTTTTATTGCTCTTTTACAAAAGAGACCCAATTTCGATCTCAGTAGGAGGTTTGTCAGCCGAGAAAATCTCTCTTCTGCTTCGCGTCAATTCGATCCCCACATCAAAGGGATATCAAAAGAAAAAGAAGTTGAAGCCAGTCTTTGACGGGTCCTTAAATGTAAAATAATTCTCCAGTATATAAAAAGCATGATGAAATCGTACTCGGGGTTCAGTTCAGTTCGATGGGGTTTAGTTCAGAGCAGCTTCGTTCAAGATATTGTGACATTGTCAAGATTCTTCATTTGTACTCGACTGCCAGTGTGAGGTCCTAGGTGCCTCTCTGTCTGCAAGCTCATGGAAACGGACATTCCGTGCACCCATTCAGCTTCTAAGGCACCGCAATTTCACGCTCCACTTTGATAATGCAGTCTTGCACTCCCAGGCGGAGGTTGTACCCAGACATTTTGACGCCAAGCAAGCACCAATGAACTATTAAACTTGGTGTCAACTTATGTATCTCACGTGACCAAAAACCTTCTGATTTGTAGTCATCTTGTGGGAAAATAGTCCCCCCCCCCCTCCTTTGCATCTCATCAAAATTTTGGGGGACAGAAAAATCAGAAAAAAACTTTAGAGACTTGGATGATGCTCTGTGTAGAGAGAAGGCGTTCTCCTGAACTTCTCTGTAATTTTTACACATGCTAGGAATCACATATATATGTGATGCGTGTTTTTTCTGATTGTCCTGTATGAACAAGATGTTAGACAGATTTTTTTTTGTACTATTTATTCTTATTATTAAAACTTTGTTATGTTACTTAACAAGAGTATTTTTTTTAGTTTCACTAAAATAATAAGTTTGAATTTTAATTAAAGTTGTAATTCAAGTTGCCTTCTGTGTTACTCAATCTGTCACGATATCTGTTGGTGCTCGCTTATTGAAGGTAGTATTGAGGAATACAGACGGTTCTGACGCCAGTTATGTCTCCCTGAAATTATTGGTAATGTACAGTAACTCAAAATGAAAATGATCCACCTAAACAATTACATTTAAAAAAGTAATTAATCTATTAAAATTAATTTGTTATAAATTTTATTCAAAAAACAATATTTTTTAGATTTTAAGTTATTGTAAATTTCAGTTACTCATTTATGCAGTTCTTTTTTCTTTGGGTTAACTCTAAAATAAGAGAAAAGCATAAAACCGGCAGTCAAAATGAAATTGATCCACCAGACGTTTTAGTCGAGTTATTTTTATTTACTCGCAAAGAACGATTCATTTAAATCATAATTGTGTTGTAAGAAATTATATTTTGTATTTCCACATTTGGTAACACTTATTTAGTGAATTTAATTCGATGAGGCGTCATACTACTTATCAAGAACGTGAACGTATAATTCACCATTTTAAACTTGGTAAAAGCAAACAGAAAATGGCAAAAATAGTAAATAAAAGTATTTCTATGGTTCAACATATCACTTGAGTGATTTTGCCGTGAAAATCATATTGCAAATAAAGTGAGAACAAGTTTCAAAAATGCTTTTTTTGCAAAAGATGAATGCTGGATTGTTAAACAGATTTGCAAATTCCCTCAATTAAGTGCACTAAATTGGAGAGCAACTTGGAAAATCTGTTTGTACTGAAACTGTTCGTCTTGTTATAAGAAAAGATGGATATAACAGCAGAGTTTCCAGGATAAATTCATATATTAGCCCAAAGAAACAAAAACTGCCGGTAGAATTTGATTAACGTTTTCATGGTAAGAATTTTAATTTTTGAAAATAAAAAAATGACATTTTTGCAGATGAAAGTACATATAATGTTTTCGGGTCAGATGAATTGTTATTATTGGATTGTCAGATTAAGATGTGGAGAAAAAGGGAGGCGGAAAAATGGGTAAGGGAAAAATGGGTAACGGAAAGATGGGTAACGGAAAAATGGGTAAGCGGAAAAAAGGGTAATGGAAAAATGGGTAAGCGGAAAAAAGGGTAACGGAAAAAAGGGTAAGCGGAAAAAAGGGTAATGGAAAAATGGGTAAAGGAAGAATGGGTAATTTGCGAATTGCTACTTGCGAATCATATACTGAAATTGCCCCAAATTATGCCATAGAGTTAAATTATGTTTCGAAGACATTTCATCTTTGTTACTGATTATTTATTTCACCGTCAGTTAAAAATTTATTCTTTTAAGAGGGCTGAATATAAAAAATCTTTCACAGGATCCTTTTCAGTTAAAAAAAATAAATAAATAAGCATTCATTTATTACTTTATTCACGTGTTTACTATTTATGAGATTTTAATTATTTTTTAAAAGAAATCATAATGTTAAAATATTAATTTTAATAATAATTGAAAAAAAAAAAAAAAAATGAAGAAGAAGAAGAAGAGGAAAAGAAAAAGAAATGAAAGAAAATGTTGGAAAGAGAGCAGTGTACAATGGAGAATACTTTTATTTTTCGGGCAGAGATAAATAGAAAAGCTTTGTTTGAGCAGGATTTTGACTGAAATTCCTTCGAAGCATTCTCTAGTTTTTATCATGCTTCGGAATGTCATTGAGTTACTCTCCCCTCTAGCCTAAATCTGCAAAATCCTGTTTTAAGAAATACAAGGGGTTTATTCGACCTTTCAGGTTTCGTGGAAATTGGACAAGGTATACAAGGGAAGGAATACCTATACCTGTAGTTGTATTGTAAATTGCTCGGAGTGTCTGGAATGTAACTTTTTACTTTTTGAAATTTTAGACATGGTTGGTAATTTTTCAAAAGGGCTATATTACTTCTGTTATTTATGTTTCTTAAGAAATGACAAGTAAATAATGTATTTTATGATTATTATTATTATTATTTTCTCTCTTTTCTTTCTCTCTTTCTTTTTTTTCTTTTTTTTTCTTTTTAATCAGCAATCACAAGTTCAAAAAAAAAAATTATACAAAATTATCTTATTATCCATATTATTATAATATATCTTTCAGTCATATTTAAATGCTGAATAGCTAGTTTCTGGTTAATTCATGAATAGATTTTACCTAAAAGTGTGAAAATTTTAAATTTTATACTTATTCACAAAAGGAAATTAATTATTTTTTTTCTTCAAGTAAATAAAGCCTAAAATGAATGACTAGAATATGGATCTCGGAAAAAAAGGACACTTTTCCAGTTCGCAAATTGCGAAATAATAAATATCAAGTAATAAATTTCAAAAACGACTTTTAAATTACATTTTTTGAAATTTCAATTGATTTGGTACAACGTTCATTTAGTATATAGTACCTGGGTGAAGAGGGGGAGGGGACTAGCAGCAGATTGGAAAAAAAAAAAAAAAAAAACAATTGTTTTTATATCAACTCTTACCGATTTATTGAAACTTTGTATAATCCCGTACAATTTGTGAAAAAAATTGCAGTAAGTATCAGCCATACTTGAAGGGGGGGGGGGGGCATAAAAAAATAAAATGATTTTTTATATCACCATTTTACTGATTTTACTGATATATTTTATAACTATCACTTTTTATGAAGATCACAGTGAGTATATTATATACTTGGGGGGGGGCAAGGGGGGCAGATGGAAATGAAATATATTCTTCTTTAAACTACCCTATTATTGATTTAATTTTTTTTTTTTGTATAATCACGTATAATTTATGAAAAAATTAGAGAAAGTGTCAAACATACTTTAGGGTGGGGTGGGGGTGGTGGCAAAAAGGAGAATAAAATGATTTTTTATATCAACATTTTAGCGATTTTAATGATATATTCTATAACTACCGCTTAATTTTTATGATGATTACAATGAGTGTATTACATACCTGGGGAGGGGCGCGATGGAAATAAAAAATATTCTTCTTTAAACTACCCTATTATCGATTTAAACAAAAACTTTGTATAATAAAGAATTATTTGTAAAAGAAATCACAGTTAATGTCAGACATACTTGAGGGGAGTTAAAGAGGGGGGGGGGAGGAAAATAAAATAATTCTATAACTATCACTTACTTTTTATGAATATCACAATGAGTGTATTATATATCTGGGGTGGGCAAGGGGGCAGATAGAAATAAAATGTATTATTTTTTAAATTACCACATTGTCGATTTAAAAAACTTTATATATCTACAAATTTCTGCTTATGTAAAATTACAGTGAGTGTACACATATCTGGATGCTTTGTTAAGGGGGGGGGGGCAGAGTGAAGAAAACTTTTGCTTTTATATCACCATGCTACTTATTTATAAACTTTGTACGACTATCATTTACATTTTATTAAAATCATAGTGAAAGTTACCTATAGTTGAAAAGGGGGGGGGGGGGGAGTAGATGAAACATTTATTGTCGTTTGTTTTATTGTTTTGTTTGCATTTTGTGTAAATATCAGTTACTATTAATGAAAAATTACATTGAGGTATGCAAAAATTTAATGTATGATTTAAATTCGTAAAAAAGTTATTCAAAAATTAATTTTCTTCTTTTAATCTGTCTCTTTTAGCCTTCCTCCCCTCCCTCCCTTTTGTCCTAGAAATAAAAAAATTACACTATCGTTGATGTTTAGCATCAGTTTTACAAGGGAGAAATTAAGAAAAGTGCCCTTTTTTCCGGATTGCGGAAAAAAGGGCACTTTTCTTAATTGTTACTTGTAAAATAGTTACTAAACATGGTCGAAAGCAATTTTTTTTTTTTTTTTTTTTTTTTTTTTTTGTTTCTACGAGGGGAGGGGGGAACAGATAAAAGAAAAAAATTCTGTTTTAGAATTATCTTTTACCAATGTTTGATATTAACTTTTAATTAATGTCTGATATTAACAATGTATTGGATATTTGGATTGCGGAAAAGGGCATTTTTCCTAATTTCTCATTGTAAAACAGATGCTAAACATCAACGAGAGTGTACGTTTTTTTTTTTATTTCTACATGGAGAGAGAACAAAAGAGACAGATTAAAAGAAGAAAATTCATTTTTGAGTAACTTTTTTACAGATTTAAATCATTCATTGAATTTTTGCATACCTCACTGTAATTTTTCATTAATAGTAATTCATAGTTACACAAAATGTAAATAAAGCAATAAACAAGTTATAATAAGTTTTGTTCAAAAAGAATATTTTATTTTCCATCTGTCCTATCCCCCCCCCACCCTTCACCCACCTTATCAACTATAGGTAACTTACTTTTTATCTTCAAAAAAAGTAAGTGACAGTTATAGAATATGTCATTAAAATCGGTAAAATGGTGATATAAAAAAATATTTTATTTTCTTTTGTTCCCCTCTTTTTACCCCCCCCCCCCCCTCAAGTACGTCTGACACTTACTGTGATTTTGTTTTACAAATTGTACGTTATTATACAAAGTTTTTGTTTAAATCGATAATAGTGTAGTTTAAAAAAGAATATATTTTATTTCCATCGTCCCCCCTCCCCCCCCCAGGTATATAATACACTCATTGTAATCTTCATAAAAATCACGTGGTAGTAATAGAATATATCATTAAAATCGCTAAAATGGTGATATAGAGAATCATTTTATTTCTCTCCCTCCCCCCTCCCGCCCCACACACTAAGTTTGTCTGACATTTACTATATTTTTTAAATAAATTATACATGATTATACACATTTTTTTTAATCAATAAAAGGGTAATTTAAAAAAGAATATATTTCATTTCCATCTGCTCCCCCTTGACCCCCCCAGGTATACAGTACACTCACTGTGATCTTCATAAAAAGTAAGTGATAGTTATAAAATATATCATTAAAGTCGGTAAAATTGTGATTTAATACATCACTTTATTTTTCTCTGCCAGCCCCCCCCCTTCCTTTAACCCTCCCCTCCCACAAGTATGTCTATCGGTAAGAGTTGATATAAAAACAATTGTTTTTTTTTTTTTTTTTTTTTTTTTTTTCAATCTGCTGCTGGTCTCCTCCCCCTCTTCCCCCAGGTACTACATACAAAATGAAGGTTGTACCAAACAAATTGAAATTTCAAAAAATGTAATTTGAAAGTCAATTTTTAAGTTCATTACCTGATATTTATTATTTTGCGATTTACGAACTGGAAAAGTGCCCTTTTTTCCAGGTGCCCTTTTTTCAGTTGCCCTTTTTTTCTGAGATCCATATTCTAGTCATTCATTTTAGGCTTTATTTACTTAAAGAAAAAAAAAAATGAATTTCCTTTAGTGAATAAGTATAAAATTTAAAAATTTCACACTTTTAGGTAAAATCTATTCATGAATTAACCAGAAACTAGCTAATCAGCATTTAAATTTAACTGAACGATATAATAATATCTTTTTTCAATAATTAATATAATTTTTATTTTAACATTATGATTTCTTTTAAAAAATAATTAAAATCTCATAAATAGTAAATACGTGAATAAAGTAATAAATAAAAGCTTAATTTAATTTATTTTTTTTTTTTACTAAAAAGTATCCTGTGAAAGATTTTTTTATATTCAGCCCTCTTAAAAGAATAAATTTTTAACTGACGGTGAAATAAATAATCAGTAACAAAGATAAAATGTCTTCGAAACATAATTTAACTCTATGGCATAATTTGGGGCAATTTCAGTATATGATTCGCAAGTAGCAATTCGCAAATTACCCATTCTTCCGTTACCCATTTTTCCATTGAATGAGGAACTTAAAGCAAAGAATGTGTGAGCTAGCGTAAAATATGGGTGTGGTTCCATTATGGTTTGGGAGTGTGTATCAGGCAGTGGGGTTGAAAAGCCTCAAATAATTGATGGAAATATGGACAGATACTTGCACGTTTTAAGGATAATCTAAAGGAAAGTGCAAAAAGATTGGGCATTGAACAGTCTTTTCAGTTCTATCAAGATAATGATCCCAAGCACAAATCAAGAATTGTTCAAGAATGGCTACTGTATCACTGTACGAAAGTAATTAATACGCCTCCACAATCTCTGGATTTAAACATAACCGAAAATCTTTGGAATCTACATAATGATAAAATCAGAAAACATCAAATTTTTAGTGAGGAAAAATTAAAGAATGCCGTCATTGAAGAATGGTCCAAAATATCCGCAGACTATACACTGAAAGGTTGGTTTCTTCTATGCCGAATAAATTTACAGCTGTAAAACTTGCAAAAAGACTGTTCCCAAAATATTAATTTTTTATTTTTAACCCTTACAGGTCCATAAGATGTCCAAGACTAAATATGCCAATACAACACAATATTTTAGCTATTGTGGGTGTAAAGTAAGAGAATATCACCAGAAAAACATAGCAGGGTGTATAGGTTTCCTATAATTTCATGGGAAATATTTTTCCCTATGGACCATAAAAGTAAATAAACGAAGAGTTAGGTTGATTATATCGGTATTTTATTTATTGCTTTGTAATACAAATTTATTGCTTTGTGATATAAAAATTATCAGAAAAGTAAAATAAATAGTTAGTTATGGTATTCTACGAAACAATTTCGTTTACTTGTGAAGCACAAGTGGACATTGCACATAACACATTTATTATGTGTCCTATTTTCTATACTTTTTTTTTTTTTTTTTTTTTTTATTCATTCAGAAACACATTTGCCGCCTTGGACATACGTTTTATTTTGACATTCAGTAAAAAAAATATCGATTCAATAATAATTGAACAATCGATAACGATTTTTGTAGAAGGGAAAAATATTTCCCTTGGGCGTGAAAGGGTTAATTTATTTCTGCTTATTTAATTCAGGTGGATCATTTTAATTTTGACTGTAGAACTTTACTTATTTTGTTTATTGTTTTATTATGAATTTGCTAGAAGTGATATTTTATTTTTGTTTAAATATAATTATGTTCTGTAAATAAGTAAATTATTTTGTGTAAAAAGAACTTACGTATAATTTAATTTTGAGTGATTAAATCAATTTGAAATCTTGTAATGCATGTGGATCATTTTCACTTTGAATCACTGTATATATATATATATATATATATATATATATATATATATATATATATATATATATAGATAGATATTAATTTTAAAGATTCACTGTTTATAATAAAAATAATTTCAAGCTGAGTTAAAAAAAAAAAAAAAAAATTATAATAAATTATTTTGCAGCAAAATAAAATTTGCCAATTTAACAATTCTGTTGTATTTAATTAGTTTAAAACAATAATGCTTACTTTCATACATCCTAACTTTTACGCAAAAACAAGCTTTACAGAATAACAGATGAAAATAAAATACTTGAGTCATATTAATAACAAAAGTTATTAAAAATTCAATATTTAATGAAGAACAACTTACATTAAATTGAGTCTAAAATGTGCATGCAAAATATCGAACATATCAAATTAATGGGCTTTTACACTTAGTTAGTTAATCAAATAAAATTAAATGAATCTATTAAGAAAAGACGATTTCTTTTTTAATAAAAAGAATATGAGGCATGATTTTCCTGTAATTAAGTTTTCTAAATCTAATAAAAATGGAAGTTAATGTTCTCGTTCCACTTAAGTTATTTTATGTTTTCAAGTTTTTTTCAAAAGATGCAATTAAATATTTTTAAGAAAAAAATCATTCAAAGTATATTTATGAGCGCTTAGTAAATGTTAATAGCTAACAAAGTAAAAGGGAATGAGATTAACATATTTTTATGCTTTTTATTATAAAATCATTAGTTGGAAGGTAGAATAATTAATTCATAGAACTGAGAATTTCATGGTACACGATATATCAAAATTCAGTTAAGTTATTTTATGTTTACAATAATTTTTTAAGAAATATATTTAATTGCTTTCAACATAATTATTCATTATATATTATTCAGCGTTTAATGAATACCAACTCATGCATTAAAAAGAGAAAAAAAAAATCTAAATATTACTATATGTTATACAATATAATTCATGAACTATTTAATGTAATATGAATACAAAATATAATATAAAATAAGAATAAATTATGCATCTGTATTAGTAAATATTTCAGTATAAACAAGTACCTATCAAACGTATATCATAGGTGCCAAGTCTCCCGTTTTTCAAGGGAGACTTCAAACCGGAAATTTTTTATACCTGTTTACGGTAATGTTAATCGTCGAAAATATATATAACATATTCCATTTAAAATTCCTGGTGTTAATTCTGATTTAAAGGTTAAAAATGTTGGCATCTCTGGTATATATTTGTTTAATATGTATAACAAGTATGTTTAAAATTTATAACAATTTAATGAATAAAGCTTTTTAAATTAACATTTTAAATATGCAATTTTAACCTATAGCTGCATTGATATAGCCAGATCAAGCTACAGATCACGCCAAAACAAATCAAGCTACTATTATTCACATTCCGCGACTTACCAGACGTAAGTCGCGAAGTGTGAATAAGAGTAGCTTGATCTGTTTTCCGAAATATTCTTCGACTACATTTCATGAAACCATGGAAGCATCTGCGCAAGTGCTAACTCAACGAGTCCAACGCTAAAATAGGGGTGACAGTCATCTGACTCAGAGAAAATGAGCAATAACACAGAGCGCGGAATTACTGGATGTTTTCCAAATTTCAATCTGTTGGTCAAACTAGCATCCCTCCAACATTTTGGAAGCGTCCTCACTGCTAGTTTCAGGATATGTGGCTGCACTGTACACCCAATTTGAATACGCATATGTGTCAGGTTATTCATGCCATGTAGGTTTCAGGTTACCCATGTCCTTTGTATATCCTAAAAGCTAAAGCATAATTTTTTCAAATACAGGGAAATCTGCAAAATATAAGTTTTACCTTTCTGTTTATAGGCTATCGAAACTGAGACATAGTTTTCTCGTAAAAGCGTCAAACTGCACCAAGGCAGCGTCATCTTTCGGCATATATGCACCCAAGCTGAATCAGCATAGTGCTTCGTGATGCCCCTCATACATATAATTTTTGTGCGGTTAATTTATAGAAACTGAGTTACGGTTTAAATATGAATAGTAAAGAAAAAGGTAAGCTGCAAAATTATTTTTATTCCTTTTTAAAGGTAGATAATTACAGTTTAAATATGAAAGAGTTTCTACAAACAATTTACTCTGGTTAAGATATTAAGGCTCTTATTCACCAATAACTTCAACTCCCGGTTGAACACGAAAATCTGAAAAGCGTATGTATAAAGGCGGGGTGCAAAATTTCAGCAAATTTTGACGCGTTATTTCAGTCATCTAGCGGTATAGTTATTTTAAGATTTTTCAGGTGAGAATGACCAATAAGAGATTACATGAAATCCTCGACGCTAGATGGCAGAAATTTCGCTGGAAAGCTGCACCCTGCCTTTAGACACTTTTCAAGTTTTTGTGTTGAACCGGGAGTTGAAGTTAATGGTGAATACGGCCAATAATCTGTTGTAAAATTCGATTTGACAAGTACAACAGAAGTTAGAAGCTTTTTAAATTATTAGTTCATGGCGCCATTTACATATGAATAACACATTTACTATTGGCATCAATACTACACTGGTTCTCATAATTATAAGGACACCCGTTGAATTGAATTAAGTAAACAATAGCTTATTAAAACCAATTGATATTTCTATGCGTCATGCGTGCATAATTAAAAACATTCAATCAGTATACATAACAATCATAGTTTCAGTTTGAAAATAAAAGCGTTCTCTTATGTCGTCATCGAAATGATAGCATTTGAAGGGATTTGCCCGTAAGAAAATGGTTTGGTGGGAGATGAGAGCAATTTGCATAGATTAATGGCTTTTTCTCGTAAAAATTCCAAAATTATACTTTCTAAACATCAATTTACGGGCTTCAACTGTTGAGCTAGCAAAATAGTCATTTCCCGTAAAATTATACGCTCAATTAGTAAGTTATGCTTTCAAAATATTAATTTATGGATTATAACTTTTAGATAGCAAAACGGTCATTTCCTCTAAAATTATACGGTCAAATACCGTAATTTTACATTTTACACTTTTTTTCCTTTTTTTTGCAGTGTTCCAAACGTACGCAGCCGTTGAATCATTTAAACTTCTATATATTTACCTCTGTCATGACATCTTAAAAAATAATTTGTTTTCATTTAGGCTAGAAGGAATCTCACGAAAAGTAATTTAATAACTTTTTTAAAGAAAAACCTATAACTGGTTGCTTTTTTGTAGACTTCATGTAGTAATTCTTCTCTTTGTAATAATTTATGTAAAAGCAGCAAGTCTACAAAAGTATATTTTGTTTCAGTTTTTCGGTAAAGGATCGTATAAATGTCTCTTTGTATATTTATTTTTAAAATAATAGTTTTATGCAGCTCTGCGCAGCGTCTAATACTTTCATACGCACTGTACTATGAACGGGGTAAATCCACTAATACGTAAATAAAAATTAAAGAAGACGTATTACTAAATTTTAAATCAATTAGTTGAGCTGTATTAACTTAATTATAGCGAATGCTTTAAAAAGTATTTTATTTATACACGTATGTTTATAATTCATTCATTTATTTTTCATTATTTTCTAAAATGGGGTTTCACCGCAAAAATAAATTAAAATGTAATTTGAAAATGTAATACTTCCCCATTTCTACTTCATCATATTCACTGTAAATCTGGAATATTTGTGGTCATACTTATAACATATTTTAGACCGGAATTCTATTGAATAATCCAAGACAAAATGTGTATTTTTAAAGATGGTTATGTATACATCTCAATACTTTTTACTTTCTTCTATATTTAATAGAAGAAAGTGTTTGATTCGTAAAAAATTTCGACTTCCGGCGGTTTTACACGTTTTGAGAGGTCTAGAACACGATTTGAATATTTTTAGAAAATGTCTGTCTGTCTGTGTGTGTGTGAGAGAGAGAGACAAAAATGTCTTAGCGACTATACGTCCGAAACTACTGTTTATGATTGTATATAAATTTATACATAGATGCAGTTTGACCTATATTAGTGCCTATCAACTTTTGGTGTCAACTGCTCGACAGTGGCGCTGCTATGTTCCACAATTTAAGAGAAGACTATATCTAAGGAACTACTGGATAAAAATGCATATAATGTCATATATAGATGTAAATTGATATAAATTAGTGCCGATCAATTTTTGATGTTAAACGCTCAATAGGTGGCGCTGCTATACAGTGGCTTCCACAGTTTAAGGTAAGGCTATATCTCAGTAACTACGACACATAAATACATATAAATTCATATATAGATGCAACTTGATATAAATTAATGCCCATCAACTTTTAGTATTAAACGCTCAACATGTGGCGCTGCTATGCAGCGATTTCCGCAATTAAGAAAAGGTTATATCTCAGGAACTACTGCATAAAAACGCATATAAATTTATATGTAGATGCATCTTGACATACGTTAGTGGCTATGAATTTTTAAAGTCAACTGCGCAACAGGTGGCGCTTCTGTGCAACGATTTTCATATTTTAAGGAAGGATTATATCTCAGGAACTACTGCATAAAAACGCATATAAATTTATATGTAGATCTTGACATACGTTAGTGCCTATCAACTTTTGAAGTCAACTGCGCAACAGATGGCGCTTCTGTGCAGCGATTTTCATATTTTGAGGAAGGATTATATTTCAGGAACTGCTGCGGAAAATTGCATAAAAATTTATATGTGGATGCACTTTAAGATAAGTTACTGCTAATCAACTTTTGGTACTAATTGTTCAACAGGTAGTGCTTCTATACAGTGATTTCCTCCGTTTAAGGTAAGACTATATTTCAGGTTCTAATGCGTATAATCAAACAAAACTTGATATGTGAGAAAGTCCTTATGAGACGAGACATTATGCCGATTCAACCTGGATGTATATCTACCAATAGGTTTCGCTGCTATAGTGCAGGTGTTCCGGAGAACGGGAATGCTATATTTCATCTTTTATGGCATTTAACTGTACGAAACTTGATACATGAGATAAATATTATGAAAACTCGCTTTTAAGATGTTAGTTAAACTGTGTCTCTTTAGATATTTAGTGTTAGTTTTCTCTAAGATAAAAATCGCCTGCATTCATCATGGTTGATAATTTTAATAAATAAAAGTTTTTGTAAATTATTTGAACTCAGTGAATTTATATAGGAAAATATAGAAGAACGTCTTGTGGTGGTCACAACATACTGGCATTAAGTATATGAATGAAATAACATTTATATACGAATAACTGAACCATTAAAAAAACAAATCAAAATTGATTTTCACAGCGACATTGAACTGCCAAACGCCGATATTTCAAAAATTAAGTCACCGTTATTGCCTTCTAAAATGAATGTCGGTTTACTTAATATTTTAATAATCTAACATTATAATAATAACATTATAATAATAACATTATAATTGAGTAATAAAAATTTAATCTTAGATATTACTCGAAATATTCTAAAACATTTTCTAAACCCCAATTACATTCGACATCACATAGAGCACAGAATTCTTCGATTATGTTGCAAACAAATTACAATCTTTCATTATCGCAAGCGCAACACATTTCAGCATGCTCTCTGATATTTTTCTGAAACAGTTACTTTTTGCAATGTTCTGTCTGTTATGCGACTGAAGCTTTCCTGCTAGGTATCCGATTTTTTTTTTACACTCACGTGCATTTCCATGTTTTTTAAAACTACAGTAAACACCGTTTGTACTTTTTTTACATTAGAAAAATATAATCTTAGATTTATTCGAAACGTTCTAGAACATTTTATGAATCCCAATTATATTCGACATCACATATAGCACAGAATCTTTTGATTATGTTGCAATCAAATTACAATCTTTCATTATCGCAACACGTTTCAGTGTGCTCTCCGATATCTTTCTGAAACAGTCACTTTTTTGAATGTTCTCTCTGTTAAGTGACTGAAAATTTCTGTTAGGTATCCGATTTTTTATTACGTTCACGGGCATTTCTATTTTTTTTTTTAAGCACAGTTTGTACGTCTTTTATATTTATATGTCTTTTTAATGAAGTATCCATTCATTTTTATCCATTTTAACACAAAAATTCTTCTTTTGTTCGCCGCTCAATATCGATTACACATTTTTTCCCCTTTTCTCAAATTCGCGAAATTTCTCGACCGGTGATTATCCAGTCTCATTAAATTATTATTTTTCCATTCTAAATAAGGGAGATTTTTTCCTAGGAAGCAACTCAAATGGAGGCACACAGGAAATATACAGTCGGCTGTAAAATTATTCGAGCACTAGCCAATAATTCCTATATTTAAAAAGTACACTTAAGACTGTTTTGCTAAATAAATCCTTGTCGAATCATGTTCTTAGACTGATTAAGAATATGACTCGACAAGGATTTAGTTAACAAAGCTGTATTAAGTGTATTTTTTTTGGCAAGGATTATTGCTAGTGCTCGAATAATTTTGCAGCCGACTGTACTCTGTGTGAAAATTACTTATTATTCAAAGCTGCAATTCCGTGTTTTCTCCTTATCTGAAATATTTTACAATTTCACTATTGAAAAGAGGAAAAAAGATAAGTTTTGAAGAGTAATATATTATGACTCATGCACGCAGAACAAATTTTGTTTACAATAACAATTTTAATATTGCTAAAAAATATTTTGGTCTAGAAGTCCTTAGTTGTCATCTAATAAATACAAGTGAAAAAAAAATAAAAATAAAAATATTGAAGTACAGTTGGTAACAAAAGTGTCCGAACTCTAGCAAAAATTCCTATGTAAAAAAAGTACGCTTCATACGGTTTTGTTAAATAAATCCTTGTCGAATACTGATCTTAGTCAGTGTAATAACATGATTCGATAAGGATTTATTTAACAAAACCGTATGAAGTGTACTTTTTTTACATATGAATTTTTGCTAGTGATCGGACACTTTTGTTACCGACTGTAGATAATAGGTAACAATATTTTTAAACAGATAGCAATATTTTTTGAGTATACCCACTTCACTTCATCTGCCCCTACTATATTAAAAACTTTATTAATTAGCATTTTCACATAAATTTAGCTTTGAAAGCATTAAATTTGTAGCAATTAAAGTTCCATTTTTTTTTTAAATTTCAATTATACGCCCTTTTATGTCAGACCCTTGAAAGACGTAGAAACGATGCTTTACTGTAACCTGAAAACAAGCCTGCAAGCAAGTAATCTGAAAGCAAGTGTTATACAAAAACAAGCTGAATGTTTTGAAACGTTCCTGCAATATTTACAATCTTTCGATGTTATGATTGTTAGGTGTCTGAAACATCTTGTACTGTTAGGGAAGTTAACTTTGACGACTTATTTTCCAAATAATAAATTTAATTTTTTGCACTGTTACATATAATAAACTTGCTGAATCATGCAAGAGAAGCGAAAACAAAAAGCGTCTTAGGATTTTGTAAGCATGCAACATGATAAATTACACTTTGAAAATAGTTATTACATTGTTATTTAATGTGGCAGAATGAATTACTGAAATAAACAACTTTTCTTTAAACCTGAAGCTTGCTTAGACTATTTTTCTTACGGAAACAAAAAGTGTGTTTATTTTAAATTTGTTGAAATATAATTGCGTGATGACAAAATAATCTTATCCATTATCACCTGACTCAAGAATATTTTAAATAACCAAATAATAATCAAGATTTTTACTTCAAAAGTTATACATAAAGAATAAAATAACTTGTTTTACACTTTGATAGTTATAAAAAAAAAAAAGCTAGTGAGTAATTTAAATAAAACGAAATACATATTTTCAAAATTTATTAAATGAGCAGCATGTTAAATATTCCCTTGGAAATATTGCTGAAAATTTTATATAATGTTGTAGAATAAATTACTAGAAAAAACAATCCCCCCCCCCCTTTTTTTTTTAAAAATTAAGTATGAAACTTACATAAAGATATATTAGTATTCAAAAAAAAAAAAAAAAGAAAGAAAGAAAGAAAGAAAATATATTTTTTAGGTAATAAAATAATCTCATCCACTATCATATGATGCAATATATTTTTTACAGAGAAAAAAATATTTAAAATATTTATTTCTAAAATTTTTCTATAAGAAATTAATTCAGTTTCTTTATACATTTACTCGTATATTAAAAAAGATACTAAAACATCCAAGGAAATTAAAAACTGTTTGTTTTATATTTTTATAGGAAATGTAACTTTTAATACTGAAATATTCGTTATTATTATTATTTTCTTTTAAATACATTTTCTTTTGAGGAGGGAAATTGGGAAATTTATTTCACAGATTTTTAAAGTTTAAAAGTATAGTAGAATGAGATAAAATAAACTGAAAATTCATCGTTAATTATGCATTTTTAGAGAAATTTCTTTTTCTATGAAATGTCTGAATGAAAGAATGAATATTTTTTAAGAGTTGCAATTTATAGCTTACCATTGTAATTTTAAAATTTTATAGATAAAAATTTTAAAAATAAAATGTTTAAATTCCATTTGTGATGTGGTATTTAGTTACTGAAAACAACCTTGAAGTGCGCTTTGAGAAAAAGATTTTACATTAAATTTAATTTAATGTATAATTTAATTTTCATTTTCTTAAAATTGTAAAAGTGAATTTTGACTATTTAAATTTTCACATATTGTAATTTTCTAATCATGAGGTGTTTATAACACAGCTGATATACTCTTTAAAATCAGCATTAAACCTTTGCTGGTCCTATTTAATTTCACTCTTGTGGTCAGTGTTGAAGATTTTTATTCAATATCCACCACTAAATTTTAACTGTAATGCTTGACTAATCACTTCAAAGGTGATTTGTCCATTATATTTATCAAATATCACTCTTTAAAATTATTGGTGTAAAAGTGTTCTTAACTTTTGCAACAATGATTAGAGCGGTTTAGAGTGTTAAGGCCAGTAAAGGGTTAAACAAATAAAAAATAAATAAATAGATAAATAAATAACCAGGGCTTGCTATTAGTTAACCACCGCCTGCTTACAGCTCCTACTGATCAATCGTGGCGTTAATAACAATAGGTATTGTTTGGTTAATTTGATTAATTTCAGATGTACAATATAAGTTCACGCTCACACACGTTAAACAGATATAGTGAATGCGGTTTTGAGATCAGCGTATAATTTCATGTTGCTTTAATTATGATTTATGAAAGATAAAGAGAAAATAAACAACTAATGAATGTAAAAACTTAAAATATAATTGTTATTTTAGACAACAGAATAACTTCAGAGGATATCAATATTATAATAAAAATTTAATATAGATAAACTGCAAATAAAGCAGTCTTAAATTAAGACAAAGAAAAAAAAAAGGGTCTGAAAAGTATTTAAGTTTTTTAAGAAATATCTGAAAAAACAGATTAGACATAATAGATATCTTTATTTGAGACACTTTTTGTAACTTAATAAAGTGGTTGCGGAAATGAACTAATTAAAATCTCTCAATACAATAATATGGCTGAAAATTAGACATTCAAAGTATCTTAAAATAAAAGATTTCTCATAGCATCATTTGTTATTTAAAAGAAGAGTAGTGGCGCCGTCTATTGTTCATTATATTAAGACGTAGTAAAAAATAAATAAATAAATAAATAAACACGAATAATAATAATAATATTATTTAGTTAAAACTATTTTTAACTTTGCAGCGGGGGAAAAAAATATTTTCTAAATTTGAAATTATAATGAAACTATCAAAAATTTAAATCTGTTTTCTAGGGAAAAAAAATAAAAAAATCTTGTGAATTTTTAGCATAATGAGATTTTTCTGATAATCATATCATTTAAACATCGAGGTCTGGAATTTTCACATATTTATAACATTTAGAAATTGAATTTTGTTAGATTTATTCAATAAAATATATATTAAAGCGAAGTTTCTGTTTTTTTTTTTTAATATATATTCAAAATTTTTAAAAAACGTTTCTTCAGTTTTCACTTTTCCTAAATTCGTAATTTTCAAAATGCTGAAATTTCAACTGATATTTAAGAAAAGACTTAATATATATATATTTTTTTTTTTTTGAATGATTAATAGATTAAACAATTAGGGAATGGATTTTGCAATGTCTTTATAGAAAAAATATTAAAAGGAATATAACTGAGAAAACACGATTTAAAGATTTTAAATGTGTAAAAAATATATCAAAACACATAAGAATTATTGCCTAACTATATATTTTATTGAATAAAAATACGTAGTATAATTCAAATTATAAATATTAAACGGGAATTTTAGTTATTCTATGAAATCTTCGATCGTGCGAAATCAAAAGTGTTCTGCGGTGGCTTGATTGGTAAAGACAATATCATCCGACACCAGCTTTCCGATTCCAAGTCCAGCATGTGTTGTTCCAAGTCCATTCTCGTGTAATGTTTTTTTTTTTTTTTTTTTTTTTAATTAAATGGTATTTTATTTATGCTCTAAGAAACTCTAAAATCTGTTTTTAACAGAAAAACAGAATCATAAGACAACTTTACTTATTTATTTGTTAAAATGCCTTAAAAATAGCGGTGGTTTTAAGCCTAACGTGGCGGTGGTTTTAAATCTGAAAAAACATGACGGTGTTTTAAGACATTTGCAATGTCTTAATTTCATATACAAAAAAGCGTCTCAAAACGTAAGCCTTTTTTTTTCGCTTAAAAAATGACCATCCGTTTAAGACACTTTTTAAACTGAATTTAAGACGTTTACTTTTACAGTGCATATACAAGTATTGTTAGTTCAGTAATTCAAGAAAACTTTTCCCCTTACATTAGAAGAAGAAAATTAATAGAAATAATTGTTTAGATAAAATATTAGTTTAAATCCAAATATTTCATAAACAAGAAAATTATTACTAAATTAGTATGCTGTGACCATAACAATTCTTTCTTGTATATCACTCTGAAAAGCAGCGCTCTCTATCTGTTTACATGCCCTAAAATTTCATTAACTTAGTTTCTCACCATTAGCGTTTTATATATACTATCTATTGCAATTCTCCTCAATATATGCAGAAATATAGTCATCTGGAAAATCACAGATTGTAATAACATCCCCAGTTCTGAAACGATAAACACTCAAATTGAAAATGCATAATATTTCATAATATGAGCTTCACACATCAAGTTTCAGACAATTAAAGAACGCAATTTTTTTTATATAGTCTTCAAGGTGACGGGATTACACTACGTAAAAAAATTAAAAGGATATTCAATTTTTGTAAATTATTTTCTGTATTTTTATCCTGGCTATCAGATTCTTATGCATATTTTATTTAACAAAGCCTATAGTTTCACGTAAAAATGAAGAGTTTACCACTAATTCTAAATTGTGGATTATAGAAAAACTATTCATGATTTCGAGAGTGTAAAAAAAAACAGAACACCACCTCCCACAGTTTTTTATTTTTGGTATTGTGTACGAGAAAAGAGTAAACATGGAATATACTCTTTAACTATTGTGTAACCACGTTTCCTACTCCTAGCAGTGAGGACGAGTCGAAAATCTTGGAGGGTTTCCAAGTTGACCAACAGGTTTGAATTTCGTAAACATCTAGGCATTCGGTATTCCCTTATCGCTTACTTTCTCTCAACGAAAAGCTTGTGTCCCCTTTTTTACTAGTGGACTCGTTGAATCCGCACTTGCGCAGAGGCTTCCATGGTCGCAAGAAATGTAGTTAAAGAGTACATTTCTTGCGACCATGGAAGCCTCTGCACAAGTGCGGATTCAACGAGTCCACTAGTAAAATAGGGGAGACAAGCTTTTCATTGAGAGAAAATAAGCGATAAGGGAATACCGAATGACTGGATGTTTACTAAATTAAAACCTGTTGGTCAACTTGGAAACCCTCCAAGATTTTCGACTCGTCATCATTGCTAGGCGTAGGAAACGTGGTTGCACTATATTTTAGCTGCTCTTGTTGAAGTAAACATATTTTGTTAGAAATTATATTATTTTCTTTTTAGACTGCTTAGAGAAATACCTTTAAATGATTTTCAGAAGGGCCTAATTGTTGCATATAAAAATGATAGTAAAGATGTTACACAGATTGCTCGTGTACTGCACGTCAGCTCCATTATAGTTTCAAATATTGTCAGAAAGCCAGACAAAAATGGAAAATGAAAGAGGACTTTCAGGTCTAAAAAGTTAATGTCTCACGATGAAGAAAACTTGCTCACGAGATTAAAAGGAACAGTTAAAATATTGTAAAGGCTCAAAATCAAGCCGGACATACTCATATGTCAAAGCAAAAAGTTTATAATTACTTAACAAGATCTAAATAATTCATTTTCAAAAATCGCAAAACTCATGCAAAGTGGAAAAAAAAAAAAAAATCGCATATTGATAATCATTTATCTTGGGCTAAAGAACACATGTCATCGACCTCAGATGGGACTTCTGTAATATTTTCAGATTTGAAGAAGTTTAGCTTAGGCGATTCAGATGGTTATCAACAGTAACGGCATTGTCTGAAGAGTGCAGGAAAATTCTATTCAAATCGACAAATGGAGGCGGAGGGGATTGTTAGTCTATTAATGGATATGGAAGAAGAATAAGTCTGGTATTTTTAAGTGGTAAACAAAAACATACAGACTGCATTGAAGTGCTGAATTCTGAACTTATTCCTTGTGGCTCCGAATTAGGAATAGAAAAGTGAATGTTTCAATGAGATGGAGCATCCACTGGCACCACCAAAACAGTAGAAATCGGTTCCCTGTAAATAATGGGCAGATTTTACCACGCTCAAATAATTGTCCTAATCTTAACATAATGGAAAATATCTGTAAAATGCTTGTTTGTCGAATATATGCTGACGAAAAACAATTTGAATCTCTTACTGAGTTTCTAGAAGCTCCAAAAAGCTCATGAAATAATTTTTGCCAAGTAAAAATCTAATCTTTTTATGAATCACTGTTAAATAAAATACTCAAAGTTATAAAAGCTAATGAAAAAAATATACCTTACTAAGATCACTTATATTTTATAGATTGTATTATTGTCCTTCTACTTTTTTACAGTATTTAAAATGTAAGAAACCACTTCAGTTGTCATTAATATTTTATTTTTGAATATCATGGTACTAAAACCGATATTTTTATGTTAAATGATCTGCAATATGTTATTCATAAAAATAACTTCATTAAAAATAAAAGATTTTCTTTTTTTCTAAAAAAAAAATTCTAGTGTTCATATATATATATATATATATATTACACAGTGTAGGCTGCAGCATAGAAGCGCCACCTGTTGACCAATATGAGCCCAAATAGAATCTGCATAGTTTATTTAAAACATTCATTTCATGTAATAAGTTTCGTGCATTTCTACGCTAAGAAACGCTATTGCCTGCCTTTAAATGAAGGAAACTGAGCATAAGTTCAAAATGTATCAAATGGTAAGTGTGATATAGTACGGCTATCAATAATGTGATCAATTGTTTAACCAATCATTCATTTCTAACAGAACAAAGAAAATTAATGGAAAGAAATTTCGTTCAATTAAAAATCTAGTTTAAATTCTAACACTATATATATGGGATTTTTTGTTTGAACATTATATATATTATTCCTAAAATAAGAAATTAATAACTGTAAAACTTTGAATTCGTACATACTATACCGATTATAGGATAAAGGAAACTTTGAAAATTGAAAGAACATCATACGTGCTTGAGGTGCACAAGTAATAGCAATTAATTTTCTATACAGTGACAACCAGAGCTGTTCACTTAAGCAGTTATCACACGGATGATCCTACCCTCTGAACTATACGCTAATACCTCTCCGAAAAATCGAGCATCAGGTAGTAGGGTTATTTTGAAGACTGAAATGAATTCAAAAATACGTTAACAATTGGCAACAAATCGCTCATTATTTCATGTTTTAAACGCCCTCTGATTTTCTCGCACTCCGATTGGGTGAATATGAGCTAACATCTAGCATAGAAGATTTAGTCAGTCATAAGTTCGTCATTGACAAAGGTAGGAGAGGGAAACTATCATACGATGCGTTTTCAAGCGTTTCTCTCTCGAAAAACCGGTTTCAGGTGGTTTCAGGAGAAAGTATCTGATACTGCTGATCGTATGAGAGTACGTGTGATAGCTGCTTTAGGAACAGCGAAGTTTCATGTTAGTTGTCCGAACTTTCTGAACAGCGCTCACGTGACTGACGCTTGTAATTTGTTCCACGACAAGAAGTTACAGCTTTCATGATACATTTAATTTTTAATCCTTCGTTTAATCTCGGATGTATTTCATGATGATAAACTAAAAATATATGATAATAAAAAATGATTAAGATTCATATTATTATTTTTAATTTTTTTAAAAGTCACATGATAAATGTATGACTTCTTATTTTGCTGTATAAAAAACTCGGTGATATATGATATATATTTATAATTCCAATATATCACTGTCAATACGGATGACAATACATATAATAAATTGATAATTCAACGTGAAAAACTTGAAAGATACGAGAGTTTGTTTCAAGTAAAAATAATTAGGCACAATCAAGTGGATAAAAATAAATACGTGTGCAATTTCATGTTGCATTTGTGTGTAAACATTTTGTCTCTCGATGGATGGTTGTAATTATCTGGAACAGAAAAATCTGTCGCACATTTTTATACTTCATAATATTAAAAATAAATAAATAAATAAATAAATAAATAAAATGTGATTTTTAAGCATTGGTACTTTTATTCATTTTAATGAAGATACCACAATTTAAATGATATATAATAATGACATGTGATACATTTTATGACAGTTTCAAAATGATTTTACAAAATAAGAGGGGTTACTCTACTTATTACTGCGAAAAATAATTCTTATGGAACTTATGACGGCATTCCCCTTTAAGTAACAGAAAAGCGTAAATTGAGGTGTGAAAATTGAAAAGCAAAGAGTGAAAATGCTGAGAAATAATAAAATCTTCAGTTGCACACATCATTTATTGGGGAAAAAAAAAGTGACTTTAAGGAAATAATGAATGTGGCGGTCAAGTGTGTCGTCACACAATTCACTCTGACTAATAAATGACTGACACTCCCCCCCCCCCCGAATATTCCTTGTGTCGTGTTTATCCTGATTGCTGTAGATAACATTATAAGATCTTCATCGCTGACCTCAGGTTACTCGTGTACCATTATTTTAATGCGCACTCTCTCTCTCACACACGCACGCACACACAAATCTAGTGCATATAGATCTGACGAGTGTGGTAGCCAACGGATCCGCGACAACCACTATAACCAAGTCTCTGCAGCATTAAAAGCCCTCTTCACTCACCGTCGCCGGAAGCCGAAGCTAATGTTATTCTATGGGAAATTTTTCTTTACAAATAACTTATTAACTAATACATATTTTTAAATTCTGTTTTCACATTCTGAAAGTTCCCAGCTGTTAAATTGACGGACCTTTTTTTAAAAATTATTTTTTTATTTTTTTATATTTTATTTTGAAGCTGCAAAATACGAATTTTCAATATGTGAAATTTTTCTATTTTGCAATTTCAAAATAAAATATTAAAAATAAAAAAAATACATTTTTAAAAAAGGTCCGTCAATTTAACAGTAGGGAATTTTCTGAATGTGAAAACAGAATTTAAAAATATGTATTAGTTAATAAGTTATTTGTAAAGAAAATTTCCCCATAGAATAACATTCGCTCGGGCTTCCGGCGACGGTAAGTGAAGAGGCCCGTTAAGCATTCAGCACTTTGAATGTGGAAGGGCTGTATGCTTTTCTCACGTGGAATACGCCGCACTCTAATGTTGCATACACCAATGTCCGTTGCCATCACTTGAATATTTCTAGAAGTATATGCTCCAAATAAGTTTTAACGGAAGTCCTCCGTTGGATCCCATGAAAATTTACCCCGAATTCTACAAAATGGGCAGTTAGTTGGATCTTGATATAAATTACAGCTTATTAGATTTTGATATGGGACAAGCCGCAAATGACGTTGTTATCTTGCATCTTTTCTTATTTACAGGAAGACATCTCAGCTTTAAAAACGTATAGAAGTCGCAATTCTATATGTAAGATCGTTGTTATTATTATTTTTTTTAATAAAACCTTGATTATTCAATTTATGTGCATATCGGTCTGTAGCTGCGCTGATATGTTGCAGTTTATCTCATTAAGAGGAATGCATTATATCATTTTCTATCTTGCATTCGTTCACCAAACATGATAGGTAAAATATCTATTATACAAAATTATGTAGATTCAATCTGAGTGGAGAACAGCACAGAGATATAACTCCAATCTTGCAATCTTTTTCTATTAAGAATAAGGCTATATTTCAGCTTCTAATTAGTATGAGTGCAATAAAATTGACAGTTAAATGTGTATTGTAAAAAAATATGCAGAATCAATTTTAGTGAACATTGGAAAACAGCTGGAGATTCTATTATATTCTTTGCATTAAAAAAGGGAAAAATTATAGATTTCAGCAAATTGATAATTTAATATATATATATATATATATATATATATATATATATATATATATATATATATATATATATATATATATATTTGTATATAGTGTTTGAAATTGTATACATATAGAATGTAAAATGGCTGTGTTTATAGCCTTTCAGCGTTTAGAAAGTATTTAAATAATATATTAGACTGATGAAAAGAAAAAAAAAGAAGAAGAAGATGCCTACACACACTGTAAATAAACCGTAAATTCCTATGCCATGGCCCATTTAATTTTTGTGGTCAAAACCGTTTTTCAGACCATATTTTTTGATACAACCTATATTTTTAGTAACGATAATAACAGGCTACAATTATACCATTGTAACAGGGAAAGCTTTAATTAACGTGTATTTAACCGGAAATTTTGCTGGTGAGTGATTATTTCCAGACAAAAATGCATTTGTTATTCCATATTTAGGCTTTATCGAGAGAAAATTTTAAAATATTTTCGTATTAGAGGATATGGATAAATATATAAAATCCTCAGTTAAAATCTATAAATCAATTTAAATTTTAACATGACATTTATATGTAATACTATTGATTAAAAAAAAAAAAAAAAAAAATCACATATGAAATAATTTATGCATGCTAAAAATTTAGTTATATATAAATTAATATTACTTGCTCCATATTTACTTGAATGAAAGACAATAATTTATTTAAAAATAAGGAAACATTTTCAATAAAGAGACAGTCTTATGTATATTTGATATGTACACGAAATAGCAATTAATTTCCTTTACAATGACAAGCATGGCTGCTCTGATTTGGACAATAAAGTTTCATTCGTTTGTGTGACTGCTCTAAACAACGCGCATTTGATTGACGCTTTAATTTAGAACGTGACAAGAGGTTATTGCTTTACATTTCCCTAAATATCTTACGTGCATATATATGCAGAATTACAAAGTTTGTTTTTGAAATATTTAAAGCAGTTCATGCTATAAGTTATTAGTAGCTACATATTTTTATTTTTGTATACGAAAATTGCAAGGTGAGAAAATTTTTAATTATTTTTTCATGTAATATATTTTTACTTTCTCTTACCCCATATATATATAGAGAGAAAATGATTTTTTGTTATATTTACATGTTTATGGCCCCCTAAATCCGAATATCATGTTTTTAGAGGTTGGATTGTGTGTGTTTGTATCTGTTATCAGTATATTTCTATAATAAATTGTAGTAGAAAGTCTAATCTTGGTATTTTAAATGTGTATTATGTAGGAATGTTACACTAAAACTTTCGTTGAGATCAAAAACGTGTATAGCGACATCCAAGAGAATTCAAATGCATTACATCTAGGGGGAAATTTCTAGTAAGTAAAATGTAACAAAAAACGGAATGAATATTTATGTGTATATATATATATATGTATGTGTGTGTGTAAAAGCATGTTTTGTGTAGATTGTGATATGGATACCATTTATTATCCGTTTACTGAGATACCGAAAGTATTTGGGTATATTGAGGCTATATTTGGAAATTGTTGGAATTGTATGTCATTTTGTGTTAGGTATTTTACATGTAAGACTAAATTAAAGTACACAATGCGATGTTGTACATATAGTTTATACACAATATGCAAAGCTACTTAAAATTGTGCTAAATGTTCGGAACAAATTGCAGGCTGGTCCACAGCTGGATTTGACGACTTTTGTTTATTGATTATGGAAAAATGACATTTTCGGAAGTGATTGCCATGTATTCCAAACGTAAATAAAAACAAAACGCGTTTTTAAAATGGGCGTTATTTGTAATGTACAAAATTAATTAAGCCTATTTTTAATATTAATAAAACAAATATTTATTTTTAACTTACCTCACTATGCATGATAAAACTAAAACAACTTCATAAATTTCGATACTTCAAAGGCGATCAATATATTATATATGTCTATATGCTATTCATACATATATACAATTTAAATGTTCTACATTTGCCGGTAAATTACGATTATATAAATTAGAATTCAGTTTACCATTTCTTTTAATGATTTTTAGAACATTCTTTTAAAAATAACTGCTTTACTTAGCATGAAAGGAAAAATGCATCAAATTCCGTATTTTACCGATCAGTAATACGCATCTTACTACATTCATCTTCTCTTTCAAAAATAGGTCTATCTTTTTTCACAACCATTCTAGTATTATCTTTCAACAAATCCTTATATTTTTCAACAATTTCATTCACTGATTCACAACTACTAGATGCCATACTTAAACAAAGTAAAATAATAATAAATTAAGTAGACAAAATAAATTAATAATAAAGAATAAAAATATATCCGTTCTGTATAATTGTACTTCACCAGCTGAAATAGAATAGAATAATGAAAAATTAAAATTATAATTAATTGCAATGCTGGTTGCCATGGTAATAAAAAATAAACAGAACGCTGATTTCTATGATAAAAAATAAACAGCAAGCAGGTTACCATATCATATTGCAAAGAATCCAGAATGACATCGGTATCGTTCAAAACGGCGCAAAAGAAAAATCGCCAAATCGAGTTGTGGACCAATCTGCAACTTGTACCAAACTTTCTTTTGTGTTGAATGTAACTGACGGACGTGATTTGTTGCATTTTACTATGCCGACGAAAATTCACGTGGGAAAATTAATTTTTCATATGCATACTCAAAACAAAGTATCTTGAAGTTCTTTTTTCAATTTTGTTTTTTTGTGTAACATCAAGTTTTGAGGTGCCGCTGATTATGAAATTCCAATTTTTAGAAGTTGTTCTCTATGATTATATATTATCAGCATAAATTAAAAACAAATAACTGCAAGAATTTCAAATTTAGTATTTTAAATTAGTATTAGGTTGCCACTCGAAAGATTTGATCAAGATTAACAAATTTGAAGGCGAATTAATAATAATCTTTTTTTTTTTTTTTTTTTTTTTTTTTTTTAAGCTATTGTATAGCTTTTATCGCGGGCTTTGAGCGCGGCGACCGAATCAAAAAATTCCGTAACGAAAAAAAAACCTAACACAGTTCGGCAAACTTCGGTAGACTTCGGCTGTACGAAGCTCGCACGGATCGAGACGAGCTGCTCCGAAATCGGACGAATACGCAAACAGCTGTTTCTATTAAAATACCTTTTCTCTATTAAAATTTGTTTTCTTATCATTATTGTTATCTTACTCATTAATATCAAAGAAAAAAATTGAATATCCCCATTCGACTTGCAGTCCTTTAAAACCTATTAAATACCTTTTCTCTATTAAAATTTGTTTTCTTATCGGTCACCACGCTTAAAAAGTGTAACTTGAATTAATATCAAAGAAAAAACTTGAATATCCCCATTCGACTTGCAGGCCTTTAAAACCTATTAAATACCTTTTCTCTATTAAAATTTGTTTTCTTATCGGTCACCACGCTCAAAAAGTGTAACTTGAACTAATATCAAAGAAAAAACTTGAATATCCCCATTCGACTTGCAGGCCTTTAAAACCTATTAAATACCTTTTCTCTATTAAAATTTGTTTTCTTATCATTATTGTTATCTTATTCATTAATATCAATTCTTATCTTATTCATTAATATCAAAGAAAATCCTTCAATATCCCCATTCGACTTGCAGGCCTTTAAAACCTATTTAATACCTTTTCTCTATTAAAATTTGTTTTCTTATCGGTCACCACGCTCAAAACATGTAACTTGAATTAATATCAAAGAAAAAACTTGAATATCCCCATTCGACTTGCAGGCCTTTAAAACATATTAAATACCTTTTCTCTATTAAAATTTGTTTTCTTATCGGTCACCACGCTTAAAAAGTGTAACTTGAATTAATATCAAAGAAAAAACTTGAATATCCCCATTCGACTTGCAGGCCTTTAAAACGTATTAACTACCTTTTCTCTATTAAAATTTGTTTTCTTATCATTTTTGTTATCTTATTCATTAATATCAAAGAAAAAACTTGAATATCCCCATTCGACTCGCGGGCCTTTAAAAACTATTAAATACCTTTTCTCTATTAAAATTTGTTTTCTTATCGGTCACCCCGCTCAAAAAGTGTAA
This sequence comes from Salticus scenicus, assembly GCA_963930645.1. Taxonomy (NCBI): domain Eukaryota; kingdom Metazoa; phylum Arthropoda; class Arachnida; order Araneae; family Salticidae; genus Salticus; species Salticus scenicus. The sequence continues at coordinate 317,132 of OZ005660.1, forward strand.
CTTGAATTAATATCAAAGAAAAAACTTGAATATCCCCATTCGACTTGCAGGCCTTTAAAACCTATTAAATACCTCTTCTCTATTAAAATTTGTTTTCTTATCGGTCACCACGCTCAAAAAGTGTAACTTGAATTAATATCAAAGAAAAAACTTGGATATTCCCATTCGACTTGCAGGCCTTTAAAACCTATTAACTACCTTTTCTCTATTAAAATTTGTTTTCTTATCATTATTGTTATCTTATTCATTAATATCAAAGAAAAAACTTGAATATCCCCATTCGACTCGCAGGCCTTTAAAACCTATTAAATACCTTTTCTCTATTAAAATTTGTTTTCTTATCGGTCACCCCGCTCAAAAAGTGTAACTTGAATTAATATCAAAGAAAAAACTTGAATATCCCCATTCGACTTGCAGGCCTTTAAAACCTATTAAATACCTCTTCTCTATTAAAATTTGTTTTCTTATCGGTCACCACGCTCAAAAAGTGTAACTTGAATTAATATCAAAGAAAAAACTTGAATATCCCTATTCGACTTGCAGGCCTTTAAAACCTACTAAATACCTTTTCTCTATTAAAATTTGTTTTCTTATCGGTCACCACGCTCAAAAAGTGTAACTTGAATTAATATCAAAGAAAAAACTTGAATATCCCCATTCGACTTGCAGGCCTTTAAAACCTATTAAATACCTTTTCTCTATTAAAATTTGTTTTCTTATCATTTTTGTTATCTTATTCATTAATATCAATTGTTATCTTATTCATTAATATCAAAGAAAATCCTTCAATATCCCCATTCGACTTGCAGGCCTTTAAAACCTATTTAATACCTTTTCTCTATTAAAATTTGTTTTCTTATCGGTGCCCACGCTCAAAAAGTGTAACTTGAATTAATATCAAAGGAAAAACTTGAATATCCCCATTCGACTTGCAGGCCTTTAAAACCTATTAAATACCTTTTCTCTATTAAAATTTGTTTTCTTATCAGTCACCACGCTCAAAAAGTGTAACTTGAAATTATATCAAAGAAAAAACTTGAATATCTCCATTCGACTTGCAGGCCTTTAAAAACCTATTAAAATACCTTTTCTCAAAAAATAGATTTAGATCATTCAAATTTGGTATATCGTGGTTTTCGATACCTACAAATCGATTGCGGATATTTTTGATATATTCTCATTGCGGATATATTCTCATTTATTCAATAAAAGAAAAAAAATGTTTTCTTATCGGTCACCACGCTCAAAAAGTGTAACTTTAATTAATATCAAAGAAAAAAAATACTGCATAAATAAAATAAATAAATAATTATAATTGCGTAAGTTGATAAAAAATGCTATGCAATAGCTTTACCGCGGCAGTCCTCGAGTGCCACACGTATTTTTTTTTTTTTTTTTTTTTTTTTTTTTTAATAAATGTAGGCACTATAATTGAACGAGGGGTTGATGTGGGCGGTAGACCCCGCCCCTCACAGAATTATATGTCAAGTGGAAATGTTCCTAAACCTATTTTAGAAATTTTTTTTAAGTACATTGGACTTTATTTTTTACCTTACTGATCTTAAGACTTAATATGCAATCTACCTTTACACCAGATTATTTTATATGCCATCTTTATGACATATAATTGTTTAAACAATTAATGTAATTTAAAATATCCAGCCGATATATCATAAACATAAAATTTTGTGAGATCTATATGCATCGTATAAGAAAAGTTATACAATACATTACATTTTATTTACATCAACTAATGACAAAATAACAATAACAGATGCATTTTTAAATTTAGGTATGCACATGATAGATAATGCAAACTCTGATGTATTTTTTAAATTGCTTTATGAAAAATTTTTCAACAAATCAAAAATAAATATACTCATTTTATTAAAACGATACATTGAGCAGTCCGTAAAGTTTAGTAGGCAGCATATGAACAGATCTAAATATATAAGGAAGATTTAAAACAAATGTTAGACATATATATTCTAAAAGATTGTACTTTAAGCATGTTTGAAAAAGAAATTGGAAAATATGTTAATATTTATCTGTTCTGTACGCATATATGTCTATTTAGTGTGCAATTTGCTATAAGACTTTCAATTATTTTCTATAGAAATATTATTCTTTAATGGAATTTCGCGTGAGTGAAATTTCCGATGTATAAAAAAAAAAAAAAAATGTTTTACTAAACAATACGAAATTAGTCATTGTATTTTATCCAGTCTTATGTATGTATTTCAACTAGATCTAATATATACATTCGTTTTTCAGAATTTTGAATTCCCTCTCTTTTTCAATAATAATTTTTAAGTCATTTTGGATTATTATTTGTAATGGTGAGTTTATTTTGATCTACGATTTTAAATGGTTTTTGGATTATCATTTTTAGTGAGGTGTTTTATTTTGATCTTCATTTTTTCTGGTTTTGCTATGGGTGTTTCGGGCCTGTGAACAAAGAAATTCTTAGCTTTTGCTTTCTCTGTGACAGAAAAACATCCATTTTTTAGCATATTTGCATTTTACCAGGCCCTTGAAAACGTTAGAATGCAAATAATGCTTTTTTTTTCTCATTCCAGTTTGCTATATTCATTTAGATTTTACTTTATTTATTTTTTGGTTTGATTTGGGTGGTCTTCGTTTTTGATCAGAATAATTGTTTGAATACTGAAATTAAATTATCTTTAAATTTCAAATTTTTGCACTGATAATATTATATTACTATATATATATATATATATTATAAAAATATTAGTCTATATTATTAAAATAAAATTTACATTTAAATAAACCTTTATAGTTGTGATATTGTATTTAAACGTGTCATTTAATGGAAAGTGAAGAAATAATATAGAGCTGTAGATTATGAGAAAAAATTCACTTTAAAATTAAGAAAATGAAATGAGGAAAAGAATCAAGATGATGTCACGAGGAACAATCGATAACTGGAACACTTCCAAGCGTTATGTATTGTATTCTTGAAAGTAAGATTTTAAATTTAAATTCAGGTGTAGAATAGCGAAGTTGAAAGTCTTTCATCATACTTTAAGCTACATAAAAATTTTATTTACATCTTTGTCTTCTTTTTGTAACTGGTTTTTGATAAATATACTATTGAAAAGTTTTGGTATTGAAAATATTCAGATTCATTTATGGTTATATTAAAAACAAGAAATTTTAATTAAATGTATCTGCATGATTTTAATTATTAAACAGTGTAATGTTATATTAATATAATAACCTTGTGTAGCATTAGTATTTTTTTCTCATACTCTAAGTCACTTTAAAAAACATTATTATAGTTCAAGTTATAATATATGAGATGAAATAACCCGAAACAATTTAAAGAGAATGTGAAAATCATTTAAAAGCAATATTACATGCAAATACAGCCATAATTATATATACTGTAGATAGATAGATACATAGTATATGTTATATAATATATATAATTTATACAGTGTGTAACAAAATTATAAGACCACTGGGGATTTTGTGATTTTTATTATAAATTGTGCATTTTTTTTTAATTAAATTAAGTTGATGTGAATACATAAAATATAAAATATATGCATATTATTTTTAAGAGATATTTAAGTATACTAATTATTTTATTAATAATTGCAAAATGTTTCCATTCAAATATCTCTAAAAAAATTATAAGGCCACTAGTTAAAACAAATTTTTTATAAAAGTAAATTGATGTTGATCCACCATTCTTCTGAATAACTTCAAATACTCAATTTTTTATTGAATGAATCAGGTTTTTGAGCAAAGATTTGGGAAATATGTCACATTCATCCATGATATCTACTTCCAATTCATATACAGAATCATATTGACAGTTATTTGGGGACACTTGACGAGCCAAATGATCCCACAAGTATTCTATGGGATTCAGGTCTAGATTACTGCTTGGCCAGCTTAAGACCCCGATTCTTTCTTTTTGAAACCAATTTTTAGTTGTTTTAGTAACATGGCATGGTGCGCTGTCTTGCTAAAATGTCAAGCTGGATCCTCCTAAAATTGGACCAAAAGGTATAAGGTGTTGCTAAAGCAGATGTTGATAACAGCTAGAGTCCATTTTTCCAAGAACTCGCTGCAGGTCACATTTCCCATCATATGCAAGAGCTCCCCACATCATCACAGAGCCTCCACTTATCTGCCTACTGAAGAAATACTAAGGTTCCAATCGTAAATTATGCCAATAGTAAATATTACAGTCCGGGCCATCCAAATTGAATTTTTTTTCTTTGGAAAAAATATTTTTTTTTCAAGTCGCATCCCAGGTCATGACCTCCTTTGCCCACTTCAGCCTTTCTTCTTTATGATGCTTTAGCAGTCTTGGTTTTCTTTTTAATTTCCGAAGAGCAACATTTAAATTTGATCTTAAAGTGCTCCTGACTGTTATATGTATATGAAATAGTTTTGTCTATTATAGCGAGCTGATAATTTACTCTTCCTTCCACATCTTTTATATTTTCCACAAAAATCTCGTTTTCTTAAAACATTAGGAACCGACACCCTTATATCATTTTTATGACTAATATGACTGTATGACTAGTTACTTTTAAAACCTTTTTGGTTTACCCTGACCGTATTATTTGACTTTTTGTGAGAAAGTGAATCAGCCTAAAACTTTTTGGAACTGTTTTGTTATTTCTACAGTGATGGATGTTTACGCACGACAACGAAATTTTTGGAAAGAATAATATGTTGACAAAGCCAAAGTATAGATGTACTTTCAAGTCGGATTATCAAATTATTTTCCCGGTGAGCCTGTTTACATATTAACTATTCTGAGTTATGAAGTTAGCAGATATATGTGAATTGGAAGCTGTGATGCGTAATGAAAAAACAGCCAAAATCAAATTGCTGCATAAATTTATATTTAATAATGACGGCGATAGATCCAATAGATAAAAGGTACTCGAATTTACTGGTTTCTGTTATGAAACAGATGGTTCAGAATTCACCCAAAAATTAAATAATGTTAAAAAAAAAAAAATTAAATTATGTGATCTATTTACAATAGCCGATGTATTGAATATAAATACAGACGGCGATATTCGTGCACTGTCTACCAGACTCGTCACTTGTCTCAATGATCTAGATATTTTAAGAAATAATATTATTACCGGCGAGGATGAATTATGCGATAGCGATAACGAAAGTCTTAAATCTAGTCCTATAAATAATAATGATACCCCGCCCCCCTATAATGATGCGTAAACGATAACGAAAGTCTTAAATCTTGTCCTATAAATAATAATGATGCCCACCCCCCCTATAATGATGTCATTAGTGAAAATATAAGTAATGAGTCTGGTGCAACCCAAATCAAGAAAGAAAGTATTCCAATTCATGATGTCTGTATGAAAAATAACATTAGAATCACTTATTCCCCATTTTGATGGTGATCCATGTGAAAATGTTCTCAGCTGGTTGCAGAATTTTGACGAAGTTTCAGAATTATTGAATTTATCTGACTTGTATAAATTAATTTATGGTAAGACATTATTAGCTGGCAAAGCAAAATTATTAGTAGAAAGCGAAGCAAAAATCAATTCTTGGATAAAACTAAAAAAATTACTTAAAAGAATTCGGTTCCCAGTGTTTTGCTGCGGAACTAAGCGAGATGTTGGCACATCGGAAAATGCAACCAGGTGAGACCTATGAGGAGTATTTCTTAAATATGAAGAAATTATGTACCCATGGAAATGTAGATGAACAAAGTTTAATCCGATATTGTATCAAGGGTATTAGTGATCCTATTTATAAAAAAATAATATTGTACGGAGCTAGAAATATAATTGGATTTCGAAATAAATTAAGAATACTTGAGAAAATGATGAAAGATGCCGAGAAGCTAGACCCAAAGACTGAACACAAAACGAAACTAGAAAGTTAACCTAAGTACGAAAAATATAATATAACTCTGGAACTAATTCTGCTAAAAAAATATCCATTATGTTGTTAGAACTGTGGTAAGATCGGTCACAAGTCCAATTTTTTTTAGAGGTAAGAATTAGAGCTTGATATGCTTTCGTTGTAACAACTTTGGGCATAAGGCCTCTGATAATGTTTGTTCTGGAACTACCGCTCATAATTCTGGTTCTCCAGACGAGTAAACTGAAAATTAATTTTTTTCTCTTCTTTCCTATACTTATTTTTTAACGGCAGCGTATTATTCAAGTGTTTGATGTTTTATATTATTATGAATTTTAATTGTGTGTGATTAAAAGAATTATAATTATTTATATTATTATGAAGTTTTGTTTCGAAACTCAAGCACATTTCTTTTTCTTCTTTAAATATATTCAGTGACTTTCTACAGTCAAATTTTGTGCTTAAGTATATTTTATAATTGATATTATGAAGTGAATTTTATTTGGAAGATTTAATATTTAAAAATACTGATAGAAATAAATAAATAAAAAGAAATATTGACAAAAGGTAGCTAAGAAATATTTTAAAGTTTACAATATCGTAGATAATAGACTTGTAAAATTATTATTATGAAACATTTTTTTTTAAATAAATTATTATTCAGTAATATTCCTTGAAAATATTAAGAAATAATATAAACACATTAACAGTAAGTTAATCGTAAAGCAAAGAAAAAATAAATATAATTGAATCACATCCTTCTTATTTTAAGAATTCAAGCTGTCATCAGTGATTTATTATTATTATTATTATTATTTTCTTGTATAAACGGAAACCCAGGCGTCATATTTCCAAAAATCATTTATTTTGTATTTTTTATTCACATTATACGAACACTACCGTTTAATGAATATTTTAGGATGATATTTACTTTCTTACTGCTAGCTGAAAAATTCAGATTTCAAGAATATATATTTAATCGATAAGAAGATATTATTGATATTCTTTTTTTACTTTCTTCTATATTCAATAGAAGAAAGTATTGTATTCGTAAAAATTTCCGACCTCGGGTTTTTGATGGATTTACACGTTTTGAGAGCTGTAGAACACGATTTGACCATTTTTGACCAAAATGTCTGTCTGTTTGTCTGTCAGTCAGTCTGTGTGTGTGTGACAAAATTTTGTGGAAACTGTATCTATTTCATACAAATTGGTATGCAGTTGCACCTTGACATAAATTAGTGCCTATCAACTTTTGGTAAAAATTGTAAAAATTGTCTTACAGGTTGCCTTGCCATCCCGCTTTTCCTAAATTTTTAACATGGTGGTATAGGACAAAATTTTGTATAAATGTGCATAAAGAGAATTATTTTTTAGAAAACATTATGAATTTTACAAGATTTATTTATTATAGAGATAGTCAACTGGGAAAAAATTTTGTATGTATAGGAGCCTCGCCACCCCCTGGGGGGGGGAAGTCCCCCCTCGAGGGGAGTAAGTTTTCATGATGGGTATCTTTCGAAAAGTTTCGTCTATACCTTTAAAGCGAATGGTTGAACTATAAATCTGTGATAATTTAAAACAAAGTTATCGATTTTTTTAAACTTTTACCGAAAAAAATCGTTTTTTTTTTTAAACGAAATTTAACCAAACTTTGTATTTAGTTGGCCCCTGACATAAACTGGTGCTGATTAGATTTGGGGATCAATCGCTCAACAGGTGGCGCTGTGATCGTATTTTTTTCTAAATTTTTAACATGGCAGTAAGGACAAAATTTCGTATATATGTACATAATGAGAGTTATTCTTAACCTGTGATTGTAAAATTAATATGAATTATTGATAATAGTAGTAGTTAATTGGGAAAAAAATTCTGCATGTGGGGAAATCGCTTCCCCCCTGGAGGGGAGTACCCCCGGGGAGGGGTAACTTTTCAAGATGCGAATCTTTCGAAAGGTCTCGTCAATACCTTTAAAACGAATAGTTGAACTATAAATATGGGCTAATTTAAAACAAAGTTATCGATTTTTTTTACTTTTAACGAAAAAAAAAAAAAAAATCATATTTTTTTTTTTTTTTAATATTGTTACTGAGCGAATTTGTATAGGAAAATATAGAAGAAAGTCTTGTGGTGGTCACAACATACTAGTTTTAATGTCTCTTTCGATACTGAATCATAATTTTGTGTACTATATATATTTTATTGTTTGTGCTACATAAGCGTTTTCTTTCTTTCGTTCTTTTTTTTTTTCTTTGTAGTTGTTGAAGATTATGACTTTTAATTACGAAATACCTTTTTTTTAATTCAGAGTTCGTTGAATTTAAGTTGTGTTAATTGATTAAGAAGGCATGTTGTTTCTAGAATAATTTTGTTCTCAAAGATATAAAACTTTTTTCTTATGTCGTACATTAAAAATTTAGGATTGTAAGTGAAGATTTAATATAAGAAGTAATTAATTTGAGAGGATTTTTATTACAGAGTTTATTATTTCATTATGAAGAGTTTAAATTTATTCCTGACGTGTTGTATTTATTAAAATAAGGTAAAATTACATTTTTTCAAAATAAAAGTAAAATTAAGTTAAAGAAAAATGACGACGGAGATTCTGACGGAATGACGGAACTATATCGATCGGTTCTCACGTTCTGTCCTCTCTCTAGGCAGATCGCTTTCTCCCTGACGCTGTGTTCGGCCATGGTTCACCAATTCCTGTCCATATCATAGAATAGTGGCATCGCTTCTATCCAGTTTTAAAACAATTCGCAGACTAAATCAACTGGCTTCTTCTAGCCCAGCTTCACACGTCTCTTAAATGCTGTCGTCTGCCCATATTATTTACTTACCTGTATACGAAACATAGTTACTGTCTCGCGTAGTTACTGCACGAGTAGATGGAATGAAATTTTCGATGAGTTTATGACCTGGAATCAAAATTTCTCATTTTTAATATTCTGCCAATTGCGCAGTTAAGGTGCGCTGCAGCGTCACATGCTCATTCGATGACAGCCAAATTTTAACATTTTGCATTTTCCATCGAAACCTGTATACATGTCAATTTGTATCCAGTTTGCATTATTCCTTCTTGGTGCGTCACTTTTTTTGTTATAGAGTGTATATACATGAAGCCATTTCGTAGTTTTAAATTTACAAGGATATTAGTTTTGTTATACTGTTATAAGTCTATTCCGTTTAAATAAAATCTTGTTTCTAACACTTTTATTTTCTGAAATGTACAGTCGATGAAAGCACATATCAGGCGATGGTAGGGTCAATAGTTTGTTAATTTTAACTCTTGAATGACTTTTTGTGTTGTTTAAAAAAACATGCAAAAAAAATTTCCTTTCAGTTTTTTTCGTTCTTTTCTTTCTTTGTTCTTTTTTCCTTTTCCTTTTCTTTTCTGTCTCTTTCTTTCTTTTTTTTTTTTGTTCTTTTCTTTTTTGTTCGATTTAACCGAAGAAGTGCGTATAGCATTTTAGAGTGAGGTTCGTCCCTATTTTATTAATTTTTTCTTTTAAATTATTATTTAACTATATTGACTACTGGTAAGAATCATTAATCATAAATGACATTTAAAACTAGTCCGGCATCTTTACGATGAAAAAATTCCTCATAATGCAGATTTATGTGAAATTGCGCGCTATTTCTCCATGTAAAGAAATTCTCAAATTTCGGATATGCTACAAGTACTTAAAGAAGAATGTTTGTAGCTAATGATATTTTTTCCTGTATCATAAATGTTATATTGAAACTGGTTTAATCTCTTTACGATGAAACTTATCCCTTTATGTGGAATTTTGCTCGGTTCACCCATAGTAAAAAAATATTAAATTTCAAATAATTTATGAAGTTTTCAAGTTAGAATAATTTTAATCAAATAGTTTCTTGTAATTATCCAGGATATTATTTTAAAACTGCTCCGACTTCTTGTCCTTGAGATAAAGCTTTGTCCTTGAGATAAAGCTTACTCAGATGGATTCACAAACTAACAAACTAACTACTCTACAGACGGACATTACAACGATTTTGTGATTTTCAGATTACGCATACCTCAAAAAAGATAAAAACGTAAGAAACTGAGATTGAAAATTTTGAAACTTCCAAATATAGATGTAGTGCATCCCTTTGAATTTTTATACCCCTATTTTAGATGGTAGTTCTTTCACGCATGTTTCTTTTGTTTTGTGTCTTTAATACTAAGGCTCCTATATATACGAGCTGGCGCATCCGGCATTTTGTTGCATTAGGGTTGCCACATGTACCCAGCACGTTTCTCTGATAAACAAACGACAAACACTTTCTTTTTGTCGTCTTACGTTACTTTAGAGTAACTTGTTTTATTATATTTCATAATTTTAGCTAAGTAAACTATGATATGGAAGTTTGGTTAGCGATAAACTGCTATAACCATTCAAGAAGTGAATATAAAGTGTTCACAGACCTTCTATTACTGTGTATTTGAGTTTTCGCGACATTTTATAAAAGAAACAGAATTCGCCCTAACAACACATCTTACCCCAGTATATCCATAGGGGATATCCTCAGAATAAAATGACATCCTGAGAATGTACTGTGAAAAAAACGTGTTTTTAGGAATAATATTTTTGCGTATTGCTCTTATCTTGACCGGATTAGCTTCAGATCAAGATTTCTTAAAATCATTAGGGAAGCGATAAGGATGCCAAGCGAGAATGCTGTCCTCTTCGGTGGAAAAAAAATGGCGGTTATGCGCCGACCTATTATTTTATTTAGGGGCTCTATTTAATACTTATGTTTTATCTTACACCTTATTTTAATATGCTTACAAAAGAATTTATAAACAAAATCACAGCGGCTCTGCTCTTTCCGTGCTACACCATAGCCTATGTTTGATCCGCCTGAAGAAAGTTTGTAATAAATTATTTCGACAAGAAGTTTTATGTGTGTATAAAATAATGGTGTCTACTTACAAAGTGATTGTTCTTATTAACTCAACACATCATTTCGGTTTATTTTTCTCGGAAAGAGAAATAGTTGCTGTAAAGTATACTTTACAGCAACTATTTCTCTTTTTTACACTATTTCTCTTGTCATCGATGTTTAAAAAGTTATGTATAATATATTATACATAACTTTTTAAACATCGATAAGCTACATTTAGCTTTCATTTACTTTGTATTGAAGCAACACATTTTTTAATGAAAATCAATCGTCTACACAAAATAACTCTTTTTTTAGACATTTTAATGTTAAATATAAAAAGAGTTCAACTTTAATTTTGGTTATAACTAACTTAATAATGCTTGTATAACTATTTTTAAAACGGATAATACCATTTCATATTCTTTTGATCTATTTATTTATTTTTATAAATGTATAAATCAATATTAAAATGTTTTACGATACTTTGAATCAATTTAAATAAACAAACAATTTGATATATTGATAATAACTGTTTTACTTAGAAATTAATGTAATTAGTTTATTTTGAAACCATTTATTTTTATAATTAATTCTAGTTATCTGCAATTAAAAGAACAAAACTTTAGTTAAAATTAGATGTATAATTAATTTAGTTTTTGCTACTTACTAAATAATGGCTATGATAAAGATAAATAACTGATAAATTCAGTGCACTGAAATTTAACTCAATTTTTTATGCTAAAAATAATTTTCGTACTTAGGAAAAAATGAAATTTTTAAGACTATTAATTTTGCGCACTTTTATGAAAATGTCATTTTTGGCAAAGTTATTAAATAGATGTAACTTAAATGTTATTTTTTGCAAATTAAATTGAAAAATTTTCCATGCTGCCAACTAAATTCATTTTGAAGCAATAGCATTTTATCTTTATTAAATTAATTTCAATCCAAGTCGTTTAATTTTCTTAGACATTAATTCTTTTTTCGTGAAATATGTATAAAATTATTCATGTATAGTAATTAAATATGACACGTGTGTAAGAATGTCATCTTAGTAAATCTGGAAAATTAAACAAAATATATATTTATCGAATTGAGCTCAATAAGTTAATTTTCAATTTAATAAAATAAAATACTATGGCTAAAAATGAGGCATTTCAGTGATTTCTAAATAAGTAATTTTGCAAGAAAATTCTATTTAGTGTAATATGTTTTAATAGGTTTAATTAAAAAATTTAATAACTTGCATATCATAATTAATTGAACCCCTAAAAATATTTATTATACATTTGACTTTATGCATGATAAATAATTTGTATTTATTATTATTTATTCCTAATAAACACATTAATCGTACACATTAATCACCTTCAAATTAGGGAAAAGTGATTCAATACACCTCAAAACGTATTGATATAGCAAAATTTCGTATCCGGATTTTTTTCTACCTATAAAAACTTCCCTGTGTTGTATAAACCGAAAATAAAAAGGTAGATTATTAAAATTTACGAATTAAATATTGCTATTATCCAAAACAGAAAAAATGCAAGTTTAATTTATAAGAAGGTATTTTGTTTGAAACCTGAACTTTGGGAATTTTAATTAAATTTTCCTGTAATATTAAATTTTAAATGAGAAAACATCTACATGGAAATTATTTAACCCTTTATAAGGCCATGGGAAGTATACTTCCCAACAACTTTATTAATTTTTAAATGTCGAATCCTATACTTCCTAATTGATCTGGTAACTGTAAATGCCTTCATAATCTGGAAAGTAAGTAGAAGAGATTCGGGACCTAGAGACCAATTAAATTTTCTACTTCGGCAAGCACGACAACTGATTTCTGGATTTTCAAGTCGCAAACACAAAGGATGGCCTGTAAGTTTCCTGGGCAGCAAGATAACTGTTCCAGATGACGTACAATTGACTAAAGTTGGTGACCCCCGTGGCAGAAACACGGCGACACGGCGACAATGTCGCAGAAACAGAAATGTTCTTGCAGAAAGATTTTACTGAAGTCAAATGAATTTTGCCATTGTGTAAAAAAAAAAAAAAAAAAAAAAAAAAAAAAGAGAGAGAGAGAGAGAGAGAAAGAAAAAGAGAAAGAAACTCAAAGAATTGTTTATAAACTGTTCTGCAGAAAAAAAATTTCGTTTCTGCAGATACGATCGCCTCAATCCTGAATAAGGAGAGGAGATAAAGCGGATGTAACTCACTTGGGTTAGTTTTGATATTGCATGCATTTGCGATTCGTGATGAGGTGATATGATTCGGTGTATCGACACTTTTCAACCTCTTCACATCGGTAACCTCTTCACATCGGAACTTGATTATCGTGTCTCCACACTTTGTTTTCGCGCCGCGCCAGCCGCTCGTGTCGTGTGCATTTATTGTATTGCAAAAAGATGTTTTTTTTTTTTTTAATGAATGTGGCTTTGCGACCATTTTCCGAATTTCATATTTCATACATTTTCAGATTCATGCATAACAAAATAGTGGTTTTTTTTTTTTTTTTTAAATAAGTGCGTGATTGCTGCTGTACCAATTTTCATACATTTGTTCATTTACGCACGACAAATTAGTTGCATCTAGTGCTTTTTTTTCCTTAATGTCGAAGCGTGCATACGTGCGTGGTCGTAAATACACGTAAATTTTTAAAAGCTGCATTAATTTTTATCTTTGGTTCAAACTATGTAACACATTTCACAAATATATACAGAAATAAGACTATGCGGGGGAAATTTGTCAAGTCTGTAGTTACACGCAAAATAAAAAATGAAGCTTCAAACCTTGCTTCAAAAAATAGAAAATTAAGAAATTAATCTTAAAAATACTTTATTGATTTTTAGCATTTTATATGTAGTAAAAGATCATAGCAATAAATATTAATGGGTATCTTAAGTTATAAAATTGGTAACTTTTCTAATTTTTTTTTACTAATCATTAATTATTTTAATTGTGATTAAAATTCTTAGCTTCAAATTTTGTTGTTGAAGCATATGAAGTCGTTAAAAAATTATTAATTTATATTACAAAAATACTCTTATCATTAGTTTTTACAGCTTGTTCATTTCATTTTTTAAACATTTAAATTTAAAAAAAATGTTTATTTTTTTTAATTGAAATATTGCAAATTAAATAGTTATTTTGAATAAAAATCCAACCAAAGTTTTTTTATTTTTATTTTTATTTATTTATTTATTTATTTATTTATTTATTTTTTGTAAGCAAAAGGAATTTTATCTAATAGTAGTTGTTTCGAATAAATACTAATTAAACAGCAAATGCTTTTATTTATTTATTTTTATTTACTTATTCCTATAGATATCAATATCAAATATTACTTTTAATTGATTCCTATTTATTTCATTCATCTGTAATCATTATTTTCTATTATAGATTTTATCAATGGAATCTGTTACATTTCCCATTTCAACATTTCCTTAAAAATTAAATATTTCACTTGCCTCAATCTTTTATGAAAATATTTCGACTATGGTTTGTCTATAACTGTGTTACTTAGATCTTGTATTCTGTTTTACTTTATGTATTTAAATGATGGTATAATTAGTTATACATTCTGAATTCTTTAATGTCAAATTACATTTTTTATATTTCAAATACACATCATTATGCTATTTGTATATACTATAAAAAATGAATCAAGAGTATTAGAATATTATCTTGTATCGTTTTAATAATCTCAAAAACTATAAATGTTGTAAATTATTTATATTTCACTATGATATTCAGTATTCTATATTAATTTTTACTTTTAATTTGTTTTTTTAATTTTGAGTTCTGTATTATATTTTATGTTTTTTGGTTTGCGCCTTATGAAAAAAGTGCATTTGTGTATTTAAACATATATATATTCAATATAAAAAAAGTAATAAAATTTTAAAAGTATTTGTAACAGTTGTTTAATTTAGTCATTTCATGATTTAAATGCCTTAAAAATATTTGCAGGTTATTTTTGATGTGTTATTGCATTTTATGGTTTAAATTCATTGAATATTTTATAAACAATATTGTATATTAATGTGAACAAAAAATCTGAAGCAATTAAAATCAATAGATATTTATTTTCACCTTTCTTAAAAAATAAATAAATAAATAAATAAAAAGAGTATTTTTTTGCAATAGTGCAGATATATGCACTTGTGCCTAGTTAAAATTTAAATACATTGGTTATACTGAATATTATTTACCATTTAAAAATAATTTACTTTGAATTCGTAAATATTAACTTCACTAACTATTCCTGCAGAAAGATTTTGGTGTTGATGAAGCTTGTCGCAGAAAGCATAATAAATTTCTGCCACAGGGTTGGTGACCATATGCCAACTTTACAATATATATATATAATGCAATGAGAAATAAAAATAAATGCAAAATATATGATGTCTTACCTTTGAATAGCTCACAGTGGGCGGTGGGAAACATACTTACTAAAAAAAAAAAAAAAAAAAAAAAAAAAATCTTAAAAATCAAATGATTTTTAAGTAATAAGCTAAATGAAGCTTTAAATAAATTAATCTCATCCCCAAAAATATTTTAACATAAAATTATTAGAAAAAAAAATGGCCCTATAAAGGGTTAAGATGTTTATAGGTATACATATATCAAAACAATAAAAGTTGTTGGAAATATTAGAGTTCAGTGTATACAAAAATTGTATTATAAAATTACTAACAATAATGTAAAGTATATTTTTAAATCTCTTTAGATAATAAAAGATGTTTGTGTTTATGTATTTGTATGTCCGTAGCTTTGTAGGCAAGCGGCTGAATGCAGAGCTACACAATTTGCCATGTAAGTCCATTTTACTCCCTCCAGGTGCACCTCGAAGCCCGATTTCTGAATTTTTTATTTGCTTTTTTTAATTAATTAAAATATATAAATTTCTAAAATGGTCGGCACTGGAGATAGAAAGGTAAACATAAAAAGTCAAACGTGACGATTGTAGGTGCGATACTTAAAAGGTCAATGTGTTACTTTTTGCAGATAATGAATAGAAAAGGTGTCAATTGGTAAATATTTCAATGTATCCAGATGATCCTAAACGGCATGGATGACTGGGAAAGTAACAAAAAACAAAAGTAAACTTAGAGGTGTGTTGGACGCTCTGTAGTCAATGCCCAATGGTAATTTCAGATTTTTGATTATTTACAGCTTTTGATAATATATATACTTATATATATATATATATGTGTGTGTGTGTGTGTGTGTGTGTGTGTGTGCGTATATATATGGTTGATTTTAACTTATAAAAGTAATGTTTTCAATTATTATAAATTTTTTTTCTGAGATTTCGGGTAATAAATAATGCAATTCTTATTAATAAAATAATGAGTACAATAATAGAATTTATTAAATAAAGCTAATGTTTAAACAATGCTCGCATGAATTTTTTTTTTTTTTTTTTTTTTATGTAGAAACAATTCAGTAATAGAATTATAAAAATTCTACTGTAAATCAAGTTATTGTTATTCAAACACTTTTAAACATTAAGATATTTTTCTTCCAGAAAAAAAAAATAAAAATAAAATAAATAAATAAAGAACTAGAAACGTGTAGTTATAGCTTTATTTTTATTTTATTCTGCATGTTATGAATAAAGAACGTTTCTTTGTTTTATCCAAACTACTTTCTTCGATGTTTTAATCTTTTTATTTTTTAAGGAAGAAAGCATATGTTAATATAATATAAATAAAGATCTTCAAAACCCTAAAACTTTAGAATAACTAAATGTTTTTCAAAGGAAATTCTGAAAAATGTGGTTTAATTACAAAAATAAAAATGATAAAATTCGATTACGTCTTACTTTAAATTTTGACTTGTTTTTAATAATTTAAAATTGCCTAAAAATATTCTTTTAATTACTTTAAAGTGGCTTTTAAATCTAAAAGAAATACGCATAATTTTACCTCCGAATTAAAAGTTCTTTTTCTTTTTTTCTGTTGAGTAAATAATTTTGGGAAATTTATGTTTTATGAAAGACGTCTTAAAACAATACGTTTGGAAACTACTTGAGAGTTGTTTATTTAATGAATACATGTCTTGATGGATATTTGTCTAATTTTATTGAGAAATTTATTTTTTGAACTTAACACTATTTTAAAGTAAGAAAAACTGCAAAGCTTAAGACTAGCTCTTGCTGCAGGACACCTAATTATATTCTTCTTTCTTCCTTTTTTCTTTTCTTTTTTTTTTTTTTTTTTGAAGTAATCAACTTTATAAGTTTTAAAACAGTAGTAATTATTTTTCACAAATCGATAAAATTGTGCATTTAAGTTACATTAAAAAATTTTCATTGTAATTTACCATAAGGAAGTATACCTAGGGTGTTAAAAAAACTTTTGATACCTGCTGTAATTGCTCACAAAATGCCACGGAAATGTTACAAACTGTTATTACTGTTACAAATTTTCGCAAAATCTATTGAAAATTTCAGAGGATTTAATTTGAAGAAGCCTAAAATATGTTTTAAATGTCCCACGTACAAAAAATTCCTAGTTAGTAAAATGTACTTTGGAACCTAATAGGGTAAATACATGTCAATTATTTTATTATTATTATTATTGTTAGTATTATTATTATTACGATGATTTTCACCTTCCGAACATTCTATGTGAAGAAAATATTATAATCCAAATATTAATACGTGAAGAAGAATCTTTGTATCCCTTTTTAAGCACATTACGCGCACGGAGACGTATCAGATTTGTCGCAGTTAAAGTTCCTAAGAAGAAGGAGTGAAGAAAAGAAAAATTTATTTATAATATTTGTTATAAATACATTTTCAATCAATTAAGATATGAAAAAACTAACCTAATTTAGTTTTGAAATTAGCCATTTAAATAATAGCTTTAAATTTAACTGTTGCCAAAAAATGCTTACAAGTTTATGTTCTTTTTCTACATAATATATATATATTCGAGTGTATAATAAAAAAATATCAAAAATTAAATTTTCTTATGCTTATGACAGAATGACGTCATTATAAATTTAAAACTAAATAATAATAAAAATTAAAATATGAAGTAGTAATAATAAGTTTAATTTTATTGCCATACAAATGTTGACGTATGACTACAGTTAAAAGTGCTAAATACATTTATAAATACGTGTGTAAAGGCTATCACAATGTTAGGTTCAAGAAGAAACGAACAAGGTTTAAAAATACAAATTGATGAAGTTAAACATTTTTAATTGGTCGTTATGTAGGACCAACTGAAGCTGAGTGGCGCATCTATGAATTAACAATGCATTTTCAGTCACATGTTACCATTAGACTTAATATTCATTCACCGTGTAGACAGAATGTTTACTTTCGAGAAAGGCAAGAACGTCAAGTAATTGAAAATACAAAACAAATAAAATTATCAGTTTTTTTTTTTTTTTTTTCAATGGAATCGATCAGATCCATTAGAACGGGGCTATTAGTATATTAAAATTCCTCTGCATTATGTGTGGAAAGATTCCCGAAAAGAAAGGAAGAAGAGAAGGCGTGGGGGTAATAAAATCATTGCTCGAATGTACGTAGTATCATCAAAAGACGTCGAACTTTTCCATTTACGATTGCTTTTAATACATGTCTGTGGTCCAAAAGCATTTGAGGATTACCCCCCGAAACCGCCGACCAACCCGAAGGTTTATGGCCGACCCGAGGGCCCGATGACGGCCGGAAAAAGAAGCATCCACCACCCAGCCAAAACACAGTCAGGAGAGTGGACTCAGAAAACCAGCGGAACTTTATTTGAAAAGATCAAGAATACAAAGTAACATGGAAGTATACATACAAAACTTAAAATACAAAAGCAAAAGATAACAAGACTAAAACAGCCGTACAGTACAAATTATCAAACAGCGTGGATACAAATATACGGAAACACGTTAAATAACAGCAGAGTTTCCCATAAGGTGACAAAGCCAAAACAGCTGAAACACAATAACAATTTCAAAAAAAGCAATACGTACAGAGTTTAGAGTACAAAATTTAAGGACAGCTAAAATTACCAAAGCTAACAAATTAAAAGATTAAAAGGGTCAAATACGACATTAAAAATTAAACAATACAGACCATAAAACAAATACAATTACATTAGAATAAAACACTAACGATAAGATACAAAGTTTAGAACATAAACCTAAAATATATTAAAATACGAGAACTAGAATTAAAACTACATAAAGATTTCAAATAAGCAACAACAGAGCTCTATAACATTCAGAATAAAGCAAAACCTAAAATTTATAAGTAATAAAGGTAAAACATTCATTCAAATGATTATAGATGCAAGCAGCACGTTTGCACCAGAATCTAGAATTGTCGATTCTCTGGAAATAATCATCAAGACCCTCCGCAGTGTCTCTCTTAATGAATTGACCGGAAAAGGAACACTAAGTCGTCAGGTAATGCAAATAATCCCCAAGAGAGCTATAAGGTCAATTTGGGCTGTCCCTTTTTTTAACTCTAAAATGCAAATAATGGGGAAAAGCACCATGACCAGTAGCGAAGTAATAGAGAACTTGATTCTTTACTTTGAAATCAAGAGAAATAGTTGGAAAAATACTAAAGGTAAGTCTGCCATTATCTGAGCAATCCCACTCACGTTGCCAGACAATTCTCAGGTCATTGTTCAAAAATTTCTTAATGAGTGAGTTAGGATAGGAAATAACCACTCTATTACCAGTAACACAAGCATTCTTGGCCAAGAAATCTGCAATTTCATTACCCAAAATACCGGTATGTCCTCTAACCCATTTAATTACCACATTACAATCACAGGTCTGAATAAGGTCAAGGACATCCTGAATTAACGTGGTACGGGGATAAAGGTTTCTGCAAGCCTGAATGGAATTGAGACTATCAGTGAGAATAGCAACAGTATTGAAGTTTGCATCCTTTAACCAAGTGAGCGCTTCTCTAATGGCAATCAATTCAGCTCAATTCAGCATTTGAGGATCTTAGAACATACAATGGAATTTCACACACTTCTTTTATTAAAGAGTGCCATGCTAACGCCATTGCTTCAAATGATAGTGAATGACGCGAATGTTTAAACGAAGCAAAAAAATTGCATTCACCAAAATGATTACGAAATGTATTTGGTTACATTTGTGCATTGAATGTGCTAAGAATGCACTCGCGATATGGAATGCATTTAAAGTACATCTTAATGAAGATTTTTTAAGAGTTTACAACAAAGAAGCATCCTTTAATAGAGCTCTATTAAAAATTGAAGATATTTTGAATGTTCATAATTTGTCATATCAGAAACTTGGTTTACCAGTTCCTACATATTCACAGAGAATAGAAGAAGCAAATGCTATTGGTCCAATGGATCAAGAGTTCTTGACTTGTGAGCACTGTGAAACTACAAATATTGAACAACGTAACCTAATTGATCATGTGATTCGTGAAGTTTTGCATCACGATACTGTATCTAATCTTTTTTTAATCGGTAATGCAGGCTGTGGCAAAACATTCACACAAACAGCAATAATTCTTAAATTAAATTCACTTAGTCTTCGTTGATTTGCAACAGCGTTCAGTGGCGTAGCTTCAATTCTGTTACCAGGTGGTGGTACTTTATACAATGTGTTTAAATTGCCTATATACATTTTGGAAAATTCTGTAGCAAATATTGCAGCAAATAGTAGCTATGGACGTTACATAAATCCAACATCATTCATAATTATTTAAGTTTCTATATGCCGACTGCAAGTGTTAAAAATCATAGATAGATTATTGCAGAATTTATGCGATGAAAATGATAAAAATAAACCATTTGGAGCGAAAACGATACGTCTTTGCGGTGATATTCGACAAATCTTACCAGTTATTCCACATGGATCATGTGCAACATTAAATGAAAATTGTGTCACGAGTTCGCATAAATTCATTTATTTTTATAAAGCTATGTTTACTGAAAATATGAGAGCCTTATTAAATGAAATAGAATTTTCGGAATTCTTGAAAAAAAAATAAATAAATAAATAAATAATAATAATAATGATGAAGCCTCTCATCAATTCCCTCTGAGGTGTATAGAAATATTTCCGAAAACATATTATCAGATAACATATTGAAGTTAGTTACTTTAGCTCCAAAACATTATGATTGTAATTTTATTAATACTATTATACTTAAACGATTATCTGGTGAACAGAGAATATACCATACCTACGATAAAATAATTTAGGATGATGGCAATGAACTCAATAACTATCCTGTACAGTTTTTGAATTCTTTGACTGTTAGTGGTTTGTTACCACATAAGTTAGTACTGAAAATTAATTGCATCATTTTACTAATCAGAATCTTAAATACAAGGCAAGCATTAGTCAATGGAAAAAGAATGCGCGTAAGTTTATGTATCGTACTGCCATTGATTGTGAAGTTTCAACTGGAACAGCACGTAATAAGAGAATTTTGTTTCCACGTATAAATTTAACATATCCCGGTTCTATTTTACGGCTTAACTTTCAACGAATGCAATTTCAAATTGTACATGTATTTGCGATGAAAAATCTCAAGGACAAACATAAAAAAAAAAATAATAATAATTTTATTGAAGTAGCCAGTTTTTCCACATCATCAATTATACGTCTCAGCAAGTAGAGTTCGATCATTCGATGGTTTGGGATTTTATATTTCCGAATAGGACGGTCAAGGGCAGTTAACAAACAAGAAAGTGTTTTTACAAAAGGAAAACATCGTTTACACAGAAGTTTGGAATAATTAAATTCATTTCCAGACTTTTTTAAGTTCAATATGCAACTTTTCTTTGTTTAACCCGCTTCGCTCCCTGATTTTTTGTTTCAATAAAATATATATATGTATATATATATAAATATACGAAGCACGTGTTCTTTATTTCATTATTAATTTTTGTATTAAATTTTTATTTAAATTTTATATGATTTAAAAAGGCTAGGCAAATTAACTGTGTAGTTTTGACAAAACATGTCAATGCGTTTTTATTTTTTAAACATGCTTAGCCAAGCATTACTTTATTTTTTATTTTATTTTATTTTTAAAATATTACGAAAATTGATGCATAATGACATATTAGTACACACAGCTGACGTAACAGAACAAAATTAAAATTAAAATTAAAAAAATATATGCAATGATAATAGAGGTATACTCTTTGATAAAAGAACCTAATTAAGGTTCAAGCTTAAAAATTTAATGAATTACGTTCGAAATTCGAACACTGGGCATATTATAGATCAATATCACGCAGAATGTATTATTTTGGAGAATATATCATTTATATGTTTTTTACAGGGACACAACGAAAAATACTTTACCATTATGGCTTATGGGATCAATTTATTTAAAGTGCGATAGCGTCTAAATGCATTGTCTCATTGAGCTGAAAATTCCAATACATGTTATAGATTAAAGTTGCATGAGCTTTATAGATTTTGATGAATCTAGCACTTTTAAAATTTTACAGGGACACAAAAAAAATTCTTTATCATTATGAACCATGGGCTCAAATTACTTGAAGTGTAAAGTGTTAAATTAAACATTATATTATATGGAGAAAAATACTCGAACACTCTTTTTTAAATTTCGCTGTTATTTAACGACTTATCTTACTTTAATTTATAATACAACCGTTAATTACTTAATGTTTATAAAATCGAATGGAGTCACTCCAAACTTTTTATAGTAGTCTCTATCATTTTATTATCTGCTACCATTTTCTTTTGTATCCTTTGCATATTGCATGAAGAAATACCATTTCTCGACGCCAGCCGTTCTTCTATATACAGTCAATAACAAAAGTATCCGAACACTAGCAAAAATTCCTATATAAAAAAAAAGTAGAGTTAATACTGTTATGTTAAATAAATCCTTGTCCAATCATTTTTCTTAGAACATGATTCGACAAGGATTTATTAAACAAAACAGTATTAACTCTACTTTTTTTACGTAGGAAGTTTTGCTAGTGTTCGGATAATTATTTTACCGACTGTATATATATATATATATATATACCCTGTGGCAGAAATTTATTATGCTTTCTGCGACAAGCTTCATCAACACCAAAATCTTTCTGCAGGAATAGTTAGTGAAGTTAATATTTACGAATTCAAAGTAAATTATTTTTAAATGGTAAATAATATTCAGTATAACCAATGTATTTAAATTTTAACTAGGCACAAGTGCATATATCTGCACTATTGCAAAAAAATACTCTTTTTATTTATTTATTTATTTATTTTTTAAGAAAGGTGAAAATAAATATCTATTGATTTTAATTGCTTCAGATTTTTTGTTCACATTAATATACAATATTGTTTATAAAATATTCAATGAATTTAAACCATAAAATGCAATAACACATCAAAAATAACCTGCAAATATTTTTAAGGCATTTAAATCATGAAATGACTAAATTAAACAACTGTTACAAATACTTTTAAAATTTTATTACTTTTTTTATATTGAATATATATATGTTTAAATACACAAATGCACTTTTTTCATAAGGCGCAAACCAAAAAACATAAAATATAATACAGAACTCAAAATTAAAAAAACAAATTAAAAGTAAAAATTAATATAGAATACTGAATATCATAGTGAAATATAAATAATTTACAACATTTATAGTTTTTGAGATTATTAAAACGATACAAGATAATATTCTAATACTCTTGATTCATTTTTTATAGTATATACAAATAGCATAATGATGTGTATTTGAAATATAAAAAATGTAATTTGACATTAAAGAATTCAGAATGTATAACTAATTATACCATCATTTAAATACATAAAGTAAAACAGAATACAAGATCTAAGTAACACAGTTATAGACAAACCATAGTCGAAATATTTTCATAAAAGATTGAGGCAAGTGAAATATTTAATTTTTAAGGAAATGTTGAAATGGGAAATGTAACAGATTCCATTGATAAAATCTATAATAGAAAATAATGATTACAGATGAATGAAATAAATAGGAATCAATTAAAAGTAATATTTGATATTGATATCTATAGGAATAAGTAAATAAAAATAAATAAATAAAAGCATTTGCTGTTTAATTAGTATTTATTCGAAACAACTACTATTAGATAAAATTCCTTTTGCTTACAAAAAATAAATAAATAAATAAATAAATAAATAAATAAAAATAAAAATAAAAAAACTTTGGTTGGATTTTTATTCAAAATAACTATTTAATTTGCAATATTTCAATTAAAAAAAATAAACATTTTTTTTAAATTTAAATGTTTAAAAAATGAAATGAACAAGCTGTAAAAACTAATGATAAGAGTATTTTTGTAATATAAATTAATAATTTTTTAACGACTTCATATGCTTCAACAACAAAATTTGAAGCTAAGAATTTTAATCACAATTAAAATAATTAATGATTAGTAAAAAAAAAATTAGAAAAGTTACCAATTTTATAACTTAAGATACCCATTAATATTTATTGCTATGATCTTTTACTACATATAAAATGCTAAAAATCAATAAAGTATTTTTAAGATTAATTTCTTAATTTTCTATTTTTTGAAGCAAGGTTTGAAGCTTCATTTTTTATTTTGCGTGTAACTACAGACTTGACAAATTTCCCCCGCATAGTCTTATTTCTGTATATATTTGTGAAATGTGTTACATAGTTTGAACCAAAGATAAAAATTAATGCAGCTTTTAAAAATTTACGTGTATTTACGACCACGCACGTATGCACGCTTCGACATTAAGGAAAAAAAAGCACTAGATGCAACTAATTTGTCGTGCGTAAATGAACAAATGTATGAAAATTGGTACAGCAGCAATCACGCACTTATTTAAAAAAAAAAAAAAAAAAACACTATTTTGTTATGCATGAATCTGAAAATGTATGAAATATGAAATTCGGAAAATGGTCGCAAAGCCACATTCATTAAAAAAAAAAAAAAAACATCTTTTTGCAATACAATAAATGCACACGACACGAGCGGCTGGCGCGGCGCGAAAACAAAGTGTGGAGACACGATAATCAAGTTCCGATGTGAAGAGGTTACCGATGTGAAGAGGTTGAAAAGTGTCGATACACCGAATCATATCACCTCATCACGAATCGCAAATGCATGCAATATCAAAACTAACCCAAGTGAGTTACATCCACTTTATCTCCTCTCCTTATTCAGGATTGAGGCGATCGTATCTGCAGAAACGAAATTTTTTTTCTGCAGAACAGTTTATAAACAATTCTTTGAGTTTCTTTCTCTTTTTCTTTCTCTCTCTCTCTCTCTCTTTTTTTTTTTTTTTTTTTTTTTTTTTTTTACACAATGGCAAAATTCATTTGACTTCAGTAAAATCTTTCTGCAAGAACATTTCTGTTTCTGCGACATTGTCGCCGTGTCGCCGTGTTTCTGCCACGGGGTATATATATATATATATATACTCCCTGGTATCCGGGAGTGTTGACCGGTCGTAAAACATGTTTAACCGGAGTGGGGTGGTCACAACTCCCCCCTGCCATTTAGATACTTTTGTCTCCATTTTTTCTTTCGCTCCTCTTCAGTTACATTGTTGATGTTTTTCTTTTTAATTATATTTAGATTTATATTGTACATTAGCAAGGAGCAACATTGCGCTCATCTAATGTTACTTTTTGTATGTAAAATTAAAGTTTTTCACATTCCCACATTTGTACAATATATATATATATATATATATATATATATATATATATATATATATATATATATGTAAATATAATTTACAAAATATAAGAAAAATATGCATGTAGACTTCAAGTTTGTTACTATCTCTTGTAATGGGATGAAAGGATAAAATAAATTAAGATTTTAAATTATTACTTTAAATTAATATTAAGTGATAACTTAATATTAATATGTCAGAATAACTCTTAAATTTAAGAAAATCTTAACGGGAATTCTATTCTAAGAGCTCATGTAAAATTTATTTTTCAGAAGAGTACTTCATATCACGAAAATCAAATTTGAGAAGAACTTTTAGAAAAAAATTACGCAATCGTCAGTTTTAGCTGCAAAACAGTGCAGATTACTTAATCCCAGATATCCAGGCTCGACTAAGCTGGCCAATGATTAAGCGTAGGCGGGAACTAACTCAGCTAAATGTCCAATAGAACTCGTAGGAGGATTTTAGGTTCGCGCCAGAAATAAGCAGTATTTTAGCGAGATTACGTAAATACCTGCATTTTTTTATGCAAGTACCACCAACAAGTAAACCTTTTGAAAGTTTGTCTTTAGACACTGTCAGTGGGTTTAAATACTACAATTCTACAAAAAGTATTTGCATTGTATCGTAGAAACAAATATTTCAAATTCAAGTACCTAAAAAATTGTTGACAGAAAGGAATGCAGGATTCATCCCGTTTCAAAAAATATTCTTCGAAATTATAATGTAAAATATTAATTAACAAGTTGCCATTATCCCGAGACAAACGGGAAAATCGAGCGACTATATCAGACTATTGTTACGCGTTGAAAATGTAAAGTTATTTTCACTTGAAATAAAATTCCCTGAACTAAATTACTTGATGAAGTTTTGAATCAATATAACTTAACACTTTATTCTGTAACTCAGCTTCCACCTAGCTATTTATTATTAGGAGAATTACCACATGAACCATTATTAGTAAATAATAATTACTATTCTTCAGTTGATGAAGTAAGAAAAATAGCAAAAGAAAAAACAATACAATATCATAATAAACAGGAAGTCCGATATGACGCTCGATTTCTCCCTGTAAAATTTAAGGTTGGTGAAGAAGTGATTTATGAAGAATTCCAGTATCCAAACACACGTAAATTAAGTTCACCTTATGCAGGCCCTTATAAAATTTTAAGACAAGTACCTGAAATTAATTTTGAAATTGACAAACCCAGTCTCCATTTTAAGAGAAATTCAGAAATTGTCCATTCATCTAAGTTGGGATACTATAATAATCCTTAAAATTTCAAATTTAGTCATAGAAAATTGGCTAGAGATCAACTCACATGCCCCATGTACTTTTTTTCTTCTTTTTTTGCTTTCCTATCTCCCAATCCGCGTTGGATGAGTATCCTAATTGACAAGGAAACATTCAAAAGGTGTCGTCTTCAAAAATATTGAAAAAAAAAAAAAAATACATGTGATTCTACTCTTCATAAAACACCAGGAAGTGATAAAATTATCGGCTGAAATGAATTACAGCGATTACAAAAAATTATCAAAATCAAGCATATTTAGCGATTTAGTGTTGTTAGGTGTTCAGTTCGCTAGCCCCGAGATTGCCATATACGAACAGAACCGTGTTTTGTTTCTCCGCCAAGTACTCAAAATCAATCGCCTAACAATGTGAAATCGCCAAATATGCTTAATTTTGATAATTTTTTGTGGCCGCTGTAATTCCTTTCAGCCGATAATTTTTTCACTTTCTGGAGTTTTAGGAAGAGTAGAATCACATAATTTTTTTTCAATACTTTATGAAGACGACACCTTTTGAATGTTTCCTTGTTAGATGGAGAAATCGGAGGATTGTCGGAAGATATAGCTTCTTTTCTTTGACTCAGTGACACTAGCGTGCATATACATATATAACTCTTTCTTTTATTTTTTACAAATATACCTCTTAGGTTTATTAATTTATTTACAAATCTCAAGTACACTATTTAAAGACATTTTGACAACAATGGTGCATCCATTTGTTGTCCAAAATTATTTTCATAATAATGTTAAGTGAAATGTTATTGCCAAAATGTACATTTTAGAAATTTTCTTCTATACAAGCTAATTTGTGAGAAAGAAAAAATTGTTATGTTGATAAAAGCTTTTGTAGTAGTGTTACATTATGTTATACTTTTTCTTATGTTTTTGTACTAGTGCTATTAACATTATTGTATCTATTAAGCTAAGCACGTTGAAAATTCAAACCTACAAATAATAATAATAATAATAATAATAATAATAAATAAGTAAAAAATAAAAATAAATAAATAAATAAAATGGGAAAAAACAGTAAATAAAAGAAAAAAGCCATAACTCTTCCTTGTAAACGATAACATAAATAATATTTTTCCAAGAACACCTGCTGCCTTTGAGGGAGCTCCTACAGACTTCCAGGCAAGCTTGGGAGAGCGTCGTCTTGGAGGAAGGAATATGATAAGATAAAAGGAATTAAGATTTTAAACCATTGCTGCAAATTAATATCAAGTGAAAACTTAATATTAGTATCTAAGAATAACTCTTAAATTTAAGAACATCTTAATGGGAATTCTATTCTAAAAGCCCATACGAAAAAGTGGAATAAATAAATATTCGGTGGTATGAATAAAAGCTATTTTATTAGAAGAAACTATCTCACATATACTTAAAAAAAAAAAAAAAAAAAAAAAAAAAAAAGCGCTTAAATATACGGTTTATACAGTTTTTAAAAATTATAAATTATTAAAAGAATATATCGTAAATATTACGAAATAAAAAATGCATAAAAAATTACATTTTATACAGTACTTTAAAACCTTATTTATATACCAATTAAATACCTAAAAAAATATTTCAGAAACTGTGTGTTTTAAATACAAGTTGAGCAGATATAGGATTGTTATTCAAGTGAAATAAGTAAATACTAGCCGCATTCATAAAAATTACTATCCATTACTATCTTTTGTATTTGATATTGAAAATAATTATTAATAAATAATGTATAATGGAAATTTTTATTTTATTTTATTTTATTTTTTTAATTCTGATTTTTAAACATTATTTTTTATTAAAATTTTAATTTATACTATAAAACTATCGATTGTTGTATCCATATGCTAGGTAAAATTCTCCTCCCCCCCCCCCTTTTTTTTTAATAAAAAAAAAAAAAAAAAAACCTTTCTTTTTAATGTTTAACTGAGCAAGTTTTTTCTTGTTTTAAATATTGTACCATAAAAAGTTTAATCCTCTTCAATTATTAAACTTTTTTTTTTTTTTTTTTAATAAATTTTAATCATACTGAATCTAAAAGAAAGAACGAAATTTAATTACATTATTTATTGTGATAATGATTTAACTAAATTTCATCTGTTAACCCAAGTTTAAAAATATTTAACATTTTATTAAAATTTTTATTTAGTGAATTAAAGAATTAATTTAATGAAGTTTAAAAAATTTAACACTAATAATTTTTAATAGTGGTAAAAATGAGGTATAAACATTTAGTTTTAGAAATTATTTTAATAACATAAAATATTTTTAAATAAATATTTAAATTAAATTATGATCGTCTTTTATAATTTCGTATTTTATAGTTTAATGGAGTAAAATTACAAATTAACAAATATAAATATTTTACAATTGAGACATATTATGAAAATCTGCAAATAGTTTGTTTAAAAAGTAATGAAAACTGCGAATTGTAAAGAAATCACTGGAGTGGAAATTTTATTTCAATCCATTCATTTAAATGCATGCTTTTTGTCATTATATAATAATAATAATAATAATAATAATAATAATAATAAAATTTTAAATGTTTTATTATTAGTATGATAAAATAAAATATGGGAAATTATTTGAAAACGTTTTGACAATTTCTACTTTATCGCAAGAAAGTTTTGTTCGTATAGCATGCGTCTAGACTTGAATCAACAGAAGAAGTACTTTTGAAAATAAATTCATTCTCAAGTTTAAAAATGTAAGATTATGAATCAAAATGTCTTTGTTCGTTCTACTTAAAATGAATTATTCAATTTAAAAATGTTTGAAATAATTTAATTGTCTTTTATTGCTTCCAATGTATTGAAAATGTATTTAATTATTTATTTATTTTTTAGGATTCTATGAAAGTGCATAGACGATTCTTTTATCTTTAATGTTTAGAAAAATAGTTTATTTTAATTGACCATGTCTTATTAAAATTCAGTAAAAGTACGCAGAAGTTTTTTTTTTTTTTAGGTTTCAGGTAATTTTACTTCCATTATACGACTGCCGTAGGTTATGGAATTATTGTACTCGGTTAAAAATGAGTATTCATCTGATTCACTTGTTTTAAGGTCTCCTGAAAGTGAAAGTAACAATAAAAAAAATGGTTTTCGATAATGGGTCAGTGCGTGTGGATATGTACATGTAATACCGGAAGTGGGACCGTAGTCTGCATCCCGGCCTAGTATTAGGGTTTCTCAAAATTTTAGGGAGAAATTTTAGGAATTTTTTTCAAAATTTTAGGGGAAAACCGATGATATTGTAAAACTTCTAAATCCGTAATGGGTAATAATTGACGTGTTATAATTGGAAATGTTGTGTTGTTTTGTATATTCAGGTTGAGCCAAACAAAATTAAGAGCCTTTACTCCATCAAAATTTAAATAATCTATAAAACAGACAGCCCTTTTATAAAATAAATTTTATTTTATGTAAATCATGCTTTCTGCATTTTCAGTACTTGGTTCGATGAAACCCTTTACTTGATATCTCTAGTGGTTTAAAATTTTTATGCTTTCTGTGACATGTCTTGTATGTATAACTCTTTTCGGATGAGCATGTTATATATGATACAGCCTTTAAATTATTTCTCTGGACAAGCATATCATATTTAAATAGAACGTTTGGTATGATATGCCTGCCCACAGAAAGAATTTAAAGGATGTGTCATATGTTAAACACCCGAGTGGGAAGGAACATTTGCAGCCATTTCATATGATACACCCGTCCCAAAACGGTTAAACCTTCTCTGCAAGATGATTAAATTTATCTCTAATTTCCACACATGCATAATTAATTAGAAAGTTTATAAGATTATTATACTGCAGAAGAATTCTGAATTATTAATGTAAGACATGAGTTTCTGTCTACCACTGACTCAATTCTATAGAAAAAAAAAATATATATATATATATATATCGGCGACAATGTTGCAGAAGTTCTGTTACTAAGCTAGTAGCAGATATGTAAAACTTTTCGGAACATAAAACACATTTAGCAGAATAAATATTGCCATTTATAGCTTCAAGCCATTCTCTCAGCAAAACACAGTTAAATTCTTTTTTCAACCACAAGTCTTGAAATTTCTTTTCATCTCAAAAACGATTCTAACGATTTTCTTCAAAGTTGCCATATAAACACCGTATAAGATGTCCTTTCGTTTGCATTAATTGGTTAGTTGAAGAAAATCGATCGGCGTCCTGTATAAGTAGAAAAATTTGAAGTCTCGCAAGCCCGTTCCTTTAAAAAACTTGTAATTTTTTTTTTTTTTTTTTTTTTTTTTTTTTTTTTTTTTCAAACTCGCCATAATGACACACTTTTAGATAATCTTTCATATGCAATTGTTCGTTTCCGGTCAGAAATTAACTTTACCAAATTTCGGTGAATTTTAGTATCACATAAACGTCTCTAATAATTTTCTTGAATATTGATAAACAAAACCTTTTTCAGATATCCTTTTGCATCTATTACGCAATTATTAAAAAAAAATCAATAGTCATCCTGTTTAAATAGGGTAAATTAGATTTCGAAAATTGGTGTTTAAAAAAAAAATGGTACTACGATTTTTTTTTTCTTAATCTGTATGTAAATTCTGTTTTTACGCATATATATTTTTACGCATGTATAATTTTTCTGTTAGACGAAATATTTTCGGTGTCTGATTTGTTAGCTCTACTTTATGTTTTTGTTAGCTCTATTTTATGTACATTATCTCCAAAACATGTATATAATACATGTAATATTATGTAATGGAAATCATGTGGTAGTTACACGCCAGATTTTTTCCCCTTTATTTTTTATACTTTAAGATTTTTTATATTGTATGCCCCCTTATTATGCCCCTTTTATTAGGCACACCACCCAGTCCTAGAACCCTCGTGCAGCCAACCGGCTATAACCAACACTTTAACTAGTCCTTTGACATTCATTGGACTTCTCTTCTTATTATAGATGTTTTGCTTCCCCCTGAAAGACGATATTTCTATTTTTAATGGTTGTACATTTTCGCACGTCTGTTTTTTTTTTCACTGTTTACTAATTCTGATTTGCTTTACTCAATATTTAAACTATAATTGCTTCTTATTTCCACGCCCCATCCCATGAAATGCCCCATCCACTCAGATACCCTTCCTATTAATAGATTAATTTACTTTATCCTAATTTTTTTATTGATTTTATGAGGGAGAGTTTTAAATTTTCTGTAGCTCAACACTCTTTACTTAATTCCAATAATGCAAGATTATGTGGCCTATTCCTCTATTTTGCAATGTTATGAAAATCCTTAGTTCCGAATAACATACGAAATTTTCAAAGTACATGTTCAAGTCAATAATGGTCATGCCAGTATCATAAATGATATTTTAAAGTTTATCAAATACATTTACTGTGAAGTAATTGAGGAAATTTATGCAAAATTTTGCCCTATTCTCTTTTGCTGAGAAAATATTAAATTTCGTATCACTTATAACGTTTTTTAAATAGAATATTTGAAAAGAATGGGGTTCTTTTCTGCATTATAATAAATATTTTTAAATATTTGGTGTGATCTTTTTCCGACAATTTGTTCTTGTGATAATATGCATTCAGATAAACGATTAACAAACAAACGAAAAAGCAAGATAAACAATATGACTAACTAACAGACTGATACCACATCGATTTAATGATTATCAGATTCATCCTACATCAAAACGTGTAAAAACATAAATAATGGGGAATCGAAAAATTTCACGAAAACCTAATCACTTCATACCTATAGCATGAAGAAGAAACTAAAATGCTTACAAACAAATCTATTTTTGCTACGTTTTTCTTTAATGCTTTCGTGTCGACGTTAAATCGCCAATTAAATTTCGTGTTTAGCTGATTCGATATTAAACATTTCTTACATATTTAGAAATAATTTTATGGAGTTTATTTGCAAATTCATTAATTTAAATTACCTAAACACACTTTTTTGTGTGTTCGTGCGAATTTTTCTGAATATATTTTATGAAATATCACTCTTAGCTTACAAAAATTGAATGAAATCTCTTTGCAAGTATCTGATTTTTGTGAAAAAGCCATAATTTTAAAGAAAATTAATCGTCTACACTGAAATATGAGTAAAAACATTTATGCGTACGTGCATATATTCATTTTAGTCTATTTATACAATTATTATATTATTATACAAATAATTACTAAAACTTGTGTAATTAAAATTAATTATTAATTTGAATTAGTGTAGATACACACATAAATAAAAAAAAAATACTTTTAAGGAAGTGTAATTAATATATTTAATTTTTTATACATATATAATTAGTTTCAATTATCTGTAACGAACTTTAAAATAAAATTAGATGTAAAAATCGATGATCATTTTTGCTACCAAAATTAAATATTTACTCTGAAGAGGTATATAACCGCTATAATAAGTAAATTTTTTTTTTAATTTCAATTATTTATTCTAAAAATAAACTTCGTATCTAATAGAAATTATATTTTTAAGATTATTAATTGATTGAATGTTTATGAAAATGTCATTCTAATTATTCAGATAGAAATAAAAATGTTATAAAAATATTCATTTTTATTTTATTTTATATAAATAAAAAGAAAATATTAGATTCATGCAAATTTTTGAGCGCCTGTTTTCAGTAAAGTTACCCGTTTTGTTCTTGAACACGATTTCAATTTTTTTAGAGAATGTCTATCTGCGTGTCGCGTGTAAGCATATTAAAAAAAAAAAAAAAAAAAAAAAAAATGTACTTATGTTTAGTTAAATGTAAATTGTGTGTATCAAAAATTTTGTAGACGCTGTATCTCACGAAACAATGAACGTTTAACCAAATTTGGTATTTTATTGGACTTTAACCGAAAGCGATGTTGATTACATTTAAGAATATATAGCTCAAAATTGACGCTGTCATTCTATCTATTTTTTGATAACTTTTAATATGGCAGTATAGGGCAAAATTTCGTATAAACGTACATAATGAGAAATATTTCTAGCGTTTCAAAGTGAAATTTAAAAGATATATTTACAATAGTAATAGTCGACCAGAAAATTTATTTGCATATCTAGGGGGATAGATTCTCCCTAGGAGAGAAATATTCCCCTGGGGGATGAGATTTTTGAATATGGGTATTTTTCAAAAGGTCAATATATTTAAAATGAATGCTTGAATCGTAAGTTTATAACAATTTGAAATAAATTTATGAATTTTTAATCGAAAAAGAAAAAAAAAAATCTGTATAGCCTAAAATTGATTTTCTTTGCATATTTAGCGTTATACTTCTATGAGCTGTATGCCGAGGTCACACTTAACCCAATTTATCTTGCATTAAAAGCAATATATATATATATATATATATATATATATATAATACAAATAAATATGAATTATGCTTAATAGAGTGTGTTCATAAAATTTAATAATTCATTATTAGCATTCTAAACCACAAATATTACAGAATATATTTTGTTAATATAATTTCAATTTAGAGTCAACTGTACTTTTTTAATCTGAATGTTTAAAAACTAAAATTATAGTTTTGAATCATCTGTAAAACGGAATTGTATTTAAGCCAATATATTTATTAAATCGTCAATGATAGTTAAAAGAAATCTGAAAATGAATATAATATTATATTTAAAAAAATGTTTTATTAAAACTAGTATGTTGCGGCCACCACACGACTTTCTTTTAAATTTTCCTATACAAATTCATTCAGTACATAGTGTAAAATTTCACAGAAAAATAAACGGAGATGTTAAAAGTTCTATTTTATATATTCATATAAATTATTGGCGAGAATAAATTTATGGCTTAGAGTGTTTTTTCTGAAGTAGGAACATTTATTTTTTTAGTTTTTATTGCGAAATTAAAGAATAAAAATCTGATGTGGGCACCACATGACTTCCTTATACACTTTTAGAAATATACATAATGTTAAAAAACATTGACATTGGACCCGAAACAGTTGGCTAAAAATATTTAAAAAAAAAAGAATTATCACCGTGTTCTGAGCTTTTCTGAAAGTTAGCTAAAAACCGATTGCAAGATTTGTACTGGTAACGCTGACGAAGGCAGCAGGGACCCGAAAAAATTGGCTAAAAGTATTAAAAAAAGGAATTTTACCATGTTCTGAACTATTCTGAAAGTTTCAAATGTCTACCTAGTCGGGAAGTTAGTTAAATAATTTTTTTGTTGGACCATATAAACGCTGCCGAAGGCAGCAGGGACCTGAAACAGTTGGCTAAAAGTATTAAAAAGATGCATATTCACCGTGTTCTGAACTATTCTGAATGTTTCAAATGTCTAGCTAGTCGGGAAGTTAGTTAAATAAATTTTCTGTTGAACCATGTAAACGCTGCCGAAGGCTGCAGTGACCCGAAACAATTGGCCAAAAATATTTTAAAAATGCGTTGTCACCGTATTTTGAGCTTTTCCGGAAGTTTTAAATGTCTAGCTAGTCGGGAAGTTAGTTACAAATCGATTCCAAGATTTGAACTGGTAACGCTGCCGAAGGCAGCAGGGACCCTATACAGTTGGCTAAAAGTATTTAAAAAATGCATTTTCACCGTGTTCTGATCTAATCTGAAAGTTTCAAATGTCTAGCTAGTCGGGAAGTTAGTTAAATAAATTTTCTGTTGAATCGCATAAACGCTGCTGAAGGCAGCAGATATCGGAAACAGTTGGCTAAAAATATTTAAAAAATGCATTGTCAACGTGTTCTGAGCTTTTCTGAAAGTTTCAAATGTCTGGCTAATCGGAAAGTCAGTTAAATTGCAAGATTTGTCTAAACCGTTTTTGAGTTATTACCGTTTTTTGATACATTATGGCCAAATTTTTGTCATTATGAACCTAATTTTCCTAAATATCTCCAAAACGGAAAATCATAGAAAGTCCAAAAAGGGAGGTGCACAACTAGATGTTATAACAAACCTATGTACCAATTCGCAACTTTCTACGTCCAACCGTTTTTGAGTTATGCGACATACCCACACACAGACGCACACACACACATACAGACGTCACGAAAATTCGTGTAAAATCCCTTATATCTCTAAAACGAGAGCTCGTGTTAAGATGACACTTGCAGGTGTGCAACTAGACATCATGAAAGTCACACGTATAAATTAGCAACATTCAGCGATCATTCGTTTTTGAACAATGTGAAATACAAAATCCATTTCACAAATCGGGATTACTATACTTCCTTATACTTTGTATAAGGAAGTAAAAATAGATAAAAGTACCGAATAAAGACAGAGAATCTCGATTAAAAAATTATTGTAAGTTTACAGAGACTTTAGATAAATAGGTCAGTAAGTTTACTGAAATTTTTTACAGTGTGGTAACATTATTTAAGATGATTTTAGTAAGCATATATGAATAATTATAACCCAAATAACAGAAGATCATTGGAGTATTCACGAAGATATGACGAAAGTTTGGAGCTCGTTGTATACAAAAATACAATTGCATAACAATTTACAAGGATGTAAAGTATATTTTTCAAGAATTGCTAAGGAACTTGGATATGAAATTTTTAATTTTTTAAAGAAATGTGTAATTTTAAATTGACTTTCTAATAAACTGTTAGAATTTTAAGCCCTTCTTATTATATATATCTTGTTATTTATTAGGTTATATATATGTATTAGTCAGAAAGATAAGTAATACAATAATAGAATAAACAATCAAATTTTATTCATTTTTTAGAATTAAAGTTAAAATTTAAATAATATTTCAATGATTTTTAAAGGAAGATGTGTATATATGTGTGTGTGTGTGTGTATGTATGTATGTATATATATAGGAACAATCATTTAATAAAACAAAATAAATTATATTGCAAATTAAGTCCTTTTAATCCAAACATTTTTCAATACATATATATTATATATATATATATATATATATATATATATATATTAGCCAAAGGAAAATTTAGAAACCAAAAAAATATTAATATTATTATTATTTTGAATTTTTGGATATTATAAATGAAAATATTTTTATTTTAACGTTTTTGAATATTTAAATGTTTTCTTTTATTATTTTTTTAAGAAAACATTTAAATGAATTTAATTTAAAATCCCGCATACCTCAAATAAAATTCTTTTAACTCTAACACTTTAAAATACTTGAACTTAATTTTCAAAGGAAAATGTAAAAACTAAGGATTAATAATAATAATAATAATAATAATAATAATAATAAAAACTTTTAAATTTTTTCCTATTGATTCTTAAATCCATTAATACTTTATTTACTTCGAGTTGTTTGAAAATTTTTAAATTACTGTCTTAATTACTTTAAAGTATTTTTTTTTTTATATATCTAGAAAGAAATTTGCGTAGTTTTTTTCTCTGAACTTAAAATATCTATTTATTTTCTGCTGAGTAAATAATTACAGTCAATTTACGTTTTGTGAAAAGTAGTTTTAAAACAATTTGCTCAAAAAATGCATGGAAATTTTTTGAATGGTATTTATTTAATGAATACCTGTCTTGACGGATTTTTTTTTTTTTTTTTTTTTTTCAATTTTATACAGTGATTTATTTTTCAAACGTTCGTTAAAACATTAATTTATTATTTTGCAGTAAAATAAACTAAACAGCTTTAGCTGTTGTATGACATGCATTTTTAAGTGCATGATTTATTAAACAAAAAATTCTTATAAAAATAATTAGCTTTATTTATAATATTACTAATTAGTATGTGTAAGTAGATAAATATCACAATTTTAAAATTAAATTACAATTTGTGTTTGTAATTTATGTTAATAAAAATGTATGCACAGTATTTAAACATCTCGATATCGGCTTTAATTTCTTAAATTTTGATTTTAGATGCATAAAACCTCTCATAAATTTGTGTAAATTTTTCACAGAATTTTATAAAATCAATGTAAAATTTTAAGGAATATGATGGAAGATATGGAAATAATAAAATTTTAAATCATTAATTATGCAAAAAAAAAAAAAAAAAAAAAAAAAAAGCGATTAAATATGTGTTTTACCTAATAAGGTCATTTACAAATTTTCAGAGTTGTTTCATAGTGAGTATTAGATGTATAGTTACATAAAATTCTTGACACACCAGTCACAAATTAAAACGTAACTGCATTTTATTTAGGCTAGCATTGTTTTAACTGGTTATGTTTGTTGGTTCTTGAAACGTGATTTCCAGTATATTTTACGGCACATGTAAACTCAAGTTAAAACAATTGAATTTATTTAGTAACTTTTTTTTCTAACGTCATACCTCAAAGTCTTTTTAATTTATAATACTAAAATTTTGAATATCAGGTAACAACGGTATGGAATACGTTCACCTATCGAAACATTTTTGTGTAGGGGCCGTACATATTTT
The DNA here is from genome assembly GCA_963930645.1 of Salticus scenicus. NCBI lineage: Eukaryota > Metazoa > Arthropoda > Arachnida > Araneae > Salticidae > Salticus > Salticus scenicus. Next base: position 355,258 of record OZ005660.1, read on the forward strand.
GAATTTACTTTGTAAAATTATGTGCTTATCTTTCGTACAATTTTGAAATTTATAATATGAGTCTAAATTTTATACCTCGCCCATTAATGCATAGCGCATTCATGTGAGGACCGCTAGTAAAATATTGCGTAAATCTTTGTTTTAATTTAATTTATGATTTCTTATTTTTAGTGCCAAATTGATGGCATCGCTATAAAGAATATCACTTTGTTTTCCGAATCTGGTATTCATTATGACTTCGTAATTTAGATAACCGTTTCATGATTTTTCACTCATCGATCATATATATGCTTTTTGCTCAGGTATAACAATTAAAGTCAAGATCAATGAAAATATATTTTATAATTTTAATTTAGAGATTTTTGTTAACCTACAAGAGAAACTAAAATTTACACATATAAAAATAAATCTGATCAACATTCTAAAATTGTAACTCTTTCTATTACAGATTCTCATTTTCCTTATTTTAAAATTATTAAAGTCCTTAACTCTGGATGCACTAATTATAATCTCTGATCTTTCTAGGAAACATAGAATACATCTAGCCATCTATAAACAATTAATAAAGCATGAGTATTAGCAACGTACTATTTCGTTTTACTACCATATTGTTTTTGAGTACATATTCAGGCGTGTATAATGCGTTACTTTTGTTATGATGAAGAAATTTAATCAAATTTCCAAACTTTTAATTTAATTTGTTCTGTATGTGAATATTAAGTGCTTGTCTCATGATATAAATATTTTAACGTTTAATTGTTGAATATTAATCAGACATAGTAGGGTGGTTGTGTATATAAAAAGCAACAGGAAATTTATCTGTTTCTCGAAGTTTTCCTACATCGAATTTTTTTCACTAAGACGAAGGGCGACTACAGATGAGGACAATCTTTAATTTTAAAAGTAACAGAAGAGTTGTTGGAGTGTTATACAGAGGCTGTTCGTACATTTTTTAGACGATTTTATTTCGCAGTAAGAAAAAATCGTTTGCATGGAGAATTTTATTTTTACAACAGTTATATTTTTGGAAGTTTTATTTATCTTCTGATATTTAGAATTTTTGTTTAGATGCAAAAACGCGCTTTTAAAAAGGCAGTGGATGGAAGGATAGGTTTCCGCTCTTTCCAGAGAGAGTTTTTAGTGAGATCTTTATGAAAAGCATTTGTCAGGAGAAAAATGGAAAAATGTCGCAACAGTAGATGAATCTTGGTCTATTTAAGTGGTTGCAATAAAAAAAGATCAATTTATTATCACAAAAGTGGGGAAAAAAATTTTTGCTACATAATTCAAAGCATCAAAAGAAAGTTTTTCTAAAAGATTTATGATTGCCACTGGTTTTTCATACAAGCGTAAGATAAAAGCAAAAAAAAAATGTGACAAAAATGTCAAAATCAGCTCTAAATACTATCAAGAACATATTTTAATTCCAGTTTTTAAAAATGAAAATCCAGATCTTTATCCACAATGCTATCAATCCGTTGAACTGTATCAAGACAAAACAAGCAGCCACACATCGCAATCCGCAATTACTTTTCTAGAAAGAAATGGAACAAAAACGGGAATTAAAACCATACCCTTCACTGATATTCCTGCTAAATCTCCTGATGTATCACTGTTGGATTTTTGTGTTTTTCGACTCTTAAAATCAACATTATCCAAACACCGACTACAACGCTTTGTGGACTTTGGAAAGCCGTTCAAGAAGAGTAGAAAAATATACCTCTTCCGATATTATAAAAAGCATTATTATCATAGAAATTACGATGTAGAATGATAGTTAAGAACAAGGGCTATCAAACTGAACAAATAAAACACGAAATATGAGTGAAATTGCTTCAGTACACTCCATCAAGGTCGTCTAAAAAATGTGCGAACAGCCTCTGTATATTATCTTTGAAGTACATTTTAAATCAGATCTGAAATATCCACTAAAATATATTTAGAATAATTAGATAGAGTGTTGAAAGTTTAAGGAATTAAAACTGGGTCAAAGTATATTCAATCAGTAATTTTATATAGTATTCGTTCCATGTTTCTTTTATTTTATATGTTCAATTAAACTAGTATTTTGTGACAATTAAAAACTGTTTTTTATAACATTGTCTGTAACAGAACCATTGTGCACAAAAATTTAATCATAGCTTTTCACAATAAACATTTTATATGTTTAGATTTGTTGAGTTTAACCAACAGATGCTGAGGAGAGGCATATAATAGCAGCGTTCCCTGCCAACTGATATGCATATTAATTAAGCCAGAATAACTTTTCAGAGTTGTCATCTAACATTTCAAGCTTGGTGCCATCAAACAACATATAAACTGTATCTTCCCGTTTATAGGAAAATGGTAGAACAGCAAAGCCAACGTTCGACCAATACTATTTGAAAATTTTGACAAATGTTTGTATGTTACTAAAAGTGATGTTGGTAAAACATCTCTGAATGACTGGTTTTTTTCTTTATTGAATAATGTTTTCAAATATTCTATGATTGTAGACACAATATTGAAATAAGGGGTTGAGAGGGCAGGTGAAACATAATCTACATAAAACAGCTTCCATAACTAACAGGTTTATAGAAAGTAGTGTGAGAACACATTAAACTTTTTCAGTTTTAAACGAAAAATTAATTTCTTTCAATTTTTGAAATAAAAAATATTTATTTAAAACTTTTTTTTAAAAAATTTATTATTTAAATGCTGGCTAGCAGTTTTTAATTCTTGTGATTTATTTTTAAACAAAACTTGAAAATTATTATTTAAACGCTGCCTTGTAGTTTTTCATTCTTCCCGTGACACTTAAATATTGTTTATGCATTCGATCCTATCGATCTCAATGGGGACGCGAAAAATTGGTCGGTAGAGAAACGAACAAGTAATTGAAAAATTGTGGGTTCGATGCTTGAGACGCTGAACTGAAAGCACGTACTGCTATTCGTCTTGGCTACAATGTTCGCATTCCCCTTCAAACTATACCTCTGGGGGGCATCGAAGCGGGGGAACCATTCTCTGTCTGTAGTGGATAACATAGTGATGGCATGTCTCCAAAATACGCTTACAAGTGTGTCCCAGAGATTCACTAATTGCCCATAGCGTAACACTAGTGCGATGTCACTCACTTACTCTCTGTGTCTGTCCTACTTTATGCGCTATTTTTTCATAAATAAAGTGCCTGGCGTATGTTATTTAGATTTGTTACAGAATCTTTTCTTTTTAAAACGGTGTAAATAACACTTTCAGTTTATGTACAGGGATTCGAAACGTAATTCTAGTACATTTCGATGCCCGGACTTATTTCTTTAAAGTATAATTTAATAATTTTATACTACACAAAAAATTAACATACTTCATAAACAGTAGATCATGTTTTCCATAGAATATAGTATATTAACATAAGTAATTCTTTTACAGAGTTATCTAAAACTATACTGATATATATAAGATATGATGATGAATTGCTAAGAATACATTAGTTGTATTATGTATACAATAATAAAATTTTAGTGCACTATGTGACGCGTAGAGAATTTTTAGACTATATACAGATTTAAAATACTGTAATCTATTTTGTACATTTCTTTATAATCTATAGTTATAAACATAGTTTTTGTACGATTTCCTCTTTAACAAATGAAAACGAAATACATTTGAAAGCTTCATTTCAGAGGTACAATACATTGCAGATAAAAGAAAAAAAAAAATAATGTTCAAGTACCTTGAGAAGAAACTTTATCCACTATGAGTGTTGTACGATTTTTATTTCTGGTTTTATTATTGTACACATATACATATATTGTTTACATATTAAATTCTTGAGTATACAAACCAATTGTGCATATTGTTCACAAAAAATGTTTTAAAAATAATGCCACAATAATAATACTAAAAATAATAATTAAAAAACGCTTCTATTCTAAAAGATACTAAACATTGCGATTTATCGTAAGTGCATTTAAAATTAATTATACAGCTTTACACAAGCAGAAAATTATTTTCATTTTAAATTGCTTCTGATTACATAAGATTCTGAAAATATTTCCATATTGAATTATCGTGGACTACGAATTCATGACTAATATTTGAGTAAAACTAAAATTGCAATGTTTTACAGAATTAAACAGATTCTTGCTCCCGAATCCTATCCGTTACACAGACAGATATCGAAAAGTACTGGTCATCGAATGGTTATATGGTCATCGACTAAGAAGTCATGTGTAAACTTTGAGCAAAATTGATTCGATGAAAGTTGGTTAGTAACTGACTGCAAGGTTTGATCTAGAATGAAAAGATAGGTTAAATAAAAACGCATAACAATTAAATGTGTATGCAAAAATTTCATAGTTTAAAAAGTTAACTTTTTATAGTTTTTAATTAAACTTTGCATTTATTTTCCAATAGCCAGCATACTTTTTCTCTTTTTAATAATATTATATATTTAATAAATTTTGATTTAGTTTATGTTTTTCTGTTAAGATTTTGTTAAGTTAGTTTATTGTTTCGTTTGTTATGCAGGCTGTTAATTAATAAATTTTGTTTCTTTAAATATTTGCATTTCATCCCCTAATGAATTTTTTCACCCTTCTGAGCTTCTCCTACATAAAGGAATTTTTTATTCTTATTGGTCTTTGTGGTTTCTGTGATCTTGTATCTGTTGCTTGACTTCTACTACGCTTAATAAATTATTATATATATATACATAAACGTAAGAAAAGAGTTTTCTAAAAAAAAATTATCCTAAAAATATATGAACAGTTCTCATTGTTTAAAAGAAGATATCTTTTCTTTTCTTTCTTACTTTCTTTTCCTTTCTTTTTTTTTTTTTTTTTTTTTTTTTTTTATGAAATTAATCTCTACATTGAACTTTATCTTAAATATTGTATTTTAGCGAAAGTATATAGTCCCCATAAAGCAAGATAAAGGATAAATTAAGTTATGTAATCAAATTTTTCTCTTTTATGAAAGCATTATTTCCTTGAGTAAAGCCTGCATTCGTGACAAAAACGCCCTGCTTCTACTAAAAAGATTAAAGGATCTCGGATAAAGTTTTTTCCTAGTCACTGAAATTCTCTGACGTTTTTATTTATAAGCAAAAGATTTGTTTGAAAAAAGTATCTCGGAAATATAAATTTGCGAAATTTATTTTCAAAATGAAGAATAGTTATTCTTATCCCTGTCAAAAAAGTTTAATAATGTTTATGAAATAGACTCATCTATCTATATTTAACTTAAAACAGTTTTATTAAAAATAGCACACATAGCGCAATTGGTTTATATACAATGACTCACAAAAGAATTTCAGTATATTAATGTCAGAGAGACTTTTATTTATATTTTCAAACTATGAAATGCACAACAATATTAACATGTATTAGGCAGAAAGATCATCACATTTCTTATAGAATGTAGTATCCTCTAAGAAACTTTAAAAAAAGCACCACTGTCGCCTTCAATTCAAAATTTGATTTTAACTTAAAAAAAAAAAAAAAAAAAAAAAACTCTGAAAGTTTTCTGATATTATTCGAAGAATCCGATGATTTAGTGACTATCAATAATTTAAAATCCATAAAAAGTTAAATGTTTCTACAATTCAATACTAGTACTGCAAAACAAGCAACATACATTACTTTCAAATACACAGCCTAAAATTTAACTATAATTTAATTTTAAAAAGAAACATCACGCATAAATTGAGAGACCACAGTCTTCAACAATTAAAACTAAATTTATCTTTATTTTATTTTATTTTATTTTTTGTATTAATTCATACGCCTTCAATTGCATTGTATCATACAGAACTAATATCCTGTGCCCTCTAAATCTGTGAGTGATTTTTTTAATGAAATTTTAGTTCAGGTTTGGCTGCATATTTAAAAATAATGCCTGTTGTTTGTTTTGCAGTTACATTAATAAATTGTAAAAACACTTAATTTTTTTTAATGATTTATATATATATATATTCAATTAAATCATTTATAAAGGGGCAGATTCTTCGAATGATATCAAATAATTTTCTCACATTTTTTTTTCTTTTCTTAAAATAAGATTTTGGGCAGTCATGCTTTTATAAAATAATTTAGAGGATATGTACATATATATATATTAATCTGTACATCGTACAATCCGCTAACAAATAATGTCGCTTTTTAGTAACATATCCCTGCTTTTTGAAAATCAAAAGTGATACCATATAACATTATTAAGATAAAACCATTTAACGATATTTTTTTAACTTCCATATGCAAAATATAAGGAATTAATGTGAAACCGTTTTACGAAATGGATCTTTTATCTCGCCTAGCTCGAAAACAAATTGTAATAGAATGTTCTAAATTTATATTTTAAACTGTCATTACATCTAGTCTTACTTCTTCAATTTTAATTAATCTATACATCGTACAATCCGCTAACAAAAAATGTCACTTTTTAATAGCATATCCCTGCTTTTTGAAAATCAAAAGTGATACCATATAACATTATTAAGATAAAACCATGTACAGTCGGTCACAAAAGTGTCCGAACACTAGCAAAAATTCCTATGTAAAAAAAGTACACTTCATACGGTTTTGTTAAATAAATCCTTATCGAATCATGTTCTTAGACTGACTAAGAAAAGGATTCGACAAGGATTTATTTAACAAAACAGTATTAACTCTACTTTTTTTACATAGGAAATTTTGCTAGTGTTCGGACACTTCTGTTACCGACTGTAACGATATTTTTTTAACTTCCATATGCAAAATACAAGAAACTAATGTGAAACCGTTTTACGAAATGGATCTTTTATCTCGCCTAGCTCGTAATCAAATTGTAATAGTTTTAAATTTATATTTTAAACTGTCATTACATCTAGTCTTACTTCTTCAATTTTAATTAATCTATACATCGTACAATCCGCTAACAAATAATGTCGCTTTTTAATAACATATCCCTGCTTTTTGAAAATCAAAAGTGATACCATATAACATTATTAAGATAAAATCATGTAACGATATTTTTTTAACTTCCATATGCAAAATATAAGGAACTAATGTGAAACCGTTTTACGAAATGGATCTTGTATTTGGCCTAGCTCGAAAACAAATTGTAATAGAATGTTCTAAATTTATATTTTAAACTGTCATTACATCTAGTTTTACTTCTTCAATTTTGATTTTGATACCACTTCTCACTTTAAACATATCCCCTATTTCTCGTGATTTCTGTATGCATGTGTTTGTCATATTGCATAACTTAAAATGTTGAACCTAGAACACTGCAAATTTGTATATAGGTTTTTTATAATGTCTAGTTATGCACCAATTCTTATGTTCTTTATATGACTTTCTGATATGGATATATTTACGCAAATGTTATTCATAATGACCAAAAACCGAAAATAACACTGGTCTAAAGTGGTTCGGTAACAACAGTCAAATTATTATTTTTATTATTAATTCCAATTTTTATTTATCTGCAAGTAAAAATGTCCCACCACGTCATATTTTTCTGTCAGAGTATCAGAAAATGGCAATTTTTACGATTTTTTTTATCATTTTCACAGTATCACAGGTGGTAACCCTTCTTGCTGGCAACACAGAGTCCTGGCAACTCAGAGTTCAGGCAGCCATGTTTGTTCCAATTTTTTGTTAAGGTATCAGAAAATGGCAAATTTCACTATTTTTTTTATTATTTTTACAATACAGTCGACAGCAAAAGTATCCGAGCACTAGCCAATAATTCCGATGTCAAAAAAGTACATTTAATACTAATTTCTTAAATAAATCCTTGTCGAATCTTGTTCTTAGACTGGCTAAGAACATGAATCGACAAGGATTTTTTTAACAAAGCAGTCTTAAGTGTACTTTTTTTAGACAGGGATTATTGCTAGTGCTCAGATACTTTTGCTTCGGACTGTATCACACAAGGTAACCTTTCGTGCTATCAACCCTGCCTCCTGGCCATCCTCTCTGCTGGCAACCCCTGTTTGGCAACCCTGTATTCGTACCTTATCTTCCTTTTTTTTTTCTTTTGGTATTCTAGTTAACAGATATTTTTTGTTAAGTATGATTGTGCTCTTTTATAGTTAAAGTTTCATGTTCAAAATGGCAAGTTTTCAATGTAGAACTTGTAAAACAGGACCCGATAAGTTTTTCTCTGCTAAAATTTTATCATATTCCTGTAAAGAAATTGCCGCAATGGGGATATCATCAAAATTAACTAATGCTCCAGGTATGTCACCAAAGTTTTCCTGATTGCGCTTCTGAAAAATTTCAGGAATACAGGAAACTCCTATTGGAAGTCTTAGGAATTTACAGCAGTCAAATGGTGCACTGAAAGTAAAAAGAATATTACTATCATTATCTAAAGGTATTTGAAAAAACCCAGCTTTCAAGTCTAGAACAGAGAAAACTGATTTATTACATAATTTTGTCAAAATCTCCTCAGTTGTTGGAATATGTTCTCTTTTAATAGCTTTATTGAGATCTTGAGGATCAAGGCATAATCTTAATGAATCATTCCCCTTCTCAATTATCACCAAATTACTAACCAACTCGATGGCTGATCTACTTTTGCTATGATGCCCTGACTCTCTAATTCTTTTAATTTTAATTGCAATTTAGGTTTTAAGCTTAATGGTACCCTTCAAGGTGTTCTTACATTAGGATTCACTGGATCATCTACTACAATTTTATATGTGTCATTAAATTTTCCCACACCCTCTATCACTTGTAAATTGTTGAGAATAAATTGATATTTTAAAGAAAATACATTTATATAATTATCTAGCGTACCTTTATTTGGATACTTAACATTATTGACAAAACGAATCAGACCTAATTTAATACAAGCTTCAAGTCTTAATAATGAACGTGGTTGATTATTAAATATTAAGAGAATTTCAAGTGCATGATCCTTATCATCAACAACACAGTGTAGCTTTATAGAGCCAATTGGTTTAACTTTAGATACCCGAAAAGCTTCTAATATAATATTACAGTTTTTATCTTGCTGTTACTGTTCAATGTTTGAAAAATTTTTATAGGCAAAACATTTACTTCTGCTCCAGAGTCTAACTTAAAAGTCACAGTTTTTCCTTCTACACGCACAGTTTTAGTCCATTCTTTTTCAGTGGCAGCTGAATCAATTTTTCTCACTCTCTGTATATTTAAAGAATTCACAAAAAATTCATCATCAGAATCACTATTTGTAGTTTCGCTTGTCGTTATGATCATTTTGAGACAAATTCTGCACTTGTTTAAATCTACACGCAGATGAAAAATGATTCATGCTTGCACATTTAAAACATTTTTTCGCATAAGCTGGGCAATGGCGTACCCAGAAGGGTGGCTGATGGGGGCTGCAGCCACTCCCGAAATTTTGTAGAATGTTTAAAAATGTTAAGATTCCTTACTTTTAGTAATAATGTTAAAAAAAAAAAAAGAAAAAAAAAATATTTTTAATTCCTTTTATCTCTCTATCTCTCTTTCTCTCTTTCCTCTCTCCCTCTCTCTCCTCTTTATTATCTACCATATATGTTAAAGAAAATATTCCCCTTCATTAACATTCTATTAGTAACATAAAATGCTGTAACATGGGTCCAAAGTTGCCAAATATTCAGCTCGTGGCCATGTATAACTGCTAAATAACAAAAATTTTAATGAAAACAACAGTTGTTTTAATGTTTGTCTATGTAATTTCATTGTAGAGTTGTTGGGTCAAATTTCTGAAAATGAAATTCTGCTACATCCACGTTTAGCTGTCTCTTGAATTAGTGCCATAACTCGGAAATTAGAATGTTTGAAAGTGACTCGAGTGATAATTTTTAAATCGTGTCATACATTTTTTTGCCGTAATAAATACTATTCAGTAGGTCTAAACTACAAAAGCAGTTATCAATTAGTAGCGTCGCACTTCAGCTGCCTAGTAAGCAGTTTCTAAGAAGTTCTGCAGTAAAGGTAATATAGAGTCTTGTACGATTTTCCAATGTGTAGAATAACTGACCTCCAAACTTGATATTGATTTCTGAAAAAAAGAAGATTATCTGTTCTTCAGAGAATCTATTCAAATCTACCAAAATATGGTCCAAAAACTTATTATTATTATTTTTAAACCCATACAGCTAAAATTACATCATATTTAAATGACTGTTTCTTCACATAATTTACATAACTACCACTATTGTTATTACTAAAAGAATTTTGCTGAATAAGATTTCATTTTTCTAATATATATATATATATATATATACATATATTAATCAATTTTATTAACAAACAGTTTAATTTAAATTTCTTTCAACGAGAAGTCATGAAAAGTCTATGCATATTGTTATGAATTTGTTAATTGTAGTCATTTTTATATAATTTCATTCAAAGAGGCTTGATCAGGTTATAAAATGTTAATTTTCAACATTTCTACTTTGTTTTCGCGTTAAAATAGCTTATTTTACCTTAAAAACTCGTAAAAGGCTTCATTAAGGCAGACAATGGCTTTGGCGCCAAATTTGGCGACCTCGATGAGAAGATCTTTACTATCGATATATCAAATATGGAAGCTCTAACTTAATTGGCTGGGAAGTTTCTCGAACTTTCTCCAATTTCTACGTGCGTATTTAAAGAATCGAATTGCGTCAAATCGATGCGTTCCGCCAAGACATCGAAGAATGCTTAAAGAGCACTGAGTCTCTTTCGATCACAGCTTTTGTTGTGTGTAAATGCTATGTTACAGTTTGTGCTATGAATTTTGAGGCTGTCAGCTGTTATTTAAGCTGTATTTTCTGGTGATACTGAAGTTGATAATTGGTTTATACACCTGTAATCTTCTAGAATTCTCTGAGAATAAACTTTTGAGCCTCTGCAAGATTCGCCTTTCATTCGGACACAATTCAGAAACCATGAATACACAATAACATAGAATCAAAAATGAGTTTTTAAATGTGTCGGAAAATGACCTTTTTTATGAGAAATTTCTTCCTTTTTCGTTATTTTCACAAACTTTAATTAAACTTTTTTGTAAATATATATATATATATATATATATATATATTGTTGACACAGGTTAATATTCAGAGTATAGTGCAACCACGTTTATTGCGTCGAACATTGAGAACAATTCCAAAGGCTTGGAGAGGTGCCAAATTGACCAACAGATTAGGATTTGTAAACATCCAGTCATTCAGAACCTTATTTTCTCTCAGGCACAAGGGTTATCACATCTAGGTTAACACTGTACTCGTGGAGTTAACACTTCTGCAGAAGCGCTCCCATGGTCGCAAGAAACGTGGTAGCAGAATTACAGGAATTTCTGTACACTGGGAAACACATTATCGAACTTAACTCAGCCCACCTCGAAATAAAATCCTGAATACGCAATTGAAGCTGGGCACTGTCCTCTGACATGACGCCTATTGCATTTCTTGTACAAAAACATTTCACTAATTGATATATCATCTCGCCACGTTTTTTTTTTCTTTTCTGATTACCATTCCGCCCGATTTAAATCCCCCTGTCTGTCTGTGTTTCATTGATTATTTTTGTACACTGTTCACATTTTGTTCTCTTAATGTTTATGCACGTATTTTACTTAAATCAGCTGCTCTGCCAAGCTCAATCGCTTTGCTCAAGCTTTAATCATTTTCTCGCCCACAGCGATCTTTCTTGTAAATTAATGTCAAACACACCCATAACAATGCGATCCTTAATGGTTCGGTCTGTTTGATCTCCGAACTCACAAGATTTTACAAGCTTTTTCAGATCCGTCACGAAAGCATCAAATAATTCCCCTTTCCCTAACAACACAATTTCTCCGAAAGGCATCCTCAGGATGGCCTGACGATAAAAGGGAAATCCTATGGACCTCCTCAGAACGTTCTGTGGACAAGTGTGCTGTTCCTCTTGTCTTCGTCTATTTAACAAGAATCTATGCACCACAACATTCTTTTTAGGAGTCGTGAATACTTCATATCTTTCAATTACTTTATCATAATCACCCTGGTCTTCGATTGAAATATTGAATACATTAAACACTTCAACAGCTTCTTCACCTGCTGCATTTAGAAATATTGCCTCTTGGACATCTTTATCCTTTGAAGCATTTTCCGAAGCTTTCATGCAGATTTCAAACAACTGCTTGAAACGTCACCAATTTTCGGCAACATTGCCTTCAAAACATGTCTTGCGGTTCATGATCAAACTCCATCTTAATTATCTATTTTACAAATCAATTACTTGTTCACACGACCACGGCATGTTATATTCATTATAATTTCTTTAGATTATTATTATTTTAAAATAATAAATCATAAATCATAAGCACGTTGTTTATTAACTACTTAATTGCTACTAACCATATATATCAGTAACAACCAATGTTGCCATATACATGTAACAACTTTCGAATGTAATTTAAAAAAAGAACTAGCAAAATCACGCTTTGTTAATCATTTGTATTATAATTACTAATTTCAAAGAAAAAAAATGAACACAACTATAAAATTTTCTCTTTTGAAATATGATTTTTAAAGGAAGTGCTATCAAAGGAAATTCACACATTAGGAATAAAGCTTCTGTTTTATCATTATAATATAGCTGTGCAGTAAAAGTACTGCAAACAAAGTAAAAAAGATAAGAACTCTCGTTAAGTATTTCCTGTTTTAATGTAGATAACGAGGAACTGGAGTTGAATACATTTTAATTTGTTTTCCGAGATTTTAACCACTAAAATGTACTTAACTGTTATTTAAATCCCTCAGATATTTAAATTATCAGCAAAGATGTAAAACATTCTGTTGCAATGTGTAATTTTAGACGGTTGATAATTTAAATATACCAAAATTTTACAGTTCTAATGTTAAAAATTTGTTTTAATTTTAAATAAGTTATAAAACAATAATCGCTTAACTTCCTTTAAATGATCGAGTACTTTTAACCATGGTAAAACTCTATTGTTTAAATTATAACTTTAATTTAAAAGTGTAAAAGTATATATTATTCGATGGTATGAATCTTTAACAAATTATTTTTTAAAATAAGATTTCTTTCTTTTTTTAGGTATTTTCGTGTTAATAACATGCAAATGGTTAATCTTTATTATGAATTGAAGTGAGTTGACTAATAAATTAGTTTGGAAATACGTTTTAGATCCACAGTTCACTATTTGTTTTATGCTAGTCTATATTTATTTTATCGCTACTTGTGTTAACATTTAGGCAATCTTTGTTACCCTAAAGTCATGATATGCAGTTAAATCGAAAGCAAATTTTTATGAGCATGGCAGGTTATTATAAAAAATATATAAATAAATAAATAAAAGAAAAAAATATTAAGCTTTGTTAAACTACAGAATTATTTTTTTTTTTTACAAAATTCATTTACTGTATTTCACTAAAAAAAGGAAAGATTAAAGCGTTACAATTTTCTCTTCAAAAATATAATTAAAAACTTATTTATCTTAGGGAGTTTAAATTTGACAAATTAAATGTAAAATATTTGTCTGGTGATACTTTTAAAGTGAAAGTACCACAAACACGTTAAAATGGATATCATTACTCGCAAAAGTTTCCAACATTATTTCAAGTTTCGAGAAAGTTGAGTTTTTGACAAGAAACTAAAGTTAAAATAGTGTTATATTTTGAAAATTAAAATACATTTAAGTGATTTGATTTAACTCTCACTAGTATTTAAATTACTAATAGATACAGAAAGTAACCTGTTATTAAGTTTAGAATGTTAAAACTTTAAAGATAGAGATATTTATATTTATATTTAAATGATCGAGTACTTTTAACCATGATAAAACTCTAGTGTTTAAATTATAACTTTAATTTAAAAGTGTAAAAGAATATATTATTCGATGGTATGAATCTTTAACAAATTATTTTTTAAAATAAGATTTCTTTTTTTGGTATTTTCGTGTTAATAACATGCAAATGATTAATCTTCATTATGAACTGAAGTGAATTGACCAATAAATTAGTTTGGAAATACGTTTTAGATCCACAGTTCACTATTTGTTTTATGCTAGTCTATATTAATTTTATCGCTACTTGTGTTAACATTTAGGCAATCTTTGTTAGCCTAAAGTCATGATATGCAGTTAAATCGAAAGCAAATTTTTAAGAGCATGGCATATTATTATAAAAAATATATAAATAAATAAATAAAATAAAAAATATTAAATTTTGTTAAACTACAGAATTATTATTATTATTATTATTATTTTTTTTTTTTTTTTTACAAAATTCATTAATTTCATTAAAAAAAAAAAAAATATTAAAGCATTAAAATTTTCTCCTCAAAATATAATTAAAAACTTATTTATCTAAGGAAGTTTAAATTTGACAAATTAAATGTAAAATATTTGTTTGATGATACTTTTAAAGTGAAAGTACCACAAACACGTTAAAATGGATATCCTTACTCGCAAAAGTTTCCAAAATAATTTCAAGTTTCGAGAAAGTTGATTTTTTGACAAGGAACTAAAGTTAAAATAGTGTTATATTTTGAAAATTAAAATACGTTTAAGTAGTTTGATTTAACTCTCGCTAGTATTTAAATTGCTAATAGATACAGAAAGTAACCTGTTATTAAGTTTGGAATGTTAAAACTTTAAAGGTAGAGATATTTATAATTTTATTTAAATGATCGAGTACTTTTAACCATGATAAAACTGTATTGTTTAAATTATAACTTTAATTTAAAAGTGTAAAAGAATATATTATTCGATGGTATGAATCTTTAACAAATTATTTTTTAAAGTAAGATTTCTTTCTTTTTTTGGTATTTTCGTGTAAATAACATGCAAATGGTTAATTTTTATTATGAATTGAAGTGAGTTGACTAATAAATTAGTTTGGAAATACGTTTTAGATCCACAGTGCACTATTTGTTTTATGCTAGTCTATATTTATTTTATCGCTACAATCTTTGTTACCCTAAAGTCATGATATGCAGTTAAATCGAAAGCAAATTTTTATGAGCATGGCAGGTTATTATAAAAAATATATAAATAAATAAATAAAAGAAAAAAATATTAAGCTTTGTTAAACTACAGAATTATTTTTTTTTTTACAAAATCATTTATTTCACTAAAAAAAGGAAAGATTAAAGCGTTACAATTTTCTCTTCAAAAATATAATTAAAAGCTTGTTTATCATAGGGAGTTTAAATTTGACAAATTAAATGTAAATTTTTTGTCTGGTGATAAAGTCTGTTATTAAGTTTGGAATGTTAAAACTTTAAAGATAGAGATATTTATAATTTCATTTTTATTTTATTTTATTAATTATAAAGAAGAAAAAAATCGTTTACATTTTTTAAAAAAATGTATTCAATAGCTGCATTATTTTTATTATTAACCAACTTCAAAAAAGAAGGAAGGTTCTCAATTCAAACCGTATGTTTTTTTTTTTTATGTTTGTTAGCTCATAACTTCTGAACGGATACCCCGATTTTGATACTTTTTGTTTTGTTGAAAAGGTCTTGGTCTGAAATAGGTCCCATTGTAATATCTTTACGATCTAAAGAAAATACAGGGTGCCCCAAAAAATCAGTCCCAACTCTTTTAACTGCTAAACGGCTGCAGCTATAGTGATAAAAATGGTATGTTAGTATAGCAAAGTGGCCATGCAGTACAAGGTTAAACCGCCTGCAGTGCCACCTGGTGGAAAATAGCAGAGTTAGTGTTCCTATCTCAAAAACGGTTCTAGAGAGAAAAGTGAATTACAAAGTTGAAGAGTAGTACAAAAATATTGTTTAGACATTCATGCTAGCGTTCCTATCTCGGAAATGGCTCAAGACAGGGGAAAAAGTGAATTATAAAATTGCAGAGCATCATCGATTTAGTACGAAAAGATAGTTTAGACATTGATGCTAAAAATAGAATGCTAGAAACGTGCATTTGTTTGTTCGCAATTTCTTACTTTATGCACACTTGAGCTACATTGCACACGTTGTAACGTAGCTGGTGAGACATACGCTATATAGTTCAAAATACGGTTACTTGATACTTTTTTTTGTTGTTGTTGTAAAGATCTTGGTCTGAAGTACGTCCCATTATAATAGCTTTACAATCTAAAGAAAATAAAGCGCCATCTGGTGAAAAACAGTGGAATTAGTGCTCCTATCTAAAAAACGGTTCAAGATGGGAGAAAAGTTAATTACGAAGTTATAGAGCATCATCGATTTACTACGAAAAGACAGTTTTTAGACATTATTGCTAAAAATTGAACGCTTAAAACGTGCATTTGTTTCTTCACAATTTCCTATTTTGCGCACACTTGAACGACATTGCATATGTTGTAGCGTAGCGGGTGACAGTTATGCTACGTGAAATTCAAAGTATGGTTATTGTAAGCGGTCACATCGATTAACGCATAGACGTTTTAAACCGACTTCATAAAGGAAGAGATTCTCAATACAAACCATGTTTCTCATTGTTGTTGTTGTTGCTGAAATTTGTTAGCTTATAACGATGATTTAATTTTAATACTTTTTTTGTTGTCGTAATGATCTTGGCCTGAAATAGTTTTCATTATGATTTCATTAAGATATAGACAAATTACAGGATACTCACTAAAGTCTGTTCTCACTCTAACTGCTGAACGCATACAGCTACACTGGTAAAAGTAATATAAGTATCGATGTTGAAACTTCTGTCCGTCAGCTGCAATGCATATTTTGCTCTTTGTTTGAACTATACGCTTCACAATTTCCAGCGCAGCGGGTGACACGTATTCACTGTAAAGTTCAAAGTATATGCCTAACAAAATTTTTGGTTACGAATACAGCGTATCCGTTCTTTAGATTTCTAAAGACATTTTAATTTAATGTATGTTCATTCAATAGATAGTTTTTTGCTCATATCCGATAAAGGCAAGAAAAGTGACACAACTTAAAAATGCAGCATTTGAGAAAAATCAACTAAAAAATAACTTGACTAGAATAAAACTGGCATAACTGTCTCTCGAGTGGATAACTTTGTAGATGGAGATGTAACTTTTCTTTCTATCTTTTTCTTGGCGATAAATGTCCGAACTACTTCAGCATCAAATTAAAAAAAAATGTCCAGAAATATTAATAAGAAAATACCTTTATATAATGCTGAATTAGCTTTTATACCAAGCGTGTTTCATCCGCCGTACTAAAAAAACAATGAGATCAGGAGTTATAGTAAAAAGCTTATTGTTGCTATTTAAAAACTAGTTGGCATAGGTGGACTCATAGGTGCTCAGTTCCCCATCATATTTATGTTCTCAGAAATTTCTAGTGCGAGACATATTATAATCATGTTCAAAGAAATGAATCTGACCAAAGCTTGATACAGCGACAGAATGAAATCCCCGCCTAATAGGCTATCCACCGTTCACTTCGATATAATTATCTTATTCTAATCTATTAATTTATTTATCGGGGTCAATTCCGTTGTTTAGTTTTTATGCTATTATTTCCAATGCAATAATCCTCAAAATTCATATTTATATGAAAAATTTACAATTTCGCTTTGTTGATAAAATCGTAAATTACGAATAATTTACGAAATTTTCCTATTAGAATATTTGTATTCAATCATGTTCAAACCAATATCATAAACGTAATTTTGAAGTTGTCTAATGTATTTAGGATCCTCAAAATGGAAGTTTATGCTCAATTTTGCGTTATTCCGACATGTTAAGTAAATCGTAAATTCCAAATAACTTACGAATTTTTTAAATTGGAAAAATCATAGTCTATGATATTCATGCCAGTATCCTAAATAATATTTCGAAAGTGGCTTGACATCTTTACGATGAAAATATCTCTCAAGATTGACGTTTATGCGAAATTTTGCTCTATTTTGCCATGTTAAGAAATTCGTAAATTTCCAATAACTTACGAAATCTTTATATGAAAAAATTCATAGTCATTAATATTCATGCCAGTGTCCTAAATAATATTTCAAAAATAGTCAGACATCTTTACGATG
Source organism: Salticus scenicus (assembly GCA_963930645.1). Taxonomy (NCBI): domain Eukaryota; kingdom Metazoa; phylum Arthropoda; class Arachnida; order Araneae; family Salticidae; genus Salticus; species Salticus scenicus. The sequence goes on from OZ005660.1 coordinate 373,195, forward strand.
AAAATATCTCTAAACATTGACGTTTATGTGAAATTTTTCCCTATACTGCCATGTTAAGAAATTCGTAAATTTCCAATAACTTGCGAAATTTTCAAAGTAGCATATTTATAGTTACTGATGTTCATTCCGGCATCAAAACTGATATTTTAAAACTGGTATGACATTTTTAGAGTAAAAAGTTTACATTTAATGCACGTTTAAGTGAATTTTTGTCCTATTCTCCCATGTTAAGAAAATCGTAAATTTCTCATAACTTACGAAGTTTTTAAATTCGTATGTTGCAAATGAATAGGGTTCTTGCCAGTGTCGAAAGTAATATTTTAAAACTGATCTGACCTCTCTGCGACAATTTGTTCTTGAGATATCGTGTACACAGACTGACCTAACGGACTAACGGACTAACAGACTAACGGACTAACAGACACCCTACAGACAGACACCATACAAATTTTGTCATTTTCGGATTCCTCACATCTGAAAACGTGTAGAAAAGTAAAAAAACCGAGGTCGAAAATTTTCACGATTACCTAAGTTCCCCATACCTATAGTATGATGGGGAACTAATAATGGAATTTTTGCCATAATCCATTTTATACCACTCTACAAATATTAAGATTTGTAGCTAATGATATAATAAATGTCTTTTCTGAGACTTTTTTAAAAAATGCCACCTTATTATTATATAAGTTTAAAAATAAAAAATTTAGGAAGCATTCAGAAGCTGAGTATAATTTAAAATAAACCTCATGAAATTCTCTTTGAAATGAGGTCTCAAACAGCTCTCTCCGTCTGACAGAACTTGGAAAATTAGAGTTTGTACAAACCAACAATAATTTTATTTTTTCTTTCTTTCTTTCTTTTTTTTTTTTTTTATTTAAAAATAATTGTACAAAAATCCAGCGAGATATAAAAATTAGAAAATATACTATCTTTTACAACCTTAATAAGAATAATTCCCAGAATTTCTGTTGGGATCTTAAAGATTGAAAATTTAATATTTTGTTTGATTTGACACATAAAGTAATTCAAATAGTTATATTCACCATCAGATGACAGCGCTACCAAAGAAGGCCTTGGATGAAAATGGGAAATAAAACCATCGAATCATGGCTCCCTGCGATTCAATTCAATCGCAGGTAGCCATGATCGAATAAACATAAATAAAATTCAGCACCGGCATACGACGCATGCGCGAAATCTGCAGGAAAGTGTATGAGTTGCTTGTCACCGGCTAGACCCTCCGTGACCCTAGCCAAGTCAACAAAACAACAGCGAATCTCGCCGATCGCGGGTACTGCTTTCTAACATTATCGCCAGCTGTCCTAACGAACGCCAGCGACTCAACAATAATCGCATTGAATTAAACTCTTAAATTTTAAAGCATGATGTTAAAATATCAATAAATTAAAAAAGTTCATGATGGACGGTGTAAATATTTTTATTTATTACTAGCCGCCTTCGGCGACCAGCTGGTTCGCGATCCCTGAAAAATCCGACTTTACGAAATTCCCGCTCTGTGGCGCCTGCGGCGCCTTTTTCCCGTATCAGGTCTAATAACAGCTTATTGATATAGCGTGAAAATAGCTAAGTCCCGCTCGGTGGCGCCTGCGGCGCCTTATCCCCGTAAAATATTCACAATCGAATTATCGGGCATTAAAACTACATACTACGAAATTTCGACTACTGCAAATACTGCAAAAAAATAAAAGAAGACAATCCTTTTTCCAATAAATATGTCATTTTTTTAATTATTCATATATTTTCATGAAAATTGAACAGTAGCTTTATAATATGCTGTCTAGGCCGAATATTAATTCAAATGTAACGTGAATGAAAATTTGAAAAAAATTGAAAATTGCAATTTTTCCCCCCAGTATAAAACACATGATATCTTAATTGATTACAACCATTTCCGTTTTCATCACAGACATCACAGACAGTTGTCTCGTATGTGTTTTGTTTCCGATCGAGACCGCTTAGAAAATCGTCTGCCTGTTGAGATCGCTTTTTGATTAAGACATAGGTCTACATTTTAATTAATATCTCCGCAACTAATTAAAATTTTTAAATTCTGTTTTGACTATCCCCTCGGGCAGGCTTCTGAGCACCCGTATGTCAAATTTTGTAGTTCTGCGTTCAGTAGGGGCTGAACGTATAGATGCTCAGACAGACAGACAGACAGACAGAGAGACAGACAGACATCTTCTTTTATTATTATAGATTCTAATTTTAGAATTTCTAGAAACTATTGCATATTGCAATAGTTTATAAAAATTTGAGATTAATATACAAAATAAAACAGAACTAAACACATATAAATGTAATATACTTAAACAATAAAAGAAATATGTATCTGAATTTCGATGGATTCATAAATTATAATACCAACAAAAAATATATTTTAATTAATTGTGTATCTGAATATTTTTTTTACATAAGAGCAAATGATATAAACCCACACACACACACACACACATTCAGGAGAGAGGAAAAAAAAAAAAGGAAGAAAGAAATTGATTATTAATAACATGATTTAAAAGCAATTTACTGATGAAAATCTAAAATAATAATAATAATAATAAATAAAGGAAAAACTAAAAGGGAAAAGAAAATAAATAACGGGAAACGTTAAATATATTTTTATGAAAAACATTTTAGCTTTCAGATTAAAAGTCAAAATGCTTTATATGTTAAATTATTTTACATCATAAAATGTAGTGAAGAAAATAAAGTGGGAAGGAATTTTTTTTATAATCTTTCAATATAGAACAATTACATATTTCTTACTGAGGAATTTATCAAAAAAACAATACTTGTAATCTCTGTAATTTATACTAGCTTAGATTCATAGTCTTAAAATTTACAATACGTGGGTACTTCTTGAAATTGCTTTCTATGTAAATCGAAAAATTAGAGGGCGGAACTTCAGAAAAGTAAAGGTTTGGGAAAAAGACTCTATAGGCAGAAACTCTATAGGCGTACTTGCCAATAGTCTCATTAATAAACAGAAGTTTTTTTTTTTTTTTTTTTTTTTTCACAACCCGCCTTTTTTTTTCACGCCAGTCTGTTTTCGGATTAATTTTATACTTATTTAATCGTAACTACATTTGGAGATAATTACTCTAAAACTAAAATTGTGTGAAAAAGGGGAGTGCACTAAAAAAAAATCTTCATATTCATTACTAGGATGTCGGCAAATACGTATATAGGGCTATTCCGCATAATATGGAAATTACTTTGTACACACAGTCGAACCTCGTTAAATAGGATCTCAAGGTGGATAAAAAATTTGCTCATGTTATCTTTAGTTTGTGCTATCAATAACTCAGAAACTAATCTTTATTTTGACGGGGATTGTGGAAAATTTCATGTTAAAATTAATTCACGTTAAGCGTGTTCACGTTAACGAAATTCGACTGCAGTTACAGGATGATTCCTTATTGCACCCACAAATTCAGGGGAGTAATAGATTAGCACATATGAAGCATAAATCAGTATATTTAACTGTCCTAACTCAACTGTTTTCAAGTTACTGGGGGGGGGGGGATAAAGCCAAAAAGCTAAAAAAAAAAAAAGTTCATTTTCATTTCTGAAGTTTCTAAGCACGCTACACAAACATAATGTCCATATTTAGAAACAGCAGACAAAATCCTACAAAATTGTGTCAAAGTGTTAGAATATCTATATTCAATGATGAGTTAAATGCACTGGAGCAGTGAAAAAATGAAAAATAAAATATACGCCCAAATATTTAATCAATAATTTTGCAAAAACTATTCAAGCTACAATAAATTAACTGTACTAAAAATTGGCCAATTTGAATAGTTTTCGAATAAGCTTACAATGACCCATATCGGTTGAATAGAGCAGGAGAAATTTAGTTTATTTGTTATACTATTCGTTTCCATGTTTTCAAAAAAAGAGACTCCGCCCATCACGTAATGAAAGTACGCTAACAGCTTCCTAAGGTATTTCACTTTTTATGATACTTATATGTATTAATTGAAAGATTATTTATTACATAAACATTAATTGTACGTTTATCTGTAACATGATATCATGATATGCATTCAATTGTATTTTGTTTAAAAAAACATTATTACTGAAATTATTTAAAAAAATGGGAGTAGTTCATCATTCAAGATACGCAAAACACTGTATCAAAGAAATGAATTTAACAAATTAATAAAAAGAAAAAAGTTTCGTTATGTATGCATCCTAGGCATAGAGTACATGTCCGTCAGTTCGTTTTAAAACTTATTTTGTTTGCTTTGATTTGTAAAATTGACACATCTTATACGGGTGTTTTACGCTTTTTGAATGAGGAACGCCTCCCAGATTTAATTACAATAATTTCTGTATTAACGTTCTTTTAATCGAAATATAAATGAATGGTTATCATAATTTTATGATACAGATACTCAAACAAGTATTGTCTGTGTACTAAATAAACTGCAAATTACTGCATATAAATATGATTAAAGTTAATTACTAAGAGAAGTCGGTAAGATGAGTTTGAAAACGTGATGGGAGGAGACTCACTTTTTAAAAACCTGAAATAAATGATGTATAAAAAACAAACAGCTAAATTTCTCCTGCATCAATCAACCGATATACTTTGCTGTAATCTTATCTGGAAGTTATTGGGATAGGCCAATTTTTAGTTAATTTTATTAATTGTAGATTAAAAGTTTTTTGCAAAATTACTGATGTGATTGAATATTTGGTCGTATATTTTATCGACCATTTTTCTGACTGTTTCATTTTCATCGCTGGTGTTTCGTAAGTAAATCTAGATATTCTAACACAATCGATGTCGTTTTGCAGAGTATTTTGTAGATTCATAATGAAATTTACTCTAAGAAATATATACAGTGCCCGTCGCTTATTAAAATCATATTCGTTCTGAGCAAAAGTAATTTTATTAAGCGGCTGATTTTTATATCCGGTGAACGTTCCTGCACTGAAGAAAAAGGTATTATTTACCTGAATTTGGAAAGAAATTTCAAAAGGTACCAAATAATGGAACTAATAAACAATATTAATTAATGTTTAACAGATAGATTGTTCCTTCAAAATAAGTAAATTAAACACATTCCCAAGTTCCAATGCGCTCTCCTTTGAGGAAAATCATCCACACTTTGTCGAAAGTTCACGATTTCCTTTTAAATTTAAAATCTTTCCTTTAAAGCTTCTTGCCTCTTAGTTATTTCAGAATAAGGACTAAAAATTGTCTTTTAATTAAACATTATATATATTTAAAAAAAAAAAAAAAAAAATACTTGCGAATCAAATCAAATTTTTAACTTATTACCGCGCTTTGAAGAATACATTCCTTGAAATTATTACTAAGACAAGTAATGGGACGTGCTTCATTGCTGTAAATGTAAAATTTGTTGTTGCAAATGTAAAATTTTCGACAAAGAGAGATAACGGGGGCATTACTGCATTTTATTTTCTATTTTAATTAAAAAATAAAAAATCACTGCGTAAATAAAAATTTGTTTAGTGTGCATAAACGGCATTTTTGCTGCTGACGAGATTTTTTTTTAGTTTATTAACCGGCGGTGCTGATTTTATTAAGCAGAGGTTTAAAAATTAGTTTGCATTGATTTGATTCCGGTCCTGGCAATTTGATCAGATTAAGCGGCTGATTTTATTAACCAGTGAATTTATTAAGCGGCGGTTATTGTATATTATTTTATTTATTTAACTAATTAATTTTTTAATCAGATTAAAAAACAAATATTTCATGATAAATTTCATTGGTGATTACGAATCTTCCCGAATAATAATAATAACTAGTATCGCCCAGTGGTCGAAACTCGACCTTTTTTTTTTTTTTTCTTTTTGCAAAGCGAGGCAAAGCAAAGTTATATTGCTTTATCCTAAACGGAATGCAATTGCAACACAGCTGCGGCAATTGTTTGCCGATATTCACTCTAACTGAATCAGCAGAGTTTTACTTAATATAACTATTTCTCTCTGTAGATGTTAACCTTTCCTGAAATGAGAGAAAGTTGCAACGTGAAAACGCCCCTTGTTGTGTGATACAGCCCAGAAGCTAATAGGTACCATGCCAAACCAAGGCCCAACAAAGTATCAAATTCTGTTAAATTAATTCGATTGGTTCATAAAGTACAGTGTTTGAACAAAAAAAAAAAAAAAAAAAAAAGATATTTTCCAAAAATGGTCGAATTGAGTTCGGGAAATTTCAGAACGTGTAACTTAATCGAAAACCGTAAATCTAAAACTTTTCTGAATCTTATATTTTCTACTTATATATGCAGAGGAAAGAATAATAAATCCACTTTTTAAAAAATAAAAATAAGTAGTCAATTTCACTTAATTAAAATGCAAGGAAATCTCAAAACGTGTAAATTCATCGAAAACCGGAAATCAAAAGTTTTTATGTATCTTCTACTTGCTTCTTCTACCCACAAAAGCTAACAATAAAGACATTAAAAAAAAAAAAAAAAATAAGTAGCCAATTTCAGTTAATTGAAACGTGGAGAAAGCTCAAAACATGTAAATTCAGCAAAAAACGGAAATCGGAATTTTTTCCGTATCGTCTACTTATAGATGCAGCAGTTAGTAACAAATTCATTTTCCTTTTATTTAGTATATTAGTTGAATATTTATTGTTTAAATATCACCCTTTGAAATGAAATGTTTATGTTTACATTCGAAACTGGAAGTTTGCCATTTTTTTTCCCGGAGTTTTGTGATTTTAAATTAAAATTTTATCAATTTTACAGAAAAAATAACTCAATCAAACACATGTAGACAGTAACTTATATATAACTATACCCAAATATCGGAAGTAAAATCGGCAGGTAATTTCCGTTATTTTTTAATAGTTTTTTACAAAAAATCCAATGGACGATTAACATAGAAAATCTTTTTCATGGCTCCATGGACAGACAGTGACGTCATCACTTCGCTTGCGTATAGTGATGCTACATTATACAAATTACTGTGTCTATGGTTTTATTTGAGCTTTACGAAATTGCCAGATTTAACAACTTTCTACTTTTAGGTATTTTTTAATGTAAAGGAATACGTGTATAAAATTGAAAAATTGGGGAAAATGCATAAAAAATAAATGTATTTTTAAATACCTTCTTGACATCGTAAGAAAATAATATTTGTATTCGCACCTTCCGGCTAACCATACCTTTCGAATGATACCATTTTCAACCCTCTACTCCCATAATTAATATGTTAAAAAGGGACTACAAATTTTATGCTTTCCTATTAATATATAGATAATAATATTCTTCGGTTCTTACAGCATGATTTGAACATTAAAGCTCACAGCATTCATTGTACAGCCAGCAAAAAAGAAAAAAAAAAAAAAAAATCGATTACAGATATTTATTATTTTTTACAACAATGAGTTAGAAACAAGAGAACAACCACAAATGGTTTAACCGAACCAGTGTTTTTATATCCGAAACTGACGTCACAAAGTTCTTCCAGAGTAACGTCATTGTAGTAAAATGAATTTTATTGATTGTTTTTTAATAGACCTATATATGTGATTTTTTTTTCTTCCTTTTAACGACAGACATCACGATTTAAAGCTACCATTGCGGTAGGAATCGCCAAATAATAGACCACAGAATATTTTAGTGACTAAAAAAAAAAAAAAAAAACCCACTATATTTAAAGGGGACTAATGTGCAAGTTGTACCTCAAGGGACTAATGTGAAAGTTGTACCTCACGGGACTAATGTGCAAGTTGCACCGAACGAACAAACAATTTCTTTCAACGAAAATGCCTACTAACCCTGGACGATAGGTCTAATATAGTTCAACTTTCACGAGTTGGCCCTTCGTCCCTCCTTCTTTTCGAAGAGTTTATTTTAAGGTAGGGGTGCACAAAGTGAAAAGAATGAATGGGTGGGGAAAAAAGAAGGTTGCCATGAAAATAACACATCAAGCCAATAATTTTTACTTTTCGCCAGCTGAAATCCGTTTTGCCTATTTAAAGGAGCATGTGTTAATATTTAAAAATCAATGACACATAAACTAAAAGAAAAAAAAAAAAAAAAAAATTCAATCATGTCTGAAATTTCAATATGCACTAATGCCGTATTTGCATAAAGAAGTTTTGAGCAATAAATTTAAACAAGAAAATAAATCGTGCTGCTTATTATTCTCCACGCATTTTATTTTGTATTTCAGGAAAAAAATTATTTTCTTTGAAAACATTTAAAAAATAAAAATCTGGAGTGACTCCACTCGACTTTCCGAACATTGAGTAATTAACAGTTTTGTAGATAAAGTAAAGAAAGAGGAGTTGTTAAACAAATAAAAGAGAGAAAACCATAATAGAGTGTTTGAGTATTTTTCTCCATCTATTACACGATGTTTTATTTAACGCTACTGAACTTTGAGCCTATAGATCATAATGATAAAGAATTTTTCGTTGTGTCCCTGTAAAAACCTATAAATGCTAAATTCACCAAAATGCTTATAGTTAGTGCAACACTGATTTATAATACTCATATAAATTTTCAGCTCAATTCAATAAGGCGTTTAGATGCTATCGTACTTTTAAAAATTTAGTCCCATAGGCCATAATGATAAAGAATTTTTCTTTGTGTCCCTGTAAAAAAACTGTAAGTGCTAGATTCACCAAAGTCTATACAGTTAGTTCAACTGTGATCTATAACATGTGTACAAATTTTTTGCTCAGATTAATAAGGCGTTTAGACGCTATCAGACTTTTAAAAATTTGGCCCCATAGGCATAATGATAAAGAATTTTTCTTTGTGTCCCTGTAAAAAAACTATAAGTGCTAGATTCTCCAAAATCTATACAGATTGAGTATTTGGGACCTATAATATGTGTATAAATTTTTTGCTCAATTGAATAAGGCGTTTAGATGCTATCGCACTTTTAAGATTTTGCTCCCATAGGCCATAATGATAAAGAATTTTTCTTTGTGTCCCTGTAAAAAAACTATAAGTGCTAGATTCACCAAAATCTATAGGGTTCGTACTATGGTGACTTACAATATGCGTACCAACTTTCAGGTTAATCGAACAAAGCGTTTAGATGCTAGCGTGTTCACTCACAGACATACACACATACACACATACATACAAACATACACACACACATACATACATCATCGTAAAAATAGTGAAAACGGACTCAGGGGACCTCAAAACGTATAGAAACATCAAAATCTCGAATTCGGATTTTTGACATGATTACAATACTTTACTCACTATAGTGTTCGGAAAGTAAAAATGAGAAAAACTTTTTACGCTTTTTTTTTTTCTTTTTTAAGAAAAGAAAAACATTTTTAAAAATACTGAATAAATAAAAGGGGAATTTTATTAAAATAAATTGAGATGTACACATAATTCACAGTATTATGTACAATAGCTCTCAGAATATCTGCATACACATCAGATACGAATATGAAAGATAATCTCTTACATTATTCTTATAATGGTTTTTCATTTCTATGTATTTAGCTAAAAAAAAAAAAAGAGAGAGAGAGAGAGAAAGAAAGAAAAGAAAAGAAAAAATTTTAATTACAGGAGTGCAGTTCTTTATTTAAATTTTAAATATTTTTTTTTTTTTTTTTTTTTTTTTACATTTTATTTATTTATTTATTTTTAAGAGAAAGAAAGCAAAAAGAAAGAAAGTTTGGTAGATTGGTAGTTTTTTATGGTACTAGATCCAAATTAGGACACAAGGTAAAAAAGAAAGAAAAAAAAAAGAAGAAGAAGAAGAGAAAAAAAAGACTGCAAACCGAAATTTTGAAATATCGTTTAGACAATCATAACATTCCTCATCGTATTAATAATTAGTTATAATGTAACAAATATTTTTTAATGATATAACTTATTAGAAAACCCGAAAGTTCTAATTTGGAAAGAAGTAAATAGATAATAAACAGTATTTTCGCCAAAATGTCGCAAAACTCGTAAAGATAGCAAACCACATCCCTCTTCACCCTCAACCGATTTCAAGGTAATAGAATCGTCGCTGCCTACGTCACGCTTGATTGACAGGGGCCAACTCGTGAAAGTAGAACTATATATCGTATCATATTATATATCGTATTTATCGTAATATAACTCAATACTTATTTCGCTTCCTTCTTCGACTCGTTTTAATACGCATTTTTTATATGCATGAGCAGCCCCCGAAAAACAAAAACATTAAATCATTAAATTCATTTTTTTACTTATTTTTATTTCATATTATTTCACGCGCACTTTTTATTTCCTAATTCAAAATTATTAAAAAAAAAAAAACTTTTTCGATATCGCTTGTAACGATACTGATTATTATTAATTTTCTTTTCTTTTTCTTTCAATAATAATAATAAAAAGATTTTGATGAAATTATGGCAAAAGCAGAATTTAGTTTAGGACGGAGGACTATTAGTTTTTTTTTTTTTTTCTTCTTTTTTCAAATAATAACATCGCTTTCAAATTATTCAATTATATTTTCGATAAATTTTAGATTTCGACAAATGTCCAACTATCGAAATCGACAACGCAAAAATCCCAGATTGCGACTAATAGGCCCTCAGTCCTAATATATATATATATATATATATATATATTTAAGTATTTGGAAATTTTAAAAATTTCTTCCTTCTAACTAATTTTTAATTTTTCGTTTCAATTTCTTATTATTATAAATTAACAATATATTCTAAACTCAATGATATATTATTTTAGCGGTGCATTGGTACATTCATTTTCTAAATTTTTTTTTATGTTGGAATATTAAAACTTTCTATGAACTTCAGCATTCAAATATATTTATAAACTATCCATAGACTTACAAAGTAGTTTCCAGAAATGTTTAGAATATACAGGGTGCAAAGTCGAGAGCAGGCCTTTATTTGCGCAATAATTGGTCTCAGACGTCCTCCAGTAAGAAAATGTATTTAAAAAAAAAAAAGAAAAGAAAATCAATTGAGGGAGTGAATCAACGAATGCTTTGCCAGCTTCGCTGGTCACTATATTTAAAGGGGACTAATGTGCAAGTTGTACCTGACGGGACTAAAGTGAAACTTGTACCTCAAGGGACTAATGTTAAAGTTGTACCTCACGGGACTAATGTGCAAGTTGCACCGAACGAACAAACTATTTCTTTCAACGAAAATGCCTACTAACCATGGACGATAGGTCTAATATATCGTATCATATTATGTATCGTATTTATCGTAATATAACTCAATACTTATTTCGCTTCCTTCTTCGACTCGTTTTAATACGCATTTTTTATATGCATGAGCAGCCCCCGAAAAACAAAAACAAAAACATTAAATCATTAAATTCATTTTTTTACTTATTTTTATTTCATATTATTTCACGCGCACTTTTTAATTCCTAATTCAAAATTATTAAAAAAAAAACTTTTTCGATATCGCTTGTAACGATACTGATTATTATTAATTTTCTTTTATTTTTCTTTCAATAATAATAATTAATATATATAATGATCCTCATCTGTCATGAACGAATCCGGTTAGTACCGCTTCAAAACAGAAACTTTTGGCAGCCATTTTTTTTTTTTTTCGTTTGTTTAATTCAACTTCGGAAACATACATATCATTTTCATACATGTTTTGTATCGCACATATTCTTATTTCCTATAAAACCTTGAAAAACTATTCAATTGTAATGTTTAAATGTCTAAATTAAGTATAACGGATCACTGGCTATTATAAACATGAACCTATAAATAGAATTATGTAACTTCATGATTATTAACAAAGCAAGATCAAATAAAAACAAACCAAAACTGTTGCCATTCAGAAAATGCAAATTCCAAATGGACAACTTTTTAATTCCGAATGAACGACTCTTTGACTGTTTCATTAAAAAAACGCTTAAAATATTTCTGAAACATTTAAAGCCTTAAAAATCTTAAAATATTTGTAAAAACGCATTAAAGCCTTTAAATATTTTTATCAAACTTCATTGTTTGTTTACATTGTAAGGTATGATTGGCGCCGAGTTTAGTACGTAAATGCCGCCAGTTGATTTTAGTTTTGAAATTAGTTTAAAATGATAGTTGGGATAGAATGTTTGGTTGGGCAAGTAAAAGTCACCAGTTGAAATGAGTATTGAAATTAGAGTAGTCTAAGGTGATAATGTCGAGTCAAGGTAAAATGTTCGGTTGAGAATGAGAAAGTCCCTAGCTGGATCCTGGATATTTTGGCGATGTTGAGGGTGAGATAGCTGGTTAGAGGTATCGAGTAGAGGTGAATTTGGGTTAGCATGGAGTGTCTGTAGTTATTGGATAGTTAGTTAGAAAATTTGAAAACAGGATCTACGATAGTCTTAAAAAAAAGTATTTTGGTAAAATGAAGTGAATCGTTTTTTCTTATTATGAGGACTTTAAATACGCAAGCGAAGTGATGACGTCACTGGCCGTTCGTGGATACAAGAAAAATATTTCCTATGTTAAACGCCCAATGGATTTTTCGTAAAAAATTATTAAAAATCGAGGGAAATTATTTCCCGATTTTAATCCCCATATTTAGGTTTAGATATGTAATAGTTATCATGTGCATGCGTTAGATTAAGTTGTTTTTGTTCTAAAATTGATAAAATTTGAATTTGAAATTTCAAAACTCTAGATAAAAAAAAAAAAAAAAAAAAAAAAACTTCCATATTCCATTGAAAACATAAACATTTCATTTCAAAGGATGATATTACACAATAAATATCCAACTAATATACTAATTAAAAGGAAAATGATAAATATTCTATCATAATTTGAAGTGAAATTTGTTTTCAAATGTCTAAATAAAGTATCTGATATAAGATACTAATATGTTGCAGCGGAATAGATTTGCTATCGGTCATCCTTGGCAGAAAAAAAAAAATATATATATATATCGCCAAATTATCTGGCGAATATAATTTAATTCCTTTCAAAAATCATGGCTATTTTAAAAATTTATATTAAGAGAGTAAGGAATAATATGAAACAATATTTCGCACAACACATATTACGAAAGTATGCATCTGGCATGTATATTTTCGTAGTACGTTTTTGATCGCCAAATACAAAAACGCCAAGGACAACAGAGTTTTGAAATTCAAAATTAAAATTTTGTCAATTTGACAGCAAAATAACTCAATCTAACATATGCACATGATAACTAATACATATATATACCCAAATATGGGGATTAAAATCAGGAAATAATTTTCCTCGATTTTTAATAATTTTTTACAAAAAATCCAATGGGCGATTAACATAGGAAATCATTTTCTTACATACACGGACGGTCAGTGACGTCACACTTCGCTTGCGTATAGAGCACTTAATGGAACACTGGGATGTGTTGTTGCTGTTGTGTTGTCGGGCCTATATTTTTTGTCAACCAGCAGTTTTTTTATTGTCATTCATATTTATTGATCGGGTAAAATTTTTGAAGTGAAAACTTCTTTTGGCGCGTTGAGCACTTTTGGGTGAACAAAAATCATTGAACTCCCGTCATCGTCAGCTAACGCTTTCCATTTGAAGTGAAAACTTTTGGGTGAAGAAAAATCATTGAATTCGCGTCATCGTCAGCAAACGCTTTCCATCCTTGTATGATACAAATAATGTATCACACAATTAACTTGCTAATCTGATGTGTTAATAATTATATACTGTATATTGTTTTAAAATCTGGTGCGGCGTTACACGACTTCTCTCATCTCCGGGCACTGTCTCTATTGCAGTTAGACCTCACAAAACCGTGAGAAAGCCCAAAGCTGCCATTTTTCTCACGTTTTTACAATCTGGTGCGGCTCTACACGACTTCTCTCATCTCCGGACACTGTCTTTTAAAGATTGCAGCCGGAAACGTTGCAGTTAGGCCTCACAGAACCGTGAGAAAGACCAAAGCCTCCATTTTTTCTCACGTTTTTACAATCTGGTGCGGCTCTACACGACTTCTCTCATCTCCGGACACTGTCTCTATTGCAGTTAGACCTCACAAAACCATGAGAAAGACCAAAGCCGCCATTTTTCTCACGTTTTTAAAATCTGGTGCTGTTCTACACGACTTCTCCAGAGCTTCCAACCTAATCCGGCAAATTGTTAGTACCGCCCCTTTTTCTACACCACTTAATTTTTAGAGTATTTTTCTTCTTAATTCATCGTAGATACATTTGAAGAGAATTTCTCTAAAAATTAAGTGGTGTAGAAAAAGAGGCGGTACTAACAATTTGCCGGATTAGGTTGGCAGGTCTGCTTCTCTCATCTCCGGACACTGTCTCTTAAAGATTGCAGCCTTAAACGTTGCAATTAGACCTCACAGAACTGTGATAAAGGCCAAAGCCTCCATTTTTCTCACGTTTTTACAATCTGGTGCGGCTCTACACGACTTCTCTCATCTCCGGACACTGTCTCTTAAAGATTGCAGCCGGAAACGTTCCAGTTAGACCTCACAAAACCATAATAAAGGCCAAAGTTGCAATTTTTCTCACGTTTTTACAATCTGGTGTGGCTCTACACGACTTCTCTCATCTCCGGACACTGTCTCTATTACAGTTAGACCTCACAAAGAACGCAAATTATAAAATATCGAAACACATTTGATTTATAAACAAAAATTGAAAATACATTTAAATGATCACGTGGTAACCATCATGATCTAAACATTGTTTTCAAGATTTATCGTTCACATTCCGTCATTTTTGACGGGGTTATATACTAGTAATAATAATAATAATAAAAAGATTTTGATGAAATTTTGGCAGAAGCAGAATTTAGTTTAGGACGGAGGACTATTAGTTTTTTTTTTTTAGGACTGAGGGCCTATTAGTCTCAGACAGCGATTTTTGCGTTGTCGTTTTCGATAGTTGGACATTTATCGAAATCTAAAATTTATCGAAAATATAATTGAATAATTTGAAAGTGATGTTATAATTAGGAAGGCAAAAAAAACTAATAGTCCTCCGTCCTAAATTAAATTCTGCTTTTGCCAGAATTTCATCAAAATCTTTTCAAAATGACATTGACATGAGTCTCCCCCCCCAAGGCACAACTATGACATGAGTCCCCCCCAAGGCACAACGTTGACATGAATTCCCCCCCCCCCAGACCCAACTTTGACCTGTCTTCCCAAGGCACAACTTTGACATGAGTCCCCCCAAGGTTCAACTTTGACATGAGTCCCCCCCAAGGTACAACTTTGACATGAGTCCCCTCCCCAAGGCACAACTTTGACATGAGTCCCCCCAAGGCACAACTTTGACATGTCCCCCCAAGGCACAACTTTGACATGAGCCCCCTAAGGCACAACTTTGACATGAGTCCCCCCAAGGCACAACTTTGACATGAGTCCCCCCCAGGCACAACTTTGACATGAGTCCCCCCAAGGCACAACTTTGACATGAGTCCCCCCCAGGCACAACTTTGACATGAGATCCCCCAAGGGCCAACTTTGACATGAGTCCCCCCCACAAGTTTTATATTATGGTTGAAAAAATTAAAATTGAGGCAACAATTAAAAATGTAGATGTCTATTTCAAAGGAGGAAATGTGCTGTCTCGATCCACTCCTGTAGAAAAGTGTGAAAAGTTCCGGAAATTTCCGTATCTCATCAGCCAATGAGATTAGAGCTTCCATATTTGGTATATCCCTAATAAGGATTTTCTTGCCTAGGTCGCCAAAAAAAATCGCCAATGTGGGAAAAAGACGCCAAATTTTGCGCCAAATCCATTACCAGCCTTATTGGGGCTTTTTAATGCGTTTTTAAGGGAAAATAAGGCTATTTTAACGCTACAACGACTAGAAATGCACAAAATTAGCACTTTATTTTTACTTATAACAAAAAAAAAAAAAAAAAAAAAAAAAAAAAAAAAACTCTCTTACCCATAAGGTAGAGAAAGTATTGTTTTTTGGTCAAATTTTCGAACGCGAGATTTTGTTATATTTACACGTTTGGAGGTCCCCTGAATACGAAAATCATGTTTTTAGCAAATGGTCTGTGTGTCTGTCTGTGTGTCTGTCTGTGTGTCTGTCTGTTATCAGCATATCTCAAAAACTAATTATGGCAGAAAGTTCAAACTTGGTATTCTAAATGTGTATCACATAGGGATCCTACAGTAAGCTTTTCGTTAAGATCAAGCTAATGGTTTGTGTACAGGGACAATCAAGAGAATTCTAATACATTACATTTATGGGGGAAATTGCAGGAAAATAGAGTTTAACATCGATAGACTGCACTAAACCAAATGAAACGAATATATATATATATTTTGTAATAGAGATAGTTAAATGGGAAACATTTTTTGTGTATGTAGGAGCCTCGCCTCCCCCCTGGGGGGGAAGTCCCCCCTCGAGGGGAGTAAATTTTCATGATGGGTATCTTTCAAAGAGCTCGCCAATACCTTTAAAACGAATGGTTGAACCATCGATCTGCGATAATTTAAAACAAAGTTATCGATTTTTTTTTACTTTTAACGAAAAAAAAAAAAAAAAAAAAAAAAAACAGAAAAAAAATCGTACTTTTTTTTTTTTTTTTTTTTTTTTTTTTTTTTGTGTGAATAAAATGGACTTTTTTTTTTTTGGATATTTGGTGTTATACTACTTGTCTATTATGGAAATCGTCTGCATTATCATGAAAGATAATTTTTTTAAATAATAATTTTAATAAATCATTTTTTAAAAACAGACTTATTTTTTAATAACCGAATTAAATTCTATATAAATGTAGGTGCATTAATGAAACGGGGGGTTGAGGGGGGCGGTAGCCCCCCTCACACAGAACTAATTATCATATAAAACTCTTCAGAAGCCTAATATGAATTGTTTAACATAGGTTTACATAACACTACTCGTTATCTTACCTATTATTCTGCAACCTGTATTTATTTTACAATTATTATTTCAGTTTCACTATTTATCATTTTCTTTAATAAACTTTATACACTCAATAATTTTCAAAAATAAAGCCTAGGATGAAAATAATTTTTTCCTTTTCCGGAGAGGAGAACATAGTAAAATATCTAATGTATATATATATTAGATATATCTAATATATATATATATATAAATAATTTGAATAATTTAATTCCTTTGCAACACTCAGCGAATGAAAGATAGATGAAAATACCAACATATGAAATTTGAAATGAGATGTATTTCGAATTAAATTATTGTCAGGATGATAATTTAATTTGATTACACTGATTAGTAAAAACATGTTAAAGTGCTAACGCAGAAGAGAAATGACACAGGCATAACCCATAAGCCTAACGTTGAGATAATGTGCAAAAACCATTAAACCAATAGAAACATTCATCAAATCTTATATATATAATGTATATATATATATAAAGAAAGAAAAATTAATAGGATTATGTCTATTAAGTGTTAAAATGCGTTCTCAAACTTCAGTACCTTATTTTTTAAAATATACTTCTGATCAGGTAAATATATGATCATTCATATACAGTAACCGCCGCTTAATAAACTCACTAGTTAATAAAATCAGCCGCTTAATCTGATCAAATTGCTGGAACCAGAATCAAATCAATACAAACTTCTTTTAAAACCGCCGCTTAATAAAATCAACATCGTCGGTTAATACACTCAAAAAAAAAAAAAATCTTCAGCAGCAAAAATACCATTTATGCACGCTAAACAAATTTTTTATTTACACTGTAGATTTTTTTTAATGAAAAAGAAACTAAAACATGGCAATCCCTTCGTTATCTCTCTTTTTCGAAAATTTTACTTTTGCAGCATGATCACAAATTAAACATGCCCCACCACTTTTCTCAGCGACAATTTCAAGGAACCTATTCTTCAAAGTAATAAGTTACATATTTGATTTGATTCGCAAGTGATATATATATATATTTTTTTTTTTTTTAAGTATTAAAAGGCAATTTCTAGTTTTTCTTTTCAAATAACTATGAAGCAAGAGATTTAAACAGAGATTTAAAAAAAAAAAAAAAAAAAAGAATGAACTTTTGCCAAAGTAATTTCCTCAAATGAAACGCATCGGAACTCGGGGAGTATTTAATTTACTTAATTTGAAGGAACAATTAATTAATTAATTATCTGTCAAAAATTAATTAATATAGTTTATTAATTATATTATTCGTTATATTTTGAATTGTTATTTTTCCAAAATCAGGGAAATAATACTTGAGTACTCTTGAGTGAAGGAACGTTCGCCGGATATAAAAATCAGCTGCTTAATAAAATCACTTTGGCTCAGGACGAATATGATTTTAATAAGCGGCGGTAATTCTACACTATCTACTAATAAATATGTCGACACTTTTGAATTTAGACGTTTTATCAAATATCTAGAAAAATTCTGCAGGAATCGTTTTGAAACATTGAGAGTTATAAAGAACGTGTTATATATATTTTTTTCAGTGAAAGTTTTGTCCTGAAGAGGAAAGAATCCCAGTAAAAAATTAAATAAAAGTGAAATTGCTTTGCCTCACCCTGTAAAAAGTAATGCTTGAAATGCGTTTTAGCTGTAGCATGTGATTATGAGAATTTTCCTAATTATCTGTGTAAAGTTTTATGAGACTACCACATATATTCATGGATATATAACGGATTACTTAAAAAAAATCCCAAAAAATAAATTGTCACTTTTTTAATTATAACACGTAGGGTATTACACCCGACGCAGAGTCATTTTTAGGAAATTTGACATACTACATCAGACACAGACAGCATCCGGCGATCAGAATGCAAAAATGTTAAATATCTTACGAAATATAAATTTTTTTACTAAATAATTTTTAATTGCTCATGTACAAGCTTTTCAGAAATTTCATTTGTATAACTTAATAGCCAAAAGTATTGAGCTACTTATATAATAGCCCGAGACAAAAAAAAGCGGAAATTCAAAATGTATCATAGATATAAAATAAATAGAATTTCTGTTCCTCTCAAAAGAAAAGCTAAACTATGAGGAACTTTACTCACATTTATATTTTGATTCACTCAATGCCCTATAGTAATATAGTGTTCGCTGATTATAAATAAATATTGACAAAAACCCGTATCATCTTCCTTTATTTATTTATTTTATTTTATTTTTCTTTTTTCAAATTATAACATCGCTTTCAAATTATTCAATTATATTTTCGATAAATTTTAGATTTCGACAAATGTCCAACTATCGAAATCGACAACGCAAAAATCCCAGATTGAGACTAATAGGCCCTCAGTCCTAAAAAAAAAAAATCTGAAGTTGAGGTATATAAAAAAAAAAAAAAAAAATGCTATGAAATAAAATTCAAAAGAAATATGTTAGATTTGTAATAATATTATTTTATTTTAAAATTATAAAGTGTCCATTTTCTCATCGACCAATTTAACATTTAGTAATTTTTTATTTTTCGCGTGAAAGCATATTTAATTTTATGTTGAAAATAAAATAATAATAAATAAATAAATAAAAAATAAAAAATACCTCGTAAACATTTTTGGCAACAATTAAAAATTTAAATGGCTTATATTAAGTCAATTACCAGTTTATTATTTTCATATTTCAATTAATTTTAAAAAATCTAATCAAATTTTCGGTATAAATAGTAGCCTATGTTCTATTCCAGACTATTCTCTATCTCTGTACCAAATTTCATCCAGATCCGTTTAGCCGTTGTGGCGTGATTGAGTAACAAACATCCATCCATCCAAACTTTCGCATTAGTATAGATTATTAGTATAGATTAAAAATTTGGAAATCCGGCTTCGAGGCACACACAGAGACGTTACGAACTATCTTTGTGATAATGTTATGCCTATAATTGCAGCAGATTTTCTTGAAGACAGTTGACAGACAGACATAATCGTTTCGCTTTTATTAATAAGACTATAACTTATTATATTTCATTATAATTATATCGAATTTAAAATGACAGCAAAATGAAGTCAAACTTAGTATTGTGATATTAGATGGTCACCATTAAAAATATATGATACAACTAAATGGCAAAGCTTTAGTATGGGACGCACTGGCGACTTTAAATAATTCTTGCCATTTTGGCTATGAATTGGCGAGAAACACCCGGGCTACTTCAATTTCAAAATTCGCCAAGAGAAGGTTTTCGAAAATTTTTTTAAGAAATAATCGTCTGTAAAAATAAATAAATAAATAAATATAGGTTGGCAGTTATAATATAAAAAATAATTTAGTTTATAAATTGATGAATTTAATTTCTATCCTTAATTAATTAGTGAATTTTCCTCATTTGTCAAAAGTTAAAAGTAATCCTATATTCTCAGCAAAGTCACTGAGACTAATACCTGTCAGGAAAGATCTAGTTATACCATATTCTATCGATAACATTATTTTAAACATTTGAATAATGTATGTTAATTCCGTTTGGTTGCTACTCTATAAAGTTATTTTTATAGGTAATGGATTGAATTATTTTGTGAATTTCTCTACATTTAAAATTAGTGCTAGATGTCTTTGTCTTCAGGGAATATTTCATGGTGAAACATATTAACGTATATCAGTTTCAATGCATTAAAAAAATATTTACGTTAATTAAACCATGAATGGATGGAGAAACAGACAAACAGAAAACACTGACGAACCGAACTCATAAACATTTTTAAAACTCTTTTGTAAAGAGTTAAAATGCGTTTAAATTTCAATAAAACTTTTTTAAAGAAGATTATTTTTTTTTTTCAGTTCAAAAGATATTAAAAAATTAAACAAATAAGCATATTTTATTAAACTTTAGTCTTGTTCTTTCAACAATGATGTTTCATAAGAAAAGCCAACAAAAATCTGAAATTTTCTAGATAAAATATAACTCAGAAATATTTATTCCACTTTTATATATGCTGTTTTAATAATTATGAAATAGTAATAAAATATAATGAAAATATCTTTCAGCATATCATATAATTTTAATAACTTTAATAAACTTTATATCCAACGTTTCGGTTAAATTTCATCTTTAACCATCCTCAGGGAAAAATGATGTTTAAAAATAATGTTTATGATGTTTTGTCTGTGTTTATGGTTTTCAAACATCATTTTTCCCTGAGAATGGTTAAAGATGAAATTTAACCGAAACGTTGGATATAAAGTTTATTAAAGTTATTAAAATTATATGATATGCTGAAAGATATTTTCATTATATTTTATTACTATTTCATAAAATATAACTTTCAATATTTATCTATGAATCGTTAACTATCAAATGGAAATGAAAAGTTACATTTTAAGTGTAAAACTTTTGTTTAATAATTTATTGGTAATAAAGTAAAAGTTTTCCAAAACTGTTAAAATAAATAAAATTACTTGTTAATTGAATCATGTGTAATTTTTGGTTATGAGGAAGACAAACATTTAAAATGAAACTAAAAATGAATTCGTGTTATACTTTAAACATTAAAATTTATTTCAATGTTGCTATCCCGTGAGTATTTGAATTGTCAACAAGTATGAAAGCTATTCTGTTACAATGCATAATTTTAGAAAGTTTATCATTCAACTATATACAAATTTTGCAGTTCTAATGTTAATCTTAAAAATGTCTTAGTTTACTTCACTTTTCGGCACGTTATATAACAAACATAAGGTATTGTTCTCAAAACATTATTTAAATATATGAGGAATACTTTACACTTTGTTGTTTGAAATTTCATGTGTTACAGAAAATAATTATATAGAATTAACATTATACTTTGTAAATACTGATATGTGAATAATTTCTTAGACATTTAGAAAACTATTAAAAACATATATAGTATATTTTAGCATAAAAGTGTTTTCTGATCGATTGTATTCTTTGTGTGTGTCTAAATTTTCATTTTTATTTTATTTTATTTATTTATTTTACATGTTGTTTTCAATAATTAGCTTTTATTAATATAACTAATTATATAGGGGGAAATATTTTTACTTATTAATTTTTAAAAGTTTATTTAAACTTAGAACCTAGAAAATAACTTAAAACCTATAAAATAAATGAAAAGTTTCAGAAAAATATAAACTTTATTTATTTATTTTTGTTTGTTTTTGTTTTCGTAATGGTAACCCTGTAATTTGCTTTCGTTTCTCATCATTAAACTAGTATGTTGTGGCCACCACAATACTTTATTCTATATTTTCCTATTAAAATTCAGTCAGGAACAATATTAAAAAAAAAGAAAAAGTAAAAATACGATTTTTTTTCGTTAAAAGAAAAAAAATCGATAACTTTGTTTTAAATTATCACAGATTTATAGTTCAACCATATGTTTTAAAGGTATTGACGAGACATTTCGAAAGATACCCATCTTGAAAGTTTACCCCCCCGGGTGGTACCTCCCCCCCACCCCCCCAGGGTGGAAGCGATGCCCCCACATGTATAGAAATTGTTTCGTAGTTAACTACTACTATTATCAATAATTCATATTAATTTCACAATCACAATTTAAAAATAACCCTCATTATGTACATTTATACGAAATTTTGTCCTATACTGCCATGTTAAAAATTTAGAAATAATGCGATCACAGCGCAACCTGTTCAGCGATTGATCCCCAAATGTAATCAGCACCAGTTTATGTTAGGGACGAACTAAATACCAAGTTTGGTTAAATTTCGTTCAAAACAAATTACGATTTTTTTCTAAGTTTTTTTAGCTAAAAGTACAAAAATCGGTAACTTTGTTTTAAATTATCACAGATTTATAGTTCAACCATTCCTGTTAAAGGTACTGACAAGACCTTTTGAAAGATACCCATCTTGAAAATTTACCCCTCCGGGGGGTACTTCCCCCCAGGGGGGGGAACCGATGCCCCCACATGCACAAAAATTTTTCCATGTTAACTACTACTATTATCAATAATTCATATTAATTTTACAATCACAAGTTTAAAATAACTCTCATTATGCACATTTATACGAAATTTTGTCCTATATTGCCATGTTAAAAAATTACAAAAAATGCGATCCCAGCGCCACCTGTTGAGCGATTGATTCCCAAATCTAATCAGCACTAGTTTATGTCAGCGTGCAACTAAATACCAAGTTTGGGTAAATTTCATTCATTGGTTTGTGAGATACAGCGTTCACAAAAAACGTGATACACACAGACAGACAGACATTTTCTAAAAACTATCAATTCGTGTTCAGGTCATCCCAAAATGTGTAAATCCACCAAGAAAGTAATAGTGGTGGAAATTTTTGGTATCCGTGAACGTTTTAAACGTGAAAAATTAACGTGAAAAGGTGACAACGAAAATTAAGAAATTACAAAATCGATGCTGAGCACATCTATAGGTTTTTCTGTTTATTAGTTAGACAGTTAACCTGTGTAGACGTTATCTCAAGAATGAAAGTTCTTGAAAGTGGTGGACTCGTTTTAAATTTTGGATACTATCAAGGGAATTAATTATTTTGACGATTCTAATTTGATAAATGATTCGAATATTAAGTTTTTTTTAAGATGACACTACAGGCATTTTTTTTAATAATCATACCTATGAGGATTATCCTCGCACAAAAAAGTCGGACTAGTTATAAAATATTATTTACATTTGCAGTTATCAACATTAATAAATATCCAAGACTTTGTAAGAGATTTTCCAAGACTTTGTTTCCAGGACTTTATTAAGAACTTTGTAAGCTACTCGAAACTTACGATTTCTATAACATGGCAAAAAAATGCAATATTTCTCATAAACTTACATCATGGAAGATTGTTTTAAGAGAAATAGAATTTAAAATAATAAAAAATAAAAAAATCAATTGAAATTAAATAGCATATGGAAATCCGATAAAGAGATATTGGGTCGACTTGAAGGTAGGACAGTTAAATCTTCGATCATGCCATGTGGTTCACCGAGTTAATTGCTCTTTATGTAAATATACAGGGGGGTTATAAAATAACTTTATCTGTTTGAAGTCTCTAAAGAAAAAAAGCAATGAACTGAATAAAACTAAGCTGCGTGCACGAAATGCGGAAGAAAAGGGAAGAGGATTTCCACAAAGAAAAACATTTAATACCAAAAGTCGCTGATAGAGGAGATTTAAGGGTTGTTCTCTCTTACACACTATTGAATTCAGACAATCGAGGTAGATTATGCAATATTCTAGTGCATATGTGATTTTGGAGATGTTGAAAACGAAATAAATCAATATTTCAAATATATTATATATAAAGTTTTAGTAATATTAGAATGAAAATGCACTTGCAGAAATGAATACCATATTAATGGTATTATTTAAAATATTAGCTTATTTTGTTTTCAACAGCTTCAAATTTACATATGCAGCAGGAAAGTTGCATAATCTACTTTAGTTGTACAAATTCAATAGTGATTTCTCACCTATAAGAACTGTGCTAAAATCCCTTTTTAAGCAACTTTTGATTTTTTTTTTTTTTTTTCGGAAATCAGCTTAACATATTTCTTACACTCTGTACATGAAATTTGGTTTCAATCAATTCATTAACCCTTTGCCGGCCGTGGCGTTCTAAACAGTGTTGCGAAATTTAAGGACTCTTTTACTCAACTATCACGATTAATTTTGAGAGTTAATTTTTGATATACATAATGGACAAATAACCTTCGAAGTTATTAGAGATTCATCACAATTAAAATTTAGTGGTGCATATTGAACAAAAAAATCTATAAATTTGACAAAACTGACCAGAAACTAGAATTAAATAGCACCGGCAAAGGGTTAATTTTTAAAGCAGATGCGTCGAAATTGAAAAAAGTTATTTTATGGACACCTTGTAGTATGATCTCTAGCAGAATTATGATGACAAATATATAATGGTGAGCTAAGCATATTACACCGATGGCAATTAGCATTGTTCAGCCAATTAAAGAGATTTTTCGGTATTTTATCATTGGAACATAACTGCAGACGTAATATTGAATTGATAATCGATATCCCTTACTTAGAGCCCCTAAATAAAATAATAGGCCGGCGCATCACCGCCATTTTTTTGCCTCCGAAAAGGACAGCATTCCCGCTTGGAGTCCTTATCGCTTCCCTAACGATTTTAAGAAATCATGATCTGAAGCTAATTCGATCAAGATAAGAGCAATAAGCAACAACAATATTCCTAAAACACACGTATTTCACAGTACATTCTGAGGATGTCATTTTATTCTGAGGATATCCTATGGATGTACTGGGGGTAAGATGTGTTGTTAGGGTGGTTTCTGTTTTTTTCACAAAATGTCGCCAAAATTCAAATACACACTAATAGAAGGTCTGTGAACATTTTATATTCACTTCTTGAATTATTATAGCAGTTTCTCGCTAAACAAACTTCCATATCATAGTTTACTTAGCTAAAATTATGAAATATAATAAAACAAGTTACTCTAAAGTAACGTAAGACGATAAAAAAAATGTTTGTTGTTTGCCCTTACTAAATTTGCTGACTATTTGATTGGCTTTCTTCATTCAACAGATGGTAAGTTCTGTCTTTAGAAATATCAATTCATAGGGTTTAAAACATAAGACATCGCTTGAACACTTCCGATGATAGTATATATTTAATTTTATAACGTTTTCGTTTAAAATGAATACTTATCATACTTCTTTATCTTTAATATATTTTAAGGAAATTAATTTAGGGAGGGGATAAAACTTTCGATTATCATTAGAAAAGAAACCCATTGATGTAAACAAAATTTATCTTATGTGCTGAAATTGAGTGGAGGTGCACAAGAGCTACACAGTTGGGCAATCTGTGACGTTGTGTAATTAAACCTTGGGGTGGTCCACACACATGCATCTACAATTTTCGTTCTTCGCGCAATGTAATGGCGTTGTTCATCTTACGTTCTTCAGTTTATGTCGAAAAGCTTTTAGTAAAGAAAGTTAATAAAATCAATTGAATTTTAATTTGTGAGTTCGAGGAAATAATTTACAACTATTGGATTGAGTTTAGAGCCGGCCAGGTCTTCCGAATCTTATGGTCCCAGGTTCGAATCCTGGCGCGGGCATGGATGTTTGTGATGTCTTATGATATGTATCTGTTCTTGTTATAATAAAAACTTGTAAACCCTTGTCGTGTGGATTTTTCGAGATATAAGCGGCCCTAGAGGCAAGCAATAAATCTCAGTACTCATCAAACCAAACCAAATTGAGTTTAGAAAATGTATTTTCTTTATGTGTTATGTTTCCGTTTTATAAAGTTCTCTATGATATTTCTACATCTACTACTCCTACAAAAATATAATTACTTTAATTAGTATCATTATTGTTATCATTACAATCATAATAGCATAAAAAATATCGTAAATTAAGATTTTTATAAATAAGAAAATTAACATTTAAAACAAGTTATAATTTTTAAATTATTCGTGATGTAATGTAAAAGTAAATAAAATAAAATAAAAATATTTTAACTTATAAAGTGCGATAATAAAAACACAAAAACAAAAATTTATATACACAGATGTAACATGCATTTTTAATTATTTTAATCTTCAGTTTCATCAATACGTATTTGAAATAAAAATTTAGGCCTGCTTAAATAATATAAAGAAAACATTATGCAACATTGTCTTTCTTTATATATCTTCCCACATTATGGACAATAATAAAATTATTCTATAACATCATTTTATGTAGATTTATATTCTACGATTGAAGGTGATAATGTAAGATAAATTATACCCTTAAGTGTATCCAAATAGTACTTGGAAGGTTCCCAATTATCGATCTGTTTTCTTCTTTCCTTATCAAAGCTTTGCCCCAAGTTATTATGCAGTAAGAGAAACACAATTTGTATATACTACTCGATTTTTTATTACACGAACAAAAGGAAAAAAGCAAAATGTGCAAATACATGAAATAAAAAAATTCTGAAATTTGTTTATTTACATTAAATTAAACATTTAACATTTTCAATACGTCAAATTTTCAATATTTTTTTTCATTATTTTGACCGATTTTTAAACTCTTGTTTAAAAATCTTTTCGCTACTTTGAAATTTAACAAACTATGTTTCAAAGAAAGCGAAATGTAGAAGTCACTTTAATTTTTTTTTGTAGGCGTGACTATATAGTTGCTGCTTTAGTACTATCACTTGTGCCTAATGCATTGCATAATGAAGGTCTGTGTTATTATACTGACCTGATGCATATTGTGATGCTGATCTGATGCATATGTATAAGATTTTTTGCTATTTATTGTATTTACTTACAAAATTATTTATTTATTAAATTAATAATTGTTATTAAAATTTAATCAAGTAAAAAAAAAAAAAAAAGTATTTCAAAACAAAAACTTCTTGAAATAAAAAAACAGTAATTTTTCTTTTTCGTATTTATGATAAGCTATGCCTCTAATAGTCACTTTTTAAATTTGTTTTGCAATTTTCAATTGAAAACATGGGGTGGACGTTAAAGGGTTAAATATTTTTCTTTACAAGTTAAAAACTCTAATATTTCTAATGTTTAAGCAACAATAGTGTAATCAAATTATAGCCAATTCATAAAAAAAAGACTGTGGTAGCCCACGATAGAGAATATGAAGATTGCAGGTTCGATAATCGATTCGGACAAAGATTGTCGCGTAAGTTAACAGTGGCTGGTGCACGTAAAATACGACTTCACTCTAATGTTCTTTCTCTTCCATAAGAATTATATATTTGCCACCAATTGGCAACTGCGCAGCTGTAGTGTGACGTTGAACCCACCAAACCTAAGGCTCCTATATATACGAGCTGGCGCATGAGGCATTTTGTTGCCTTGGGGTTGCCACATGTACCCAGCGCGTTTCTCTGATAAACAAACCACAAACATTTTTTTTTTTTTTTTAATCGTCTTACGTTACTTTAGAGTAACTCATTTTATTATATTTCATAATTTTAGCTAAGTAAACTATGATATGGAAGTTTGCTTAGCGATAAACTGCTATAATCATTCAAGAAGTGAATATAAAGTGTTCACAGACCTTTTATTATTGTGTATTTGAAATTTGGCGACATTTTGTAAAAGAAACAGAAACCGCCTTAACAACACATTGTACATCCATAGGATATGCTTAGAATAAAACGACATCCTGATAATGTACTGTGAAAAAAATGTGTTTTTAGGAATATTATTGTTGTTTATTGCTCTTTTTTTGACCGGATTAGCTTCAGATTAAGATTTCTTAAAATCATTAGGGAAGCGATAAGGATGCCAAGCGGGAATACTGTCCTCTTCGGAGGCAAAAAAATGGCGGTGATGCGCCGGCCTTTTATTTTATTTAGGGGCTCTAACCAAACCTCAAGCTCT
This sequence comes from Salticus scenicus, assembly GCA_963930645.1. Lineage (NCBI taxonomy): Eukaryota > Metazoa > Arthropoda > Arachnida > Araneae > Salticidae > Salticus > Salticus scenicus. Next base: position 401,419 of record OZ005660.1, read on the forward strand.
TAAAAAAGAAAATAGAGATAAAACGTTTTAAATGCAAGATAAAAGAGTTAAGATTCAATTTAAAATTCAAATTGTAAAACTTGATATAACCTGCAATGGAAAAACATGTTTATTAAAATGATATAGAAATTAAATTGAAGATGGAGTTTTTCTCTGTAGCAGCGACATTAGAAATGCTGAGCTACAATAATAAAATTAAATAAGTTTTTAATATTATATTTCTTAAATTTTTGATAGATTTAATTATTAAAAAAAAAAAAAAAAATCATGACTGATTTTTAAAGGCTTTATTTCTTTGTTTTACTTTATGAACCATTAAATATTTTATTCTGAATGTAGTAAAAATAAGTGATTAAATATAACTGAAAGGAAATTAATTTAATTAATTACGTTATTTCATTAAAAATATCCGTCCTTTAAAGGAAACATTATTTTAACTTGCTGCTATTTAAGTTAATTTATTTTTATTTTTATTTATTTATTTATTTTATTTATTTTATTTTTTTCACTGTATTCGACTAGCATTATCTGTTTAATTTGATGGATTTAAAGGTGCATTTTTTTTTTTTAATATAAATCCGCTTACTTAAGAAATTTAAAAAGATCCTTGAATTTAATATATTTACGTTTAAAAAAATAATAATCATCTTTCACCATTCATTAAAATTTAATACAGGAAGAAAGCTTTTGACAGAATTCTTAAATGCAAATAATTGTAAAACATTTTTTTATAGACTTTTTTTTTTTTTTTTTTTTTTTTTTTTTTTTTTAATTGTTTTCGAAAGATTAAAGTGTATTTTGAATAAAATAGCTGCTGAAATGTGATTTTCTCGTCTGCTTAGCAAATATAAGAAAAAAAAAAATGGAAAAAAGACGGAGGATATGATTTTTATAAATTTCTTCCTGCATATATCCTCGACTTTAAAAGAGTTTTCTTCTATGAATAAAACCATACAGCTGCTAATTACTGGGAATCAACTCAATAATGCACTAACTTATTAACTGAAAATAAGCTGAAAGTATTACATTTGTAATTGAGCATTCATCAAATTTTAGCAAATGTATAAAGCGTGTTGCTTGATTTCGAGTAGAACAAAAATGATTGATTTTTTTTTTTTTTTTTTTTTTTTTTTTAATTTGAAAATTTCTAAAGAGAAAATGTCTTTTAATATGAGATCAGACATTTGAAATTTCTTTCGTATTCCTTTTATATTTAAAAATGAATTTCGGAATTTTTATTGGGAGTACTGTAGCTTCATTTCCTGTAAAATAAAATTTTCCTTAGACAAAATAATTACAAGATAAAAATAACATTTTATATATACCATATTTTTTAATTCTCTGTTGAATCATTTAAACTTGACAATTCTATGTATTAATAAACACTTAAAAAAATTTTTTTTCGTAGGAATTATCCCATCAGCTTGTAAGAAAATGATCAAATGCATAATAAAGAGAGCAATTAAAGATAAATTTTTAAACATTTATTAATTGAATAAAAATGTTAAAAAGTATACATTTTCATCGTGTTCTGAGCTATTCTAAAAGTTTTAAATAACGAGCTAGTCGGGAAGTTATAGCTATAGAACTATATTAGCACATTATCAATGTGTATAAAATTTTTAAAGTGATAATAACGTCAATTTTTGTGAGTTGCATGATTTAATTTTTTACAATTTTTTATTTTTCACGTTTAAATAAATATATTTATCTTCCTGTCGAAAAAAATGAACACACATATATATATATATTGGCAACAAATAAATTATAATTTAATAAAATTAAACATAATTTATACGTCTCATTAATATATTTAAACCAAAGTAATATTTACAATGAGATAAAAAATACAAAAATTTAAAACGTTAAAAATACATTTTAATTAAAAACATTAAAACAGAAGACAGACGTTTCGGCTAGAACACTAGCCATCCTCAGTGTCAAACATACAAGCACAAACAACATTTACAAAAATGTCGTGATTATGAATTTTTGTAAATAAATTATAAATGAAACTTAAATGGCTAATTTTAAAGCTATTAGGAGGTTATTATTTTCGCATTTTATTAATTAATTAAAATAAAACATTTACTAATTGATGGTTGGTTGATTGGGTTTTAAGTCACACTAGTGTTGCAAAATGAGCAATTGCCGATGGTCTGGGACTCATCCCTCTATGCTTAGTGGGATGATAGGTGGTCCGGAGATATGCCATCACAATTTTGATCCTGCACGGAGAAGATGGCTCCCCCGCGTTGATAACCCTCAAATCCATTACTTTTGATGGGAACATGGAGGGCATTGCGGCCACGACAGATTTTGCGTGCACCAGCCACCATTAGTGTACACGACGGTCTTTGGGCGGCTTGAGTACCGAAACCGCAATCTTCCAATTACGAGCTCGGCACTCTACCAACAGGACTACCGCGGCCCCATTTATTAATTGAACAAAAGTATTAAAAGAAGGCATTGTCATCGTGTTCTGAGCTATTCTAAAGGTTTCGAATGTCTAGCTAGTCGGAAAGTTAGTTAAAAATCGATTGCAAGATTTGTACTAGACAAACAAACAAACAAGAAAGCGAGTTAATAAAAACATGGTAAAATAGGATAATTTTTTTAAGCCACAGTCAAGACCTTCATTGTATGAAAACGATTCACATTGGAAAGAATAGACGCATGGGTGAAAAGTATCGCAAAGCAAAAATTTATGATATTGATAATTGTCCTAATTCTCTTTAGACGGAAACGTTTCACACTGGGAATGTTAGACAGACGTACAGTTGGTTAGAATTTCAAATCCCAAATCGAGACCTGCACTAGGTGATAACGTTTTACACTATAGGAACCGTGATAACCAATTCTGCTTGCCATGATTTTATGGCGGGATATGTAAACCTACTTTTTTTATTTATATTTCTTTTACTTTTTGCCATTTCTTATTTCCTTTATTCCTTTTATAAATAAAAACAAAACAGTAATTTTTTTTTTTTTAATTGCGTACAGTCGGTAACAAAAGTGTCCGAACACTAGCAAAAATTCCTATGTAAAAAAAGTACACTTCATACGGTTAAGTTAAATAAATCCTTGTCGATTCCTGTTCTTAGTCAGTGTGAGAACATGATTCGATAAGGATTTATTTAACAAAACCGTACGAAGTGTACTTTTTTTATGAAGGAATTTTTGCTAGTGTTCGGACACTTTTGTTACCGACTGTACCTGAAGCCCCATATCATACATGGAGGTATAGATAGGTAGGAGTAGATAGGTAGAATCAGAAAGACTTAATTAAGACTAATATTCGACAAAACTTTCAACACGGGGACCTGTGCTGTTTCTCGTTAATTTAAATTGAGTTTTAAATATGTTTTTACAAATAAACTCTTTTTACGCAGTAATATCTATCATTAGTCTAACATCAGGCTGTCACCTATCTGTAATCGAAACGAATCTGTTTTTACAGAATTCAGTAAAGGTATATTTATCAGTAATTAAAACTTATACGTGTAATTTTTCCTTTTTAATATATAACGTTATCTTTATACTCTAAATGTGTGGAACGGAAATTTTTAATGTCATTACATTATACAGAGTGAAGTATGAAATAACATTATTTTTCGTTTATTATTCTGTGAAATTTATTAACCAATTTCTTTTAAACCTCTCTTACATACAACTAAGCATAATAATTTGTATACTTCAACGATATTTTTCTTAAGTACAATTGAATTGGAATAATAGATAGGTTTATATTAGCTTAATTGTAATAATCTTCGTTCCATAGTATACTAAATTCAATATTTCAAATACTTTGTCATGGACACGCTATGATTATAAATTCTCAACGACATGGAAAATCAATCCATTACTGCTTTAGTTAAATGGGACAAATTCACATTGTTAATGTTTAAACATGAACAATAATTCAATAAGATTGACCTCTTTGAGTGAAGATTTTGAGTAAGTCAATAACAACTGTATCTATAATAGTGTTATTACTTCATTTTAATAACTTATTTTTAAGAGTTAATTTTTATATATTATAATATATATATATAATTAATTCCTTTAAAATTGATATGTATTTCTTTTGCGAGAAAGCCTTCTATCTACATTATGGTGCTGAGCATAAAGTTTCTTCACCGAATATGAGTTAAACAATAGCAGTGCTATTAATTCAAAATCCGCTTGTCATAAAAGAGACCAATATGGTTTCCAACATCTTAAAAAATAATTCAATTGGTATACTACAATACTGTTGTAACCAATAAAAATAATGCGTACTCAGGGTTTACAAATTGTCCATGAATGAATGACAAATTTTGCAGAGGCTTAAAAATTTATTTACAGAATATTCAGGAAGACTACGAGTCTGTCAACCAAGTATTAAGATCAGTTTGACCAGAAAACACAGCTTAAATAATAGCTGGCAACATAAAAATCATACCAAAAACAGTATAATAAGCATAATACACATAGAACAGTCTGTATTCAATAGCAAAGTTTTGCTCAAGTGGAGCTTTTTACATTGCAGTGACTTGGCTTAAAACTGACACACGACGACCGAAATGAAGTCTTTTGTAGTCTAGAATATTTCCAGAATTTTCCAGGTATGTCGTGAAACATTCGATTTAGACCTTAGATAATAGATATATCAATGATAAGAATTTTCTCTCCAAAGTCGCCAAAAAAGTCTATAAGGGTAGATAAAGTCGCTAAATTCGTTTCCAAAGCCAATACTGCCCTGGGGAAGCTTTTTAACAGGTTTTTAAAGGAAAATGAGTAGCCTTAACGCCGATTCAAGGCAGAATCAAGGAAAATAACCATTCTATAATCTGACTAAGCCTCTTTAAAAGAAATTACACAAAATAACGATTATTATTTACAAATTCGTAACAATGCATTACAAATGCTCACCCAGAAGTTACCACACATAATATGCAACTTATCGTAATGATTTTAGTTGCTACTGTCACATACAGAAACCAAACTTTTTTTTTACCAACAAGAGTTTCGTTAAAATCCCAATTTTTTTAGACGTAATGTACATAATAACACGAATGTTTTATCAAATGATATGCTATATAAAAATTTGCAACGAGATGCAAAACCAAGTAGGGTAAGGTGGGGTAAGTGGGCCACCCCCACCAGGCATTTCCCTAGTTATTGACTCAAAAAAAATCTGTTGCAATATTTTTATGTACCTACCCCAATAGTTGTAGAAAACATTATGGCATCATTTTCATTTATGTGTGTGATAAGTTACAAGCATTTTTGTGACGATTTTTAAATTTGCAGTCCTATCGTAATTCGCGCCATCGTACTAATAATTTTTTTTCTTCCAAACCGTTCATGATACAAACCAAAACTTTATATATTTTGGAAGTGTATAAAACACAGAATCATTTTGTAGTATCGTGTACTCATGATGTTAATAAGGTTGCAAAAAAAATTGGGGGGCCCACTTGCCCCGTGTTTGGAGTAAGTGGGCCACCCACTCCAACTCTTTAATATAGTTAAAAAATAGTCATATGCACTGATTTATACTGTTTACCTCTCGATGAATCCACCAGTAGTAATTCAAGTTCCGAAGATGAACTATCAGTTATCACCCACTACGACAGAACTTAAAAATAGGGATTATGCCTTTGCCCAGTTTGAAGGCAAAAAAAGAAATCGTATGTTGGCTTGGTATTAAATGACAGTCCAAACGATAAAGATACAGTTGTCATGTAATACATGCATAAAGGCACAACTATGCATAATAACTTTTTCCCCCTGAAGATAATGATATTCATGATGTATTCCTACAAGATGTTGTGCTGAAAATAAATGAACCAACACTTTCCAAGAGACTTTCAAAATACATGTTTACCAACAATTTATCAAGATATAATATTCACTAGCATGTGATACTGCCATAGGCTAGTTTAAACTTTTAGACCTAACTTTTAGGCTACACTACATGCAAAAGTAAAAAGTTGAAAATTTGACATTTTTTTCTTTTAGCAGGCTTGTGTGCCAGAAAAAGTTACTATGGGTGAACTAGTGGAGATACTTCAATGATTTTTTTTTCAAAGATTCAGAAAACCATGCAGATTGTCCCACTTGCCCCACCAAATCTCTACCAGTTATGTGTAAAAATATATTCGGGGGGGGGGGGGGTCCCACTTACCCCACCTTGCGGGGCAAGTAGGCCACCTCGATGGCTACCCAAAATAATTCTCTTTTTTAATTCATCATTTGCCAATTTGGTTAGAGGTTGCCATGGGTACAGTAACAACATATGAGAGAATGAACCACAAAAAAAAAAAAAAAAAAAAAAAAATTAAGTTTTTAGGCCTATTACATCCGGTGCTATGTTGAGCTAAAGTCGAATTATGCCGAAAACGGGTCCCACTTACCCCATTTTACCCTAATCATATTTTGATTTAAATGTTGCAAATTCATGTTATTACTGCTTAAATAATATTATCAATTCAAGTATTTTTATTAGTATTATGTAGTAATTGTACGTAAAGTGATGAATATTATTTGTTTTCAAATTACAGTCTCTTCAGCGATATCGTGCTTACATAAGCTATTCTGTGATTTTTATCAAAAGGAGGGTGAGAGGAGAGTTAAAGGTATAAATGTTAATTTCCTAGAAGCTGCGCAATACTTTTCCTTAGAACCTCAGAGCTTTTCGAATCTCATTTATATCTGAATGAAAAGCTTTTTCTTTCATTAAAAATCAAAAATTTATTTTTTTAGTTCATATTCTTTGTATAATTATCATGATTGTTAGAAAAAATTAACAAAGGGTTTGTCAGAAAATCCTTGTAAAAAACGTTCTTATCATTGAAAGTTTTACACTTTTACAGAGCTTTATTATTATTATTATTATTTTAATGTTATCGCATTGCTGTATTTGAATATTATTCTTATCATATTTATTTTTTTCCCAGAGTACATTGGAGTATATACGTATATATAGTGTGTGTTTAATTTTATTATGTTTGGCAATAAAAATGATTTACAACTCGTGTTAATTTGAAACCCTTTACGATTAACATATTTTTTGAAACAATTCTAATTATTTTTCGCTTATAGTCCGGTCAATTTAGACATAAAAATAGTGATCAAATAAAGAAAATTCCGACAGAGCCAAATTTCCGTAGAGACCTTAGGTTCACCACAAAGAATAAGGTGTCAAAAGTCCCCATCGGTCCCATGTGTGCTAAGGGACTTATTCGGGCCCCAAGGTCAAAATTTTGGGGTTTTTAGATTTTTCTCGAAAACGGTAAGTTTTCTCGAAAAAGTACCTCAGAGTAAAGTTGTAGATCTCAAAATTCTCTATAAAAATGGTCCTTATGATTTTTTCTCTAAGACCCACAATTTCTACATGTGTGCTAAGGGACTTATTCGGGCCCCAAGGTCAAAATTTTGGGTTTTTTGGATTTTTCTCGAAAACGGTAAGTTTTATCGAAAAAGTACCTCAGAGTAAAGTTGTAGATCTCAAAATTCTCTATAAAAATGGTCCTTAGGATTTTTTTCTCTAAGACCCACCATTTCTACATGTGTGCTAAGGGACTTATTCGGGCCCCAAGGTCAAAATTTTGGGTTTTTTGGATTTTTCTCGAAAAACGGTAAGTTTTATCGAAAACGTACCTCAGAGTAAAGTTGTAGATTTCAAAATTCTCTATAAAAATGGTCCTTATGATTTTTTCTCTAAGACCCACCATTTCCCAGATATTGCGCTTGTAAGAATCACGTTCTACATAATATGCACACATATGCCACGTATATACATATTCAGGTACTCAAGCAAGTAAAAATGCCTACTTGTGTCTCTTTCATGTATACATTATACTATTCTAAGAAAATATACTCTCAAAAGACCGCCAGTCCCTTACAGTATCCCCTCTACTTGTATGGCCTTGAATAACATCTGGCTATTCTTTTGTCCGTGTGGTGTCGTTCACGTACCTGTTTCTTTTAGAGTTAAACGTGCAGTTCGAGTAAATATACGTATTTATTACAAGTAGTATTTGATGGCTATAGTGACACAACAAAGAACATAAAAGCTGCAGAACAACGTCGTCGTACTACAAAAACATCCTCAGGTTCCGACATAATGTTTGATGAATTTATGACAGTTCCAGTAAACCAACAACAATTTTTTGCAAACATTAATAATAAATCTCGATTTATTTCTATGTTGAGTAACAAATTAACTGCTGAAAATATTGCCGTGAAACAAGCTCCGAATGTCGCCGATGTCCTCATAATTGAAACAGCAATAGAAATATTTAATGCAAGAAACACAACTATTGTAGTTGGCGAAGATGTTGATTTGTTAGTACTACTCACTGCAAGGACTCCATCTGATAAAATTATTTACTTTCTGAAACCTGGGAAGGCGCAACAACGCACAGAAATATATTCTTCTAAAAGTTTATTAGCTTATCCAAAATGCCAAAACTATATTTTATTTTTACATGCGATAACCGGCTGCGATACTACGTCAGCAATGTTCAGAAGGGGCAAAAATCCAGTATTAAAATCATTTGAAAAAAAAGATTTGATTGACTGCGCAAAAGTATTTACAGAAATTAATTCTCCACCTCAAATACTAATTACTGAAGGAATTCGGTTTCTTCTTGAGGTTTATGGAGCTCCAAAAAAAATTGATTGCATAGATAAGTACAGATATTTAACATTTGTAAAAAATACACGAAACAAAAAGAAAGTACAACTATCTTGTCTTCCTCCAACATCGGCATCTGCTATTCAACATTTGTTTCGAGTATACTATCAAGTTCAGACATGACAAGGCAATCAACTGAACCCTGAAGACTGGGGTTGGAAATTGATAAATAATACTTTGGAACCGATTAAAACTTTACTGCCCCCTGCTCCAGAAAAACTTCTTAACTCTATTTTTTGCAAGTGCAAGAAAGGTTGTAATGCCAAATGTGGCTGTAAAAAATAGGGTTGCAGTGTTCTCCAGCGTGTATCAATTGCCAAGGTCTATCGTGTTCGAATGTTCAATTAAATACAAGAGAGGAAGATTCATGTGATTTTGATGAAGAGACAACTGATTCATCTTCATTTGAACAATTTTTGAACATTCAGCAACAGGAAGAAGAAGAAAAAGAAGAAGAAGAAGAAAACATGATTGTTGAAGTTGAGTATGAAGAGTATGAGTCAGATTAAAGTAACAAAAAAAAAATTCGAACGACAGTTAAACTCAATAACCAATATCAATAATTTTCATACTATTAAATGACTATTTTTCCTGAAAATAACGTCATACAGGTTCGTGGAATAGGCCTACCGGGGAAACCACGTTAAAAAAAACGCGCCGAGTACACTACCTCACAGGTGGTGTGGAAATGTGTGCATATTATGTAGAACGTGATTCGTACAAGCGCAATATCTGGGAAATGGTGGGTCTTAGAGAAAAAATCATAAGGACCATTTTTATAGAGAATTTTGAGACCTACAACTTTACTCTGAGGTACTTTTTCGATAAAACTTACCGTTTTCGAGAAAAATCCAAAAAACCCAAAATTTTGACCTTGGGGCCCGAATAAGTCCCTTAGCACACATGTAGAAATGGTGGGTCTTAGAGAAAAAATCATAAGGACCATTTTTATAGAGAATTTTGAGATCTACAACTTTACTCTGAGGTACTTTTTCGATAAAACTTACCGTTTTCGAGAAAAATCCAAAAAACCCAAAATTTTGACCTTGGGGCCCGAATAAGTCCCTTAGCACACATGGGACCGATGGGGACTTTTGATACCTTATTCTTTGTGGTGAACCTAAGGTCTCTACGGAAATTTGGCTCTGTCGGAATTTTCTTTATTTCAATTGTCCAAATTGACCGGACTATTATAATTATAAAGCACAAAGACAACTAATTGTCAAAATTTTTCGTTATTTTATATTTAGATTTTTTAACGTCTCAAAAATTTGTCATAATTACTTATGAAACACTTAGCACGTGGTTTGATTTTTCATTTTTTAATAAATTATAGTTTACAATTTTTGTATATAGAAATAATAATAATAATAATAATACAGACAGAAGGCGCCACTGAAACGAATATCTACGGTTCCAACTTATATTAATTCGACTAAGCGGGGTTTTCGATTATGCGGAGAAGTCTAGAAACGCAGTTTTGTATTACTGTAGAGATTTTATGCTCACGTAAAAAGATAAATGATCGACACCTCTTTTATATTTAAATATTTTATCAAACTTTTATCAAGTTAAAATGTTATAATAATTTATAAATGAAATTAATGCTTGAATACATACATAATAAATAAAGTATTTTTACAATTTTTTTTTTACAAAAAAAAAAAAAAAAAAAAAAATCAGTCATGATTGGTTGCTTTGACATAGAGGCAACTGCACATTTTCCGATTTCTTTTTCTAAAGCATATAGCACTTTATGATTGCTTCTATACGAGATTCTTAATGATGACGAATTATATTAAAGGATTTAATAACTTATTTATCTTTAGAGGAGGATCTGCTTGTTCTTCTTTATCAGTTTCATTTAAAGATAATATTGGAAGATGGAACACTATATCTCTTTCTGTTTCTTCGTCTTTATTCACATCTATGAATTCATAAAATTCTTTTTCAGTGATCTAAAAACTTTCCAAATCTGCGATTTCTAAATATTGGAGTTCATTTGTGTTTTTATTTTTAATTTCATCATCAGTTGCAGATTTCATGAATTTAGGTTTTTAAAACAATTCTTTATCCCTTTGGCAGGAATACTGACCCATGTTGAAAGGTCATGCCTCAGTAAATAAGGTTCTTTGACTGAGTAGAAAAGGTCATGCCTCGGTAAGTAAAGAAGAACAATAAATAAATAAATAAATAAATAATTGAGAATGAGAGAAAAAATATTACTAGAAATAGAAAAATCTTACTTAAGAAACTTTGAGTGTTTATGCCATAAAGCGAGGTGACATTGTAAAAAATATTCCTTTAAATGATAAAATTTAACATTACTTCTATGGGGAAAAATCTTTTCTATAGCTATACAGTCTTATAAGCGGACATACGAATATCCGTTACCCGATTAGGTGGGGACGACTATAATAAGAATATATAAATTACTAAATAAATAAATATTTGTTTAATTGTCAGTGGATTCCTTCCGTTGAAACTACTAAGGAATTTTCTTTCTGTCTGTGTTTTAAATCTAATTGTTCATTGACCATTCAGAAAATAACTCACATTTATTACCCTATATAGATGAAAGCATTGCAAAACAAGAGTGAAGCATGCATAGACGATATATGAGTTCGATGTACTTTAAAGCTAGCATTCGAATAGTTACAAGCATTACTGCATAATACAAGAAAACGTCAATATGAAATTTATTCCACCGATGAAGAACGCAAAACAGTACTTTTTTCAGAACAAAATTTTGCTCGAGTACGGAGGTTCCTCTGAAATATCGGCAGTGTATGAGTCATATGCAATGTCGCGTTCAACTTTTGTAAAACACTGCCAGCAAATAGAAAAATGTCGCACATATTTTATCGATGCGTTAAGTAGAGGAAGATTGACTCATAATGGTGAACATATCAGACGTGATGCAGCGAATGGAAGATATAATTCTCAGTAATTTGTAAAATTATTTATCGAATAATGAAAATAACCTTTTCCGGGTTACTTTTGATTAGAAGAATCACACTTTCATAATATTTTTTTCAAAACCAAAATTTTGAAGACAACAACAACAACAGTAATAATAATAATAATAATATTAATAATAATAACAATAACAATAACACTAATAAATATTTCTGCCAGCAAATCGAAAAATGTCACACATATTTTATCGATGCGTTAAGTAGAGGAAGATTGATTCATAATGGTGAACATATCAGACGTGATGCAGCGAATGGAAGATATAATTATCAAGAATTTGTAAAATTATTTATCGAAAAATGAAAATAACCTTTTCCTGGTTACTTTTGATTAGAAGAATCACGCTTTCATAATATTTTTTTTCAAAACCAAAATTTTGAAGACAACAACAACAACAGTAATAATAATAATAATATTAATAATAATAACAATAACAATAATACTAATAAATATTTCTAATAAACACTATATAAATGTCACTGATTTTGCTTTGCACAAAAATTTTGAATTATAAACTAAAATATTCCAAATCGTGAGACAAAGCATTCATAGAAGACTGGATTTAAAATTTTAAATGCTAAATTTTCAGTCAAAACATAGACATTATGCAAGAATTCCTTTGATCTAAATAATATATTTACAGGTAGTTTGTAGATATTAAAACATCTAGAGATTTTTTTACAAAATAAAATAGTAAATTTGTGACTTTTGCTAGATTTTTGTTCATAAGACAGTTTAATACAAAGAATGATATGGCAATATGGTGAATGCTATATCGCTGCATGAAAAGTGAAGAAACCCGATGCATTTCAAGATTTACAGACAGACACAGTTTTATATACCATATGCATTAAATGAAAATGTGTACATTTTGTTAATAAACACTGACAATTGATTTTGGAATAAAATTAAAATCCCATATTCAACGAATATAACGTTTTTTCTTTAATCTAACTTGCAAATAAAATACCTTATTTAACAAAAATAATAAAATGATATATTTTCTTTTGAACGCAGGTGAACATTGGAAACAATTCAAGCTGCCACTAAACTAATATCTATCTATCTCTATACGTATGTATATATAGTTTATACATATGTGAATCTATTTCAAAACATTAATTTAAAAAATGTAAAATAATAATTAAATTTTTATTTCACATTCACATTTTTTAAATATTTTTTTTTACATCAATTTATTTACATAAAATACGCGTGTGTAATAAAATTCATATATATAAATCGGTAGTTCATCTTTATCAATTAAAGAGCGAAGCAATAGCGACCATTAATGTCATCAATAATCAAAGACCAATTGCTTGTATTCGCCTTTGTGTATAACACAATTTTGAAATAATTCCAGTTGAAAAAAAAATCATTGTAATAAAAACCCATATAAAACACATTGTTATATCACGGTTTCAAACTTAAGATAAATATCATATGTTGTACTACACTTTATTGCATCGTATATCATTAAAATGATTTTGAATATTATTACGAAAATTTAAATTATCATTTAAAAATAAAATAAAATTTTCCTCATTTGAATAATATATTTTGGTATTAAATCATAAGCAACGTATACGAAGAAGCAATTGATTGATGGTGACTACTATATGTTGAGAGTTTACATACATAATTAAGTCCGCAAATTCTGAATGTTTGATTATTTCTTCAAAACTAGTTACTTAATTAAGTTTCTAATTTAAAACGCCTCAGCAATGATTTGAATTATGTCCCAAATGCTAATTGATGCATTCATTGGAATACAAATAAGTGTTATACTTTAAATGAAAGCTTTGATTAATTTAAACAATTTTGTTCAACAAACGAGATTAGCTGTACATATGCTATGAATAATGTTAGTATATCATATAAATGTAACTTTAAAACAACGATACTAATAATTTGTTTATTTTTCAAGTAATGAAAATATATATATATATATATATATATATATATAATATACAACTAAATCAAACAATCAAATAAGTATTTAATAAAATTTAAAAGTTTTATAATATATATTTTGACTTTCATTATTTAAATACGTTTCAACCAGTGTTGGGCATAATTGATTGAAACGTAATTGAATTACAATTGAATTACAATTAAATTATAATTATTTTACTGTCAATTGATTAATAAGTATAATAATTGATTAGAAATAAATTGAATAAGTAATTCAAGTTATTGAATAAGCAATTCAATTTATTTGTAATCAATTAATTATTAATTGATTAACAGTAAAATAATTGTAATTTAGTTGTAATTCAATTGTAATTCAATTACTTTTTAATCAATTATGCCCAACACTGGTTTCAACAGATTCATTTAATGTTTATTAAAATACTGTTGATCCACAAAATTTTAAATTCTTAGAAACAATTCTAAGAACTAGAGTAACTGGTGTAAATGTAACTTGCAACAAAGGTTTTTTAAAACTGCAGATGACTTTACTGCAAATAAATAATAACAACGGCATATTTTATAAATCGATTTATTTTTGTTGAAAAAAGTTCATTTTTTAACGAGAACAAAAGTGAAAAATGAAACAAATTGATAATAAAAAATCCTGTTATGTGCGGACTTCTTGATTTTCATAAGAATTTAATCTTAATTAAATTAAAAGAGGTTCTTAAGTTTATATCGATTATAAATGAGAAAACAAACATCCATTTGTGCATCTATCACTAATGGTTTTCAGGATGTTAACTGTTTAGCGATAATCGGTTACTCACTGAAATCAAGCTGTAAAATTTTTTTATGCGTGAATTTTTCAATATTTTACCTTTAATCTATTTTAAAACTTTTTGTTCTTCTGCATTGAGTAGATAGAGGAACTACTCAGAAAGTTAACAACGATGATTCAAAAAGTAAAATGTTTAAGCCATTTTAAATTTCTTAGTAACGAGTGCGTAGTTACTGTTTTAATGATACATTCTGTCTGGATTTTTCACAAAATTAAACGCTGAATTTTTATTTTAATCAATAATAATAATAATAATAATAATAATAATATATAGTTTTTACTTTTTTACTTAAAGTATTTAATTACTAAGTTATTTATTATTTAAATTATATATCATTTGAATTTAATTAGTTTAACGTATTTATATTTGGCACAAAAAGCTTCGGAAATTAAAATGTCTGACTTTTTTTTTTTTTTTTTTTTTCGCTTACAATTTTGATAATTTATATGATAAATAGCTACTTTTGCAATTATTTTAGCACTTTTCAAAGTAAATATGGAAAGAACATTAAGTGGTTAATAAAGTATTTAGTAGGTATTTGGGAAGTTTAAATAGAAAATTATGCTTCATTTGAATAGAGCTGTGTAAAATAATAGCCTACTTTCTTTTTAATTTTATCATTATTTTTTATAGATAGATTTTAAAGATATTATTTCTTTAAAAAGATTACTTTTCCAACTAACAACCTAATGTATATTTTTGTAGTATTGTAAAAAAAAAAAAAAGAAAGAAAGAAAAAGAAACTAATTGATTTATTCATGCATATTCAATAAAAGGTGAAAGCTATCATAAGAAAACATCCAAGATGTGGATTATTGGCAGAAATAAGATTCGTGAATGCTGAAAATTAAAATAGCGTTAACTGCAATGCAGTGGTATGTCCTGAACCCACAGAATAAATAAATAAATTTATGAACATTATATACAGCCTTTTTCTCTAATAAAATTCATCGATAAATATTCTTGGATTCTAATACTTAACAAATACTAAAACAGCTTACCGAAACATCCATCGAAATATGTTGATTTCTGGTACTATAATCGTTCTCGATAACGCTGCACACTATATACCAGGAGTATCGTAAAAACCTATTAAAAATTTACGTTGCGTTGTTTTTGAATAGTCTTCTTTAGTCAACATTAGATACTGAAATATTACTAATTTTTTAGAAAATGTAGAAATATCTTCCATTGTAACTTCTCGATAGTAAATACGATTTTGCGATGTATGTAAAAAAGGGCTTCGTTCGGAATCACACTGAGAAAACAAAGTATATACCGTCTTCATCTAGAATGATTAAGTGGTCATTTTCTAAATTTCTGAACTAGAGATAGATTTCCGAGCTATGCGCATAAGGCACGCCAATAAACTGAATAGACGATATGATGGAGAATTTCTAGTCTACACATTTCTAGATGGTGAAACAATATTCTGAATATTCTGAATCTTATGTATTGTGAGAAATTCTCGCTTGATTTTCTAGAATTGGGTAATCAGCCAAGATTATAGTTGCTGAAACCCGTCTCTTGTATTCGCATTTATTTGCAGAGATTTTTAAATAACTTTGCCCTCGATAATATAGGCAAACGCTCTAGAATTTTAATAGAGGTTTCTAGAACTCGCTTTTAAAGGGGACTAGAATTTATAAGAATGATATAGAACTATTTTTTCTAGAGCCACAAGTTAGATTCTAGATGACAGTTACAGAAATTTTTCACAGTGCATTTTTTTAATGAATGAATTTATTTTTTTATTCATTTATTTATTTAGAAAGATATTTAGAAACTTGTTAATACCTAATAGTAATACTTTATTGTATACGGCAATTGTATAAAAAACATAATGGACAGTTGTTGTTTTCAAAGTACTTAAAAATTTGAGCTACAATTTGCCAACATAGTCATTAAATGGTAGTTTTTTTTTTTTTTTTTTTTTTTTTTTTTAAGTAATTTTTTAATTGCGTCCATGTAACGCAAAATATTTTTTGTAAATAAAATAAATTAAAATATTCAAACAGTTTAATATATATATGTATATATAACATAAGTTTTAATGTCATAAAAAGTAAATAACTATAGATAGAAGAACATCCATTAAAAGTATTTTTATTAAATACACTTAAATATGAAACATTCATATTTAACAGAAAAAATAATGGGAAAGTAATGAGGAAAATATTATAAGTAAAAGCCTAAAATATCTATTCTTAAAGAATTTGATAAATAAGTCACCAAGAGTAAATAAAGAAAGTAACAATAATAATAATAAATAAAATATAAAAACCACTTAAGTAATTAGTATCACATTCTATGAAAAATACATTTTTATATATCAGATCATTTTTAGCAATTTAATTATTTTAATGTGACAAAAAATAAAATACCTTTAATTGTGACGAATCTTTGAATTGCAGTTCCACTTTTAAATGAACATAATTTCTTTTTGCAAAGAAAATGTATATTCATTTTTTTATTTTAAAATAAAAGCAATATATCTATAGCAACATGTACTGAATAATATTACTTGACGCTTGTTTCGTCACTTTCAAGGGTACTTACATTCCCTTAAGATGTAAGAAGTGATTTATTTTATTTTATTTTTTATTTTATTTTTTTTTCATAAAAGGAATGCTTCACTTTTGAAAGAGAAATGGGATTTGTACTTTAAAAATTAGATGTTAAAAAAAAAAAAAAAAAAAAAAAAGAACAGAATATCTAATTAGAAAGTTGTTATAACAGTTGTTAGCATAATGAAAATGATTTTTTAATTTTCTTCTTTTGATTAAACCGTTCACGAAATATTAAGAAATTAGAAGACTGGAAAAGATATTACAAGTTGCGTATGATTTATAAAGGCTTTATTTAATTACGATTATAATTTTTATTTTTAAATTTATTAAAAATTTGTGATATTTTCAATATACGAGAAATAATAATTCAGATATTCATTAAAATATCAGTTTTTACGAAAGTGAATTGATGAAAAATTAGTTTATTTGTTAAAATACTCTACCTTGCAGTAAATAAAATTGCAAATTACTACTTTGCTATAAATAGAATGTTTTCCATTTTAGGCGATTTGATAATAATTCACACCAAAGTTGAACAGAGGACTTATTATACAGATATTGTACAAGGTTTCACTTGGCAACTTGCTCCACCATCTTGCTTCCAAGTTGCGGCCAGTTAATTTCAGACTATCCCTTTAATATTTGTCATAGTGATACCGTTTTAAATACTGAACTAATTTGAACGAGATTTAGATAGTGAACTTATGTTACAACTATCTTGAATGAGATCGCTGGGTAATTTGCTCTGCAATTTTTTTGCCAAGTTATCTTAAAATATATTTTCCTTTTAAATAACCCTCAGAAATAGTGGAGAAAAGTTAATTTTTAATATATTTTCTTTCAAATTTGGGTTATGTACTTAAAATATGTTTAAAATGTTCAGAACAATAATGAAATTGAAATTTGCAGATAAAGTATACTATGTCGAAAATAACTTAAGGGAAATTTTAAGGGAAATGACCGTTTTGCTAGCTAAACGATCATAATCCGTAAATTAATGTTTTCAAAGTATAGAATAGAATTGGCAGTATAAATTTACGGGAAATGACAGTTTTGTTAGCTAAACGGTCGTAGCCCGTAAATTGATGTCCTGAAAGTATAATTGTGGAATACTGGAATTTTTTTACGGGCAATAGCCGTTACTCTACCAAAATTTCTCAAACATGCCATCAAACTGTATTTTTATGGTCAAATCTCTTCAAATGTAAAAATAAAATGTAAAATCTCTTCAAATGCTTTTCAGTGACGTCGTAAAAGAAACACTTCCCATTTGTAACTGAAAATATTATTGCATTTTTATTTCATTGAGAGATTTTATTTACACATTCATACAAATAGCGATTGATATAGAACAGCTATTTTTCATAATTTAATTCAAAGATTTTTGTTGATAATATATATATATATATTTCCCACAGTATGTTTTATAGAAAAGGAATGGCAATGGAAAGTTCTTATTTTCACAACAAGCAAGTCCGCTTGTTCCCGATTGTTTGATTTCCCTCACTTCGATACAGGTATTAAAAATCAAGTTGAACAATATGTTTTTTGAATTGCCATTTTAATTACTATGATAAGTTAATTAAAGATCTGCTAAGTTTTAAATTGTATTTAAATATGCTTTTTATATGCATCGTACCTATGTTTGTTAAGTTTTCTAACGCGTGCAAAAAGCATGTACTAAGAAGCCTGCAAATAGTTGTCAGATTTCTGATCATAAATTTAGGTGTTTTCTTATTAAATAACTCATATCTATGCCAAACATAGTGCGCTAGACTTCGCTTCTACTTCCAGGGCCCAGCTAGCAAATTTTCGTGCCCAGGGTAATTTCAACCTGCCCCCTTTGAAGATCCCCCCCCCCCCCCAGAAAAAAAAGTTTGTTATTATTATACTATGATCTATAGCAGGCGATAAAACAGGACTGATCGGGAAAAGTACTTGGGCAAAAAAATAGTATGTTTCTGGCTTTAATAAAAATTACTCCGCTCTCTCAAACTATATTTTATTTTAAAATGTTATTCATATATATAAATAAAACACAGCTGAGTTAGAAACACGAAAAAAAAAACCCTGGGGGATTTAGATAAGATATTTTTAACTATAAGTAAAATTTTGTGACCCTCAGAAATTCCATGCCCAGGGCACGAGACCCAGGTGTCTGTGTGATAGTCGGTTTAAGGAAATTTCGCCCCCAGCATCTTGCCCCCGGCTTCTCGCCCCCAACATTTCGCCACCGAGAAATTTCGCACCCCGGTAATTTCGCCCCCAGCGTCTCGCCTGATTTTGTCATCACTGCAATTAAAAAGGTCTTAAAGTAAGACATAAAAAAAAACTGAAAAGACATTTAGACGCATAAATGTCTTAAAATATAGATTAGACATTATAGATATTTTAATTTAAGACAGAAATCTGTCTGAAATACCAATTTAGACACAAAAATGTCTGAAACACGTAAATAAACGAATTTTCGTTTGAATTTTCAGACAGTTTAGAAATTCAGATACTTGCATTACTTAGAAAATTTTTTCATATGGAATCTACTTTAAGAAAATATGCTTATCCTAATTCTTTCCACATTAAATAAATATATTATTATTTTATCTAATAAGTAGTTAAGCTACTTGAACTATGGTAGATTTGTAAAATTAAATTTTTATGGAATAATACTCTAGAGATGTGAATGATATTTGCGTGCAAATATCATAACATAATTCATAAACAACATACTTACATATAAAGCTTATTTCGTTAATATATATATATATATATATATATATATATATATATATATATGTCTTTAAAGCTTTCTTATATTAAAAGAAAAAGCGTGAAGACGGACGTAGTAAGTATGAGGAAGCGAATTTATAAGTGAACAATCATGAACCATATTTATTTATTTATTCATTAAAAAGCCTTAAAAACGGTAGTGTCTTTAAGCCTAACATGGCGGTGTTTTTAAGCCTAAAACATGGCGGCGTTTTAAGACATTGCAATGTCTTAATTTTAGATGCAAAAAAGGTGTCTTAAAAAGTAAGACCTTTTTTTTCGCTTAAAAAATGACCATTTAAAACACTTTTGTAACTGAATTTAAGGCATTAATGTTTGCAGTGATGAAAGATGAAGATATTTTTGAGTGTAGAAAGTTATGCCTAAAGACATAAGCAGGTTCTAGTCGACGAATGCATATTTTATTTAATGAATATTCTGACCGTAGATAAAGACCGTAATGTATCTCGCATAACTCAAAAATGTTTGGTCGTAGAACGTTTCAACTTGGTATATAGGTTTGTTATAACATCTAGTTGTGCACCTCTCTTTTTGGACTTTCTATGATTTTCCGTTTTGGAGAAATTTAAGAAAATTATATTTATAATGATCAAAAATACAAATATTTTAGCGATTATTTATGAACTATCATCATATAGATTCTCAAACAAGCTAATGATAGAGTCAGTAATGATATTGTTATGAAAATTGAAGATATTTTTGCATGCAGAAAGTTATGCTTAAAGACATAAGCAGGCTGTAGTCGACGAATGCATTTTATTTAAGGAATATGTAAATAGACCCCTTAATGTATCTCTCATAACACAAAATTGGTTGGACGCAGAATGTTTCAAATTGGTATATAGGTTTTTTATAACATATAGTTGTTCACCTCTCTTTTTGGACTTCCTATGATTTTCCGTTTTCGGGATATTTAGGAAAATTATATTCATAATGGCCAAAAATACAAAGATTTTAGCCATTATATATGAACTACCATCATAAAGATTTCAAAAGAAGCTAATGATAGGGCCAGTAACTATATTGTTATGAAAGTTGAAGACATTTTTGCATGCAGAAAGTTAAGCTTAAAGACAGAAGCAGGTTCTTGTCCGCAAATGCATTTTATTTAATGAATATTCAGCCCCTAGATAGAACCTGTAATGTATCTCTTATAACTGAAAAACGGTTGGACGTAGAACGTTGCAAATTGCTATATAAGTTTGTTATAACATCTTGTTGTGTGCCTCTCTCTTGGACTTTATATGATTTTCCCTTTTGGAGATATTTAGGAAAATTTTAATCACGGTGACCAAAAATACAAGGGTTCTGGCCATTATATATGACCTACCATCATAGAGATTTCAAAAGAAGCTAATGCTAGAGCTAATAATAATATTGTTATGAAAGTTTCAGACTTTTTTGAGAGTAGAAAGTCATAAGCATGCTCTTGTCGACGAATGCATTTTGCTTAATGAATATTCAACCCGTAGATATAGCGCGTAATTTTAAATTTTATTGTTGAGAAAGTTGTCGACATTTTAGCGTTCCAAATTGATTCTTTGAGACAGAAATATGGTCTAGTCGACTAATGTATTTTATTTATGAATATTCAGCCCGTAGATAAAGCCTGCGTATGATATTCATAAAAGACGAATTGTTTACGAATTACGAAACAAACGAAAACATAATTAGGTAGACTAAGCGAGCATTAATTATTTTGGCTTAATGCAATTTGATTAATTATATGCTCCATTACTAATAAATAATTAATATATACCTTGACCAAAAGCAAGAAACAAAGGATATTTTTGTGACGCAAAATGTAACAAAAAAGAATTTTTAAGAAAGTTTTTGCTTTTATTTTAACTTATATTTCAGCCAAATATAACATTTTCAACATCAAAATAAATTTAGTTTTGAAAAGATACAACATTATATTAACTTTTTTTTTATGCAAATGTATTTAGTATTGTAAAATAATACATGATTGGAATGTAAAATATATATCTAACTTCAAACTTTCTTCCAAATGTTGGTCTAAGTCACACTTTATATAGAAAGAGCCATTTTTGAAACCTAGTGTTACCACAAGATAAATACTATACATTGACGATAACACTATGTACTTCTTAAGGTTTGGTTACAGTTCTTTACCTAACATAAAACCAAAACCATGAAAAAAATTATAAAATGAATTATAGAGTAATAGTTACATGGAAATTGACCTAAAACAACTTAACGTACACACGGGGCTAAAATTATAAGTGTTAGGAAAATAATAAAAGTAAATATATGAAAAATTAGAATGCTATTTATTGCTATGTATTATAAAGTGTATTCTAATGTTCAAAAAGTTTTAACGTTTAAACCATAGACCTTATATAGATAGACTACGCCACCAATAGGACTTCCCATTATAGTGAATGTCTTCAGCATGAGGGTGTAATCTGATACCTTCATCCTTTGCGGTCAGCACCGTATGCCACGTGACATAGACTTGAGGGAGATTCTTCTATAAGAAAACACTTATTTTTGTAAGAATCAAACAAAAAATTCTCCCCTTCAAAATGGTTTTTCACAAAAGAAATTTTTTATAATTATTCTATGACATTTTAGCTTTCCAACGATGCGTAAATCTAAAGGCTTAAATGAAAAGTATGTGTACAATACAGAAATTAAAAAAACTCATAACTACTTTCTTTCCTAAGGAAAAATCTCATAATATTCATTCTCGTCTCTCTCTCCAGGTCCGCATCACGTGATAATTTAGCTGGGGAAGCTAGCTCATCTCGCGGACAGATAATGAGGCGGATGCGTGGTCTATCTATATAAGGTCTATGGTTTAAACATTTAAAATTTCTAAATGATGGTTGCATTTAAAATTAGTTATCATGTAATTTTTCTTTATAACTTGAATATATTTCGTTCATTATTTTATAAAACCTCACTCGTCCATCATTAATCAAAAAACATCCCAAGGGTCACGCAGATTCAGATCTTTCAAAACGTAAAAACAAGTATATAATATTAAAATAAACAAATAAAAAAATAAAAAACTTTTCTCCCATTGTGCCATTTTGTGGTTTCAGGAACTTTTTCCTTCGCTATTTTCAAAGCTTTTATATTTAAGTATCATTACGCATTTCTGCGATGAGAATTTTGAATTGTTATTGCTAAAGAAAAAAGAAATGAATTATACTTTCTAGAAAATTTCAAAAGATACTTATGCTGAATAATTTCTCTCCTTTTTATGGCAACAAACATAAAAATAAAAAAAATTTCAGTTTCAAAAATAACGAATTAATAATAAAAATGCTGATAATAATATAAATAATAATTATATATATATACCCTAGTAGCACAGAAATATCGGTCAATATCGGAGTTAGTCGAACTGGTCAATATTGCATGGAATACTTACCATCACCAGCCGACATCGGAGTGCGTCGCAGAGATTAAATTAAAAGTTCATTTCGGTTATCCGTACTTATAGTATTGTTAATTTTGTTTTCAGTTATTTTTATTTATCGACAATTTAAATAAAACTTAAATTTAAAAACAAATATTAAACTTTTTAGAAAATTCGAGATTTTAGGTACAACATTTGGCAAGATTGAACAAGATTGGTAAAACTGTCGATCTTCACCGATCCTTGTCAATTGCGGACAATGCTGTGTGGTATTCGGTCAATGCTTGTCTGTTGTGCAACTACGGTATATATGTACATGTGAACACGACACGAATTTCTTGTACACTAATTAAATTATATATATCTTAATATATATAAAATATAAATTGTTATTTTTAAACATTAAACAGGAGATCTTATAGTTACCAAGAATAAAGGAGAAATATTCTACGGTTTACAGCTACAGTCGGCAGCAAAATTATTCGAGCGCTAGCAATTATTCCTATATAGAAAAAATACAATTAATTCTGTTTTGTTAAATAAATCCTTGGCGAGTCATGTTCTCAGACTGACTAAGAACATGACTTGATAAGGATTTATTTAACAAAGTAGTTTTATGTGTACCTTTTTTACATAGGAATTATTGCTAGCGCTCGAATAATTTTGCTGCCGACTGCATCATGAATATACAGTCGGCAGCAAAAGTATACGAGCACTAGCAACAATCCCTGTCGAAAAAAAAATACACTTACTACTGCTTTGTTCAATAAGTCCTTGACGAATCATGTTCTTAATCAGTCTAAGAACATGATTCGACAAGCATAGTATTAAGTGTACTCTTTTGACATCGGAAATATTGGCTAGTGATGGGATACTTTTGCTGCCGACTGTATCTAATACGCAGCGACCAAAATTGAGAAAGTACGTAGTGTTATCGTAAAGTTTTTTTTTTTTTTTTTTTTTTTTTTATTACTAGGAAATAGCTGAGATGTATGGATAAAATTTATTCTGCATACCAATGAACCTTTATGTGTCTCATATTGCAAACTACAGTTATATATGATGATTGTTTTAGGAAGCTGTAGAATGAAGTAGTCCTCATGCACATTATTCTAAAAAGGTAGACATTGAATGATTAAAAAGTGATATGAGAAGTGAATAAGTGTAGATTGTAACTATTTAGAGGCAATGTTGACAATTTTGGGGACTTTTTAATTCAATATCCACCACAAATTTTTTATTGTAATGTTTGAACAATCACATCGAAGATAAAGTGTCTATCATGGATATTGTTCCTCCCTTTTCAAAACTGTCGGTGATTATTGAATAAAAAGTCCTTAAATTTGGCAGCAATGTTTAAAGAAAAGTCTTAAAAGTAACAAAAAAAAAAAAAAAAGTCTCTATATCGATTATTTTAGTAATAATTGGAACTTTACAATGCCCTTATTGTAAATAGTATAACAGCAAACGTTCAGCAGTTGTTGGTTTTGAAAATAAGTAAATTTTCTTTCTCTTTTTGTTCATTTTAAAAACATTTTATATAGATAAATAAGTAGTTCAATTTCTTAATACAATTAATTAAATGCTTTACTATATTTCTTACTTCCAATTTAATATTTCAAACCGTAATAATGCAAAAATTCTTTGAAATTGCTTCTTAGTGAACGTAATTCATGCCTTTTTTTTTTTTTTTTTTTTTTTTTTTTTTTTTTTTTTAACGCATTTTTATTAAAGTAACTAGTTAGTTGTAAGGCGAGTAATGACCGTATTTACCATTAACTTTAACTCCTGGTTCAAAGCAAAAACTTTAAAAGCGTCTAAAGGCAGGGTACATCTTTCCAGCAAAATTTGGCACACTGTTTCTGCCATATAGCGTCGAAGATTTCATACAATCTTTGATTGGTCATTTTCACCTAAAAAATCTGAAAATAACTATACCGCTAGATGGCAGAAACAACACGACAAGATTTGCTGAAAATTTGCGCTCCGCCTTTATACGCTTTTCAAATTTTCATGTTCGACCGGGAGTTGAAGTTATTGGTGAATAATAGCCTAAGGCGCCTGTTGAAAAATGATCATTTCATTTTATTTATTTCTCACTTCAAATAATTTATTTGCTAGCAAGCCCGTGCGAAATATTCGCACTTTATTAATTTCTTCGTTACTTTTAAAATTTAAAATTATTATTATTATTTTATAGATGTCATTTTTTAGACCATCACGACATCATATAGACGCAAATTTAATATTATATATCTATCTATCTATATATATATATTCATTTATTTATTTATTTTTCTTTCACGTGAAAGTAAATTTATTTTATGCTGAAAAAAAAAAAAGACAACAATTAAAAATTTGAATGTCTATTTTAAAGCTATGTCTGTTTTCATATTTTAATTAATTTAAAAAAAATCTATTTAAAAGTTTGTTATAAATAAGGTACCAAATGAACGGGGCGATTTTTCTGAATCCGTCGAATCAAACAGCTTATCGATCGGACAATTAGATTTTTTAAAATTAGCTAAAGCATGAAAAACAGGTGGTAAATTGCGTTCACACACAGCAGAGCCCAAGGAAACCTCTTAGCTTTTTTAATAGCGTGACAGAGTCAGTCAGTGATGAGCGTAACTATATATGCTCATAGCAACAAAGTCGACATTATTACAAAACAAGTGACAAGGGGTCTGATTTTTTTCTAAGCAGCACTGAAGCATTATTTGAACGTTTAATGACGATTTTAATTATGAATTTTATGTCAAAAGAACATTGTATTAGATGTATTTTATGTTAGTGTTATTTAAAACATTTTGAAAAGATGAGTGCTCAGCAAACCTAGTAGTACAGATACATTTCCGGACTTGTAGGTCTTCTGGTGTGGTGTAAATTTATGGGAGTAGATAACTGAATCGCAATGTCAGTTTGGCAGCTGTGTGGATTCTAATTTTATGTTCAAAAACATGTTCCCCTTTACGACCTGAACGTATGTCGAATTCGCAAAACACAAAGCCTGAGTGAATGCTGCTTAACCAACTTAGCAAAGATGTGTCAACTCATTAAATCTCGTCTTTTCTGTATCCCGCCAGGCATTGCAAGTAAAACCATCTCAATGTCCTTGGTTTCTGAGAATTTAGGATTCAATCAGCACACGATAGAAGCTGGAGATTTCTTGTAGCTGCACCTGCGTATGGGTACGAAGAGAGTTTCTGTGTTCTACAGAGAGGAATAATTAAGAGAACAGTGTCTTTAATTAATTTGCACGCCATTAAAATCTGGAACCCATTTATGCGTATGAGCAATGAGGAGGTTCCTTTTTTTTTCAAGGGTAGGTTTAACAAACCATTAATATAACTTTTCCGCTAATAACTTTTTCCGTAGTGCGTGTTCAAGTTGAACAGTGACTATAGGAGGACAGCCTTGACGTGCATATCAGACAGAATAACTTCAAGTACTGTGATACAGTCTTCTCATTATAAGTTTCCAGTAACCTTGGTCGTCGGTTGCGGAGAACCAGGCTTGTGTTCGCTTGTTGCCGCATTGATCGAGTGTACAGTTTAAGTACTACTAGAAAGGAAGCATGCTCTCACAAGAGCCTAAAACCGTTGGTGGTGGGTGCTTGAGCCATTCTTATAAATCTATAAAACGTAAAAATAGCAGCTCAATGAATAACATGCAAGTGAACCACCATTGCAACGTGTTCTGTCTTAGTGCATTTGTAACGAATATTATAAAAATGCGGAATTTTAAGTTCTATAGCAATATTCCCAGATTGTTTCTGTAGAACCGATCGTACCATTTACACAATTAATGATTTTTTTTTTTTTGAGGGGTTGGGGTGGGGAGTGGGGGGCTGACAATTGAATGTTTTCATGTCGAGTATGTAGACGTCTGTGACACAAATCATTTGAATGTTATTAGAATGCACTTTTAAAAAACTTTTATATTTTAAACAATGTTTTGATGCTACTTGGGTATATGTCCTAAACAAGCTGTTTTAGAGCACATGATATCACTAACGTGCACGTTTTCCAATAACAGGTTACTTTGTTATGCTCTAACTATATATCCCTCAAAGTATTTAAATGATATTTAGGTTTACCCTATATAAATACCTACAGAAATAAGTCACTTTGATCCGATTTTTAATAAGTCTCGTAAACGATTAAAAAATTCTTTATGTTATTAATGAAAATGTCATTTAGTATAAAAAGCTAAAATAGAATTTGACAATAATTTTATTGCTTTCCAATCAGTAAAATATAAGCAGAATGTGTTAGCAGTCTGTAATTTAATCTTCTGAAACACTGCATATTCTATAGTAAAAAATAATATATTTTGTAAGTTTAAAAACAGAAAACAGGGGATTTAAAATAATTGAATCAGCAGAAAGTAATAAATCAAAAGTACAATATGTCAAGTTTCGTTATTGAAAGATATTTTTCACTTCCAATAAGAATCTAATACTTAATACTATAAGACTAAATACTGTATACAGATTTTATTTTTAAACTTGTCAATAATGTTGAGAAAAAGTAATTTTCTTGAGTCAATATATCTTGTTATATAAAATTTTACTCTTAAATAAAAAAAAAAAAATAATTTATTTTCTAAATCAAAATGCTATGTTTAAAGAAAAGAAAAAACGAATAAAATAAAAATATACATTAATATATTTATAATATATTTATCAAACACAAAAACAATGTTAAAATTTATTTTTATTATATATTTATCCAGATGCAAAAACAATGTTAAAATTTCTATTAAAATAAAAACATGCTTTTAATTTTCATATTAAAACATTACAGTCACATATAAATATTAAAAAACAATATGCATGAAAATGAGGCATTTTTCTAGGACATATTTACTTGATTACAAATTCAATGTCACAGATTAATATATGCGTGAGGAGATCAATGTACATTTTAAAATGCGAAATTGTGGTATGTTAATAAAGTTGTAATCGTCACGATTATGAATGTAATTTTGCAGTCGTGCTTGCCTTTTCTCGTGCATGTGTCGTACCTAATTTTGTGGCATGAAAGTCTATACCAGTTGCAGTTGGTGAGTCAAATCAGCAACGATTTCTGTGAGTTGTGGTGGGCGCTAGATTTGCGTGTAATCATGTTCCATTTAGGGCTTGAAGGGTAAAGATCGAGTAATCTCGTAAGACAAAGCGGTGTGTCGACATACTGTACAACATGTTATATAATAGCAACGATGTAAGAATGAACTTTATTTTGTTGGGAAACATGCCGTTGAATACTGCTTATGCAAGGCAGTATAACCGGTTCAATCATCAGTCTGACGTATATATTTGCAGTAAATCTGATTGAGATAAACACGAGTGTGTTATTGAGGTAATAGATAATTTCTCTCCAGATCATAACTCCTAGAAAACGTACTGTGTGTCTGCAACGCAGACAGTTTGGTTCCAAGAGACTGACTACAGTCTAAAACCCATACATCCATCACTGGTACAAGGATATAAACGAGTCTCATCAATAAACAAAACAGTTCACCACTCTGCCTTCCAAAGATCTTTAGCTTAACACTATTGAAGTCTTAGATGGTAGTGATTTGAAGTTAGCGGTATGAAAGCTACAGCATGTGTGGTTCGGAGTTATCTCTCAAGCAATCGATTTGTTACAGTTTGTTGTAAGAGTCACAGTTGCTCTGGTGTACAAAGAAGCTTAATTTCCTGCTGCAGACACAGAATGATGCGCAATAGCCAAAGCTGCGAATAAAGCGATATTGTTTGTCAGTAATGTCACGTATGCGGCTGGTCCCCTATTTACTATAGTCTTCTGGTCTCCGTGGACCCCTAGTGGTACGCGGGAAAATCTGAACATTATTCGATTTTTATTATTATTATTTTTTTATTTATATATTTTCATATGACTTGTAAATATAATTTCACATCATTTATTAATAAAATTTCATAACATTTATTAATATATCGTATCAGTCATTAATAAAATTTAATATCACTTATTAATATAAAATATCAAATAAATAAATAAAATAAATATAAAAATCTTTTACAATCGGTCAAAATTTCAGTTTCGCAATTATAATTTATTACATTAACAACCCAGAACTGACAAAGGTGAAGTGACTGTACTTCGAGTTCTACCCTGCCCTTTCTATCCACCCGGCCATGATGGACAGTTATTTACAATATTTACATATTTGTAGTGCGAGAACAGTTACAAATATTATATGATTTGAAATAAGTTTCTACCTTTGGATTAAGGTTTGAAGTGGGATATATTACTCAGTTTTGGCATTGATGATCGCGAGTATATAGTCGTTATTATAAATCCATAGCTTGATTCATCCAAAATAGTTTTTCTGCAGATTCATTGACGAGCTTCCCAATCCTTTTCAACAGCCTCAATGTGTCATAGGAATTTTTTGAATTCATACTTTGGCAATTGTTTTCTTTACAGAAATGAGAAAAGTTCCTTATTAGTCACATTTTACATCATTGGAGGCATAGAGAAAGAGAGAGAAAGTAAACACGTTGACCAGCTAATACTTTCTTTATAGTTAGAAGCTTCGAAACATAATATTACTGGAAGAAATTCTCTTATACATACAAAAGTGTTTCCTGACGATCGATCCTTTGCCTTGAGTATTCTTATGTAGACGTACTCCCTTATATATTGCTTGCCGTTCATTGCCATGCCCAATAACAATTAGCAAACAAGGCCTTTCCTCACTGATCAATCCAACATCTTTTAGAACACTAGACGCAAAAGAAGCTATTGCCCTATCAAAAATTCTAAATCCGACATTCATTGTACTGGAAGCAGGTAACTTAATTCTCATTTGAGTTTTTTATGTCAAAGCAACAGATGCGCCACCTTCTTTTGTTTATTTAAATGTCTCCTTAAGATCTACCTTTACAACTGAGTCTTCGAAAGAACTAATTATATTGTTTTTCTATATTGGTCTAGTAATTTTCTATATTCCTTCTTCCTAAGACTTTATGTTTCTTTCCTGTCTAGGTTACTAATATACGTGCTTCTAGTAGTTCGTTGGTCATACAAAAATTTTAGTTCTATACGAAAATCTTTTCCTTTTTTTCCCCATTTACAATCTGTTTTTACAGGAACTCTAATTTTCTCCACGAAAGCACGAAAAGGTTATTGTGCATTTATATGGTATAACTTCAAACAACTTTGATTTATAATCAGCGATCAAGCATTCAACTTTTTTCTTAAATCTGACTTTATTTTTGTCTCTGTTATAAAACTTTTTAATACTGTAATTAGTATCGCCCAGTGGTCGAAACTCGACCATTTTTTTTTTTTTTTTTTTTTTTTGTAAAGCGAGGCAAAGCAAAATTATTGCCTTGTCCTAAACGGAATGCAATTGCAACACAGCTGCGGCAATTGTTTGCCGATATTCACTCTAACTGAATCAGCAGAGTTTTACTTAATATAACTATTTCTCTCTGTAGATGTTAGCCTTTCCTGAAATGAGAGAAAATCGCAACGTGAAACGCCCCTTGTTGTGTGATACAGCCCAGAAGCTAATAGGTACCATGTCAAACCAAGGCCCAACCAAGTATCAAATTCTGTTAAATTAATTCGCTTGGTTCATAAAGTACAGTGTTTGAACAAAAAAAAAAAAAAAAAAAAGATATTTTTCAAAAATGGTCGAATTGAGTTCGGGAAATTTCAAAACGTGCAACTTTATCGAAAACCGAAAATCTAAAACTTTTCTGAATCTTATATTTTCTGCTCATATATGCAGAGGAAAGAATAATAAATCCACTTTTAAAAAAATAAAAATCTGGAGTGACTCCACTCGACTTTCCGAACATTGAGTAACTAACAGTTTTGTAGATAAAATAAAGAAAGAGGATTGCTAAACAAACAAAAGAGAGAAAACCATAATAGAGTGTTTTTTTCTCCATATATCACACGAGGTTTTATTTAACGCTACTGAACTTTGAGCCCTTAGATCATAATGATAAAGAATTTTTCGTTTTGTCCCTGTAAAAATCTATAGATGCTTGATTCACCAAAATGCTTATAGTTAGTGCAACAGTGATTTATAATATTCATACAAATTTTCAGCTCAATTGAATAAGGCGTTTAGATGCTATCGCACTTTTAAAAATTTGGTCTCATAGGCCATAATGATAAAGAATTTTTCTTTGTGTCCCTGTAAAAAAACTGTAGTGCTAGATTCACCAAAATCTATACAGTTGGTGCAAATGCGACCTATAACATGTGTACAATTTTTTTGCTCAGATTAATAAGGCGTTTAGACGCTATCACACTTTTAAAAATTTGGCCCCATTGGCCTTAATGATAAAGAATTTTTCTTTGTGTCCCTGTAAAAAAACTATAAGTGCTAGATTCTCCAAAATCTATACAGATTGAGTATCTGTGACCTATAATATGGGTATAAAATTTTTGCTCAATTGAATAAGGCGTTTAGATGCTATCGCACTTTTAAGATTTTGCTCCCATAGGCCATAATGATAAAGAATTTTTCTTTGTGTCCCTGTAAAAAAACTATAAGTGCTAGATTCACCAAAATCTATAGGGTTCGTACTATGGTGACTTACAATATACGTACCAACTTTCAGGTTAATCGAACAAAGCCTTTAAACGCTAGCGTGTTCACAAACATACACACATACACACATACACACATACACACACACATACATACATCATCGTAAAAATAGTGAAAACGGACTCAGGGGACCTCAAAACGTATAGAAACATCAAAATCTCGAATTCGGATTTTTGACATGATTACAATACTTTCCTCACTATAGTGTTCGGAAAGTAAAAATAAGTAGTCAATTTCACTTAATTAAAATGCAAGGAAATCTCAAAACGTGTAAATTCATCGAAAACCGGAAATCAAAATTTTTTATGCATCTTCTACTTGCTTCTTCTACCCACAAAAGCTAGCAATAAAGACACTTTTTTAAAAAAATAAGTAGCCAATTTCAGTTAATTGAAACGTAAAGAAAGCTCAAAACATGTAAATTCAGCAAAAAACGGAAATCGGAATTTTTTCCGTATCCTCTACTTATACATGCAGCAGTTAGTAACAAATCCATTTTCCTTTTATTTAGTATATTAGTTGAATATTTATTGTTTAAATATCACCCTTTGAAATGAAATATTTATGTTTACATTCGAAATTGTAAGTTTGCCATTTTTTTTTTCTGGAGTTTTGTGATTTTAAATTAAAATTTTATCAATTTTACAGAAAAAATAACTCAATCAAACACATGTAGACAGTACTTATATATAACTATACCCAAATATCGGAATTTAAATCGGCAGATAATTTCCCTTCTTTTTTAATATTTTTTTACAAAAAATCCAATGGACGATTAACATAGAAAATCTTTTTCATGGCTCCATGGACAGACAGTGACGTCATCACTTCGCTTGCGTATGGTGATGTTACATTATACAAATTACTGTGTCTATTGTTTATTTGAGCTTTATGAAATTGCCAGATTTAACAACTTTCTACTTTTAGGTATTTTTAAATGTAAAGGAATACGTGTATAAAAGGGAAAATGAGGGAAAATGCATAAAAAATAAATGTATTTTTAAATACCTTCTTGACATCGTAAGAAAATAATATTTGTATTCGCACCTTCCGGTTAACCATACCTTTCGAATGATACCATTTTCAACCCTCTACTCCCATAATTAATATGTTAAAAAGGGACTACAAATTTTATGCTTGCCTATTAATATATAGATACTTTTTTGGAACGCGAAACAAATGGTATTGAAGCTTTAGTGTATAACTACAGTATTTACGAACTAACGCAGTCAGCAATAGTAAAAACGGTGGCGTTTTCTTAGACTATAATGCCAATTAGTACCTTTTATTGAAATAACATAAAAATACATCCTCATATGTTGTCAGCGTATTCGAACCAACTTCTTTTGGTAAATCAAAAAACGAAAATACATGGTATATTCTGATAGCCACCATTACTAATGATGTTAAGGGTAAAATAACACATATACAAAACCATTTTAAAGCACTGCTGTAAATTCACTACTTAAAATTATATTTTAACATAATCCTACTTAATTATAATGAAACTAAATCGCAATGATGTGATCACATTGCTTACTAGAGCAGACTGATATATTAGAATGAAAATGGAGAATGGCATTGAGAAGCGAAGTCGACATCGAATCTGATGATTTGTTGTCCAAATTTAAGTACTATTTGTTACTATCACATGCTTTTATGAACCATAAAGGAAAGAATGCCGAAATATGTAACGAAATGTTTTATTCATTAGGTTTTCTAGCAATCTGGATGTTTTTTTTTTTTTTTTTTTTTTTTTTTTTAAAGGAAAATTTTCATTATTTTTAAGAAACATGATCTAAAGCACGATTTATATACACGATCTAAAAACTGTACATATTTTTAAAGATGCATACAAAGAGTGTTAAAAGGAAATATTTGAATAGTATTAGAACAAAAATAATTAAAATTTGTATTTCAATAAAAATCTTTGAAATTTCACCTTTTTACTTTCTCTTACTCATAGTGTCGAGAAAGTATGGTTTTAGGGTCAAATTTTCGAACTCGAGTTTTTGTTAGATTTTCATGTTCTGAGGGCACCTGAATACAAAAATCATGTTTTTAGCGAATGGTCTGTGTCTTTGTCTGTGTGTTTGTCTGTCTGTGTGTCTATTATCAGCATATCTCAAGAACAAATAGTAGCAGAAATTCCAAACTCGGTATTCTAAATGTGTACCATTTAGGGATGCTACAGTAAAATTTCGTTGAGATAAAGCAAATGGTTCGTGTACAGGGATACTCAGAATTATTCAAATACATTACGTCTATGGGGGAAATTGCAGGTAAGTAGAATTTAACATCTATAGACTGCACTAAACCAAATGAAACTAATATATATATATATATATTAATAGAGATAGTCAACTGGGAAAAAAATTTTGGGTATGTAGGAGCCTCGCCTCCCCCCTGGGGGGGGGGAGGTCCCTCCTCGAGGGGAGTAAATTTCATGATGGGTATCTTTCAAGACAGCTCGCCAATACCTTTAAAACGGATGGTTGAACCATCGATATGCGATAATTTAAAATAAAGTTATCGATTTTTTTCATTTTTAACAAAAAAAAAAAAATAATAATAATAATGTAATATTGAGAATAACTTTTAATTGGATAGTTAGTGTTATACTACTTCTCTAATATGTAAATCGTCTGCACTATCATAAAATATAATTTGTTTAAATAGTAATTTCAATAAATTATTTTTTTTAAACAGAATTAATTTTTTAATAACCGAATTAAATTCTATATAAAGGAAGGTGCATTAATGAAATGGGAACCAATTATCATATAAAACTCTTCCGAAGCCTAATTTGAATTGTTTAACATAGGTTTACATAACAGTACTCGTTATCTTACCTCTTAATCTCCAACATGTATTTATAGTATTAAATTTTACGGTAAGAGGAAGTCGTGTGAGTGACACACCAGATTATTTTATCATTTTTTCGAACTTTGAAAGTCATGCATGAACTAAAACATAAATATTTATTTTATTTTTTTAATTATTTTTCCGAAATTGAGGATGCTAAAATACAACTTTTATTTGCTAATAGAAATCGTTTATTTAAAATATCCATTTTTCGGCTTTCCCTATTAATCATACTTAAGACAGACATAATATTTGCCGACATTTAACAAATGCCGACATTTTCCTTGATAAATATTGACATTTCCTTTAAATTTTGAAATGTAATATTATTAAGAATTTAAAGTACTGGCATTTTAAAAGAAAACCTTTATTTATGCTTGTGGAATGTCATGAAATGTTAATTTTACCATTCAAATTAATGATAAATGAATAACAAAAGTAATTTTATTGCGAAGAATGAATAATTACATTTCCCAATGGAGTATATTTAATTTACGAATTTAATATCACATAAGTTATAAACAATAGAAGTAATGTTTATGTATGTTATTCTAAATAATGGAAAGAGAAAGCTTTTAAAAATTGCAAATGCGTTATTCGTCGTATTTTATTACAGTAACAGCATAAGCTATATATATTTTTTTTACGTCATATTACTTAATTTATGAGGATTTAAATAACTTTTATTTATTTATTTATTCTTCTTTTAGAAATTTGCATGCAATTATTGAAAAATTAATATTTAAATTATTTATAGGGAATATATTGAGCAGAAATAGCTTTATCATATGATTGATAGCTCAAGATTAAATATATATATATATATATATATATATATATATATATATATATATATACATATACTTAAAACGTATTTTAGTATTTTCCGAAAGAATTTTGAAATATTTTAAAATGACAATTAAAATTAAGCTCTAATAATCTTGAAACTGATTTTAACAATGTATTTAAATCGAAATTATCTTTTATAAATTTACAAATAAATATTTATTTCCATTATCTTACTTCAGAACATTTGTTATGACAGTATTGCATATACTAAGACAACGTAATTAAAATCATAACTGGTTTCATTTTTCCCAATAAATATTAATATATTATTCAAAATATTAAATGCATCATCCATGAGAAGTTAAATTACAATCATGTAAATGACATTAGCATAAAACAAAATATTGACTTCTTAACAAGTTGTAGTAAAATCAATTCCCTTTAGACGGCGCTGCGTCGCCAATGAAAGAAAAAAGATATAACCTATATTTTGTTAATAGATTTTGGCAACAGCCAGTAAGTTTAGTTTTTAGATTTTGTGGATTCTTCGACTGCGTTCGAAGTTAGAATTTCGATCTCTCACTATGAGAGTTAACTAGATTCGGAACTATGTTCCTTTAAGTATTTCTTTTTTGTATATAATGTATTTAAAGTGTAAATAGATCTTTTATTTTATTATAATCATTAAATTTCAAGAAGAATAATGCATCGTTGTCCCTTTTTCATTCTCTTGCTTAAAGCAATCCGGCATTTTGATTTTGTTCCTTTTTTCTTAGATTTCAAAAGCCACTGAGCCGAGAATTATTTTTCATTTTGGTGCATCAGTGCCGGCAAGAGAATGTTGTTTTTGAAAGTAACGATGCTTGTGTTAAATTCGATTATTAAAATTCCCTTTTGTGTTTCATAATATTGGATTAGCTCTTAAAGAGCGAAGACTGCTCAAGGTAAGAAATATTTATGGAAATTTACAATGGATGACAAACATAAAATTAATAGAAAAATTATTCGATCCAGCGTTACGAAGTTGGCGAATAGTATAGAATTAAATGTAAAAGAAGAACATTTAAATGTTGAAGATTTAGCTGAAGCTCTTAATCAACTAACTATAAAAAATGGGCTTCTACAGGAAGCCGATAGGGAAATAGAAAAAATAATTCCTTTAACGGAATATGAAAATGAAAAAAACGTGTGTTATGAATATCAGGATAAAATTGCGAACGCTATTTTTAGAGCAAAAAAGAAAATAATAGTAAATTCAGTCGAAAATAGTGGTGTAAATTCAAATGTTTCAAGTACATTACAAAATAGAAGTACACCGTTAAGTGAGAATAACAAGTTTGTTAAATTACCGAAATTAATTATTCAAAAATTTGGCGGTGAATTGTCCCAATTTATGAGTTTTTGGAATACTTTTTAAGTTACTATTCATGACAATGAAGCTTTGTCAAAGGCAGAGAAATTTAATTATTTAAAAATTTTTTTAACTTCGACAGCTTTAAATTCCATACACGGGTTAGAGATTTCGGAACAAAATTATGATAAAGCCGTAGAAATTCTTAAACAAAGATTCGGACAACGCGATATGATAATTAACCACCACATGAACAATTTGTTAAATTTAGCACTTGTTTATAAATCCACAGATATTTTTAGATTAAAAAAATTACATGAAGAAATCGAGATAAATATTAGATCATTGTCCTCGTTAGAAGTTGATGAAAATAATTATAGTGCTATGTTAATCGCAGTAATTCTAAAGACACTACCGTCCGATTTAAATTTAGAATTCAATAGAAAACACGCATCTAATTTACATGGAATTAAAATTCAAGAGCTATTAGATTTCATACAAACGGAAATAATTTCGCGGGAAAGAACATTATCTACAAAAAATAAAACAAACGAACAAATAAAAAGTAACAAATTGAGTTCGAGAGACACCAATAGATTATCGTCTGCACATGAATTAATCACTACAGCGGTTGAAAATAAACAGATGAGATGCATTTTTTGTAAAAAGAATCACGCGTCAGAAAATTGCTTCGCGTTCGATATTGAAAAGAAAAAGAATATTTTGAAATCTCAGGGCCGTTGCTTTTTGTGTTTGGAACCAAAGCACCGTATTTCGGAATGCGATAGGGACATTAAATGCAGAATGCGTGGATATAAACATAATACAATTCTGTGTTACAAATGTAAAAATAAATGTTCCTTCTGGTTCAGAATCCAAACAGGAAATAGTTTCTACTGTTTCTTCTATTAATCAGGAAAATAAAATTTTGTTACAAACTTGTTCCGTAAATATTAAAAATAAAACGAAAGAGAAAACGATCCGTTTGCTTCTCGATTCAGCTTCTAGTAGAACATTTTTATGTCGTTCTATTGCTGATGAGCTAAATTTAAAAGTGATTAGAAATGAAAAATTGAGAGTATACACATTTGGAAGTAAAACACCGATAGAAAAAACCTATGGCATAGTTAAATTAAAACTCGTGAATAAAAATAACTCTGATCATAATATTCAAATTGAAGCGTTAGATGAAATTTCTGGATCGTTCATTCACACTCCCCCTGAATTAGAGAAAATCACGAAAAA
Source organism: Salticus scenicus (assembly GCA_963930645.1). NCBI lineage: Eukaryota > Metazoa > Arthropoda > Arachnida > Araneae > Salticidae > Salticus > Salticus scenicus. Next base: position 439,436 of record OZ005660.1, read on the forward strand.
TGATAAATTTCAGAATTTAGAATTAGCTGATATACCTAATAGTAAAGAAAGCATTACACTTTTGATAGGAGTCGATTATTATTATGATATTGTGTTAGGTAATATTAGGCGCATTAATAAAAATTTAGTAGCAGTAAAAACTGTGTTCGGTTGGGTTTTACAGGGAATTAAAACCGATTCTCTTGAATCATTAACCATGAGTATCATAGTAGAAGAAAATTTGTTGTCAAAACAAATAGAAAATTTTTGGAATTTGGAAAATGCGGGTCTTATTAATCCGAAAGAAAAATTTGACCTTTCCGAAAATAAAATTCTGAAAAATTTTGAATCGGAAATTAAGTATGAAAATAAACGATATAAAGTTAAATTCCCTTGGAAAATTAGTAAATCACAATTACGAAATAATTTTGAAATCGCTGAAAATAGATTTTCGAGACTCAAGTACAAATTTTGTAGAAACCCAAATTTATTTTTTGAATACAACAATGTTTTACAGGATTATTTGAAAGAGGGGATTATAGAACCAGTTACGGATTTGGAGGAAAATTCTATAACCTTTTATTTACCACATAGAGCGGTAATAAAAACAGATCGTACAACAAGTAAATTACGAATCGTGTTTGATGCGTCTTCACATGATTACAATAATCTTTCTCTTAATAATTGTCTACATATTGGACCTAATCGTTATGAAGATATTTTTGACATTTTGTCTAGATTTAGATTTCATCCCGTAGCCTTTACTGCGGACATGAAACAAGCTTTTTTACAAATTTTGATAGACGAGGAAGATAGAGACGTAACACGATTTTTGTTTACAGAAAGTCCTCACGAAGGCACCTCTCCCCTTCAGATTTTTAGATTCACTAGAGTTTTGTTTGGACTTAATTGTAGTCCTTTCCTATTGGCTGCGACGATAAAACATCATTTGAAAAATTTTATCGACATACATAGGGAGACTGTTAGTTTTTTAAATGAAAACATTTATGTAGATGACATAATAGGAAGCCACCCGTCAGTAGAGAAAGCTTTAACTACAAGTCTAGACTCAATTAGTATCTTTAAAGACGCGAGTATGCAACTTCACAAATTTCATACAAATTCGACACCATTACATGAATTTTGGGTACAAAAAAATGTTATTGGCAAGGATTCTAAAATATTTGAAGAAAATGATCCCCCTAATAAAGTTTTGGGTTTAGGGTGGAATAACTTGAAAGATACTCTCTATTTTGATTGTAAGGATTTAATAAACCTCGTTTCTAAACAGATAAATACTAAAAGGTTTGTTTTACAAGTACTAGGCAAAATTTATGACCCTATCGGTTTCCTAGGGCCCTACACTTTAAGAGTTAAATGCCTTATGCAGATGATCTGGAAGACTGGTCTTGATTGGGATGACACATTACCTGAAGATTTGAAAAAAATATGGAAAGACTGGTGTAATGAAGTAACTCATCTTTCTAAATTTTCTGTGCCGAGATATTATTTTTCCGATTTTCCAGAATTTAACATCGGTGATTTGCAACTACATGTTTACTCAGATGCTAGTGTCAAAGCATTTGGCATTGTTGCCTATTTTAGAATTAAAGAAATCTCGAATGAAAAATGCAAAACGATATTCGTTGCTTCCAAAAATAGAGTAGCGCCTTCTCTTGTTAAAGCAGTTGTGGAATAGATGGAAAAGCCAATACCTATTGGATTTGAAGACGGCGCATGCTTTAAAGAATCCTACTGCACAACCTGAACTGAAAGTAGGAGATGTAGTGTTAATTGGTGATGATTCAAAAAACAAACTTCTGTGGAAACTTGGTATAATCCAGAAAACAATCGTCGGCAGAGATCACAACATCCGATCTTATGAGGTTAAGACTGCCAATGGTGTTTTAAAACGAACTGCTCAGCATTTATACCCTCTGGAATTGACTTAACTAAAAACTTTAATGCTATGAACTGATAAAATAACAAACTTTTGAGAAAAATTTGAACTTTCAAAACCTTCATTTTAATGAACACTTTTTCTTTAATTTTCAGAATATTTGATATCCTTTTTTGAATATTTTAGTGAATTTTATTTGATAATTGAAAATATTAAAATTTTGCATGTGTTATTATCTTTATATTTAAGTTTGCCTATATTTGATAACTTTGTTTATATTTGATAACTAAGAGTTAATTGTTTAAATAATAATGTGTTTGCATATGTTTAATATTGATATTTCAATTTAATATTTTGATTTGATCTTTTATTGATTTAGTTATAGTACTTTAGTAAATATTGTTTACATTTGTATTAAATATTAGATAACTGTTGATATTTTGAAAAAAAAAATGATTATGTGATTTAGTATTAATAGAATATTTAGAAATTTGTACAATTTATGATTATTAGAAGTTGTTCAAATTTGAGATTTATTTTTGATTTAACGAGATTTTTGATTTGTGAACTCTGTAAGAGTTCACGGCGGGAAGTTGTGTAGTAAAATCAATTCCCTTTAGACGGCGCTGCGTCGCCAATGAAAGAAAAAAGATATAACCTATATTTTGTTAATAGATTTTCGCAACAGCCAGTAAGTTTAGTTTTTAGATTTTGTGGATTCTTCGACTGCGTTCGAAGATAGAATTTCGATCTCTCACTATGAGAGTTAACTAGATTCGGAACTATGTTCCTTTAAGTATTTCTTTTTTGTATATAATGTATTTAAAGTATAAATAGATCTTTTATTTTATTATAATCATTAAATTTCAAGAAGAATAATGCATCGTTGTCCCTTTTTCATTCTCTTGCTTAAAGCAATCCGGCATTTTGATTTTGTTCCTTTTTTCTTAGATTTCAAAAGCCACTGAACCGAGAATTATTTTACAAAGTATTTCATGTTATAAAATCATAATTTTAAAAATCAAAAGGAGTAAATGGAGAACAAATGTAACTTTATAGTATAATGCCTGGTTTACGGCTTCCTGTTTATCTCCAAAATTAATGAAAAGTACAGATCTATATTACTAAGTTCAAGAAAGGAAACTTGAGTGAAAACATAACTTCTGCTTATAAGAACTGTAAATACAGGTTTATAGTAGACATTCACACAAGTACATAACTGAATTAAACTTCAAACAAATCTTGAGTCTTAAGAAGGTATAAAAATACTGACTCACAAAATTTGAATTAAATCTTATTGCATCAAACTGATTTAGCACAAGAAGCGAAACCACGCTACTTTCACACTAGGAAATTATTAAACTCCAATGGCTATACAAAGCATAATCGCAACTCTCAATCTAGAAACTTGATCAACAGCTCGGTCAAAAAGCGTGGTAGAATGCATCATACAAATAGCACGATTCCCTAATTTAGAAGTCTCAATTCAAAGAGTAAAATGCAGAAACGTTTTACTTAATTTTTCCAAGAACATCTATCCTAGAAATACCGAAATGCAACTCAGCACCAAAAGCTTTGCAACTTCCCTTGAACACTTTCTTTATCTCCACTGGAATCAAACGTCAAGCTAAATGCTACGAACGGGCAACCATCTTTTATACTAACTAAAATCTTCCATGCACAACCTTACACTTTCTCCGAGACAATCGCCAGTTAACACTAGATTTAATTGGCAACTTTATTTATCTCTTCCAATTCAACATTCCATGGAGTGCGATTTTCAGCACTTAAACCTTAAAGAAACTGCGTAAAGCCCTATACCTTACAATAGACGGAAAAGTCTAATGATATTTCACAAACGAATTCTTTTAATTTTCGATTTCATTGCTATAGAAAAGGTTTGTAATAATAATAAAAAAAAAAAAAATCCATGCATTTTTATATTGGAATTTTTGTAATGTTTTAAAATAGAATTGTGTTTTATTTATATTAAATTACTTTCAGTAAAATCTATGCGTTTTAAGTTAGTTTAATTAATTTATGATACCTTATATATATATATATATATATATATATATATATATATATATGTATGTATATATATATACATAGACTTAACTAGATTTTTCAATAATAATCATAAATAATTTATAGTGCATAATCCGTCCTTTTTTTTATATTATTTACAGTTAATTTTCAAAAAGTTATTAAAAAAAAAAATTAAGATACTTTAGTAAAATAGTTTACATATTCTTTAAAATATATATTCTTAAATAATATATTCTTTAAAATTTTAAATACAAAATTTATGATACTTTGAATTATTGTTATTTAAATAACAACTCTAAAAAACAGAGTTTTGACTTGATATGAATTGGATGACATAAAATGCTAATTTTAAACGTTGAAATAGTAAAAGGAGAACAGAAATAACTTCATTATTGCAAAATATCAACTAAATTTCACAAAGGAATTTTTTAATTTTGTAACTCAATATCATTGAAGTGATAAATAATGCACGAAATATTCGTATATCATATTTAAGGAATAGAATTGTTTAAATGTTTTAAAACATATAATTTTGCCAATCATAACATCAAATTACAATTTCAGCGAAATATATTTATTTTAATTATAAGTTATATTAATGAACTTCGAAAGTCTTAAAATAATTTGTATTACTTTATTGATGGATTCAAATAGCTTCGTTGAGTATTAGTCATAAAGAAATTATAGTGGAGAAATAGTCTCATGTATTTAGTTCATAGTGCATGTTTTTTGTAAGAAAATACTTTGTTTGGAATAAAATTCCATCATTTACTAGTACAATTATTTTCCATTTAGCAACAACTCATATTTTTTAATTGAAAATTTTTATTTATTGGCATATAAAAGAAATAATCTGGTGTGTCACTCACACGACTTTCTCTTACCCTGAAATTTAATACTATAAATACAGGTCGGAGATTAAGAGGTAAGATCACGATGTTATGTAAACCTATGTTAAACAATTCAAATTAGGCTATAACACAAATATCGTAGTATAACACCAAATATCGAAAAAAAGTCCACTTTATTCTCAATATTAAAAAAAAAAAAAAAAATTCTAAGTTTTCTAAATTTTTTCTAAATTTTTTCTTAAATTTTTTTTCTAAGTTTTTTTTTCGTTAAAAGTAAAAAAAAAATCGATAACTTTGTTTTAAATTATCGCAGATCGATGGTTCAACCATTCGTTTTAAAGATATTGGCTAGCTCTCTTTTGAAAGATACCCATCATGAAAATTTACTCCCCTCGAGGGGGGACTCCCCCCCAGGGCAGCAGGCGAGGCTCCTACATACACTAATTGTCTTTCCCAGTTGACTATCTCTATGACAAAAAATATATATTCGTTTCATTTGGTTTAGTGCAGTCTATAAACGTTAAACTCTACTTACCTGCAATTTCCCTCATAGACGTAATGTATTAGAATTCTCTTGATTGTCCCTGTACACGAACCATTTTCTTGATCTTAACGAAAAGTTTACTGTAGCATCACTATATTATACACATTTAGAATACCAAGTTTGAACTTTCTGCCATAATTTGTTTTTGAGATATGCTGAAAACAGAGAGACACGCACACAGACATACACACACACAGACACACAGACATACACACAAACCATTTGCTAAAAACATGATTTTCATATTAAGGGGACCTCAGAGCATGTAAATATAACAAAAAGTCGCGTTCGAAAATTTGACCCAAAAAGAATACTTTCTCATCTCTACCTTATGCGTAAGAGAAAGTAAAAAGGAAAGAACTAAAAGTTAATTTTCTAAAATATATATTGGATGTCATAAAATGTTAATTCGAAATATTGAAATGTTAAATTTATTGCAAATGGAGAAGAGACATTTCATTACCGAAAAACGCATTTACATTTGTCAAAGGAAATCTTTTAATTACAGAATTCAGTATTATAAAAATTATGAACATTAGAATAAATTTCCATACATAATAATCTGAAGAATAGAATTTCAAAAGTTTTGAGCCATAACAGAATAAAGAATTAATAAAAGTTTCTACTAGATAATTCCATACATACTAATAATAGAAGTTCGTATTAGAACAAATTTTAGACTATATAGCTATCATATATAAATTCCCAGAATTATGGATCAAAGTTTGATGTGTGATTGTCGGGGAAAAATCGCTAAAAAAAATGGTTTCAGTGGCATATTCTGCTAGTATTAAAATAACATCTAAATAGAGAAGCAAACTGCTTCTGTTCCTTATTTTTTTATTAATTGATTTTTTACTTTCTTTTACCTATAAGGTAGAGAAAGTATTGTTTTGGGGTCAAATTTTTGAAAGCATGTTTTTGTTATATTTACACGTTTTGAGGTCCCGTGAATCCGAAAATTCATGTTTTAGTGGTTGGTCTGTGTGTCTGTCTGTGTGTGTCTTTCTGTTATCAGCATATCTCAAGAACGAATGGTAGAAGAAAGTCTAAACTTGGTATTCTAAATGTGTATAATATAGGGATGCTACACTAAGTTTTTCGTTGGGATGAAGCAAATGGTTCGTGTACAGGGACACCCAAAAGAATTCAAATACATTACGTCTATGGGGGAAATTGCAGATAAGTAGACTTTAACAGTTATAGAATGTACTAAAACTAATGAAATGAATATATATATATATATATATATATATTATATACGTAAAAACATGTCTGTGTTGAATATGGTTGGGAAACCATTCACTGTTCATTTACAGGACTACACAAAAGAACTATGTTACAGTGCGACAATAGCTGAAAATTGATGGAAGTGTATTTCTTGTTGTGCCGTGTGTTATTACTATAGGATTATATTGAGGGGCACCATGTGATCTGTATATAATTTTCAAAAGATACACATCTGCAAAGATTTTAACAATAACATTCTTTTTTATTGTTAGTGGAAGTGCTTTACTATAATATTTTATCATGTCTTGGAAAGCTGCACAGGAATTGAAATGAATTCCTCATAGACATATTGTAAATACTACATGTTTTAAAGTTAAATATTCATTGCTTGCTTTTTGTATATTTATACGTTTTCAGGTTTCCTGATTACAGAAGTCAAATTTTTAACATTTGATCTTTGTCTGTGTCTCTTAGAGTAACTTAAAAACGAATAATTTCAGGAGATCTAACAGTTGTATTTTTAAGTTAATATAAGTTTGTTGCTGGAAAAGTTTGATCAAGACTGATAAGCTGCAAAGGAATGTTGAGTAGGAAAGTTGTCTGGATAATTTTAATAAAAGATTTAAATTCTATATAAATGTAGGTTCAGTAATGTAATGGGGGTTGAAGGGGGCGGTAGCCCTCCTCACACAGAACTAATTAGGTATTATATAAACTCTTCTGAAGCCAAATTTGAATTTTTTTAACCTAGGTTTACATATCAGTTCTCGGTATCTTACCTCTTAATCTACAAACAAATTTTATAGTATTAATTTTCAGGGTATGATAAAGTAGTGTACGTGACACACCAGATTATTTATTTAATTTAAATGTCTCTTTTACTTCTCCTAGTGTGCCAAACATAGTTGTAAGCCTCAAAACATGTTTTACCGTGTAAAAGCAGTTATAACTGCTTTACAATTCAAAAATTGAAATAAAATAAAAATATTAGCAAAAAAAAAAAAAAATCTTCAGCATTTTACAGGGTGATTATAATTAAAGTTACGATTTCAAAACGCTATAATTTTAAAACTAACCATCAGAGCGATTTGATATTTTACCAGAGAAATCGTGAGGCAATGAAATTTCGTTTGGCAAAAGAAAAAAAAATAGTTCCAAAATGTTCTGTTAATTATCCGTAAAGTATTTGATTCATGAAGCTCCTCTTTTTCTTTTTTCACTATGACTGTTTCCGTTATAAGCACGTATTCTTGTCTTTTTGCTAAAACAATGTACTAAACCCTTGAAGTCTATTGTTTCCTGCTGCTATTCCATTGTGTTGTTAACAACATTCTTGTGTTTAATGAGTCCATTTAGGCGTTTCCCCTGATATTACCCTGACAGTGCCATCTGTAGGAACATGTTGGAACTATATTTTCACTCCCCCAAACAAAATTTCATTGCCTCACGATTGCTCTGGTAAAATATCAAATCACTTTGATGGGTATTCTTAAATTTATAGCGTTTTTGAAATCATAACTTTCGTTATGGTGACCCTGTACTTTATTAGTCAAATCTTAATTTCAAACTTTTACTTATTATAGTTTGCATTGTGATGAAGGGAGAGTGTGGGTTAATCTGCTGAGTTTTGAAACAAAGATTAGCTAAATGTAGCATTATTTCTCACACACACTTTTCTTTTTTTAACAAAAACTTTTATATACACACACTCACACAGAATGAAACCTAATATTGCTTTTTTTCTTTAACGGGTAGTAATTTCTCCCTTTCCACCTTTCGAATGAGTCAAATAAATCGTAGTATTTTGTATTCTTGCTTTCTGGTTCCCACATATAGAAACAACAGGAAGAATTCGCAGGAATTTTTTAATAAAGAACTTGTATATAAACCTGACCAAGCAGTTTTTGGTGGCAGAATTTTATTTTAAAAGTAACTTTAAAAGTATATCTTAAAAGTTATTTTAAAAGCATTCTAAAAGTTTTAACTTAAAAGTTCTTGAAAGAATTCTATAACAAAAACTCTTAAATAAAGGTTTTTGTATAAAATGTAAAAAAAAAAAAAAAAAAAAAGAAATCCTTAAAAAGGGTATACTTAGAACAGCAACTTTTTCAAAATAAAAGCATAGAATTATTTTGAAACCCTGATTAATGTGTGTTACTTCGAATATTATGACCTAACTTGCAATAGATTATGCTACAAGTGAAGCTACTTAAAATTTGACAATTTTTTTAAACGGAAGTAATAATTTTTCGTTTTTCTCTTGTCATTTTCTATAATTTTTATTACCTAATCAATATTGATAAAAAAAAAAATACACTTCAGAATTTTAAATATTTAAATGAAATATGTTAACTAGATATAATCTGGCATTTTTTACTTTTGAAGCATGAATATAATTGAATCTGAAGTTTAAATTTTAAAATTTGAGCAGAGTTTTTTAAATATTGCATTCTTTAAATATCCATGCTTATATTTTTAATACAGTTCTAATTAAAGATTTCCATTTGTTACTTTCTTTTGCCCATGTATAAGATAAAGAAAGTATTAGTATTGGGTTGAATACTTGAAATTGAGATTTTGATATATATACAACTTTGGAGTTCCATGAATATAAAATCCAGGTTATTTACGGCTCATCTGTTTCTGTATTTTTATTTAAAACCATAACTCAAAAATAAAAGTTAACAACCAAATCAAAAAGAGCAACCTAAATTTGTATCATATGGAGTAAGGCTCCTAATATATACGAGCTGGCGCATATGGCATTTTGTTGCCTTAGGGTTGCCACATGTACCCAGCGCGTTTCTCTGATAAACAAACGACAAACTTTTTTTTTTTTTTTTTATCGTGCTACGTTACTTTAGAGCACAGATTATCATACAGTGAAGCTAAAACGCGAACCGGAAATATAGTAGCACCACTAGTGCAAACAGAGGGGGACGAGATGTGTTAAGTCTACATGAATAGCATCTTTGATTGAAAATTGTTTTTCTATTTCGAGAGTAGTTAGTAGCAGGTTAGTATGGTAAATTTTCTTTTTCATCACATTTTATTGTTTTTGAATTCACAAAATTATTCTCAAAACATTCACAGCTATTTTTCTAAGACATAAAAATTAATTTTTGTAATGTTTAAAAATATGCTTTGTCAAACATATTCATATTCAAGTATAAATTAAAATTACAAACTGTAATTCTGAAATAGCAGTATGAAATCATTAAATACTTAACTTTGCTTGGTTTAAATAATACAAAATGCTTTAAAATCAAAAATGTTTTTATTTTATGTATATTTTCAAAGTTTATTTTCTTAATATTTAGCACTTGCTTCTTAAAATAAATTGCTTTTGACAATCATGTTTGTAAACAATAATAAAGTTGCCAAACGAAAACGTATGTGCAGTTTTCTTTCCTTCACTTTTTCTACTACTTTTAAATTCACAAAATCATAACATTCACAGCTATTTTCTAAGAAACAAAACTAATTTTTATTATGTTTGAAAGTAAATTTTGCCAAACACATTCGTGTTCAAGTGTACAAATTAATATAACAAACTGTAATGCTGAAATAGCAGTATGATATGAAATGTTAAATATTTAACATTGCTTGGTTTAAATAATACAAAATGCTTTAAAATGAAAAAAAATATTTCTGGTTTATCCATATTTTCGAAATTTATTTGCTCAATATTTAGTACTTGTTTCTTAAAATAAATTAACGTATCGTAAACATCAATACAATAGTTAGTTGGTTGGATGTTAAGTTTAACGTTGCACAAATATCACGATATGAACATAGACACAATAAAATAAGACGAGCGATTGCGTAAGCTGGAGAGCTCGAGAAACTTACAGCCGTTGACAATAGGGTCGTTGCAGTCAAATGTTGGTTACCGAAGAATATACGGGAGTGTCCTATCTGTATAATAATCTGTGCTTTAGAGTAACTTGTTTTATTATATTTCATAATTTTAGCTAAGTAAACTATGATATGGAAGTTTGTTTAGCGATAAACTGCTATAATCATTCAAGAAGCGACTATAAAGTGTTCACAGACCTTCTATTACTGTGTATTTGAGTTTTGGCGACATTTTGTAAAAGAAACAGAAATCGCCCTAACAACACATCTTACCCCAGTACATCCATAGGATATCCTCAGAATAAAATGACATGCTGAGAATGTGCTGTGAAAAAAATATGTTTTTAGGAATATTATTGTTGCTTATTGCTCTTATCTCGACCGGATTAGCTTCAGATGAAGATTTCTTCAAATCATTAGGGAAGCGATAAGGACGCCAAGTGGGATTGCTGTCCTCTTCGGAGGCAAAAAAATGGCGGTGATGCGCCGACCTATTATTTTATTTAGGGGCTCTAATATGGAGATGGTACTTGAAAATTCTTGTTGAAATCAAGCAAATAGTTTGTGTGTAGGAATATTCAGAAGAATATAGTTTATCATATTTAGACTGATTAAGCAAAATGAAATGAGCATATACTTTTTATGCGCATACTTCTCATTCGTAGTTCTGTAGGGGTACCGAACAGAATTACGACGCAATAAAGCTATATTAAAAATTTGTTAGAAGTGCATTCGAAGTTATGTACAAGTGTATTTCAAACTGTGCTAAATTTAAGTATACTTTGTTGTGTGTGTGCAGATTATAGTTAATAAGAATTGCTGAGCAGATGTCTTCCCTGTCAGTCAGTTGCCTTTAGAGTGTTTAATTGGTTTATTCCGTGTCAAATCAACACATCTAAAAACATGACCCCCCCCCCCTCCTCAGATTTTTATGAAATCGGGCTCATTTATTTGTTTTATAGAAACATGAGTGTGTAAGTCCCTGTTTCTTTTAATTTTTGTGATACAGAGCTGCAAAATTGGATAAAAAGTACAAATTTTCAAAAATCTTGTATTATAATACAAATGTACCCGTATTTTGTTTTCTAATTAACTTAGAGGCATAGATTTGGTGTCCTTGGAAAAACATTTAATACAGACTTTTAAATGATACATCACATGCACATATTTTTTACTTTTTTCATTTCAAAGTCAAACATTTTGACTTTGAGATTTAACAATATTCACAAAGTACATTTTTAATTTTCTTTTTAAAATGTTTGACTATTTAAATGTTTTGTTCCTGTATTTATTGTCTATATTTATAGTGAATTTATACTTCGGAGCACCGCAATGCTGAGTTATAAGTTAAAATGTAACCCCTTATCATAATTTTGCTACTGGAAATGTAAACGATTATAGAAATTTATTCGGGTGTGCCAAATTAGCAAGCATATAAATTCTCTAAAGAAAAAATGGTTAATTACAATGCTTCTGTATTGAATAATTATGCGATATTTACTTTTAAAAAACTAATGATAAAAGCTGTAATTTTGGAATTTTGGAATGTTAATCTTCTGGTTAAACATTTCTAAGAGCAATAACGCAAGGCTTAACCAGTGCGGATATTGGTGTGCATTGAAGAGGGAGGTTGCCTTTAAACTCTGGTTTTTAATAGATTAAAAACATAAATAACTTACAATCATACTAAAATTCGAATTTAAAATGGTTAAAAACCAATACACTATCCTTATTTTTTCATTTTGTCTACTTTGCCAGTGTCTGTCATAATTTAAAACAGGAAGAAACTACTACGTCAGAAACGCCAAAGAAAAATCATTGAGGTGCATACAGCTGTTTCGGTAGCCTAAAGCGTACCGTCTTCAGTGCAAAAAGAATGGATATAAAGTACAAATTTTCAAAAATCTTGTTTTATAATACAAATGTACCCATATTTTGTTTTTTTCATTCTTTTCTTCGTTACTCAGTTCCTGCAAATAACCCTAAATCAGCATTAATTTAACATTTTCATGTATATGATAGGGGCAGAATGTTTTTCCCTTGTTCGACAGCGAAAATTCAGTTATTGGCACGCTTTTATTAACTTGGCATGATGTATGTAACTATTAATGTATGTAACGGAATCTTTCAATTCAATTTTCAGCCATTTGTGGTCGCCAGATTGACCTAAAATTTTACACACGCTTTCCTATGTAAATGACAATACTTTCTTTTCTACTCAGTTCCTGCAAATAACCCTAAATCAGCATTAATTTAACATTTTCATGTATATGATAGGGACAGAATGTTTTTCCCTTGTTCGACAGCGAAAATTCAGTTATTGGCATGCTTTTATTAACTTGGCATGATGTATGTAACTATTAATGTATGTAACAGAATCTTTCAATTCAATTTTCAGCCATTTGTGGTCGCCAGATTGACCTAAAATTTTACACACGCTTTCCTATGTAAATGACAATACTATATACAAGCGTTTCCATGCGCCTTTTCTATCAGGGATAGTTTCCAGGGTCATACAAAATTCTATATAAAAATAACTATATAACTTAAGTATGTAAAGTTGACGCACTAGATGAAATGGTTAGATTGCGAAGACATGAAAGAAAGAATTTTGACATAGATTCATTCTCATAGTTAAATTATAGAGATATAAACGTCATATTATAACTTATAGATTCAATTTTCTTTTAATACTGGAAGAGTATAATTATAGTTTAGTAAAATGAAAAGACTTATCTACGAACGAAAACAATATCAATGCCTATTATATAGGTATTGCAAAAAGACAAATAAAAAGACGTGAAGCAGAATATCTTTCAGATCTTAAATTTAAAAAACAATTTACTGTATTAAAATCTAATTTCACTCCCGCTATACATTTTTGTAATGAGGCTGCTAATAAAATTAAATATTAAGGAACAAAATACGGTATAAACATCCCAATAAGTCCAAACAAAAATATTTTTTTATGTTTAAGAAATGAAAAATACTCTGTGAACTTTAAAAAACAACCCCAAAGTTTACAAAATTAATTTTAAATTTGAAAACAATATTGACGCTTGTTGTATTGGTATGACAAAAAGACAAAAATAAGTGAAGCAGAACATCTCTCAGTTCTTAAATTTAATAAACAGTCTACTACCTTCTCTAGAACGCATTTAACTAACCCTATTAAGCTGGCTATAGAATATCTCTTATCCAAACACTCCATAAAAAACGGTTAAAAAATCATAATACCATAAATAATTCACAGAAACACAAACCTAATGTCACTACCGCTAAGCCTTTTTGTAATTGAGCTGTTAATAAAATAATATTTTTCAACGTTTAAGGAAGGGAAAATGCCCTATCAACTTAAAAAATATCCCCAGAGTTTACAAAATTAATTTTAAATTTAGGAACAATTTCGACGCATGTTTTACAGTATGATAAAAAGACAAATAAAGGAACGTGAAGCAGAGTATCTCTCAGATCTTAAATTTAATATACAGTCTACCCCTCCCCCTCTAAAACGCATTTAACTAACCCTATTAACCTTAACATTCTAAATATCCAAACAATAGCCTCCTATAACTTCCACTAATATGCCCTGAAAAGTAAAGCTATCGAAATACTAACGACTATCTCTGCTGTTAACGATAGAGAGCATAGTATAATCTCCGAATAGCTCCACATAGTAGGCGCACTGATGGGAAAAGAGAGGAAAAAGAGAGGAAAGTACGATATCAATGAAACCATCGACGAGTTATTAAAGTAGACCCCGGACTTATTAACTGAAAGCTGTTCTGTTTGACTTGACTTTTCATTGCAGTTTTGGAGGAAAAAGGAACAAACCATTTAAAACATGCAAAATCCCTAGAACCAGTTGCCAAGAACGCTATTATCGCCAATAGAAAGCGCAAAAACCGCAGTGATGTTCCGGAAATTTTTCTCCATAGTCACCATATCGCTTTCTGACTGAAAGCGTACAATTTTACGGGTTAGACATCCACGACATCCATTCACATTTTTGTATCTGGAACAGTCGTATGTAATAAAAGCAGGAAAAAAACGACCGAGATAATTAGCAGAAAGTGTAAAGTACAATTTTCAACCAACAAATGTTGTTATAGTCCATATTATTCTATCAGTTAGCAAAAACAGAAGAGTGTAATGTTTTAAATTGAAGATGTTCCCTGTCTTAAAGGGATTGGGAATTCGTACTGTACTAGTACGAATGCCTCGTACTATACTGTTCGATGGATGAAACAGAGATCACCGCAAGTGTGCTGATAATGGCTGCGACTGCAGCCGAAAGATGTATGCACAAAAATAAAGGATATTTTTGTAAAGTAATTAAACATTCTTTTAAATGTTAATATATCTTTACTTATTAAATATATATATATATATATATATATATATATATATATATATATATATATATATATATATATACATATATATATGGATAACGGTAAAATGTCGCACAACTCGATGTAACCTAATCCTTGAACAAAGCTTCCAATATAATAAAATGCAGATAAAAATGCAGATAAATAGCACTTACTTTTATGGAAAAAAAATTTAGGGGTAAATTTGTTATCGCGGACAGTTTATAAATGTAGAATAATTATGAGAAAATAAATAGAGGCCACACCAAGCTCTTTTCTTATTAACCCCTTACCCGCTGGTGTTGCGGTAACGCAACACCAGAAATAATCATGTTTAACAGTCAACTAAAAAGGTTTTTTATATTAAGTATTTTTTTTAAGTAAAAAAAGAGATAGATGTTTATTTTATTCCAAAAACATTTGATCTTAAAAAAAAGTTTTAAGTTTAAAAATGGATTTCAAACTTGAAACCCATTTCAAGTGAGAAGTTTTGAAAATCTTCATATTTGAATGAGTTTACATAACTTGTAAAAAAAATTTTTCGAAATAAAACAATTACTTTTGTAGTTATCTGTAGTTTATTCTGTTTTATGCTCCCTCAAGAACATTTCCGTAAACATTTATTTGTATTAATTCTAGACTCTTTTTCCGCAGAAGTTGTACAAATACAATACCCTAAATTTAGTAAGATAAGAATATTTTTTAAATTTTATTTTAAATTATTGTTATATATGATCAAAATAATGTGTAGTACTGTTTGTATTTAGAAAAAAATCTTTATTTCGAGTTTTGGTGGTTAATGGGTTAAAATAAATTATATTTATCTGTATTTTTATGAATATTTTATTCTTATTCGACGCTAGTTCAAAGATTAGGTTGCATCGAGTTGTGCGACATCTTACCGGTAAAAAAAAAAAAAATCTTACATTTATAATTATTTTGAGATTTTTAGTTCACATTTCAATAAAAGTTTTTTTTTTTTTTTTTTGTATACATTTTTTTAAAACTCTACATGTGTAGAAAATCCAATTTTAAGGTCGGGGTATTCATTCTTGAATTGCTCAAAAGCTTTTTTTTTTTTTTTATTACTTAATACTAATCTTTTATGTATGTCTTGACTGTTTTAATCTTCATTGACGAATAATAATAATAATAATCTATTAATAATTATTCTTATTATTACAAAAACTTTTTTTTCTTTTGGAGGAAACTAAACAGCACGTAGGTCCTCCAATTTCACCATCCCTGATAGATAGGGTACAAATATTAAGTGTAGGTATAAATAATCTCTAAGAAAAAAAGAGAATTAAATTGAACACGTGTCATTTGTTAAATATATTAAATACACTTTTAACACACGTAAATTTAAATTTTTATTTAAAAGATGTTAAAATATTTTTTATCCAAAGCTTTTCGCTTTAATTGTAAAGCATCATCAGGCATTTTTAATTAATCGTTTCTAATGAGCACTTTTAAATATGTTTTCTTTTCACACTCAACAGTTAAGTCTTTTAATAACGTGAATATCAGCAAAGGCAATTTGAAGTCCTGTAGAGGTTGGATCATGTAACGAAGATAATACAACTATATGGTTTGACGTCTTTCCCAAAAACACATTTATCCCTTTACCGATCTCGGCTGATTCAGCTCATCCTACTAATTATAAAAATGCTTTATTTAATTCCTACATTACCCGAGCTATAAATTATACTACTTTTAAATTTAATGAAAAACAACAAATCATCGATATTATTCAAATAGGTAATGCTGCGGGATATAGTAAATCTAGTATTAAAAGATTAGTTAATAGAATAAAAATCGCCCAATTAAACCTATTAATCACACTCTAGATTCAACTCTAAAATTTCGTTACACTAATAGTCTTCCTTTCTGTAAAGTATTCTATAGCTTTAAACATTATATACAACGTAAATTTAATTTATTTATCCCATTCAGTTCTCCTATAACTATTAAACAGTTAACCCTTCATGACCGCGACTTAAATGGACCCACTGGAGGAGTCTATCGAATTCCCATCGAAAGCAATAAAGAACTTTATTATTACATTGGACAGACTAAGAGGACTTTAAATAAAAGAATACAAGAACATATACGAAATATCAAAGAAGAAAATAGTTCTACTCTAGTCGACTTCATTTATGCCAACGCAAACGCTAACCCTATATGGGATTAAGCCAAAATTATTACAGCACCATCTACTATCCAAGAACTTTACATTTCTGAAGCTATTAATATAATTAAATGCAAAAATGCAATAAATTCCAAAGATGCTGCAATTTTGCCAATAATTTGGCACAAATAATATTGTGCCAAATTATTGGCAATAAAAATGAATAATAAATAAATGAATAATTATTTGAAATAAAAATAGTTACTAGTTTATTTCTGCAAATTCATGATGGTTTTTCTCCTACAATAGCCTCGTGTGATTTTTCAATAGTTCCAGCTTGTCTTATTTTTCTTAGCTCCTTGATCCAACCTCTACAGGACTTCAAATTGCCTTTGCTGATATTCACGTTATTAAAAGACTTAACTGTCGACTGTGAAAAGATAACATATTTAAAACTGCTCATTAGAAACGATTAATTAAAAATACCTGACGATGCTTTACTATTAAAGCGAAAAGCTTTGGATAAAATTTTTTTTAACATCCTTTAAATAAAATTTTAAATTTACGTGTGTTAAAAGTGTATTTAATATATTTAATATATATTAAGTGTAGGTATTTGAAAATTGTGATCAAGTTTCACTTGTATTGTATATTTTGTTATATTTGCAGATTTTTTTTTTTTTTTTTTTAATAAAAGTTATGGTATGATAACAAAAAATACTGATAAGAGGTTGTACTTTAATTTACAACTCTGCATCGCACGCAATCTTAAGTTAAAACTCATAATAATTATAGATAATAAATGTGAGGTATTGAAGGTCGAAGAACAAAATGTTTGACCTTGAATTGAATTTTTTTTTTCTAATTATATGCATGTGATACATCATTTCAAAGCCTGTAGTAAATGCTTTCTAATGATACTAAACACATGCCTTTAAGTCAATAATGGAACAAAATATAGGTACATTTGTAATGAAAGAATTTTGAAATTTTGCGCTTTTTACCTATTTTTACAGCTTTATAGGGTAAGTGCACCAGTGATTGACACTTTTAGAGCAATCTCTGATGTTTTTAATGTTCTAGTCATCAGAAAATATTTTCAGAAATCTTAAATTAGTACATGTGGCAAAAAAGACATTCAGAACCACATATATGTAAAAATATGATAATTTTTTTGATAACATTTGATAACAATTTTTTTTTTGATGAATTTTTATTTGACATCCATTCAATGTTCCAGTAATTGACACTACCAGTTTTTCATTTTATCAGTGATTGACACCCTATGTTCCAGTGTTTGACACTGCTAGTTATTCAATTTACCAGTTATTAGCACCCTATGCTCCAGTGTTTGACATAAAATGTTAAAATTCTTATTTATAAAATATGATTTTGTTATTTTTCTTATTTATTAATTATTTCGGGATAGATGTCAATTACTGGAGCATGCCAATCACTGGAGCACCTACCCTATATCAAAAACAAAAGAGATAAGTACTTATTAATTAGTATACATTAATTTCTCATTAGAATATGTAAATGTGCCCAATTTCACAAAAATCTGTGGGGGTCGGGGGAAAATATTATTATTTTGTGTTGTTTTGATACGGATTGACCCAGTTGTGCCAGTGTGTTATTCTGAGCGACTTGCTCTTAATAACTGTGTTAGGCTGTTAATCATTGTTTCACGGTTCGCGAAACTCTGGTTCGGAGAGTATTTAATGCTGTTTACTTCACTTTTGTGGCACAAAAGTGACTGTATTCGACTGTTTCAGGGATGTTCGTTAAACAGTAAATTTTGAATTACGAATTACAATTTTATTGACCAGTTTCAAGGATATTTGTTGAATTGATAGTTTTGTTGGACTATTTGGAAAATATACGTTAAATGAAGTACATTCATCGACTAGCACCTGTTTATATCTTTACGAACTACTTTCGTTATGCATCAAAGTCGACGTTTGTGTATCAAAATATATTCATATATATATTTTTTCATATTTTACTCCTTTATCTGTAATCTGCCTATAGTTTTCAAATGCAGGGTAGGAGGATGTTGTGTGAGCACTGCTAAAGATTATTGGATTTCTAAATTAAAAAATATATGTGTAAGCATAGTTTTCATTGTTGATCATTTTCTGTAATTAATATATCTCATTTTTATTTTTGAAGAAGATTCGGAGAATATAATCTTTTCTCAATTCAGTAATTAATCAATAATTTAAAATATAAATAAATTAAACTTTAAATATACACAATTTTTCAAAATATAAATAAAAAGCAATAAAGTGGTTTAAATAAATTTAATAATTTTGCAAAAATAAATGTCAATCATTTCGAATATTTGCATTAACGTTTCACATTTTGCATTAATTTACTTGTAAACTGTAGAATCGTTATTTGATAAAGAAATTAAAATTAACTTAAATTAAAGTTTAAAAATTGACTCTTACATAATATAGTTAAAGTGAAATTTCATTACAAGAAATTTAATTAGATATTAAATTCTAATATCTGTTTGTGGAACACTTGATATGGCAGCATTGTATGTACCTGACATAGAAATTTAAATTACAAATGTTCTCATTTTTACCAATATATGTTACTATACTCTTGGAACTTTTAAATTTAAAATTATTAATATTTAAAATTAAAGATAATCCAAAGAAATGAAAATTAATAGGTTAGTACAATATTACATTCTTTAAATATGCTAATTTCTCTTTTTTCTTTCTTTTTTTTTTTTTTTTTTTTTTTTTTTTTTTTTAATTTCAAATTTTGTAGCTTTTCTTTAATAAAAAAATACAAGTTTTTATTTTACTTTAAATTACTTTTTTGATAACATATAAGTTTTAGTTAAAAGAAAACCATTTATGTAAAAAAATTGAAGAAATATAAATCTGCAACCAATTCTGAAATTAAATATTATTTTGAAGTTTATAGTGAATGATACATGTATATATGTTTGTATTTATATATATATATATATATGTAAAGAGACTGAAGACTTTAGTTTAACACAGAAAACATTTATTGTTTCTAGGGCCGTATTTACATAAGGGGAGATTTAAAAGTCTTAGATTAACTCAGAAGTATTCATAACTAAACTAGGTTAGCTTTCATGAATTAAATAAGAATAAAATGTGCGTCAGCTAGACGATCAGATGCGTCTTAACGCATGACTCAGTGTATCTCAACTGGCTGGAATCCAACAAATTTTTAACTCGCTGCCAGACATTAAAGAGAATTTCTCTGACTAAAACTGTGTTGCCATCTGTTCAAGAGAATCAATGATCGTCTGCTGATATCGGGTGATTGGGAAAGAACCAAAAGTGTAGGATAACATCACATATTGACACTCGGCCATTCGATTGCGAGGCACCCGACGAGCCGGATCTGAAAGTGAGCTGGATCTGAAATTGAAATACCCTGTGTCTCTACCAGTAGTTACGAGAGAAGAGTCCAAGTTCACCTAGTAACTGTTCGCAGCAGACTATGCGCCAAGAGGGCAAATTTTTAGCCAAACACATTGCTTTGTCTCTCGAATAATTTAATGTTACTATTAGGAATTTGAAGAGTCCGTTGAAAATATTTATGCCAATAATTCAATTTTTATAACCCGAAAATCGTCTGCTTTCAAGTAGATCTGAAGTCTACATCCTGTCATTAAGATTATATAAAATATCCTTTAATGATGTTACAACGGAAATTTATTGTTCAATTTAGCTATAATAAAGTGAATCTGCGCAGTAAAAAAAAAAAAAAATGAATTGTAATTTATGGAAACAGTTAATAGATGAAAATAATGTTCTTTATATTTTATTTTATCGATTTATTTTTATTTTATTTTAACGATTTAGCACTGGGAAATTGGAATTCCGAGGGACGGATATTTTATAAAAAGACCTTTAGATTGTAAAAATAATTATTAATTTTAAAGATTATATTTTTGTTCTCAACAGTTTTATTTAATATATTAACAGATAAAATATTATTGGAATTAAGATATTTATTTATAGGGAGACAACTGCGTTTAAATATAAAAGTTAATTTAGGATTTCGTAATCTATTTTAATAGAAGTTTTATTTATAGAAAATATAGTATTTAATTATTAAATTTATTTGAAGATGTAATTAAAACTAATATATATGAAAATACTCCTTCACATATTTCTCGGATTCTAGGTTAGATGAATAAGACTTACCGAGAATATAGAAACGAAGTATATCATCATTAAATAATTCCGCATTCATCGATTTTTTTTTTTTCATGCACCCCATGAAAAACGATGGATCGCGGTTCTACTGTAATTAGAAGAATCCTCATAATTACATACTACAGCCAAAATGTTTTTAAAGCGTTTCTTTTTACACAGTGATCCAAGCCATTTTTATTTTTGTTTAATTTTTTACTGAGACCCTTTTCTTCTACAGGACACAACATTTCCTGAAATGTATGAGGTATAACATGTTCTTTACACTAGCAAAATTTCAAGATGATTAACTAAAGAACTTTTCTAGATATTTGACAAAACGTCTAAATTCGAAAATTTCCAAATACTTATCTATATATATATTAATAGCAGGAAACTTGGCGTTGGAATATTAAAACAGGAATAAACTACTACGTCAGAAACGCCAAAGAAAAAAAATGCACCTCAATATTTTTTCTTTGGCGTTTCTGACGTAGTAGTTTATTCCTGTTTCTATATATATATTGTTAAATTTTTTTAAATAATTGTAGTTATTTTTAAGTAATTTCATTCAAAGAGGCTTAGTCAGGTTATAAAATGTTAATTTTCCCCATTTCTTGTTTGCTTTTGCATTAAAATAGTTCTTTTCCCATTAAAAATTCATTAAAAAGCTTCATCAAAGCCGGTAATGGCCTTGACACCAAATTTTGTGACTTTTTTGCTCCTTGGCGACTGTTTTGGCGGCCTTGGCTAGAAAATCCTTATTATTGATAGACCAAATACCTAAGCTCTGACTTGATTATTTGGGAAGTTTCGGGAACATTCTCCATTTTTCTATGCGGGTATTTAAGGAATTACATCGCGCCAAGTGAGTCAGTTTCGCCAAGGCATTCATTTCAGCATAAAGAGCTCTGAGCCTCTTTCGATTACAGCCGATTTCTGTGTGATAATGCTATGCTACATTTTAATACCAAATGTTTCTCTCAATGATTGGGTACTTACCTAAGAAATTACAGCGTTTTTAACTGGGCATGGCCCTTTTCCGGCTTATCTGCACAGATTTCGTCGTCGACGTTCGTCCCTATATTCTTGTGGAGAGGAGGGTTCTGCCCTTCATTACTATTTCCATTGTCCGCTTACAATAACCTATCACTTAAGAAATCCGAATAATAGACCAGACAACTGGCTGACAAATATTTTAACATGACCTTCACTTGCCATAAAACTAAAAAGAATTTTTGAATTATAAAAGAATTTATAGAAGAATTATAGAAGAATTATAGAAGAATTAATTATAGAAGAATTTAATTTGTTCTGTTAGAAATATCTATTTCAAATAGAACAAATTAAATTCTTCTTAAGTCATTTAAAATTATCTAATTCCTAAACAGTTAAATAAATTAATAGTATTTAATAATCTCATAAGTTAAATAATCCTTTTCACTTACCCACTAGCCCTAAGATATCTATTCTTTCCTCATGTGTTTGTAAATGTCGTAAAACAACCAACTTCGCCCTATGTCACGTGGGAACCTTGTTCTGGCGAACTGATTTACTTGTACACAATTCTCTGTCCTACTGTTCAATTCTAGCTCATTGTGCTTTTGAGTTTTCAAGATTTATTTTATTTCGCCCCCCTGTCGCGTGAGTACTCTGTACTGGCGAATCTTACTTTTGTGTATTTATTTTTTATTTATTTTTATTTTTAAATTTGTTAATAATTAATACATATTTGTAATACTTCGCCCTATGTCGCGCGGGAATATTGTTCTGGCGAACCTTGTAATTTTCTTTCATTTTTTCTTTTTTATTTTTTAAATAAACGTTCCGGAGTAAGGGCCTAGCATAGCTAGAAGCGCTCGACACCACTAATAGAGCGGTGAGCGGCACCTCCTCCTTGTTAAATCCTGTTAAATGCTATGCTACAGTTTATGCTGTAAATTTGATGTCAACTGTTGTTTAAGCCAAGTTTAATGGTGTAACTGAATTTGTTACTTGGTTTATAGGCCTGCAATCGTCTAGAATTTTCTGTAAATAAACTTTTGAGCTTCTGTAAGTTTCGCCTTTCATCCATAAACTACTCACGAACCCCAAGTACGGAACATTTTTTCGAATGGAGACAAAAATAATTATAATGACTAGTTCTTGTGAGTTTTGCATAAAAAAGTGTTCATCATTTAAAATCTTTTGGAAAATTTTGATGTTATAAATTTATCAAGCTTCCCCAGTAGAACTTTTTATATTGTAATTTAAACTTACTTTCAATGTTGTTAAAAATATTTGTCATACTGTATTTGAAGCAAAATATCGTTGTCACAATCTTTAATTAAATGTTCAATTTTATATTATGTTTACGGATTACATGATATGACAGATTTGATATACTAATGATAGAAATTAAAGTCACGGTTGTCCTTTTTTCTCTAATAAATATAAATACATTCTTTATATGTTTAAATGTAATATTCATGAGAAATCAAATTATTTGAATTATAAGAACATTTGTAAATAACTGAATTCTGATTTCTTAGTATATATGTTACCGCTAAAGTGCAGAAAACAGTTAATCTGCAGATTAGCTAGGCAATCTGCACATTAACTAGGGTAATCCGTTAAAGTGAGGAAAATTGTTTCATTTCTCAAATTACCTAGGTAATCTGCGAATTACCTAGATAATCTGCACATTACCTACTAGGCACTCGTTAAAGTGAAAATAAGATCTCTGGTGGTAAAATTTTACTGCACGCTGTGTTGTATTTGTTTTTATCATTCGGGAAAGGAAAAAAAAAGATTAGTTTGCTTTTATTTTCTTTCTTTCTTTACTTATTTTAATCTGTATGTGTTTTAATTTTTATGTGTTTTAAAGTTATATTTGTTTTATTTATTTCATCTTTTTTATTCTGTCAATATAAGTTTGAAGATGTTATGCATTTTTAATATGAAATATAATATCTTTAATAGCTTACAATAAAGTCTATTTTATAAATGAATGTTAGAATTGTAATACAGTAACGATTTCTTTTCAAATAAAAATATTTCACAATTTAAAAAAAAAAAAAAAAAAAAAAAAAAAAAACGTTTTATTAACAACTTATATTGCTATTACTATATTTAAAAAAAAAAAAAAAATATATGCACCAATTTTTAATTAGCTAAAGAAATATTAAATTAGACAAATCAGAAGCATTTTAAGAAGTACTTCAAACAATTAAAACTGCTTTAATAATTTTTAGAACACATGAAAATTAAAATGACAGTTTTCCAATGCTTTATTAAACTATATTTTGCAGCATACATATATCTGTACAAGTTTAGGAAATATATTAATTTTACAATTAAAAAAAAAAAAACTTTATTAACACATTTTATGTGATAAACTACAACGAAATTATTTGAAAAAGCGAACAAAATAAAAAATAAAAATATAATCAAGATATATAAAATATATAAAGGAAACTTGAAATTGAAAGAAACAAAAGAGAAAAATTGTAATGAAATGCTAAAAAATGCATAAAAATTTCATTTTAAGTATTTATTGAATAATGCAATAATATTGAATGCCATATTTCCCAGAGTTAAAAAATAATACATGTGTTCTTTTTTTTCAGTAAGTAATAGTAATTTAAATCAATTTTAAAATAAAGTAGTTTTAAAAAGTTGTGGTTTAATAGTTTTATTTCGGGAGAAAATAATTACTGTGCTGTAAATTTAAGATTCATAATTTAAAATGAAGTTTCACGAGAGAGAGCTTTTAATTAAGATTATATTTCATTAATAAAATGCAGACCCTTATCAAACTTATATTGACAGAATTAAAAAAGAGAAGAAATAAACTCAAAACAATTATAACTTACTTGTACTTTAAAATTTGTGTTGGTCATAATAAGAAATCTAATGTCATAGCTTCGATGATCCACGTTTTGCGCTTACTGTTTATCACAGCGGAGAGGAAGGGATAAAAGTTTCGGTTTGTGTTTGAAGGTCAATCGCGTCACAGACTAATCTGGGATTCGCGTATCTGTATCACATGACTGTTTGACGTCATAGTGAATGTAAAAAAACTAAGGCTCGAAACAAACATTTGAACTTTAACGACACAGAAACCGTTAATCTGCAGATTACCTAGTTAAAATGCGGAAAACTCTTTATTCCGCACTTTAACGGGTCATTCTAGTTAATCTACAGATTAGCTAGGTAATCTTCAGATTAACGGTTTCGCGCTTTAACGGTAACATATATATTTAATATCATGAAATGTAATTTTTAAACATTAAAATGGTAACTTTATGATAAATGGAGAATAGACATAACTTCATTATTAAGAAAGAATAATCATATTTCAAAAAAGAATTTAATTAATTTTCAAATTTAGCATTATGAATATTGTAAACAATGGAAGAAATGTCCATGTATATAGTTCTAGAGACTGATGATTGAGAAGTTTTGACAAGCTTCCTTTGATATTATGCGAAAGCAATATGTTTTAATTTTAACTTATTTTAATTAACTTAAAACGTTTTAAATTTTTGTTTAAGTAGTAAAATAATTTTAATAATATTTATAAAGAATGTAGTGAAGAAAGAGTTTCATATAACTGATAGTTCAATAAAAATATTAATAATAATAATAATAGTTATAATGCTTCCTAAAACTTAATAAAAAATTTCTGAAATTCATTTAATATGGAAATTAAAATTAACCTCAAATCTTATTAAAACTGATTTTTTGACATTCAAACCGAAATATTATTTAAAATTTTTGTAATTAAATATTTTCTTTCAACGTATGTTAACAGAATACTGAATACAACAGTTTTGTACATAGTTAAACTACAGAATTAATCAAGAATGCTTTCAATTTTCTCAATTAATATTAGTACATTCTTTAAAATTTATAGGAGTAACATATGAGAAATTAAATGAATGTCATTTAAATGACAATTGTAAATAATATAGTTTTGGTTTCTTAATACATATTTCATACTTCGAAATGATAATTTTAAACATTGGAAGAACTAATAAATGTTAAATGGAGAAAATTAATTATATTATTACCATAAAAGACTAATTGCCTTTCACAAAGGAAATCTTTTAATTTACGAATTCAATACTAAGGAAAGGATAAACAGTATAAGACATTTATTTCTAAAGAATGCAATTTTTGAAATGTTTTGAAATACAGAAATGTGTTATTCTTGATACTGAATTAATTTCATTGAAATCTGTATATTTTAATTTTAAGTTAGGGTAATATTTAAAAAAAAAAAAAAAAAAAAAAAAAAAAAAAAAAAAAATTATTACATTACAAATATCTTTAAATAGCTTTGGTAAGTAATAATCATAAAGAATTCATAATGTAGAAATAATCTCTTTTGTGTGAGAGATGGTGAAAATATAGTAGTTATAATGTATAATATTTTAAATTGTCCTTCAGCAAAATACTTTATACAAAAATTATAATAAACTTCCAATGTTGCTAAAATGTATTTGAAATAATATATTTAAAGCGAAATATTTTGCTACACAAGTTTTAATTAAATAATATTTTAAATATCTGTTTTTCACAATACAAGATATGGCAGGATTGTATATACTTAAAATATATATTTAAGTTACAATTTCTTTCATACATTCCAATGAATATAAATCCATTCTTTAAGTTATTAAATTTAAAATTTGTCAAATTCGTAATGGTTATTCCCTATAATGAAATATTAATTTTGATCATTGACATTTCAAATGAGTATTAAATGGATAATAGAAGGAATTTCCCGGCTGACTAATTGCATTTCAGAAAGGAATTGTTTTAATTTTCCAATTCAAATTATGGAAATTATAAATAATATAAAAAATTTTGATGATTCTAATGAATAGAATTTTAAAAGTTTCGAAGCATAAATTAGGTAACAATATAATAATGTATATATATATATACATATATATTTAATCTGCGAATACTATATTTTTATAAATGCTTCAGCTAGGTTAATTGGTTTATGATATTTTAAAATACTTTTTATTAATTTTTATACTTTTTTCCCCTATAATTTTCGAAAAAAAAAAAAAAGATTAATTAATTAATTAATTAATTAAAATAAAAAAAACTATGTAGTAACTAATATAATATCTTTATAGTAAAAATAGTTTCATACTGTTTTCAACTTCAATAAAATAATATGAATTTGATATAATTAAAAGGACAGTGCTCATAGTTTTCTATATACCTCCATCTAATTGCAAGAATGCCTCCAAATTTTGTAGGAAAATTAAACAAGACGAAAGATTCTGAAAAAAAAAAAAAAAAAAAAAAAAAAAAAAACAATATTTCGGAAGCCACCGCTAGGAGAATATCTGGACAGAGCCTCCTTAAGTAGATGCCTAGCGAGTCGCTCGAAAACTTGGCAACAATACAAAAAGAACATAGCCAGTAGATGGCACTTGATACCGTGTCGTAAAGTTCTGTTTATTTCCCGCGATTCAATTGAGTTCTTCGTGGTTTACGTTTTATTAATTTAACAAATGTGAGAGGTTTTATATATATATATACATATATAATATGGTTTATTGAGTCGTTCCATTTTGTAAATCGGACAGTTGCCGTGAAAATATAAGTTTTCACGGTTTCACATTTCAAGACAAGGTATGTAAACTGCATACGTAATTAATGCAAAATTACCAACCCTCCGGATTTTTTAATATCAATAATATTTTTCACAAAAAAATTATTTTTATTTATTATCGTAAATTCTGTGATTAAGACGAAGATAAATTTAAAAGAAATTATGATATAAAAATTCGGAGGGTTGACACCTCTGTTAGTAAGTTAGATTTAACAAATAAAATAGTTATGCTTATTACAAAATGAAATGAAATTTTTATTTATTGATGTAGGAATACAGAAAAATAACTTGTTCTTAGTTACTTTGAAGCAACTCTATATTGTAGTATTTTATAGTTTTATTCATAAATTACATTAGTAACTTATGAATAAAACTATAAAATACTCAAATATAGGAACAAGATTGATTTATATTTTTTTAATACCACTGTTTTTTAAAGACTTGTGCAAATGCGTATAAAAATTTGATTATTTCAGTTAAATCGAAACAAAAGTGTTGGGAATCTTGAAAAGAAAAAATAGAAAATTTTTATTTCTACTTTTGTTCTTTTTAAAAATATTAAGTTTTAAGATTCATAACATTACTTTTATTAACCTTTTACCCCACAAATGGAATATGGAATTGAAAATTCATGTAAAAATAAAATATGATTACTGATTAAAAAAAATTATCAGATATAACAGAAAGATGACTTGATTTTTTGAAATAGAAATTCTCCACATCCATACACTCACATACACACACACACACATATACTGGCTAATTGCCAAAAACTACTTTTTTTGGACTCATGAGACCTTAAAAATATAAATCAGGGGAAAACTCGATATCGAATTTTTGGACCGAACACAATACTTTCATTACCTACGGTAGTAGGGTAATGGAAGTAAAAATATTTCAAGGATGTTATTAATTTGTTCATACATTTGCCAATCTTTATCAAATTTTTCAAATTGAAACCTAATACGAGTTTAAAAATACAATTGTGAATTTCCTGCATTTGTTTGTTTTTAAGTTATTCTGATAATAAATATGCATATAAATCAATCGCTAAAAACTAAAAAAAAAAAAAATGTTTTTTGTATTCAGAGAACTCCAAAACGTGACTTTATTCAAAAACCTGAGTTGAAAATAGAACTTCAAAAAAATACTTTGTTTACATTATAGGTTCGAAAAATTAATTTTCCTTCTTCAACAGTATTCGTCGACATAAAAAAAGTGTAGCAAAGCACTTCCGTCAATTACATTCTACAGAAAAGAACGTTTAGCTTAATTTTGGATAGCCCTGTATGTTTTCAATAAACTATGTGCACATTAGATTGTGCATTTAAATTTAGTCTTATATGAAAAACACCTAACACAAAATGAAATACACTTTCAGCATTTTCCAAGTATATCCGAAATAGACAAACCGACGCGCACAGACCAACCGCTAAAAACATTATTTTTCGTTTCAGGAGACCTCAAAACATGTAAACATAACACAACTTTATTTCGAAAATGTCTATCAGTTTCGAAAGCATACCCTCTCGGAATGGTGGAGCTAATATAATCTTGAAAAAAAAAAAAAAAAAAAACTTCGTGCGAGAGAAAACTTATACTCAAGAAATCCTTATTTTTAAAAATTTAAATCTTAATGGTTATTTATTTATTTTTTGTGACGGACTAGACAACAGATTGTTTTCTTCTCCAATTTTTATTACTGAATGTTAACTTATCTCGTTAATGTGCTGGTCTATTTTTCTTATAAATAAAATAAAATTCTCGATTTAAGAAAAATAATTCACACCTAATAAGGTAAAAATGTAACGTAAAGGACATGACCAAAAAAAAAAGAAAAAAAAAGACATGATTTTAATAATTTATCATTATAAATTATTCATTCTAAACTGAACTCATTTAAAGTTCAGAGATTTTAATTTATATAAACGAAACTTTCATCTGATATCTAAATTAAAAAATAAATTGAAATGTTTATTGAATAAATATATAAAAAATAATTTAATCGCGTGATAGACATGCCATGTTTTTGCTTATTTAATTTTAAATTTCGTTTTTTAATTAATAATATATTAAAAAAAAAAAAAAAAGTGTTATTTATTTGATACGATGCAATTCAATTAGTTGAAGAGCTAAAATAGGTCTTGTCCACTTTCGAAAAAAATTAAACCCTATACTTTTTTAAATATAAATATTTGAATATTTTTTGAAAATATTTACGATAAAGCACTTTCACATCATTTTTTCAAATTAAAAGGAAAAAAAGAAAAATACAATTTTGGACTTGAAATTGAAATTAATAGCTAGATTTTTAAATGAAAAATATAACTTATCTATGAAACAGAAGAAAATTGTTGCTCTGCGTAGGTGCTGTCACCTAGCATTAGTTTTGTTTTTTAAATGTTCCCTAATTTAACACTGGGATTCGCCGCGCGTGGAAGGCATCTACTTAAGGAGGCTCTGATCTGGAGTAGTTTTCTAAATAAAGCTTTTTTTTTTTTTGTGCTAGAGGCCTATTTCAGTCGGTACAGTTGTCGAATTTTTATAATACACTTTAATAGTGCTAAGGGCCTATTTCAGTCGGTTTATTGAATGGGGATTTATTGAATGAAGTCCCCCCAAGGCACAACTTTGACATGAGTCCCCCCAGACCCAACTTTGACACGAGTCCCCCCCAAGGTACCCCTATTTCAGTCGCTACAGCGTTGTCGAATTTTTATACGTCACTCTTAATTAGTGCTAAGGGCCTATTTCAGTCGGTTTATTGAATGGGGATTTATTGAATGAAGTCCCCCCAAGGTACTCCTATTTCAGTCGGTACAGCGTTGTCGAATTTTTATAATACACTCTTAATAGTGCTAAGGGCCTATTTCAGTCGGTTTATTGAATGGGGATTTATTGAATGAAGTCCCCCCAAGGCACAACTTTGACATGAGTCCCCCCCCCAGGCCCAACTTTGACATGAGTCCCCCCAAGTCCCAACTTTGACATGAGTTCCCCCCCCAGGCCCAACTTTGACATGAGTCCCCCCAAGGTACAACTTTGACATGAGTCCCCCCCAAGGCACACCTTTGACATGAGTCCCCCCCAAGGCACACCTCCCCCTCATTGGGAAAAAGAGAAAAAACGTTGTTTTGCGGCTATAAGACAGTTTGGACTTCCAACGTTATTTGTTACAATATCTGCAGCTGAAACACATTGGTTTGATTTAATGAAAACTTTATCATGGAATTTAGATCGTCACGAATTAACTAAAGAAGAATTGTCAATATTAACAAGTTTAGCAGTAGGCCTCTGGCACTAAATTAAAATCTGCCAATGTCAGATATTCATGTTTTAAATAATGAAATAATGTCGTGTCTGTATAATTTTTATTACTATTATTATTTTTTTTTTTTTTTTACTGAAATAAATAAACTAATAAATTATTTTTTTTCTCGCAGTTTATAGCTTAAAATACATGATTGAACGCATTTTTTAATGCTGATTTCGTCCCTATTTTTACTTTCTTCTATATGTAATATAGAGAAAGTATTGGATTCGCGAAAATTTTCGACCTCCGTTTTTTGACGGATCTACACGTTTTGGGATGTCCTGAACACGAATTGATAGTTTTTAAAAAATGTCTGTGTGTCTGTCTGTCTGTCTGTCTGTGGTTTAGTGTTTTCACCGTATCTCACGAACCAATGAATGAAATTCAACCAAACTTAGTACATAGTTGGACCCTGGCGGGGCATTGTGCTGATTAGATTTGGGGATCAATAGCCCATCAGGTGGCGCTATGATCGCATTTTATGTAAATTTTTAACGTGGCAGTATAGGACAAATTTTCGTATTTTTCACCGTATCTCACGAACCAATGAATGAAATTCAACCAAACATGTTATATAGTTGGAACCTGACGGGGCATGGTGCTGATTAGATTTGGGGATCAATCGTCCAGCAGGTGGCGCTGTGATCGCAAAATTTCGTATGTTTCACCGTATCTCACGAACCGATGAATGAAATTGAACCAAACTTGGTGTATTGTTGGACCCTGACATGGAAAGGTTCTGATTAGATTTTGGGATCAATCGCCCGGCAGATGGCGCTGTGATCGCATTTTTTGTAAACTTTTAACATGGCAGAATATGACAAAATTTCGTATAAATGTACATAATGAGCGTTATTTTAAACTTGTGATTGTAAAATTAATATGAATTATTGATAATAGTAGTAGTTAACTACG
This sequence comes from Salticus scenicus, assembly GCA_963930645.1. Taxonomy (NCBI): domain Eukaryota; kingdom Metazoa; phylum Arthropoda; class Arachnida; order Araneae; family Salticidae; genus Salticus; species Salticus scenicus. Next base: position 471,391 of record OZ005660.1, read on the forward strand.
AAAAAAATTTTGTGCGTGTGGGGGCACCGGTTCCCCCCCTGGGGGGAAGTAACCCCCGGGGGGGTAAATTTTCAAGATGGGTATCTTTCGAAAGATCTCGTCAATACCTTTAAAACGAATGGTTGAACTATAAATCTGTGATAATTTAAAACAAAGTTATCGATTTTTTTTACTTTTAACAAAAAAAAACTGAAAAAAAAATCGTTTTTTTTTTTTTTTTTTTTTTTTTTTAATATTGTTACTGGTTGAATATGTATTACTTTTAACAAAAAAAAAAAAAAAAATCGTAATTTTTTTTTTTTTAAATATTGTTACTGATTGAATATGTATATAGGAAAACATAGAAGAAAGTCTTGTGGTGGCCACAACATTCTAGCTTATTTTGAAATTGGAGACGACGCGATAATTTGTCCCCTACTGTTCTATTTTTTAAAACTCTCTTTTATTCTGGAATAGTAGTCGATGTAATTAATGTTTAGACTTATTAAACTAAAAATTAAATGTTTAAAAAATAAATTTTAGAAATCGCGCACTGATATAACAGTTGTGAATTTTTCAAATGTAGAAAGCAAAATTAAAAGTGTATATATAACTAGGGGGCTCTGCCCCCTGCACGCTCCGCTCACAAACCCCCGAGGAAGGCTTCGCTTATAAACCCTTGTGGGATTTTACCGGACTATTCGAAACTTTGCCTTCCATTAATTGGAATATTAATAATACATAACACCGAAGAAAAGTTAAACAATATTATAGAAATCCACCATGTTTGGTATCACATTGAAATACACAATATTTATTATTATATCATTTATAATATGTGAAAGATCTGTTTTGACGTTCGACAATTTAATAATAATTTGTCATTATTTTGAAAGAAAACATATGCTAGACAGCTAGGCACACAGAATAAACAACAATAGAGCTAACTTTTTAGAACAGAGAGAAATCCTTAACATCTAAACCGTTTAGCGTCACAGCTTTAGTATATGATCCACTTGTTAAATTTTTGTCACTGTTTGATGATGAATTTTCTGCGTATTTTCTGCTGTAAATGGCAAAACGTTTTGCGTTTATGGTGGCTTTTTAAGCTAAACGAGCTTAATGAAAATATGCGAAAGCAATGAGATAGGACATTTGTTGATATTTTAAAGGATTTGAGAATTGATATCTGAATATCTCTCCGTACTTCTAGAAAAAGTTTCGACATTTGCTACCAATGAATTCTGAATTGAAAAAGCACTGAGAACCTACTCAGCGAATGATCAGGTAGATAAGCGCAATAAGAAAGTTCTACAGTGAAAGAAAAGGTATAAACATATTGATCATAAACGTACAAGACCTACTTGTTGATGCTACATGAAAACTAGGTAATTCGATTTTGATTCTGTTATCCTAATGATATTAATAAGACAGGAGAGCCCCTAAGGTATTGGAAATTTTCGTGGACGCTAAAGTAATGTTGCGATCAATTAATAATATGGCAAAAAGCCTAGTAAACGGCAATATGGGTATTATCATTGAGTTTATCTGCCACTCTTCCGACACGATAGTATATGGTTGGATATTCCATCATTTCAAATATTTCAAACCAATCCATACAGTAATATACTTCAGAAAGCACAATTTATTTTATTTTATTTATTTATTTATTTATTTTTGTATCATAGAAGCACCATATTGAGTGTAAATGTCAATAAAATTTTAAAATTGCTTATTTCATCATTTATATTTTAATATATGATGGAAACTGCTTTCGAAATTTTTTAAACGTAAGTTTAGTTAAGAAAAATAAGATTTATTTACTACAACTGTTCGATAAATATGAAGAAATATATTAAAACAGAAATTATATGCAGCTGTATAAAAAAATTCAGAAAGTATTTTTAAAACTTTATTTTATTTTACTTTCTGTTTTAACCACGTTAATATACAGCTATGGAGAAGATTTTTGCTTCGTCGAACAACTTCTGAACGTAATTTTATTACTTAGAACATTAGGGTTTTTTAATAGATTATTATTTTTACAGATTATTATTACTTTTAATATTTCTTGTTGAAATATTAACAAAATTTTAATTTTAATTGAAAATAAATTCAGAAATAAATTTTCAGTATTGATTTGATTTCGCAAACTATGACGAAAATAATTAAATATATTCAAAGAGATCAGAAATTTATTAACTTGTCAATCTTTGCATTACTTCTATTTCAAACAGAAATATTTTTTTATTGTAAAACTTGAACCAAACTAATATCAATCACAAATAATACTGCTGAAATGTAGTGATAATAAAAGTCCTGCACCAAGCTTATTTTTATTTTTTACATTTAATGGAATTTCCTCTATATATTAAAAAAAAGTAACTGTCGCTGGCATCAAAATTTTTTGTTTGCGACAGCAACTTCTCGCGGAGGGCAGGGTTCTCCGCGTCACGAGATACATCAATATATTCCGACTACTTCAAGGAAGGCATTTCAGCTGCTTAGAAATTTCTATAATTTTAATTAAGGAAGTTATTAACTAAAAACTTCGAGTTTATAAAGGTACTCTATTTGCCAAGGTACAAAAAATTTCTATTATTACGTTTTTTCTCTGTCTCTGACGTCACTTTCCTCGGGAAAATTAAAATGTGATTAATGGTGTAAATAAGAAAAATTGAAAAATTGGCATCTTTGAGATGCTCGAGAGAAGAAAAAAATTATTTAGAATAGTAAAACATTTGAAAATAACCGATATTTTAAAAATATTAAGTAAAAATTTAATGAAGATGAAATGAAAATTAGTTTATATTTTTATCTTAGTATATATTATTAGTATATATTATTATTTTACATTATTAGTTAAGATTATACTATTAGTTTAGTTTATATTATTATTATTATTATTATTTTTTTTTTTTTTTAACGTTAGACGAAAAAGATCTAGTATTGAATACCATAATTATGTTAAAGAACTATTGGTATAGAGTTAGAGGTTAAGCCCAGAAATTTTTAAAATGAAATTTACGAGCCAAAAATTTATATTAGTTTATATAAAGATTTAGTTTTTTAACTCAAAACATATTTAAAAGGATAGATGTTTACTATGACCAATTTAGCGATTTTTAAAATTTAGAAATGAAGAAGCTCGTACGTTTTTCGCCAAGGAGTTCATTTACGTAACCACAATAGCAATTTTAACTCTAGCCATGCCTTAAATATAGAGATAAATTATATAATGGTGCAACAATAATGATAATAATAATAAAATCCGCAACCTATTTTGGTTTTTTAAGCATTGATATAAAACTTTGCAGGAAACAGAATTTAATTTAATACGACAAGACATGTTTTTTTTTCTATTTTTCCATATAAAGGCATGCAATAACTGCACTACTAAAATATTTTATTTACAGCTATATAGGACCCCAATGGCATATTTTAAATTTTTCATTTATTTTGACGATGACATAAAATATCTATCGCAATTATGCATGTTAAGGTTTTCACGAGAAACGTCGAAGCTACTTCGGTGCGAAATTTCAAATTTCGCCAAGAGGTTAAACTGTACCACTGCTTTAGCACGGTTATTATTATTATTATTTTATTATTATTATTATTATTTAACTTAATGTAAGAGGGTAAAAAAGAAGAATATTTTTTATTTGGTCGAAATGTACAAAATGTCTCCAGGTAAAATATTATCCATTTTTAGTTCTGTTTATTATTAGAAAGAAAATGTCTAAAGTATTTTTTTCTATAACCTTGATGTCTCTATAAATTAAATTAAATTAAATTATCCAGTATCATTATATTTCATTCTCAATGCGCATTTAGTATTTTCTAAATTCAATATTATATAATATATATGTAAAAAAATCAAGGTGTAATCGGTACATATCCAGAAGATGTAGCCAACAACTATTCAGAGAAGTCATTATTTACATAAGTTCAGGAGATATCGTCAACAACTATTAAGATAACATGATCAATATATATCCGGTAGATATCACCAACAATAATAATTTTTCAGAAGATATCGCAAACAAGTATTCAGGAGCCATCATCAATACTTATTCAGAAAATAATGTCAACAAATATTCAAAAGCCATCAAATTTATGAATGGTGAGGGTCTGTCTCGAATACTTCAAACCGGCAATTCGTTTTTACAATACAATCAAGAATGAATTTTTCACTTATCAATAGGTTTCGAAAAATGTGAAAAAAAAAAAAATCCTTGATTTAACAGTTTACGAAATTAAATGGTAAAAACAGATATTAGCGGGCATCTTGGCAAATTCAATGTCTAATACAATAAATGGCGACAGTGTAAAATCATCATCTCAAAGAAATTGTTCTGTCGTGCTATTGCTACTAGTAATGAAATATTTAAAATATTTGCATTAAACACATAAGATATTTATTTTCAACGTATCAGACTAAATCATAGTCTAGAAAAAATGCACTTTAAAAATTGCGTCTTTTCCGTTATAAGCATCATAAAAAATGTCAATAGTAAAAAATATAGGTATTAGAAAAAATAAGTTCATAATTTCTTTAATCAATCAATAATACGCTGAGTGAAACAGAGACAAAAATTTAACAAGTGGATCACATTTAAAGTGTGCCCAAATGAAAAGGTGACCTTAGCTGTAGTGGCGTTGTATCAAATCCCAGTGAGTTAATGTGTTGGCCGATATATGGCATGGTGGTATTGCTACATGCACATGCGCAGTTAACGGCTTCGCATCAATATCCTCATTGCAGGAGAGTCATTTCCGCAGTTCGTTGCATGATGGATTCCTCCAGATCAGCACAAAAAGATTGGCTGTGTATAAGCTCATACGACAGAATCGCCGGATCACCACACATGAAAGTACTGTTGAACTGTCGATAAAGAAAGGAATTGCGTATCACATAATCCACAAAAATCTTAGTTATGGCAAAGTTTGTGCACAAAGGTGCCCAAGCATCTGTCAGAGAATCAGAAGATGGAGAGAATGGATGTTTGCCTGACCCATCTGTTGAGCCATCCACTCCCTTCCTACGCGCTGGTATCAGTGTATCAAAGGGCAATTATTTATAGTCGTTCTGTACCACATGAACTGTAATTATAATATTGTTATTAAAATTTCTTCACATATAACTTTAGTCTCCTTTTCATTTGGGCACACCTTTTGTGATGATCTGGAGGAATCCATGTCATCCAACGAACTGCGGAAATGACTCTTCAGAAATGTGGATATTGATGCGAAGCCGTTAACTGCGCATGTGCATGTAGCAATACCACCATGTCATATATCTGCCAACCCATTAACTCACTGAGATTTGATATAACGCCGTTACAGCTAAGGTCTCTTTTTCATTTGGGCACACCTTATACTAAAGCTGTAACGTTAAATGGTTTAGATGTTTAGAATTTCTCTCTGTTCTAAAAAGTTAGCGCTATCGTTGTTTATTTTGTGTGCCTAGCTGTCTAGCATATGTTTTCTTTCAAAATAATGGTAAATTGTTATTAAATTGTCGAACGTGAAAACAGATCTTTCACATATTATAAATGATATAATATTAAATATTACGTATTTCAATGTGATACCAAATATGGTGGATTTCTATAATATTGTTCAGCTTTTCTCTTGTGTTATGTATTATTAATATTCCTATTCAATGAAAGGCAAAGTTGCGAATAGTCGGGTAGAATCCCACAAGGGTTAATGAGCGAAGCGAGTCGGGGGAAGGCGAAGCATTCCTCGGGGTTTGGTGAGCGGGGCGAGCAGGGGTCAGAGCTCCCTAGTGTAATAAAAAAAATGAAAGAAAATATACTATTTTTTTTTTCCTAAAATAATTTTAAAAAGTCATTTTACACGAAAATGGAATACATTTGTTCAAATACTGGAATACATTTGTTCCATTAGTTTTTGAAGTAACTGACGATAGTAATTGTGCAGCAATAGTGTCAGTGTATTTGAAAAATTTACCTTTAAGCACGCGATTTATGTACACACATAACGTATACACGCAAATACTCTCACGCATTCTCGTGCATTCTGGCTGTAAATTTCAGCATCATTCAAGACTAATGATCACTCCTCCCTATGTTTGTGAGAAAAGAAAGAGCCAATGCAGCAAATCTGCAATCATCTGTGTGAGACATATTTCAGTTTTGGCTTCTAATTGCTTTAATTTTTTATTTATTTTAAAATTTAAAATGTATTTCAAATGAAGTTAAAAAATATTAAACAAAATGAATATATATTATTATCTAAAGTACTCAAATTATATTATATGAAATAAATTACGCATCTGATACTTTTCAATGGCTTAGGATGTTTCTAAAGCAATAAATACGTGCACAAAAATTTACGATTATATATTACTCCACTGTAAAATGATATTGCATTCTTTATTTTCTCGATTATTTTCCAGAAATTCTAGATCGCGTTCTGTGAAAACAATTCAAATATAAAATTTTCTTTAATAAAAATACATTTTAAAGAGTAAAAAAAGGGGGTATGGAAACACCACTATAATTTTCTGTTTAAAAAATATTTTAAATTGTCCTTCCTGAGAAAAATATGCATATACCGTAACATCTTTGATATTTTTCATGAAAACATGCATAAAAAATCCTTAATATATACATATATATATTGAGAAAGGCAATTTATTTGGCCTGGACACATAAAAGAAGAAAAACTTCTGTTTTTAAATAATAATTAATATGTAGTGGTCATCACAAAACTTTTTTCTATACCATTTTATCTAAGAGCGCCACCTATCGGTTTGCATAAACAGACATTAAATGAACATTGGTTCTCTCAATAGAGATTTTGCATATGTAATTTGGTGCAATTTTAACGAATATATGGCCAGATAAAGCATGCAGAAAAATCCTAAAATGTGCACTATAGCAGCATTAATTATCATTCACTATATACCCAAATTAAACCAGCTTAATTTTTCGTGATATATGATTTTTCTCGCATAACTTACCCTCCAGTAGAAAGAGGTAAATTTCTGCATTGTAGCATCCCAAATCGTTCTACAACTACCCAAGTTAAATCATCATTGAATACAACATGGTATAAATGTCACATACAGTGTTTGGTGCATTTGTATATTATAGAAACTATAGTCCGTTCAAGTTAAAGTGATACCAGAAGTAAACAAATGGGTTACCAAGGTATTCCATTTTTGTGTCTTTCCAGCGGAAATGGTGACTTTTGTTATTCATAAAAAAAATGTGCTAAGGTTAATCCCTTTGTCAATCCCCTCAAAACAACAAAGAGCTTGTTAAAAGATAAAACTATCCCACCACCACTTCTTTTTGTGTTTTTGTTTTTATGACAAAAACTTGTACCTTAAAAAATATACAACAGTGAAAGATCCATTGAAGTAAGAGAAAATCGTTAAGGTAACAAAAGAAGAGGTGGGAAATTCTAACAAAAGAAGGGGAGAAATGAGTGACTTTGGCTAACGCCAACAGTAACTGTGACATTATCCATGTCGCCAAACAACATGTGGTTTTGTTTACTTTCGGTATCAGTTTAAGTTGAACTGTCTATAAATAATTGTCTTCCCACAAACCCTTAAACCGCTGCATAGGAGTGTCACATGTTGACTTATATGCACCCAAATATAGTTAATTTATTGTGATGCCTCAAACCTTCATTTGAACAAACAGAATCGACTAAAAGTCTACGTGTCTGACATTTAGTAACAAAGGACAAAACACCCTGAAATGTCTTGACAAGTATTGCATATTCGTGGGAAATGTCAGGGTGTTAGGGAGAAAATCTGAGGGGCGGATATAACCGTCATGGCGCTTTCAATTTTAACAAATAAAAAACAGACAACTTTATGATCCCCACTTTTTTATCAGACTTTTGAAGATCGAAAAAACAATGTCCACCCCCTCCTCCCCTCAAACCGAGTTTTCTTGGTAAATGAAAAAAGGACGAGAACAGTTGAATAAAATTTGTGTGCAAGTTGATGCTCAGATTTCATTCGGATAATTATTAAGGGCCGTATTCACCAAACTTCATTGATCGAGGAATAAACCATGGATCAGCAAATCCGAGAATCAAAGCTAACACTGGATTAAATTCCTACGGTATTCACCATCAGCCGAATACGTGATCCATGTATTAACTGGAAGAGAAATAAAAGCTTCGTTCTGATTGGCCAAGAACGAAGATAGCTTTTATTCACCATTCGGCTTCAATTAACTAATCAATCGGATTAGAAGATTAGAAAGGGTAAAAAGCAAATTGGCAACACTGATACTCTTGTTTAATTCGCTTTTGTTTACGCACGGATTAAGAATCAATTTTACTTTAGAACATTTTTAAAAAGAATAATCACGCAGACGACAACTGTTTAAGCTACGATTTAAAATTTTGATTATTATGATTAAGGAATGTTAAAGCTATTAAATTTTTTTCTGCCGAAATTAATGCATTATTCTTTTCTGTGACAGATGACAGCCTATTATCTAACATTCGTATTAGAAATTCCACGGAATCTTTATTTAATCGATAGCGATATCGAAATACCATATTATCCAAAGAATCCAAATAATTTACTCTAATTTGATGCACCGCCGTTTTTCTTCTTTCAAATGTTTCCAATAGTTCTTTTAAGCTTTCAATATCATCTAGTGAGAACAGATCTTCAACATCAGCCATGTTTCTTATTTGTTTACGAAGATGAGCAGCGGAGCGCGCATGCGTTACGAAACGATCCGAGAATTATCTCTGTTAATCCTCCGATATTCGAGGATCAAAAACGAAGTGTTAAAGTGGCCGGTGAACCGCGGATTTTCGTTGGAGAATACCGATTTCCTTATGATCGAGCAATTACCGCTGATCCGAGGTTTAATCCGAGCGTTAAGAAGTTGGTGAATACGGCCCTAAAACTCTCAGATCATATGAGAGTCTAAATAAATGAAACGGAAAGCCTTGTGAAAGATGTTTTTTTTCTAAGTGACTATATTCCTTAGAGTGTTTTGTACGAACTATTTTTGTGATTAGTTATTATTGTTTACCAAATGTAACTGCTGGACTCTTATAATCATCTTATCTACTAGAATTACTGACTTCTGATAAATTTTAGTTGTATATAAAATTAAAAAACGTTCAAGCTGTATTTTACTCCAAGAAATATAGAGCTACATTTCTTTAATTAAAACCTTACAATAATATTTCCTCATATCCCTCGTACATAGCTATGTTTGTGCACCTATACACGTCAGCAGTTATAATATAACTTTCTATTAAACAGGCGAAATTGGAATATTTGGGCTATATATCCCAAAAGCTAATCAGCACCAATTTTAGTCGATGTCCAACCAACTATAAACTTATATGGAATTCGTTCGCGAGATAAAACGTTCACTTTTTGGTAACACACAGGAAAGTAGAATTTTTTAAAAGGCCAAATCTCTTTCAGAATATCTCAAAACGTGTAAATTCATCGAAAACCACAGGTTGAAGAATTTCACGAATCCAATATTTTTTATTATATCGTTACATTGAATAAAATTGTTAAGCTCGTTTATTAATAATTTTTGACCCATTATTACTTTCTTCTGTATTCAATAGAAGAAAGTATTGGATTCGTAAAATTTTCGATCTCGGGTTTTTGATGGATTTACACGTTTTGAGAGCTGTAGAACACGATATGACCATTTTTAGAAAATGTCTGTCTGTCTGTCTGTCTGTGAGTCTGTGTGTGTGTGACAAAATTTTGTGGCAACTGTATCTCAGGAACTACTGCACATAATTTCATACAAATTGATATGTAGTTGTACATTGACATAAATTAGTGCCTATCAACTTTTTGTAAAAATTGTCTTACAGGATGCTTTGCCATCCCGCTTTTTCTAAATTTTTAACATGGTGATATAGGACAAAATTTTGTATAAATGTGCATAAAGAGAATTATTTTTTAGTAATCATTATGAAATTTACAAGAATTACTTATAACAGAGATAGTCAACTGGGAAAAAAATTTTGTATGTGTAAAAGCCTCGCGTCTCCCCCATTTTTTTTTTTTTTTTTTTTTTAAACGAAATTTAACCAAACTTGGTATTTAGCTGGTCCTTGACATAAACAGGTGCTGATTACATTTGGGGATCAATCGCTCAAAAAGAGGCGCTCTGATCACATTTTTTCTAAATTTTTAACATGGCAGTATATGACAAAATTTCGTATAAATGTACATAATGAGAGTTATTTTTAACTTGTGATTGTAAAATTAATATAAATTATTGATAATAGTAGCAGTTAACTAGGAAAAAAAAATATGTGCATGTGGGGTCATCGCTTCCCCCCTGGGGGTAAATTTTCAAGATGGATATCTTTCGAATGGTCTCGCCAATACCTTTAATACGAATGGGTGAACTGTAAATCTGTGATAATTTAAAACAAAGTTATAGATTTTTTTTTTTTTTTTTTACTTTTAACAGAAAAATAAATCGCAATTATTATAAGAATGTTGTTAGTTTTAAGTAATATTTAAATTTACTATAAATTAAAAAAAAAAAAAAAAAAAAAGCTGGAAATACTACTTGTTATAAAATTTTGTCATTTGCTCAATAGTGAAATTATTTGAAGAAGATTATCATTATTTATTCGTATTATTTTTAAATTAATATTTTTATATATCTATTTATAATAAATTTAAGATTAGTATTTAAATTAAAAAAAAAAAAAAAAAAAAAATCCTAATTTAATCAATTTTCAATATGTGGCAAACAATTTGCACTTTCGTAATTTAGAATAATGATTTTACGAGTACATTATAAATTTTTTTATAAATGATGTTAATTATAGCCATAGTTTAAACTCCTTTTTATTTTTTATTTCTTTCTTTTTTTTTTTTTTACTTTCCGAACACAATAGTGAGGAAAGTATTGTTATCATGTCAAAAATCCGAATTTGAGATTTTGATGTTTCTATACGTTTCGAGGTCCAATGAGTCCGTTTTCACTATTTTTACGATGATGTATGTATGTGTGTGTGTATGTATGTGTGTATGTGTGTGTGTATGTGTGTGAGTGAACACGCTAGCGTCTAAACGCTTTGTTTGAATAAGCTGAAAGTTGGTACGTATATTGTAAGTCACCATAGTACGAATCCTATTGATTTTGGTGAATCTAGCTCTTGTAGTTTTTTACAGGGACACAAAGAAAAATTCTTTATCATTATGGCCTATGGGACCAAAATCTTAAAAGTGCGATAGCATCTAAACGCCTTATTCAATTGCGCAAAAAAATTATACACATATTATAGGTCACAGATACTCGATCTGTATAGATATTGGAGAATCTAGCACTTATATATTTTTCACAGGGACACAAAGAAAATTTTTTTATCATTATGGCCTATGGGGCCAAATTTTTAAAAGTGTAATAGCGTCTAAAAGCCTTATTAATCTGAGCAAAAAATTTGTACACATGTTAAAGGTCACAGTTTCAACAACTGTATAGATTTTGGTGAATCTAGCACTTACAGTTTTTTTTACATGGACAAAATGGAGAAAATTTCTTTATCATTATGGCCTATGGGACCAAATTTTTAAAAGTGTGATAGCATCTAAACGCCTTATTCAATTGAGCTGAAAATTTATATGAATATTATAAATCACTGTTGTACTAACTATAATCATTTTGGTGAATCTAGCATTTATAGGTTTTTACAGGGACACAACGAAAAATTCTTTATCATTATGATCCATGGGCTCAAAATTGAGTAGCGTTAAATAAAACATCGTGTAATATATGGAGAAAAATACTCAAACACTCTATTATGGTTTTCTCTATTTTGTTTGTTTAACAACTCCTTTTTCTTTACTTTATCTACAAAACTGTTAATTACTCAATGTTCGGAAAGTCGAGTGGAGTCACTTCAGATTTTTAATTCTAATAATAGGTTTTCTTTCTTAAATGTAGTAAAATAAAATTAAGTAGTTTAGAAAAAATATTTTTAATTCTAAAAATATGTATCAAAATTATCTAATTTCAGAAAAATTCACTAAAACGCATGTATGGAAGGTTATTTACAAAAATTTAATAAATTTTTGATTCTTTATATTGTATTTATTTGGCAGTTTTGAGAACTATAATTACAATATTAGTTGTATCGAATGATACCAGTCACATACATTCACAAAAATAATGCATAATTTCCTTATTTACATACAGATAAAGAAAAAACTATTGTCAATGCTCAAAACAAGATTCAAATTCGGAAGCGAGAATTCCGGAAGGAAGCTCAATTCTTGGTGTTTTTAAAGAAACAAAAAGATTTTGTTTAACAATAAATGCATGATTCGACTTTTTACTTCCTTATACAATGTATAAGGAAGTATTCTGCTGACGACACACATATCTACATGGACGGGTCGAAGCTGGAATCAGGTGCTACAGGATCGGCCTTTGTAGCTCTCAAAAACTCCCAAAAAATTCACGAATGGTCAGTGCCTCTAAGAAAGTGTAAGAGTGTCTTCCAAGCCGAACTACTGTCAATCCTCAAGGCAGCAGAATGGGGCAACACAATGGGCATCACATACAGTATCCACTCGGACTGCATGTCGGCCATCCAAGCAATATCGAAACCATTTTCCACCGATAAATTGATTCATAAAATTCACAATGAAATATTGGGTTGGCAACTAAGTTCCCGCCGTTTTTTCAAATTGGAAAAATTGTAGAGAATAAGTGTGGACCATGATTCTCTAATGTAGATTTTACTTTATCTTAAATATGAACTTAGATTAACTTAATTACGTAATGATGAAAGCTCGAGACAAAGTTAACAGATAAACAAAGTTTATTTAGCATTCAAAATTAAGGAGGACGTTGAGCTAACGTAATTTAAATAAATGACCTCAGGAAATAACTTTAACAAGACATAAAATAAGAGGTTGCTTTATCTCACCAACGCTGATCCTTTTGACGACTGCTCACGGCTACTTCTCACTTTTCTCACTTTAGAGCGTCGAGCGGATTCCCGAACACGACAGACTCTTTTATTTCTTTACTCCACAAAACTACACCTCTCTACCATCATTCGCATTAAACTATCACCATCAAATTTCATTTCAATCAAAACCTTTTAACATCTCTTCTACTCATCTAACACCGAGATCCTAATTATTTTACTGCTGCACAATGCCGTCATAAAACAATCTCGACCAAGACTTTCGCCGAGTCACTGGCGACGAAGTAATTTAACCGTCCCAACTTTTGGTGACGGTCCATAGCTCGACCTCACAAAATCTGTATGACATTAAATACTTTTGGCACGAAGTTGTACATCATTCGAAAGAGAACATATTGCTCTATCTAAATATATGTTTCGTTGTTACTAAGATACATTTTCTTGTTATTTACAGATCATTAACATGGAATGTCAAGTTGAAAAGAATGAGCATTTTCGACACCTCCTTCTTTTTGCCTTTAATGAAGGTTCTAAGGTTGCAGAAGCTGCTCGCAAAATTTGTGCTGTGTATGGAGTAGGTGCTATAGCTGAAAGGACCGCCCGTGATTGGTGTGCAAAGTTCAAAAAAGGAAATTTTGACCTCAAAGACGCACCTTGTTCTGGCCGTCCAGTTGAGTTCGATGAAAATCGATTGAACCACCTTTTGCATGAAAATCCGCGTCAAACAACAAGGGAACTGGCAGAGACAATGGATTTCTCCCACAGTACTGTAGAGAAGCATCTTCACTCGATGGGCAAAGTTCAGAAGTGTGGAGCATGGGTGCCTCACACTTTAAGTGTGAGGCTTAAACGGCGGGAACTTTGTTGCCAACTCAATAGTTCGATCTGATAACTGCTTCAAAATTGGATGGGTTAAGGCCCACTTAGGCATACTAGGGAATGAAGCGGCTGATAAATTAGCAAAACTGGCAGTTGATAATGCAAACAATAAAGACCAGTAATACTTAGAAGAACCAGTCTCATACTTAAAGAAAAATCTCAAAAAGCTTACTCTGGACCAATGGCAGTTCGAGTTGGACTACGGGGACAAGGGTAGGCTAACTCACAGATACTACCCAACAGTAGACACAAAGACCCTAGTTAACTGCAAGCTTCTATCACAAATATACATGGGCCATGGGACATTTCCGGGCTACCTTCATCGGTTTTAAAGGAAGAAGAGCCCGGATTGCGCCTGTGGCGAGCTAGGAATATCCGTACATTACTTACTAGCCTGTTCGCTAACGGAAAACCTCCATTTGGCCCAAATCACACAGGCCAATGAACATCTCTGGTATAAATAACTAGCCAACAACAAACACGTACAGAACAAGGCAAAACACATAGTCAGATGGATCACAAACAACATAGACGACATTTCACAATGATCAAAAGCCAACAACCCTCGAGCAGCAGGAACCAACCAAGTACTGTTAAAACCCGAAGAAGAGGACCTAGCAGACTTTTATTTACTGGATGAAGGGACTTTTTTTAATTTTAGGTCATGATCGTGGTCCATGAAGTTAAAGCGGCGGGTACCTATACGGTCTGAGCTCCGGTAAAAATAAAAGTGTAAAAAATAGAAAATCTTGAAACAAAATAAAAAAAAAGCATAAAAATGTAAAACTAAATAAATAAATAAATAAAAAATAAAAAATAAAAACGTATTATAATAAAAAAAAATGTAAAAAAAAAATATTGTAAAAAAAAAATATATATATATATATATATTTAAAAAATGTAAACGGTTCTTGGCTTATAGGTCCGTAAGCCCGCCCCACGCTAATGACTCTGCATGAAAGTATTTTTTTATTTTTAATTATTATTATTTCCATTAGTGTATGAATGACGTGGTCAAAAAGCAGCCATGTTGACTTTTACCTTTGCAGAATAGTTCTTTTATAAAATGTAGGATGGCTAACAAGTTCCTTGACGCAGTCGGTGATCAGAAAGCAACCATAATGACAATTCTTCAGCAGGTTTATTCTTAAAATTTTCAGGTCCGATGGACCTAACTATTGTTAGTCCATACAGTGATTTTATCACAAAGAATAAATTCCTAGCTAACCTAATCTTTTTGGTACTCATGTAGTTCTGATCACAATCAATACCGTCTTTTAATGTTACAGGTTTGAATGCGTGTTAAAAAGCAACCATGATGTTAATTACCTTTACAGGAATTGTACAACATTATCCAGAGTGCAGGACATAACAGGTCGCACAGCATACAATTCCCGGCAACTTAGCCTTTTTGGTACTCATCTAGTTTTGACACGCACTTCAATTCTCAATTGTAGGGGTAATACTTTCCTTTTTAAGCCTTGAACTATTTCCTGTCACTTTCCTTTTTGGTACTCATCAAGATTTGACCCGCACCAATTTTAATTTACTTATTATTTACTTGCTTAATTCTAATTAATTAATTAATTAATTGCTTACCATCCTTTACTTAACTTAACGAATTTAGTTTTAAAAAAACTTACCAGAAAATTAAGTACACATGATTCAGCTTAGTTTAAACAATAAGTAAACCAGGTCATATTTCTGTACATGAAAGATTGTATATCTGAATAAATAAGATAGTGCTTACCTAATGATAGATGTTATAAACCCACTTTTTCAAAACATTCTATTCAAACGCGCAATACTGCGATCTCTTGAATGCCGAGATTGCTTCTTCTTGAGTTAATACAACTAATTTATACGTTACCCAGTAGACAGAGCTATCTGTCTGGAAGAAAACATATGTGGACCGTTTTGCACTCTAGGATAGATTAGGCCACCTTTCCGTACATTCATATCAGCTTGCAGGCGATAAAAGCAAGATAAAAACATATTAGAGTATTTGATTAATCGTAAGTAAATGTATGCAGTAAATATCAGCTTTTGACACCGTGACGAAGAATTACAATTCATTATTTTAGTACTAGGGTGATTTTCAAATCAGTTGCCGGTTTAATGTCCTAGATTTTCAATCGTAATTTCGTGTTGATAAAATTATTATTTTGACATAATAATAGCATGAAACGGTGAATCACTTTTCATTTAATTCAATGCTTTCATTAAAATTTTTTCTAACTTATAAAATAATAGTCATTTTCTATTCGCTTATTTAGGAGGTAGTGAAAATTTATGTGTCTTGTATACCAAATCCGCACAATATGAATCTTTTTTCATGTTTTGCTGAACAAATTTTACTTCTATATATCCTAGGCAATGTAAAGTAATATTTTTTAATTAAACAAAAGTGCAAGTCCTTTCACTAAAATACTAATCTGGTAATTTAAAAAGTTAAATGTATCTCGTACCTTCATATGCAGCTCATGAGTGTTACCTCCGGGAAATCATGGGTATTTACTTGCAAAGTATTTGTGGTATTTTACAGTAAGCAACAGCAATAAAAAAAAGGCTATTGTTAATATCAACACAAAATCCGGAAAATGTTTAATTTGTTAAGTTATTTTTATTAAATACTTAAATTAGCAAAAAAAAAATATATATATTTTAACAATTACTTCGGGACCCTGCTGCCTTCGGCAGCGTTACCAGTACAAAGCTTGCAATCAACCTTTAACTAACTTCCCGACTAGATAGCCATTTGAAACTTTTATAATAGCTCAAAACACGATAGCAAGGAATTTTTTTTAAATACTTTTATCCAATTGCTCGATGTTCCCGATGCTTTCAGTAGCGTTTATATGATTCAACAGAAAATTTAAAAACATGGTATATAAAAGTTCTTTTTATCTTGTAATTATTTTTATGAATATTCACGTTTGTAATGACCGTTAGATGGCACAACCAGAGCAATAACTAATGGCAAATCATAGCAATGCATCGGTCAATGGATCAAATGCCTCAGAAATTTTTTTGGGGTGATTTGATCGACGACCGGTTCACGGGATACATTATGCAGAACGACTATGATCCAGACAGGTTCTGAGGGATTTGCCTTCTCTCTTCCCGGAAGAAGTATAAAAAATAATTGATCCAAAAATTACTAAACATAGATTTTATTTAAAAAGCTTACGCAGGCGTGTATCGAATCTTCGACTGTCTTACCGCCTAGACTTTCGTGGTTTATAAAAGAGTACAAATTCTTTTCCGCTGAAATTTATCATTTCACCTTAATATATATATATATATATATATATATATATATATATATATATATATATATATATATATACATACAAACATGAAAATTGAATGCGATGTTCATTATAAAACTATTTATCGACATTTTTATTATTCTGGTGATGCTCATAGATTACAAATTAGTAATTATATATTTTTTTAAGCGCATTATAAAAGTAAAAGAAAAGTTAATACAGAAAGAAAATGAAAATGTGCCTTTTGTTTACATTTACTTGAAAAAAAAAATTAGAAATTCTAACTTCTAAACTTTCATTAAATTATTTATTTTAATTTATAATTGTTGCCAAAAAAAATTATACTTTAAATTTTACGTCTACTTTTTAAGATCTTGTTTTATATAAAAATTAAACCATTAAATTCATTTTTTTGCATATTTTTATTTCATATTGCTCGCGCACTTCTTATTTCCTAATTCAAAATTATTAAAAAAAAAAAAAAAAAAAAAAAAAAACTTTTTCGATATCGTTTGTAACGATACTGATTATTATTAGTTTTCTTTTCTTTTTCTTTCAATAATAATAATAATAATAAAAAGATTTTGATGAAATTCTGGCAAAAGCAGAATTTAGTTTAGGACGGAGGACTATTGGTTTTTTTTCTTTTTTCTTTTTTCAAATTATAGCACCCCTTTCAAATTATTCAATTATATTTTCGATAAATTTTAGATTTCGACAAATGTCCAACTATCGAAAACGACAACGCGAAAATCCCAGATTGAGACTAATAGGCCCTCAGTCCTAATTACCATAAATTAACTCAGCTAACAAAGGCAACTAACTCTCACAAATTAATTTCTAATAACCTAGAAATTCTCTTAAGGTAAAAAAACCCGACAATATAAATCAAAATTAGTTAAACTTCTGTCGTCGTGCTAGTTATAAAGTCAGTACAACTAGTACCTCCAGCAAATTCAAGCTAAAGTCAGCTCCACTTAACTTTCCAGTATTACTACTGTTAATTCACAAAAAGTTAATTTCTCACTCTAAAAAATTCAGTAAACAACAAAACTGTGCTCTCTTGTCGTTGCGATAGCAATTCGGACAGTACAACAAGAACCCATTGATTCAAAAAGCTACCATCCACTCAGCTTCCTCTTACTTAGACTACAGTACTTAGTAAGCCCCAATTCTTATTTACTAACAATAATCTACCAACAAGCTTCAAAAATTAAATAACTAATTTATTTACTTACTTACTTACTTTAATTTATTTATTATTTAATTAATTAATTAATTTTAATTTTAATATTATTTTATTTTACTTATTTTTTTACGAGGATGTGGCAGTGTCTGGTCTTCGTTAATTTGTGCCGCACCGTCAAGTGCTCGATGGGGTCTTTTAGCAGCCATTGGGCTACCAACGCGGGGTACCATCCTCCCGTGGTGGATCAAAATTGCGATGGTCCCTCTTTCTCTTCTCCATTCGGTCTCCCTGCGCATAGTAATTTCCCTCCCAATTAGGTGTATTTAGGCCTTGCCACTTCAAAATCTTCTGACTTTTCGCTATGTGCCCAAAAACTATCTTTCATCCTCCAGTGGCTTCACGTATTCAATTTTTTTTTTTTTTTTATAATATCATTTTAATAATTCCTATCTCGTTCAGATTCTCTTTCTTAAATCATAAGTGTTGTCCCCTTCCCCTTTTCAAATGTCCTCCACTTTTGTTTTTCATTATTGTGTGCACTACTACCTTTAGCGGCTCCCCCAGTGGTTTTTATTTTCTACCTCCATGCCTAAATTCAAAATTGTTTTAATTTTTGTTGAATTCCTGTTATTTCGACTCTCAGCTAGTAAGTGCACTTATTCCAAATTCCATAACATCCGGGAGCATGTCTGTGCGTTTCCACCGTGGCTATCTTGGAGGGTGTGGTGTGCAAGTCGAGCTGTGTGTCCAAGAAGCAGAAGTCGCTACCCTGCAATTCCTGATCTCTGGTGTTCTAGTCACATTGCTGCCCAGAAGTGACGTAGCAGTTCCATCTAATTCCTGAAGATGATGGATGAAGTCTGAACGAAAAATCATCGGACACAGCTCGTTCTATTTAGCGACTAGATTACTGTCTGATGTAGACAGCTTCCATGCGGTGATTTGGCGATTTATTTGCTCCGGCGGACGGCATCGAACCCGTTAAGCTTGGCCGAGCCCAGGCAGGCAGGGGCTGTCCAAAGTTTTCTAAAAAATTGGTATATAGATTTTTTATGACATCTAGTTGTAAACCTTCGATTTTGAACTTTCTGTGATTTTCCGTTTTCCATCGTTAATGACCAAAAATACAAAGGTTTTGACCATTATATATGACCTACCATCATGGACATTTCAAATTGAGCTAATGATAGAGACAGTAATGATATTGTTATGAATGTTAAAGCCATTTTTGGGTGTAGAAAGTTATGCTTAAGGACATAAGCCAGGTTCTAGTCGATGAATACATTTTATTTAATGAATATTCAGCCTGTAGATAGAGTCTGTAATAATAGTGGTATGAAAGTTGTCGACATCTTTTACGCATATAAAGTAATTTCTTAAAGACATAAGGAGGCTCTTGTCTACAAATGAATTTTATTTAATGAATATTCAGCCCGTATATAAAGCCCGTAATGTTACTGTTGTGAAAGTTGTCGGTATTTTAGCGTGTAGAAATTCATTCTTTAAGGCAGAAGTAGATTCTAGTTCAGACCTGACGAACGAAAAATGCGGGCCGCATTAGGAACTTATTTTATTCAGGCGGGCCGCAGCTTATGTGTATATGTATATGTGTACATATTTTTGTGAGTGTATGAATCATGTATGTATATGCGTTTTCAGGGGAGGGCGAGATGAAGATTCTGAACAGAATAATTTAAATTGTTTACAGTCATAAAATAACAATAGCATCATAAACAATATCTGACATGTGTACTAATAACTATAATAAAAAGAAGAATTAATAGATCTAATAATATTTCATAACAACAATGTGATTCTTTAGCTACCATAACCGATGAAAACATATTTATTTTCACTTCGAGAAGCCATAACGTATTTATTTAGTTTTAATGTGTTAACCAAAGTTGTCAAACGTTAAATATCGTTAGTTTCCTCGCGAGCTGCGGGTTGGCCACCCCTCTTTTAGTCGATGAATGCTCTTCATTTAATGAATACACAAACCCTAGGTAAAGCTTGTTATAATATTGATAAAAAAGAAAGAAAAATAGACATGTTAGCGTGTAGAAAGTAATTCTTAAAAACACAAGCAGGTTCTTGTCGACGAATGCACTTTATTTAACAAATATTCAGCCCGTAGATAGAGCCTGTAATTATATTGATAGAAAACGTTGTCGACATTTTAGCGTGTAGAAAGTAATTATTAAAGAAATAAGCAGGGTCTAGTCGACGAATGAACTTTATTTAATTAATATTCAGTAAACAGTTGAATAAATCTCTTTTTTTGTGCTACAAAAATTAATATTCTTGAAACAATACAATGAAATGGTCATTTTTACTACAGAAATCAAATAAACATTGTTAAATACACTACAGAGCATAAATTTCGCTAAATCAGGAACAACCAAATATTTCAAAGTCTGAATGGAATTTGAATTCATTGAGAGTATTTTCAGCGGTTTATAGGATTTTCATGGTAGTTCTGTGCGAGAAAAAAATACATCATTACGAAATTTCCAGTACTATATTTTTCTTGAGGTTAGAGTTTCCAAATTTTGTGAATCTCTTACTAACACTTTTCACTACATTTCAATGACTAATTTGACGTTAAATCAAAACCCACCCTTCTGTGGAAATGAAAAACGTTCACCTGTTTCCACTTTTACTGTGATACCGTACAGAATGTAATACGTAAGTTCTAGTCTATAATCATCAACAATTTTTTTTTTTTTTTAATAGTCTTATAAGTCACTTATAGAACTTTCGAAGAATTTAGTTCTGCACTATAAACCAATGAATTTTTCCGGAATATTCGATAACTCTGTTCTTATTGAAGTCAGAGTTTCCAAACTTTGGCAACCCTAAACTACAAATTTTCGCGAAATTTGGTCACCATGTCGCCAAGTCACCAAATTCGAAGCCAAGACAAAAACTCTACGATGGCTATTTATTTGCGGCGTGGCGAAATTAGCGATAAAATTTTGCGGCAAATGTTGTTCCAGGATAGCCAGAATAGCCAGATAGCCAGTTGTTCCAGAAACCTTTTCTCAATTTTAACTGAGTTAATTATTTTGATAAAATTAATCGTTTCTCGCCACTAATCTTTTCCAAAGAGAACGAAACTGGGCCACGATTCTTCAATTGAAATTAAATTATCGCATAATTTAAAAATAAAATTTACCTTATGCAATTAAATATGTTATGTATTCTGTTCTGAAAAATACTTGGCTTGTTTTATTTCTGGCATAATTATTAAACTCTAATAACTATTTTATAATTTATACATTACCTCAATTAATCTGTTATTTAGTTTTTTTTTTTTTTTTTCATTTAGCTATAGCCATTTTTCTTACCTATTCTTCAATCATATCTCTAAAAAAAAATTTGAAAGCTATAGAATTAATCTTCAATAAATGAGTCATGAAAATTGGAACAAAAGACGTAATATATAATTAAAATATATTAACGAAATTATAATTGGGAACTTATTATGCTTTGCTAAATAAACAATATACTTCGTATATATATATATATATTAAGGAGTTGGTTCAATTAATAGTACAAACTAATATAACGAAACTCAACAATTATGGCACCGTAAAAATGAAGTCTAATACCCTAAATAGTTATTCTCTGAAACACGGTCCCGAGAATTATGAAAACTTTGTAAAATTATTAAGGTTAAAAATAAAATAAATACTAAATATTTGCAGAGTTTGAATTATCAGAAATATAAATAAAATTATATATATATATATATATATATATATATATATATATATAAGCTGGTAATTTTAGATTACTTTTTATCATTGACTTTTCTTTCGGTTTACTATATCTAAACTAAAAAGTTGTGACATAGCAAAAATTTTCTTCATCACTGTAATTTATTATTTGATAAGAAAAATTACCTAAAATGAAAATTCAAATAGACTGCTTAACAACCGCACATATCGGTTTATTTGTTCTTATTGAATCAGAAAATTTTTGTTCTACTCCTCTCACGTATCAAGTTTGATGCTTTTACACATTATATATATGCTAAAAGGTATACATTTCTTGTAAAGTGTTAAAACTGTGGATCACTGGCGCACTGTATTAGTGGATAGGAATCCACATTGGTTCTGCTTTGCTTTTAATAATATTCTTCTTATGTAGCAAGTGTGGAGGATTTATATACTACAAAATCTGAAACATAATTTTCAGTAAGTACTGATAGTCGCACTACGAGTTTCCTATCGGCCGATAGCTGTAGAAAATGAATCGGGATAATCTCTATGATATGCATATCATATATCGTTTGTTACATATATGTAACCATAACCGATGAAATTTAGTCTCGTCAGAAATAGAAAACAATAGCATCATAAAAGAATCTCTGCTGGGCGATATTTGCCAAAATCTAATGAGATCTATTTTCTATCACAATCAAGCAAATAAAAAGATTAATTGAATTGTATGCATTCCTTCGTGAGATCAACGTCCATTAATTATTGGTAACACACTGACATGCCGACATCTTCTAAAAATTGATTAAATAGGGAATAACATTTCAAAACATGGAAATCTGTCGAAAACTGGAAGTCGAAAATTTTATGAAACCAATATTTAACTCCAACGAAGTTTGTAAGTGATTAAATATTTGTTCATATTTTTGTTTTTTTGTACCTATTGCATTTATTAATTATTTGCATAATTTTGCACACAATTTATCAATTACGTATTAACTTACGTAATTATATTCAAAGTGCATTGAAACTGATATCCTGATATATTGTATTCAGATTTTATAATATGGTTCCTATTAAAAATTCATTAAATAGTACTACGGGTAAGTAGAATTATAAATGTTTTATATTATACATGTAAAACATACTATTTCTCTTTTTTTGTTAAATTTTTATATTAAATTCAATATCATAATAATCATAAATAATATTATGATTTGTAATAAAGTATTAAAATAAAATAAAGGATTTGGCCTATAAAATAAATTAAGAAATAAATATCAGCAAGATCACTTTAAAAAATATATAAATAAAAATAAACTACCGTATGAAATTACAACAGAATGTTATATAAATTTACGCCTCAGAGGTGTAATATTGTGACTTTAATTATTATTGTAGGTGGAAATCTAAACAATATTTGGATAGTTGGAAGCCGCCCAACTATCGATCTGTTTACATTCTTTCGCCTGCTGTACACTGCTTCATTTTGAGGCAGCTTAAGAAATTTGAGGCATGCATTCTTGCATATTCTGTTTACACAGATAAACCGAAAATTGTACAAATATTAGATATAAAGATTTTTCTGAATTTATATATATGCATATATATATACACATTTAACGTGAATAAAATGTTATATTCTTTTAAAAATTATTTTAAACATATGTATTTATAAAAATGTCGTTTGTAATTCCCCCCCCCCCATATATACATACATATATATATATATACATATATATATATATATATATATATACATATACAGTATATTTAAGCAAATAAGATGAAAGTTGACGGATATTATAAATTAATAAGTTTTTTTTTGGAGGGGGGGGGAGGGGGAGGTCACATACAAAGTGTTCGAAAAAAAAAACTTTTGGTTTTTTTCTTCCTCAACTATTGAGATTATAAACATGCGTTATAATGGTATTTGAGTGAAGACCAATTGATCACACAAGGGTCTTAGGCCTTAGTAGTATTCCCACCTGATGGTTTTGCTAAGGAGTACTAACGTGTATTCACGCAAATTTCTGAGAAAACTACGGAAAACTCCAAAGTTATGTAAGAGCTCAATCTGTGTTTGAAGCCGTCGACTCTCGGCTGTGTATTATAATTTGCAAAGCTGAGTAAAAATTTTACAGGAATTTGTGAAATCATTGGTAAGTACCAGTTGACTCAACTTCAAGATTACAATATATATATATATTACGGTAAATAAAAATGTAATAAATTAACTAATAAATGCAAAGTATCCCATGCGCTAAAAAAGTGATGTTCAAAACTAAATATCGTATCCATAACTATCTTGAAGTTATAGGAAGTGAAAAAAAGAAACTAACTAGAACCATTTTCTGGTGTATCGACATAAGTTAAACCATTTTAATGTATTGTAGTAGATATAATTTGATTTCAATACGAAACTATTAATCTATAATATTGCTTTGAAATCATTCAATTTACCGTAGAGGAAAAGTATATAAGCAGACAAATACTAATCGTCGAATGCAATTATTTTGACTAATATTCTCAAAACAATTCAATAAAACTCTTAATCTTATTGCAAAAATTTTAAAAGAGCATAATAATTGCCATAGAGCACAAATATCGAAGGCTTAGGAGCAAAAATTCCTCAACGAATACGGCATAGCTGAAAACTTTGATTTCAATTGCATTCACGTAAATGACTTTGAAGAATGACAAAAACTGAAAAACCCTCTGGCCAATGCTCTGTAAATTTCTATACATAACAAGAAGAGAATTTAACAGGTAAAAAACAAGATATGAATTGAATACCGTTAGGGAAAATTGAAACACTATACAATGTAATATTAATAATAATAATAAATACAAAAAAAGATATAGACACTAAAAATATGTATATTTTTTAAATGTTTATATTCCTAAGAATTTTTTTAATACGACAGGACTAATTCTGTCCGTCAGCAATTTTGTATTGTCGCCGTTTATTGTATTACACTTTGATCTCTCTCTCTCTTTTTTTTTTTTTTTTTTTTAAGATTTAGATAATATTTAATTTAGAAAATAAAACGCCCGTGTGGAGAATGAAATATAATACAACTGGATAATTTAATTTAATTTAATTTATAGAAATGTCAATGGCATAGGTAAAACTATTCTTTAGCCATTATCTTTCTAAAATAAATAGAACGGTAAACGGATAATATTTTATATGGAGACATTTTGCAAATCTAGGCAAATTAAAACAAGAACGCAAAATCATGCGGTACGAATTGATTGCTAACACTTTCCAAATGCACGTAACTGTTGTATTGCATAGCTTCCAATATTCTTTGACTACGTAATCACACAACGGACAGACAGTAGTTCTGGAAGTCTACAGATAGACTAATTGAATTCCTAATCATTCTTAAACATTGTTAGAAAATGTCAAAAATGCTCAACATTTAAGAAAACGTAGCCCTTATATTCTAATTGCAGTCCTTAATGTATCTGAACATTTTAGTGTAGCCCTGTAAATCTGAAGGTTAACAAAATCATATTCTATACAAAATATTATTTCAGCACATTAAAAATCAATGCCAATTTCTTTAAATGTAATTTATAAAAAACATCTGTCCTAAAATGCAATGCATTGACATATTTTTGGGTGTCCCTGTACACAAACCAGTTTCACAGGACCATTATGTCATTTAAAATAGGGAACATTCCATAGGGAATTGGTATAACATATATAATTTTGTAAAAATTCTGAAAATATTTACGGACGCTAGGGCGGGCAGGTGGACAGAGAGACAGATGTACAGTCAGACAGATAGATACTTAAATTGAAGTCATATTCCCACATAAAAAAAAAAAAAAGTTAAAAAGCGTTATATTGCTTATTGTAAACAAAAATGCAATTTCAGAAAATTTGCAATAAAAATTTTCAGTGTAACTGAATATTTTTGGGTGGCCCTGTAAATCTAATGCTAATCATGCTACATTCTGTAGAAAGCATTCTTTTGTACATATGAACAACATATTTCAATTTTATTAAAATTTGTTCGAATACTTTACTTGCGTATAGCTGCTTTCTTTTAGAATAAAAAATCTGTAGTCGAGAATATAGTGATGCTACATTATACAAATTACTGTGTCTATGATTTTATTTGAGTTTTAAGAAATTGCCAGATTTAACAACTTTCTACTTTTAGGTATTTTTTAGTATAAAAGAATATGTGTATGAAAGAGAAAAACGGGGGAAAATGCATAAAAAGTAAAAGTATTTTTAAATACCTTCTTGACATCGTAAGAAAATAGTTTTTGTACTCTGCACATCTGGCTAATCATACATTTCGAATGGTACCATTTTCAACCCTCTACTTCCATAATTATTATGTTAAAAGTGTACCACAAATTCCATACTTGCCTATGAATACATAGATAGTACGCTTGAAATTGGTCAGATAATGCTTTTTGGAAAATGTGCGATATTTTTCAATTAAAAAGTGTCTATCACAGCAACACTGATCACCAATAAAACTTACCCTTTCTTTCACATTTAAAAATTATTTATTTTATGTTGTAGGAATGGCACAATATATGAACTTCAATATTATAGCTACACATATATATAGACATAAATATTTAACAAAGTTCGTATTAATTAACGGTGCTGTATGAGGATTAATATAAATTTTGTGAAAAAAAAAAAAAATATATCAATGCAACAACAATGCACAAACTACATCTTCTCATATAAATTACTGTGTGGTATCATGGAGTATACATTAAAGTGTTTCAATCATTACTAGTTTTTAGTTAGTTTAACTGTTTGAAACTATACGATTTGCTTTATAATTTCTATAAAAATATAGTTTCTTAATTCACATACATTTATAAAAGTAATTCTTTGAGACCTTACAACATCCTTAAATTATTAACCCCTCAAAAAAAAAAAAGAAAAAAAAAGGAAACTGCATATGAACTAAATGATTACCCCTTTTACTATGATGGTATTTAAAAAGCGATTTAACCATTCCAATTTTTTTTAAAAGACAATTCCTTTTTTTAATTGACAATTTTTGCGTCACATATTTTTCTAATTTAAACAGGTAGCCCCTTCAATTTCGTTAATTTTCTGTTCTTGTGTTTATTATCATTTGCATAACTGCCAAGATTTTAAACTTTTAAATCAGAATTGACACCAGTATTTTTAAATGGAATATGTTATATATATTTTCGACGTTTAATATTACAGAAATCAGCTACGAAAATTTTCTGATTTGAAGTCTCCCTTGAAAACGGGAGTCTGGAACTAATGCACTTGTCATCAATCAAGTAAATTCCACTTGAATATATTTTTGCCAACGTAAATTAAGGAGTTTAACACGAACCCTCGAAGTCACTTTTCTTTTTCTATATTGTGTTGTTTTAGAAGAACGCTGAAAGGTGGGGTTTGTTTTAGCATTAATGACAGCAAGAATTCTAATTTGCTATCACTAATATCTTAACCGTTTTGCGACCGCAAGTTTTTGTCTACTTCACAGTAAGCTCCGCCTTTGGGCGTTACTCTTGGTTATTATATTATTTCTAATCAATGTTTTCCGTATTCATATTTTTAATATAAATTAATATACAATTTTACTCTTATTAATCAAAATATTTGCATCCATATAGTGCATTGATTGTATAAATGTGAATTTAGGGTATGTTGTTAAGAAATAATATAATATATGTAACCTGAAGAAACGCCCACTGGCGGAGTTACAGATTTTTAAATGACAGCGTTAATTTGAACACCAGCGGCGGTCGCGAAAGTGTTAAAATCATTTTTTTTGTTTCATTTTCTTACATTTGACGTTGCTGTTGTATATAGTTTGACCAGTAATTGAAACTTTATTTTTATTTTTCTCCGTTACTTTTTCAGATTTTAATTGTTGTCTCATGAAAAACTTTATAAGAGATGGCCCTGTAAATCTCTCCGAAAGAAAGATTTAAGAATATCTCGAAAACAAATAACTGAAAGGAGTTGAAAATTGCACATCCATACTTTTCAGCGTTGGGATAATATGTCATAGTTCATACAAAAATAATAATGATAATAATAAAATGATGTTATTTCATTAGATTTTCTTAATCGTGATTTTCGTTAATTGAGATAAAAGACTAGTTTGTAAATTACCGTGTAATTAGGACTAAAATATGAAATGTATACTACTATCTACTGTATATCTCATATACGAATTTTAATCACGCTTATATGAGTTTGTATCAATTCTACATTTATTTACTATTGTAACAGAATTAAAACTTATGTTTGTTTTATTATGCTACATCGAAAACTTTTGAAAAGTTCCCAGCTATCGATTGTTTTATGTTACAATTTTTAATAATTAATGAATACTTATAAGTTTTGTTTCTTTTATTTTTTTCTTTCATGTATATATATATATATATATAATAGTGATGAGAGTGTATCTGAACACATAGAATACATAATTACAACTAAACATAAATTAAAATCAAATGTTTCTGCGATACGTTTCAATTAAAATGTTTCATAGGTATGTTATAAGCATCTCATTAGCATGATTGTTATATTTTTGTAACTATAACATCCCACTGAACATAATGTCTTGAACGATTTAAAATATATTTAAACTATATATATATTGTTGCGTACTTGGGGGTTCGTGAGTTGTCCGAGAATGAAAGGCCAAACGCACAAAAATGCAGTAATTTATTCACAGAAAGTTCCAGAAAAATACAGGTCTATAAACCAAGTCTCAGCTTCAATTCAATCAGTAAACACAGCTTAAACAACAGCTGTCAATAGCATATCCACAGTACAAACTGTATAGCAATAACACTTAAAGCAAGTCTCTTCCAAAGAGGCTCAAGAGCAATGCAAGCACTAGCGAAGCTGGCTGAAAACTGAACTGAACTCACTGCCTTGGCGAGAAAGCGCTTCTTATATACTGCTCCATGGAACCCAGATTTTTCGAGAAAAATCTAGAAAGTGGTCAACCAATCAACTTACAGCTTCCATATTTGGTATATCCCTTATAAGGATTTTCTCGCCAAGGTCGCTAAAAAAATCGCCAAGGTGGGAAAAGTCGCCAAATTTGGCGCCAAATCCATTACTTGCCTTATTGGGGCTTTTTAATGCGTTTTTAAGGGAAAATAAGGTTATTTTAACGCTAAAACGACTAGAAAGGCACAAAATTTGCACTTTATCAATTTACTAAGTCTCTTTGAAAGAATTTATACAAAAATAAACACAATTATTTACAATTTTGTAACACTGCCCCTCCCAAGGACTGCACGTCCCGGGCAGTGCAGTCCTTGGTCAAGAGGCGAAACTAACCAAATTTACACAATCTAAAATACAAAAACTAAGTTGCATATAACGACAAAATACAAACAAAAATCAAGTGAGAAATATTTACAAAATTCACAAGTATGTACAAGTATTTATATACAAATATTTACATTACGCATGCGCAAATTTTACAGTATTTACATTTTAAATTTTAATATTACCGTTAATTGTGGTACTTGGCTAGCCTGTTATAGTGCACCACCTTCGGTTTGGATGAAGGTGTTTTAGTGATCCGCACCACTACATCATTCAGCCTTTTTAAGACTGTGTATGGTCCATCACAGTTGCACTGTAACTTGGGAGAGAATCCTTTGCGTCGAACAGGATTCCACAACCAGACCTTCTCTCCTTCCTGGAACTCATGTTGTGTAGCCTTTAGATCGTACCTTGTCTTCATTTTCTCCGTTGCCATGTTAATCCGCTCCCGAGCAAAGTTGTGTACGTCCTCAAATCGTGCCTGGAGATCGTGGGTGTACTCCTCGGGCGATGAAAGCGCATCGGGTGGACAACTAAACAGGAGATCACATAGGATACGAAGTTCACGTCCAAAGAGCATCTGGGCTGGAGTATAGCCGGTGGTTTCATGGACAGCACTTCGATAAGCCAGCAGGAACAATGGCAACTTCAAGTCCCAATCTTACTGGTTCCTTGATACTAGAAGAGAGAGGTTATTCAGGATGGTGCGATTGAACCTCTCGACCATGTCGTCCGACTGGGGATGTAGAGGTGTTGTCCGGGTTTTGTCTATGCCGAGTAGTTGACACAGTCCTTTGAAAGTATCAGAGGTAAAGTTCCTACCTTGGTCGGTATGAAGTTGTAGGGGCGTGCCGTACCTTGACACCCATTGCTGCACTAGGACCTCTGCGACTGTGCATGCCTCTTGATTGGGAATGGGATATGCCTCAGGCCACTTGATGAAATAGTCCATCACGACGAGGATGTATTTATTTCCACTGGAGGTCCGTGGCAAAGGACCCAAGATGTCGATTGCAATCCGTTCAAATGGTGCTCCCACGTTATACCGTTGCAGTCTTCCTCGACTTCGTTTCTGCGGGCCTTTACGTGCCGCACAAGCATCACAGGATTTACACCATTTATCCACATCCTCCTTTGCCTTGCACCAGTAGAAGCGTTCCCGAACTTTCTGCAGAGTCTTCATCACCCTAAAATGGCCTCCGGTAAAGCTACTATGCAGTTGTTCTAAAACAGCTGGAATTTTTGATCTTGGTAATAAAATCTGCCATCTGAATCTTTTCCCATCATCAGATTCCCACTTTCTGTATAATACGCCGTTTCTGATATGAAGAGAGTCCCAAAGTGCCCAATAACTTTTCGTAATGGGACTAAATCTGGAAATGTCCTGCCAGGTAGGTCTGTTGCTGGTCGTCTCCTTCAGCTGTAATATTGGATTTATGTCAGGATCTTCCAACTGGGCTTGTCTAAGTTCTTCGTCAATCCATGGATCGGGATCTTGTTCTGATGATGTTGAGACAGTAACTTGGCCGGCAACCGGATTTATCGGCAGGTATTTCTGTTCGGCTCTAGAGCAGTACTTGCAGATTTCCGAGCAGGGCTTCCGTGACAAGGCATCTGCATTACTATGTAGAGTCCCTTTACGATGACTTATCTCAAAGTCATATTCCTGGAGGCGTTGTATCCACCTGGCAATCTGTCCTTCCGGATTCTTGAACTGGAGCAACCACGTTAAAGATGCATGGACAGTCCGGAGCAGGAATCTTCTGCCATAGAGGTAATGATGGAAATGTTCTATGGCTTTTACGATGGCGAGTAGCTCTTTCCTGGTGGTACAGTAATTTCGCTCTGGTTTAGACAGGCATTTACTCCAATAGGCAATGACATGTTCTTGACCATCAACTTCCTGCGACAGAACAGCACCGACACTCTCATGGCTGGCATCTGTATCAAGTATGAACTGTCTGTCGGTTTGTGTATACGTCAAGATAGGCGATGATGTTAAGGCCTCTTTAAGTCGCTTGAACGCATTTTCACATTCATCTGTCCACAGGAACTTCTGTTTGGTTTCCGTCAGCTTGTGGAGTGGTCTGGCAATATTTGAGAAACCCTTGACAAACTTCCTGTAGTAAGTGCATAACCTCAGGAAACTTCGTAGTTGGTGTACATTTTCAGGGCGACTCCAGTTCTCTACTGCAGAGATCTTCTCAGGATCAGTTCTCACACCTTCGGCAGAGATGATATGGCCGAGGTAGCTCACTTCACGACGGAACAAGTTACACTTGCCTGGATTCAATTTGAGGTTAGCCATTCTGAATTTCTCCAGCACCTTTCGAATGTTTCGTAGATGGTCTTCAAAAGTGCGCCCCACAATGATAATATCATCCAAATACACCAGAAAGGCTTCATAGGAAAGTCCTTTTAGCACTGTCTCCATCAGGCGTTCGAAGGTGGCAGGAGCATTACATAATCCGAACGGCATAACTTTAAATTACCACAGTCCTTGTCCCGTGGTGAAAGCAGTCTTCTCACGATCATCAGGATGTAATTCTACTTGCCAGTAACCGCTCTTCAGATCTAAAGTCGAGAACCATTTATTGCCAGCAAGTGTGTCTAATGTGTCGTCAATTCTGGGAAGAGGGTAACTGTCTTTCTTCGTGATGTCATTCAAACGACGATAATCCACACAAAATCTTGTTGAACCATCCTTTTTCCGCACCAGTACTATGGGAGAGGCCCAAGGACTCGTTGATGGCTCGATGACATCATTGTGCCGCATTTCACTTAGAAGTTCAGTGACCTCTTCCTGTTTAGCAAAGGGAAGTCTTCTTGGATGTTGTTTGATTGGAGGATGATTTCCTGTATCAATACTGTGCTGGGTAATGTTCGTTCTCGCGACGTCTTCAGGTGTTCGAGAAAAAAGGTCTTTAAATTCTTGGAGTAGCTTCTCCGCAGCACATCTCTGTTCCTTTCCTAACTCTGCATTCTTGAGTAATTCCGTTATTAATTGTTCAGAAGACTTGGATTCAGTTGATTGCGTGGGGCGGTTGATGCATGTAACAGGAGTGCAGGTTGCTAACACCTCATCCTTCTTCACTGTCCGGACCTTATCGCTGATGTTTGCGACTCTCACAGGAATAGTATTCTTTGAATGATCAACACGAGATGTAGCTACCAGAACTGTTCTTGGGCTATTGTCTGTATTCGGGTATTCAATCAGTCCATAGCGGAAGTATTGCTTGGTAGGAGGTGTTCCTGAAACTATTTTCTCTGTATGTGGAGGGATGGAAATTTCAGACTTGGCTGTTATCTGGCATATTGGCTGAATGTCTTGATTTTCAGTGTTGAACACAGTGATGTCTTCCGAACTCGAATGCAGTTCATTATTCTTGAAGTCCAATTGAAAGTTAAATTTTCTTGGGAAATCAATTCCAATGATCAGAGGATCTCTTATATCAGCCACGCATGCCATATGATGGTAACTGGCATTTCCAAAAGTGATGGTCAAGTTCATTTTTCCATATATTTTGATTTCGTCTCCGGTCACAGTCTGGAGTTTAACGCAGGGCGGAGTCCAGATGATCTTCTCTTTTAGTTCTTGAGCCAAATCCGTTCTAATGATGGTCACGTTGGCTCCTGTGTCCAGAATCATCCGGCAGGTGGTGTTGTTAACTTGGCCATAGACGTGAAGTCCATTATCGCAGCCACTCATCGATGAAACATGAAATACTGTAAATTGGGGCTCTCTAATTTCAGGCGATCTCCGCCCCGCGAGATGGCGTCCTCTTAGTTTCCCTGGTGAAGACGGGTGATTTCCTATAGTTGGTCGTACAGGGCAGTTCCTCTTCACGTGACCATCCCCTCCACAGCCCAAGCACTTTATCTTCCGGTCCTTTATTTCCTTATTATTCTCCAGGCTGCGCAATCTCTTTGAGATCTCTTCGATACTTCTCTTCATTTCATTTTCACCAGCAGGCGTATCATTTAATGAGACTGCTCTTATGGTATGGCGGTCTTTACGGGAGGCTTGTTGGGCTGCCTCTATCCTAAGTGCATAGCCTAAAGATGATTCTACGTCTCTGATGTTGGAGAGTCTCAGCGCTTTTTGAATTTCTGAATCATGAACAGCATCGATAAAGTACTGAAGAGCTAAGTCGTTACGAGTGTCAGCATGACAGTCTGAGAATGCTAGGTGTGACAGTCTCTGAATGTCCGCTGCTAGCTCTTGCAAACTTTCGCCCGTTTTCTGGTAACGAGATTTTAGCTGGAGGCGACTATAGTCCTTAGAACACTTCTCTCCGAACCGTAGCTCCAGTGCTCTAGTCAGGGCCTCGAAGTCGTTCCTTTCTTCTTTAGAAACATTTCTCAGTATCTCGGCTGCATCTCCCCGTAATGCTGCTGCTAAGTGGACTGACTTGGCGGTAGAGTTCCAGCCGTTAGCTTCAGCTACGATGGAAAACTGCGTCTTATATACATGCCAGGAGGAACTTCCATCGTAGGTAGATAGCTTAATAAATTCCTGATTCGGTATTCTCTCTTTCTTTTCAGTTTCTTGGGGCATGGATTATAACTTTTCTTCTACTTTTCTCTCCAGATCTTCTTCTATTCTCTTCAGTTTACCTTCTATCTCTGAAAACCTTCCTTTCAGTTCCTAGTCAAAACTTTCTTTAACTTTCGCCTCGACACTCCGTTCTATCCTCGTAACACTCTCTTCAACCTTCATAACAGTTTCTTCTATCTTCATAGCTTTCTCTTCAAAACTTTCTTTTATTTTCAAAACTTTCTCCCCAAAATTTTCTTCTATCTTTATAACTTCTCTTCAAAATTTTCTTCTATCTTTATAACTTTCTCTTCTATTCCATCTATTCTGCTTCCCATATCCGATAATTTACTTTTAATCACTTCCTTTACTGTCGAAAGTTCTCTCTTCATCTCGTCTTGATTAGATTTGATTTCTTCAGTAAACCCGTCTTTCAACTCTCTTTGCGCAGTTTCCATTTTCTCTTGTGCTGCCTTCATTTCTTTCATCTCTTGACTCAAGCTATCTTTCATCTCTCTCTGTCCTTCTTTCATTTCTCTTTGTCCTTCTTTCATTTCATTCATCTGGGTAGCTAAGCTTTCTAGAAGTTTCTTGATCTCTTGCTCCATAGCTCTAGTTATCACCAATCACAGACAATCCCACTTCTGACACCAGAAATGTTGCGTACTTGGGGGTTCGTGAGTTGTCCGAGAATGAAAGGCCAAACGTACAAAAATGCAGTAATTTATTCACAGAAAGTTCCAGAAAAATACAGGTCTATAAACCAAGTATCAGCTACAATTCAATCAGTAAACACAGCTTAAACAACAGCTGTCAATAGCAAATCCACAGTACAATCTGTATAGCAATAACACTTAAAGCAAGTCTCTTCCAAAGAGGCTCAAGAGCAATGCAAGCACTAGCGAAGCTGGCTGAAAACTGAACTGAATTCACTGCCTTGGCGAGAAAGCGTTTCTCAATACTGCTCCATGGAACCCAGATTTTTCGAGAAAACTCTAGAAAGTGGTCAACCAATCAACTTACAGCTTCCATATTTGGTATATCCCTTATAAGGATTTTCTCGCCAAGGTGGGGAAAAGCCGCCAAATTTGGCGCCAAATCCATTACCTGCCTTATTGGGGCTTTTTTAAGGGAAAATAAGGTTATTTTTACGCTAAAACGACTAGAAATGCACAAGATTAGCACTTTATCAATTTACTAAGCCTCTTTGAAAGAATTTATACAAAAATAAACACAATTATTTACAATTTTGTAACAATATATATTAATTTAAAAATCGATTAAATATATTATAATTTATTTTCTTGGATAGAATGCCGTGTCTATTAATGCTTGTTTAGCTTTAACATTCATATTTATCTTAAATGAAGAAAAAACATGCAAGCGTTTTCAGTGAATTATAAAATATTTTCTAAACGTACTTATCTGTTACATCATTAAAAGTAACTCCATGTTGACAATTTAGAATATACCATTCTTCACCAAGAGATGGCGCTGTATTCACAGTACCCTTAGAGACCTTATATTAGGACTCTGTTATTACCCTACCCTCTATTATTCTAATATAGGGTCTCTAAGTATCCTCTCACATCTTTAACATATCCACATACTCGAATGAAGCTATATTGCAAATACTAATTAATTTGATATTGGCACGATGCATATGCAGGGCCTGACTATTACTTATGGAGGCCCCGGGCACAACATCAATATGGTCCCTCCGACTTTCCCAAGCATATACAGTTAAATAATTTTTTGATTGTATTATTTCTTATATGTCTAATTGTAATAGACATTTTGAATGTTATCAATAAAATTACATTATTGAGCATCACTCTTTAAAATATATTTCTTGGATAGCTCAATTGGTAGAGCCTTGACGTTGTAAGTCAAAGATCTGGGGTTCGACTCCCGGTCCAGGCATTATTTTCAGTCAGTCAGAAAAATAAATTTCAATAAATGATTTTCTTCCCAATCAGTTGATTGTGTGATTTTAATATATATTGTATTTCTTTTAATATAATCGTTAAGAAAAATAAAAATGAGAAATACCTTTCTTTGGAACACATAAAATATTAGACTTATCAATAATATTTAACCCGTTAGTAGTCGCTAGTTGGTCGATTTGCCGCCCATCCTTCAGTTTTTTAAGATTTTTTTATTCAATAGCCACCAAAAATTTCTAGAAGTGGCATTTGATATACATAAACCACGAAAAAAATCGAAGAAACGTCGATCACATTACTTCTTAAAATTATTGGTGACAGTTAAATAAAAAGTGCTCAATCTGTAATAGGTGGCGCTGTCTATAGCGACTACTAACGGGTTAAAATTCGCAGCAGTAGGATTAGGATGCTTATATATCCACAATAACATTGAAACCAGAATAAATGGATTTTAAGCGCTAAATTTTGTGAGTTTTTTAAAATTAGGCAAGCAACATGGCAGACTTCTGAAGTTAAACTACTTATAGTAATAGTCATTTTGAATGTTATCAATAAAATTTACATTATTGTGCATCACTTCTTAAAATATTTTTCTTTTAATATAATCTTTAAGAAAAATAAAACTGACAAAAATCTTTCTTTGGAACACACAAAATAGCAGATTTATCAATAAAATTTAAAATATGCAGCAGTAGGATTAGGATGCTTTTATATCCACAATAACATTGAAACTACAGAATAAATGGATTTTAAGCGCTAAATTTTGTGAGTTTTTTAAAATAGGCAAGCAACATGGCAGACTTCTGAAATTAAACTACATATAGTAATAGACATTTTGAATGTTATCAATAAAATTACATTATTGTGCATCACTCCTTAAAATATTTTTCTTTTAATATAATCTTTAAGAAAAATAAAACTGAGAAATATTTTTCTTTGGAACACACAAAATATCAGATTTATCAATAATATTTAAAATATGCAGCAGTAGGATTAGGATGCTTTAATATCCACAATAACATTGAAACTATAGAATAAATGGATTTTAAGCGCTAAGTTTTATGAGGTTTTTAAAATAGGCAAGCAACATGGCACACTTCTGAAATTAAACTACATATAGTAATAGACATTTTGAATGTTATCAATAAAATTACATTATTGTGCATCACTCCTTAAAATATTTTTCTTTTAATATAATCTTTAAGAAAAATAAAACTGAGAAATATTTTTCTTTGGAACACACAAAATATCAGATTTATCAAAAATATTTAAAATATGCAGCAGTAGGATTAGGATGCTTTCATATCCACAATAACATTGAAACTATAGTAAAAATGGATTTTAAGCGCTAAGTTTTGTGAGTTCTTTAAAATAGGCAAGCAACATGACAGACTTCTGAAATTAAACTACGTATAGTACGAGGGTTGCCTTTTAAGTTTCTACAAAAATTAGGAAGAAAAAGAATTTTGTGGTAACGAACTGCTTTATTGCTGTTCAAAATATTCGCCTTTAAGATTTATACACTTTTCCATCCGTTTAAATCAATTCTTGAAACAGTTTTTCCACTTTGAAATTGAAATCTCAGAAACACGGTTTTGGTAGGCATCAACAACTTCTTGAGGTAATGGAAATTGCTGCCCATGCATTTTTTGTTTGGCATAAGGGAAAAAGAATAAGTCGTTAGACGACAAATCAGGAGAATATGGGCAATGAGACATTAATTCGATTTTTCATCCTTCAAATAATCAATTGTTTCACGTGCTGTGTGGGAGATGGCGTTGTTGCGATGAAGAACGATGTGGCGATTTTTGTTGTTTTTCCTAAACAGTTGATGACTTTTGGCAAACAAATTTCTGTGTAGCATTTAGCGTTAACAGTTTTTCGATCCTCTAAAGGAATGGTTGTGATATGTCCTGTTAGGCCACAGAAACAAGCAATCTTTTTCTTGGAAATGCTTCGTGAACGAACAACTTTCGTAGGATTCGGTTCATCCAGAAACATCCAAACAGTGGATTGTTGTTTAGTTTCTGTCTCATACGAATATATCTAAGTTCCTTCACCTATAACGATGTTGTATACGGATTTCTGCATGTTCCAATTTGAATTTTTTTAGCATTTTCTTACACTAATTTACACGAGCCTCTTTTTGAGCTTGTGTTACATTGTGCGGAATCCATCTGGAACAAATCTTTTTAACAGCTAAATGTTCGTGCAAAATCGAATGTATTGCATTCTGTGACATTCCAAGAGACGCTTCTATCTCACGATAAGTGACATGCCGATCTTCTTCACAATCATCTTGCGCACAGCATCGATATTGATTGCATTTACTACTAATTTTGGTCGTCCTTCATGAGTTTATACACGAAGTTTCACGAAGCGATACTATGCACTCTTGTTGAGTGAGGCCTTTCTTAAAATCCTGAAAAATCATCCAATGTAAACCTTCACGAGTTACTTCCATTTTTTTCACTCACTTGCCTCATTTAACCATTCATTGTAAACAAAATACGCAGACGATTTCTAAGATCACACTGATTCCAAGATAAAAAAAAATGTGAATTTTACAAATATCCTGAAGATAAATTTCAGTAGCGCCTTCTATTGGTCGTTTGTAGAAACATAAAAGGCAACCCTCGTAATAGACATTTGGAATGTTATCAATAAAATTACATTATTGTGCATCTTTTAATATAACCTTTAAGAAAAATAAAACTGAGAAAAATGCTCTGAAAAACACCCTTTTTTTAAAAGAACACATTTATTATTTATTCTTTGGTTCCAGTATCCTGAAAGGGGACAAAGAGTGTATTTTTGCTTAATTCTTATCCTACGTCAAAGAATAAATTCTCAGGTTTAGTAAGATATTCCAATAGTCGCAGTTCTTACAACGGCAATTTAATAAATCCAAAGCCACACTTAGAATGTAACTCGTAATTATTTTAAATAAATGTTTTGCACTATGATTATGAGCTGGGAGTAATGTCAGAAAATTTTCCACTCACAGATTGTCACTAGCCACATTTCTGATGACAAAACGCTACTGATCTACCTGTGATCTTTTTTAACAGTTAAATTCGCAGTTTTGAAGCATCAAGGAGAAAAAATGCAAAATAGACCTAACTGCTCAAGCCTATGTAAGTATAGCTTATTAATATATGTAATTTAGCTTAGCAATTTTCAAATAATGTTAATAAAAAACTAGTATGTTGTGGCCACCACAAGACTTTCTTCTATATTTTCCTATATACATATTCAATCAGTAACAATTAAAAAAAAAAAAAAAATCACGATTTTTTTTTTTTTTTTTGTTAAAAGTAATACATATTTAACCAGTAACAATATTAAAAAAAAAAAAAAAAAAGATTTTTTTTCTAAGTTTTTTTTTTTTTTTTTTTTTTGTTAAAAGTAAAAAAAAATCGATAACTTTGTTTTAAATTATCACAGATTTATAGTTCAACCATTCGTTTTAAAGGTATTGACGAGATCTTTCGAAAGATACCCATCTTGAAAATTTACCCCCCTCCCCCCCAGGGGGGGAACCGGTGCCCCCACAGGAACAAAATTTTTTTCGTAGTTAACTACTACTATTATCAATAATTCATATTAATTTTACAATCACAAGTTTAAAATAACGCTCATTATGCACATTTATACGAAATTTTGTCTATATTGCCATGTTAAAAATTTAGAAAAAATGCGATCACAGCGCCACCTGTTGAGCTATTGATCCCTAAACGTAATCAGCACCAAATTATGTCGGGGACCAACTAAACACCAAGTTTGGTTAAGTTTCGTTAAAAAAAAAAAAAAAAAAAAAAAAAAAAATACGATTTATTTTCTAAGTTTTTTTTTGTTAAAAGTAAAAAAAATCGATAACTTTGTTTTAAATTATCACAGATTTATAGTTCAACCATTCGTTTTAAAGGTATTGATGAGACCTTTCGAAAGATACCCATCTTGAAAATTTACTCCCCTCGAAGGGGGACTTCCCCCCCAGGGGGGGGTGGCGAGGCTCCTACACGTGCAAAATTTTTTCCCAGTTGACTATCTCTATTATAAATAATTATTGTAAATTTCATAATGATTACTAAAAAATAATTCTCTTTAAGCACATTTATACAAAATTTTGTCCTATATCACCATGTTAAAAATTTAGAAAAAGCGGGATGGCAACGCAACCTGTAAGACAATTTTTACCAAAAGTTGATAGGCACTAATTTATGTCAAGGTGCAACTACATACCAATTTGTATGAAATTCTGTGCAGTAGTTCCTGAGATACAGTTGCCACAAAATTTTGTCACACACACACACACACACAGACAGACAGACAGACAGACAGACAGACAGACAGACATTTTCTAAAAATAGTCAAATCGTATTCTACAGCTCTCAAAACGTGTAAATCCATCAAAAACCCGAGGTCGAAAATTTTTACGAATCCAATACTTTCTCTATATTACATATAGAAGAAAGTAAAAAATCATGATTTAATACTTATATTATTTTATGGTTTAACATAAAAGCTGTGATAAATTTTAAAACATCATTTATTGTCATCATTTATTCATCATTTGTTGCCTCCCAAATTTGGGTGCCCTGCGCTCGTGAACCAGGTCCCCAAACCTTAATCTGGCCCTGTGCATAAGATTTTCCATGTTAGTGAATATTTAAATTAAACATTTATTGCTCATTACTGCTGTTAATCGTTAAAAAAAAAGCATGATATTGTCAATAGATAAAGCATTGTTAGTTAAATTTTACTATGATAATTCCCAATGAGCAACGTTTAACACAGCTATTCTCATGGATGACGGTCGTCATAGCAAGCATATCAAGCAATTTTAATGTGGAATTAACTAGCGGTACTGCTTTCAGGATATCTTTCACTTTATAAATTCTTAAAATCTATTTTTACGTCACTATTCGACAATCGAAACGTTTAGATGCGTTCGTTGTAGCAGCATAGACTCCTAAACTAGATGCCTGTCGAGTGGCTGGGAAACTTGGCAACAGTTGAAGCGGTAGACAGCGCCACCTGGTACAGATTACATGACTTTTTTATTCAACAGTCACCAAAATTGAGATATGAAATGCATAAAAAGCGAATAGAATCGAAGAAACGTCGATTATATATATCATATATCGCTTCTTAAAATGATTGGTGATGGTTGAATAAAAAAAAAAAAAATCACAGAATCTGTACCAGGTGGCACTGTCTACCGTTTCAACTGTTGCCAAGTTTTCGAGCCACTCGACAGGCATCTAGTTTAGGAGGCTATGGTAGCAGCCTCAGTAAAGCGTCCGATTTGGAATCGGTGAATTGGGTGTTCGACTCTCAAGCCGGCTAAAGACAATGTGCATTAGTAATTATGTCTGGTGCATGAAAAATTCTTCTTGGCAGGAATGTCCCCATTCTTTATAAAACCTCTGTGTTTTTCCAATGCGCGGGAGCAATCCCCGCTGTGAATGATACATTTGTGGTGGTATGTCCTATGACCAGTCCTTTGGTGAATCACAGATCGTTCCAAATAGCCAACTAGAGAGCTCTAGTGCGAAGTTAAATTTCAATTTTATCCTCTATATTTCCCGCATCTGCGCAGCATTAGTGCGATGTAAAACCCGACCATCCATCCATCCTCTATATTTCACACCTTGTGTTGATCCAACAATCATAATTTTGTTCCGCTGCAGAGGGAATAGCTTACCATTTTGGAAAACCCTAGATTTATTACTTTCACAGAAAATAAAAGTGGAACAGAGTAAATAAAGAATAGATTGATTCGCTACCTTTGCTTGGAATTTAGTTTCCATTCAGAACCGCTTTCATTGGATGATCGCCTCTGCAATGATTTAACTTTGTTATGTAATTGGAATGCATTATAAGGTAACTTAATGGACCCTACTAATGATTTAAAATTACAAAGATTAGTCATTAGACCAAATTAAAAGTTTAAATATAATTTTGGTCTTTGATTTAAATTTATTTTATTATGTTGCATATTTAATTAAAAATTTGCATAAACATTGTTTAATAAAAACATCAAAAGTGTATTATAGTTCGTGCAAACCTTGAAATTTCTTAATTTTCTGCACCAGTACTATTATTTAGAAAATTTTGATATTAAAAATGCTTTAAAACTTAAAAGGAAATATATGGCATAAAAATACTGGTGGGAGAGTTCTTGAAAAAAAGGCGTGGTGGTACAAACCATGTGTATCATAAGTGAGTCATTCGTAACAAAACACCTTTAGTACAATAAAAATATTTCCAGTATAAGATTAATTTTTAAAGCCTCAATTTAAGTGTTTCCTTCAGAAAATAGAGTGAATTTACAAAAAATATATAAAACATTTATATAATAGAGTAAAATATTTCTGAAGTATTAAATGGCGAACTCAAAATTAATCTATGAAACCAGTATCGAAACAAGCCTTTCTCTTATTCCTCAAATATTTCATGTACAGAATCTCCCTCTAACAATTCCCCGGTGAGATAGAATTTCAAGTACTGTAAGTTAAATTTAGATTTCCGTTCAAACTTTTATTGTGAATGATATGTTTCCCTCTAGAATTGTTTGGTTTTAGATTGCTAACAATATATTAAAAGTACATGTAAGGAAGAAAGAAAAATCATGCGAGTCACATAGATTTCGGAGTATACTATATTTTGTTTTAACT
Source organism: Salticus scenicus (assembly GCA_963930645.1). Lineage (NCBI taxonomy): Eukaryota > Metazoa > Arthropoda > Arachnida > Araneae > Salticidae > Salticus > Salticus scenicus. The sequence continues at coordinate 513,870 of OZ005660.1, forward strand.
CTAGAGAGAGAAAATATCTTGTAAAACATATTTTATATAAATTACTTTATAAAAAAATAATTTTTATCTACTCTTGCCTATGGTCTAAATAGTGTATGCTCACCACATAGTGTACAATAAATTTATTATAGTTAAAAAAAATAATAATAATTAAACTAATCAACTAAAAAAAAAAAAAAAATCAGCCCATATTTCATAATGTTTCTGAATTTATTTGTGTAGACTTGTAAATCAATCATAATTACTAACCATATCATATTTTATCAAAAACTATAGCTGCCAAGTTTTTTAACCTATTCCGGAATGTTGTTAGCCCCGCCCTTTTTCCACACTGTAATCTTTGTAGAACATTTTTATTCAATGTATAATTACGATTAAATATGAAAGTAATTCCTCTAAAAATATTACGGTGTAAAAAAGGGGCGGGACTACTAACATTCCGGAATAAATTTAAAAACTTGGCAGCTATGAAAAACATGCTTTTTTGCATATGTATATACGTTAATTTGGTTACTTATGACGCTGATTAAATACATTAAAATAGGCATTAAATAATTACCCTTTTTTAAGCTTTAATTCTCTGCCCGTTCTATTTAATTTCACTCCCCTGATCAGTGTACCTAAATGGAGGGAATTTTTTATTCAATATTCACTACTAAATTTTAGCTATATCGGTTGCCAATTCAAACATTATTCGTCCATTTTGTATATCAAATATTCCCTCTCAAATTTATTGGTGGTATCTGAATAAAAGAGACCTAAATTTGGCAACACTTTTTAGAGCGCTTTGTCGCATTAAGGCCAGCAAAGGGTGAATGTAATCAATGTGTTTTACGAATCTCCGTACAAAACCATTAGTGCTATTTATATCTTTTTCAACAGAAAATATATAATGACGAATGATTTCATTATCAATTGCTATTGCTAAGGAAAAAAATATATATAAATGAACCTGAATAATATATATAAGCGTCAAGACATTCTACAAATATATTTAGAATTTATAAGGAAATAAATATAGACAGAAAACCAGAATTTATAAACAATATCCAATTTTATTTAAAAATGTTCAAAATAATTTGAAATTATTGATTATTTAACTTGCAGAAGACAGAACATAGATTTATGTTCAGAACTATGGACACAAATTCAATAATGACATTTAAAAAAAATATTTATAACACAAATTATTCTTGTTTTTTAACTACTGTAAATAAGAGATTTCAAGACAAATTGGTAACCGTGTTTTATCGCTTGCTATTTAAGTTTTGTACATATTTTCTTTACAACATGGAAGATTTTCAAAACAATGCAATGCATTCTTCTTCTTCTTACTATTATTATTTTAAATATGACATACTATGCATTATCTACCAATAAGTATTTGGGCACTTTTGAATTTAGACGTTTTGTCAGATATCTAAAAAAATACTATAGGAATCATCTTAAAACTTTAGTATTAATTTTATTATATTAATTATTAATTTTATTATATTTTAACTTTAGTTATGGTCATATTGTCACCGGAAATTTAAATGGGTGATTGCCAATCTAAAGGGTAGAAAACGAAGACTAGTTTGAAAATATAAAAATTTTACCAAAAAAATTTTAAAAAATTCCTCAATTCCTTCTTTACAACTATGAATCTAATTTACTTGATGAGCTATCTCGTTAGCTATTTTTACTTTCCGAACACTATAGTGAGGAAAGTATTGTAATCATGTCAAAAATCCGAATTCGAGATTTTGATGTTTCTATACGTTTTGAGGTCCCCTGAGTCCGTTTTCACTATTTTTACGATGATGTATGTATGTGTGTGTGTATGTGTGTATGTCTGTGAGTGAACACGCTAGCGTCTAAACGCTTTGTTCGATTAACCTGAAAGTTGGTACGCATATTGTAAGTCACCATAGTACGAACCCTATAGATTTTGGTGAATCTAGCACTTATAGTTTTTTTACAGGGACACAAAGAAAAATTCTTTATCATTATGGCCTATGGGAGCAAAATCTTAAAAGTGCGATAGTATCTAAACGCCTTATTCAATTGAGCAAACATTTTATACACATATTATATATCACAAATACTCAATCTGTATAGATTTTGAAGAATCTAGCACTTATAGTTTTTTTACAGCGACACAAAGAAAAATTCTTTATCATTATGCCTATGGGGCCAAATTTTTAAAAATGTGATAGCGTCTAAACGCCTTATTAATCCGAGCAAAAAATTTGTACACATGTTATAGATCACAGTTGAACTAACTGTATAGATTTTGGTGAATCTAGCACTTACAGGTTTTTTACAGGGGCACAAAGAAAAATTCTTTATCATTATGGCCTATGGGACTAAATTTTTAAAAGTACGATAGCATCTAAACGCCTTATTGAATTCAGCTGAAAATTTATATGAGTATTATAAATCCCTGTTGCACTAACTATAAGCATTTTGGTGAATCTAGCATTTATAGATTTTTACAGGGACACAACAAAAATTTCTTTATCATTATGATCTATGGGCTCAAAGTTCAGTAGCGTTAAATAAAACAACGTGTAATAGATGGAGAAAAATACTCAAACACTCTATTATGGTTTTCTCTCTTTTGTTTGTTTAACAACTACTCTTTACTTTACTATTTTTTGACTTCACATCCTTAGATCTTTGCACATGCTTTTTGTATTTTTCAAGCTTCCTAACCAATTTTTTTGTTTTCTTCACGAAGCCTTTCACTGTTCTTTTTCGACCTTTTTCTTCCACTTTCTAATCTGCTAGATGATGATACAGATGGTTTTGTTTTCAGAGATGGATTAATTTGTGGTAGTATGATGTTTATGGCTGCTGAATGATTATTCAGTTTCTTCAATCTCTCCCTTTGATTTCTGTTTTGGTTCTTCCATTTTTTCCTAACACTTCTTATCATCTGTTCAGACATTTTAACTACAGTATTCTTCCTTCTGTGATATATTTATCTTTCTTTAGCTTTTCCTTCTTCATGTCTTGCGGAATCATTTCTTATGCTCCTATTATACACAAAGATGTTTCACGCGACTTTCATTTCATCCAATTTTTGCTCCAATTTTCGAAAGCTGTAAACCGAAAGAAGATTACAATAGTTGAATAAAAAATTGTTTGAAAAACTGGTTTACACGGTGTACAGTACATGTCAAGGCACACCTATTTATCTCTGTTTTAACGAGGACGACATGGGAGAGCGAAGAGGACAACGGTGAATGAATTCCCGCCGGCGCTGTCTTTTCTCGGTACATAAGGAGCTTTCTTCTCACTGGTTTATCACAGTCTGACTTACCAGAAAAAATTGTTCGTATTCCCAATTCCTATTACACTGGGCATTGACGAGATTTGAGCCAAATTTACAATTGTCTCAAAAATTGTGTGAAAACTTGTTGTGTGTACGGGATCATTAGTCTTTCTCTTGCTCTCTGCATACTTTTTCTCTTTTGTTCTTTACCTTTTTCTGTAGTTTCGCTGGGAAGTTTCTTTTTCTTGTTTTTTTTCTTATCTTTTTGATTTTCAACTCCACCTAATTTTCTTTTTGACTGAGTTTGAGCTAAGGTTTGTGCACATTTGTTTGTCCTGCATGCATTACATGTGAATTTCCATTTTTCTTGAACGGCATAATAAATTTCTGCAAAGAAAATAAATATATATTTTAAGTATTGTTTTTATAAAAAAAGTTATTCAATTAATAAAAATACAAAACAATTTTAGTTTTGCTGTAAAACAAAAATATTTTTTTTTTCTTCTGAAACTAAATTTAATTATATTTTTGCAATTATTTTTCTAAAGTATTATGTCACCTTTTCGACATTTTACCTTTAAAAAAAAAAAGACATATATTATACATCATCCTTTTGCATTACTCTGTAAACAACACTCATAAAACTGTTCTTAAATTTATATTAATACGAATTCTGTTGTTACATTTAAACCATGAAGAGAAATGCTTAACAGTTCAGTAAAAAATAGCAAATACTGTTTTAAAGAAGTTGAAATGACATTTTTATAAAATCACGAATAAAAATATAAATGTTAGGGGGGGGGGGGATATATTTCCATTGCACCTTAAGCAATCAGTAGGCTAACAAAAAAAAGGGATAACATTTATTTATCAAATATATTTAAATTATTTTTCAAGTGTATCTATTTTTAAGATTAATTTTGAAAGTATCCACTCCGTGGAAAGAAGTGTCCACTCCGTGATCAAATGATGTCCACGGAGTAGACAGAATGTCTGATTTTGAATTTTAAGGAACAAAGGAACAATGTCAGGAACAATTTAACTTTAGTGTCAAATTAAGTCTTATAATCATTAATTGTAATAATAATTAGATAATAAATAATCCTTATAATTACCTGTATATTTCTGACCACGGAGTGGACTGATGAGATAGCCAAACAGAGGTATCACAGATGAAATCTATTTTAGCAGAACGAAATAAAGCATTGAGTTCAGCACATGTAGGTGAAAACAAAGATGGCTTCCCCCTCTTTCTTCTCAGTTACACACTAGTGACAGGCAGTGCCATCTACTGAACTTTATGGGAAATTAAATAGTTGTCCACGGAGTGGATCCATTTCATTAGGGACATTTGTTATAAATTAATTAAAAAACAAGATTCATTTTATAACTCTAAAATTTAATAAATTTATTTTTAAGGATAAATATGTCCTGCTTAAATCAAAATGTAATTAAAAAACATTAATACTAAGCTTAAAAATAATGCTATATTCTGCAGATTTCCCTTAGGGACAGTCCACGGAGTGGATATTCCAGGTTTTATCGATAGAGTTTAAGAAAAACAAATAACATTAAAAACTTTTATAATAATATTGAACTAGAGAAAACCATAAGAAATAGCCTGGCTGTAAATTTTTTTCTGATTGAAAATATTTTATATTTTTGAGGGCTAAGGGACATGGTTTCTACCCCTTGTGTTGGCAATGACCCAAATATAAAAAAGATTTAGACGTTTTTATTTTAAAAATTTCCTATAAATATAGCTGGCCTTTTGAAAATTTTAGAGATGGGAAATTTAAATTTTTGTACCTTTCGGAGAAACAATTACTTTTCTATAGAAATTATTATAGTAAGTTTAGTCTTGATGAGTTTAAATATAGTACTGAACTTAAAAAAAGGTATTGAAATTTTAAATGATAAATTTATTATTGCTGCAGTAGATAAAGCAAATAGTAATTTTGCAATTATTTGTAAAGTTTTTTATAACAATCGAATATTTAAGTAATAGTTCTTTCAATAAGCTGACTGACCACCCCTCTATTATCAAAAAACGCATATTGGCCTTAGATAAAAACTAAATCTAAGTAGAAATTACTTTAATTTTCCATATTTTTCCGTTACTGTTAAATTTTATAAAAATCCAGTTAAATTTCGTTTTGTTACCTGTGGTACTAATAGCTATAATGATAAATCCGGTAAAATATTATTTAAATATCTAAATTCAGTCTTAAAAGTGATAAATTCTGCTAATGATTGTAACATTATAAACAATAACCAGAAAGTTACGGAATATTTCAAGCTTTACTCAGAAAGCATTACTTCCGTAAGTACCTATGATTTTGCAAATTTGTTTGGTAGCATTCCACACAACTTAGTAATAGAATTTTTTATACCATTTATAAGAAATTCAGCAGTTACTTAAATTGTGAAAAAAATTACTGAATTAATCTTGTTAAGTTTTGCATTTTTGAAAACGTTTTGTTTAACGGGAAAGATTATTTTTTACAGCGGAGGGGGATTCCGATGGGAACGAGTTTTTCGAGTGCTTTCGCAAATTTATTTATATACTTTTTCGAAAAAAAAATATAAATATTACTTTCTTCAGATATATTGATAACTTTAATTGTTTTTTAACTATAATTGTTACAAAAATATTTCTGAAAAAATATATCCTAAAAAATTAATTTTAAATCGTATAGATACTGATAAAATTTCATTCCTAGATTTAAATATAAAGAGAAATAAAGAAAAATGGCTCATTGGATTATACGACAAAAGGAAAGATTTTTATTTTAAAGTAAATAGTCTTACTAATTGGTTTTCAAATATCAGTAGAAAAATTTTGAAAAAGTATTATATTCGCACAGTTTAAAAGAATTCGTACTATTTGCAATAATGAAAATGATTTAAAATATGCTCTTGAAGATCTAAAAAATACCTTGCAAATTAACGGTTACCCGTCCTAATTTTTAACTGTGTGTTTCCAGTGTTTTCCTATTTCGGTTTGTTCAATTTCCTCATTCAAGGGCGATATTTAAGTACCGACGAGTAGCCCCGTCGGCTGAATTGGGTTTGTTTATCAGGTAAAGGGTTTTATTTTATTTCATTTCATATTTTCTTGTTTACCTTTAGTAATTCTTTATATTACTGTATTATTACTTTCTACTATATGTAATACAGAGAAAGTATTGGATTCGCGAAAATTTTCGACCTCCGTTTTTTGACGGATCTACACCTTTTGGGATGTCCTGATCACGAATTGATAGTTTTTAAAAAATTTCTGTCTGTCTGTGTGTCTGTGGTATCTTGTTTTCACCGTATCTCACGAACGAATGAATGAAATTCAACCAAACTTGGTATATAGTTGGACCCTGGCGGGACATTGTGCTCATTAGATTTGGGGATCAATCGCCCAGGAGGTGGCGCTGTGATCACATTTTATGTAAACTTTTAACATGGCAGTATAGGACAAAATTTCGTATTTTTCACCGTATCTCACGAACCAATGAATGAAATTGAACGAAACTTGGTATATAGTTGGACCCTGACATGGAATGGTGCTAATTAGATTTTGGGATCAATCGCCCAGCAGATGGCGCTGTGATCACATTTTATGCAGACTTTTAACATGGCAGTATAGGACAACATTTCGTATAAATGTACATAATGAGCGTTATTTTGAACTTGTGATTGTAAAATTAATATGAATTTTTGATAATAGTAGTAGTTAACTAGGAAAAATTTTTTGTGCATGTTGGGGCATCGGTTTCTCTTCCTCCACTGGGCGGGAAGTAGCCCCCCCCCCCCCGGGGTGGGGGCAAATTTCGTATAAATGAACATAATGAGAGTTATTCTTAACCTGTGATTGTAGCATTAATAAGAATTATTGATAATAGTAGTAGTTAATTAGGAAAAAAAAATTGTTCATGTGGGGGCATCGCTTCCCCCTCCCCCTGGGGGAAGTACTCCCCGGAGGGGGGGGGGCAAAGTTTCAAGATGGGTATCTTTCGAAAAGTCTCGTCAATACCCTTTAAAACGAAGACGAATGGTTGAACCATAAATCTATGATAATTTAAAACAAAGTTATCGATTTTTTTTGCTTTTAACAAAAAAAAATTTAGAATTTTTTTTTTTTTTTTTTTTTTTTTTTTTTAACGAAATTTAACCAAACGTAGTATTTAGTTGGTCCCCGACATAAACTGGTGCTGATTACATTTGGGGATCAATAGCTCAACAGGTGGCGCTGTGATCGCATTTTTTCTAAATTTTTAACATAGCAGTATAGGACAAAATTTCGTATCAATGTACATAATGAGTGTTATTTTTAACTTGTGATTGTAAAATTAATATGAGTTATTGATAATAGTAATAGTTAACTAGGAAAAAATTTCTGTGCATGTTGGGGCAACGCTTCCCCCCCTGGGGAGGGGTAAATTTTCAAGATGGGTATCTTTCGAAAGATCTCGTCAATACCTTTAAAACGAATGTTTGAACTATAAATCTGTGATAATTTAAAACAAAGTTATCGATTTTTTTTTTACTTTTAACAAAAAAAAAAAAAAAAAAAAAAAACCTTAGGAAAAAAAATCGTATTTTTTTTTTTTTTTTAATATTGTTACTGATTGAATATGTATTACTTTTGACAAAAAAAAAAAAAAAAAAAAAAAAAATCGTTTTTTTTTTATTTTTTTTTTTATATTGTTACTGATTGAATATGTATATAGGAAAATAAAGAAGAAAGTCTTGTGGTGGCCACAACACACTAGTTTTTTTTTTTTTTTTTTTTTTTTGTTTAAGTAAGCATTTAAATAATATATACCTTGCCGTCTTTAGGGTTTATTCCAGACCGCCGCCAGTTGCTCATAGCATAACACTAGTGCGACGCACCCCTCCCCCCATCCCCCCTCATTCACTCGCTTAAATAATAAATGTAGAAATCCAAAATTTCCGTGTAAACCTGTTGTTAGTAATTATTTTACCCTTAGAAAAAAAATGTTTCTTCAATAACGTAGGAAAGTTTTCAAAGTTAAATTATTATTGAATCTATGAAACCACAACTTACAAGAAAGTAGTTCTTATTTTAGTTTTATATACATCGTGACCAATAAGTTCTCATACACATTCAAATTTTTATTACAGTAACACAAAGTAAATCATACAAAAACTTTTTGCATAAAATTAAAGTAGTAATCATTGAGTATCTTTACAATAAATGCTTTGGAATAATTCAACCTTTTAGTTTCTTAACGAGCTTAAGTCTCTTTTCAAATCCATCACATGCGGCACGCACGCCTTCCATTGACATTTCTTGTCATATCGTTTGAATTACATTTTTGAATTTCCTCAAATCGCTAATTTTATAGTTATTCAGTTGGGAGAGCATGTATGACCATACAAAATAAGTAAGCGGGTTCAGATCGGAGGAGTTGGAAGGACATTCGTTATTTGGCAAAAAGTCAGCTAAGTTTTGACTGCACCACTCCTGAACGAAACGTGCGGTATGAGAAAGGGCATCATCTTGTTGGAAGCAGAAATATTCCACCCCATACATACTCTGGACATTTGGTAGTAAAACTTTTCCCAAAACCTCAGTTTTATAATATTGAGCATTGATTTTTACCGCTTTATTAATGAAGACTAACTGGAGTTTTTGTGCTTTTAGAAAAAGCTGCCTAAATCATCAGAGACAAAGCATTTTGATAACGCGGAACGTGATGCTGTCCCTCAGGGATATTATCAATAGAAACTGACCATACTCTGTCATTTTGGGGGTTCAGACTTTGCTGTAAAATGAATAGTTTCTCGTCTGAAAAGGCAAATTCATCCCCAGCGTGCCAACCAAGAATTTCTTCCACCCTTTGTATCTTTTGCATCTTAACATTAACAGAATACGAAACCCCGTGAATTTATTGTTTTCTATAAACCTTGCGCCCAAGGTCCTTTTTCAGAATGTTTAACATTGATCCCCTCGATATTTTGAGCTCTCGTGCTAGTTTTCTAGCAGATTTTTTTCCGTTTCGTCGTATCCTTTCCCAGACCCTTTTCACAGCCTCTTTTGTCCTAACGAACCTCGGTCTGCCAGATCTTTTTCTGTCATCGACAGATGACGTCTCATTACACCTTCTGATAGTTCTGCAAATGAAATCTCTTCACCACCAGGGCTTTCAAGTCTCTAAAAATTTCAATCGGCTACACACCTTTGATGAATTTATTTATCACAATATTTTCATACTACCTAGGTAAAGGAAAATTATAATTAGTACAACATTTACACTTGCAATAGGACAAAACTCTTCGTCCCCAAAAAATTACAAAACATTTGGGGACGCCGGTTATAAAGTTATTAATGTTTTATTATAGTAATTTATTATATGTATAATAAATAAGCTGAAATAAGTTGTTTTAGGTGCTTTATACATAAAAATTACTAAAATTTTAGAATTTAAGGTGATTTAATTGTTTTTTTATTTTTTTGTCCTCGAAATTCGAGGACGCCGCCATCTTTGTCCCCAAATTCAATGAAAAAAAATATGGTCACTCTACCTAACACTAAATTGCCTGCAAAATAATTGGGACTACAGTAACACGTATGTTCAATTTTTTAACGTGCTTCAAAAGTTGTATGAGAACTTATTGGTCACGGTGTATGTGTACAGTCGGCAGCAAAATTTTTGAAGCACATATCCACATTTTTCATGATTTATTTATTTTTCTTTTTTTAGTTTGAATGCTAATTTTTGCTAATTTTTAATCCAAACTTAAATTTTTTTATAAACAGCATAAAGATTAAGATCATAATTCGACAAATATTGACTTAACTAAATAATATTAGCTGCAAATCTTTTAAATACGAATTTGTGCTAGCAATTCAAAAATATTTCTGCCGACGGTATGTAACTAGTGTCACCTAGTGGACGAAACGTGATCAATTTCTTTAAGTAAGCATTTAATTAATAAACATAGAAATTGAAATTTTCTATGCAAACAATGTTCTTAGTAATATTCTAGTCTCAAAAGAAAATTTAAAATCAACTTTTTTCTTGAATCACGTCGCAAACTTTTCAAAGTTGAATTTTTATTAAATCTACAAAACCATAATCACAATAAAGTCAAACTTATTATTATTATTTTTGTTTTACTTTATTTTATTGTTATTTATCTGTAGTGTGTATCATCTAGTGGCAAAACTTGATTTTTTTTATTTATTTATTTTTTCTTTTAATAAGCATTTACAAGTTAAGTATTAAAACACGAAGCTTCTTTAAATTATTAGTCCCTAGTATTTAGTGAATTTTTTAAAAATAACAAAATAAAAGCAAAATTTACTTAATCAAATTTGAAACTTTTGAAAGTTTAATAATTATTGGATCTAGAAAAATACAATTACAAGGAAGTAGTCCTTTCTTTCTTTTTCATTTCATGCCTTTTTTATTTCTTTATTTATCTGTAGTTAGCATCATCCACCGGTCGAAACTCCAGCAAACATATTATGTAAGCCTTTTATTAATGAATGCAGAAAAGCAAAATTTCTTTTAAACAGTGTTCTTAGTATTGCATTCTTAAAAAATAAATTAATAAATTAATAAATTAATTAAACATTTCTTGAATCAAATTTGAAACTCTTAAAAGTTAAATTATTATTGAATCTACATTAACAGAATCACAAGAAAGTAGTTCTTATTTTAGTGTTATTAATTTATCTGTAACGAATACATCAAGTATAATGTAACTACGTTTCCTACATCTAGCAGTGAGGACAAGTCCAAAATCTTGGAGGGATGCCAAGTTGATTAACAGGTTGGGATTTAGTATATATCGAGTCATTCGGTGTCCTTATTACTTATTTTCTCTCAACGTAAAGGTTATCTCCCCTATTTTAACAGTGGACTCGTTGAGTCCACCCTTGCGCAGAGGCTTCCATGGTCGCAAGGAATGTGTTTAAAGATTAGTCAACAATCGACCTATTTTTTCTAAATAAGCATTTAAATAATAAATATAGAAAATGAAAATTTCTGTGTGAACAATGCTCGTAGTAATTACTCTACTCTTAAAACAAACAAACAAAAAAAAAAAAAAAAAAAAAAGAAAAAAAAAAGAAAGAAAGAAAGAAAGTAAAAGGATGTATCTTGAATCACCTATAAAAGTTTTAAAAATCGAATTTAATATAACCTTACACAGAGCTGGTGCTAATGGTGCGGGGATTCTGGCCATTTGTCATTACTAGATACCTAGACCTGTGTGGGATACCCTTCACAAGGCTGCTTTTAAGAAACCCTACGCCGTATTTAAGTTAAATTGTAACAGTCATCGGAAAACACCGAACAGATAGAGTGACAATCGAGGCACGCGTAGAAACTATCAGTAAAAAACTCTGACGAATATTATAATTATTATTATTATTATTCTTTTATTATTATTATTATTATTATTATTTTACTATTATATTACTATATTATTATTATTATATTATTATTATTATTATTATTATTATATTATTTGATATGATGAACATTTTAATTTATACTATTCTGCATTTCTTTTAAATTTCATGTTTTGTGTTTTCGAAAATTGAAAAACAGAAATTTTAAGGGAAAAATAATATAAAGCAATAATGTGATATAGAAAAAGAAACATTCAAGGCATACATTTTTAGACAGTCTTCTAAAGAAATTTTGTTTTAAACGATCGAAATGTTTTTTAATCTTGAACATTAAGTTTCACAAGTTTTCCTAAATGCATATTAAAATAATGCAGAAGTATTTCGTACGTTTCTAGTACAATGAAAATGCATAAAATAATGCAGCAAACAGTTTCTCGAATCATATACGAAATTTTGAACATATTGAATTTTCATTGCATCTACAATACCACAACCACAAGAAAGTATTTTTGTTTATGAAGATATATCATACGTGTCGTATTTATATGTAAAATATCTGTACAAAAACGGAATGTATTTCTTGGTCCGATAAATTTACTTATTTCATTTAAACTTCTCTGCATTTGTTCTAAAATTTTTACTTTAAGCTTTCAAAAAAAAAAAAAAAAAAAAAAAAAAAAAAATTAAAAACAGAAAAAAAGAAAAATTACGAAGGATGCTTTTTGTGTTGGTTAGTCCAGTTACTACAAGTAGAAAAAAATATATTTCTTTTTAGATTTTAAGTATCATGCTCCTTTGTTTATTTTAATTTAAATATTTTAGGATTAATTTACTATAAAATGCATTTTTTATATAATTCAGACATAACTAATTTTATTTTCTCGGTTATACATGGTTCTTCAGTTGCCGATGCTATTACTCCCTTTCTTCTGTTTTACTTAGGGTTAAAATTTCACCAAAACGCATATATGAAACCTTTATTGTGAATAGCCGTTATTAAACTTTGGTTCATGTGAAACAAGAGGTGGTATTGTTATACAGAATGATGCAGAAGAAATTTTATGATGGCTTGAATAAAGGACTATTAGTTTTATATTTTATTTCTAAAGTAGAATATGTTAAATATACATAACATATAAAAAATCTTGAATTGTAAATTTTACATGAATGCCATTTTCAAGCTAATATTTTTGTTAATTTGTATACAAATGAATTATATGTTTTAAATAAAAATATACCAATTTATACCTAATTTATTTTTTGTTTGACGTTTGAAACTTTGTCATATGCGAGCTATATTTGCAAACTTTTCTACAAAATCTAAAAACATTTTAGTTTTCCAATAAAAAGTTTCATCAAAATTAAATTCAAAGCTGGTGTATAAACGATAAATAGATTATAAGACTTCTTCACACACCATAAATTTTAAGCCAGCACAACCGGTTTCGAAAGGACGTAACCTGTCTTCTTCAGTCTTGCTTTTGCCTCCAAGGCAGTAGCACGTGTTTTTTTGCACCTGATGAAGAGAGGCTACGTCCTTTCGAAACCGGTTGTGCTGGTTTAAAATTTATGGTGTGTGAAGAAGTCTTATAATCTATTTAAAAACTTTCATGTCTAAAAATGTATAGATAAAAACATTTCAAAAATTAAAATTCATAATCTAAAATCACACTAATTTGCAAAACTAGCAAAATCTGAGATGATGGCCAACAGAAATTCAAGCCCAATTCTGACGCTCTGTTGGACAAATTTAACGGTGCCTATGTCATGTCGTCCGGTAGTGAGCCACATTTAAGCATTCACTGGCTGCACCCAACAGAAAGTTGAAAATCTTTTTGTAGGCGAATACTCCTGATTCTAAAAGAGTAGTTTTTTGCAATTGGTCAGTGTGTGTGAGACTATCATATGTCAGTTTGTTTGACTATCATATCTCCTAATCTTATAAAGATAGAATGATGAAACTTTTGACGTTAACATTTTTCGTAACATTTTCACAATTGATGTTGATTTCGTCTTCTTGATAGGCTTTTTGCTGACCGGAAATTGCTAACTATAATAACCATAAATACGGTACTTATGGCGAGGCCGTTGAAAATATCCATTATTCTAATTCATGCAATGATAACGGTGCAGCTGGGATAGATAAACAGTGGCGCCACTTGTTCAAAAGAGACAGCAAGAACACAGAAGACGGAAGACACCGACAGAAAACTTCCATGCAGCTGGAGCCGGAGATTACGACGGTGTATCCCATTTAAAATATTTCTGCTAATTCATAAAGGAAGTAAACGTTTTATATTTTATTTATTTGAATTTAAACTTCGTGTATTTGTAGCTATTTAAAGTTCCAATGAATTAGTTTAATACTTTTTATTATCGTGTATAACTAGCGTGGCTTGTGTACAGGGACACTCAAAAGAATTTTCTACCATTACGGTCTATAGACGGTATATCTTATAAGTGCATTTTAACATGATTACACTCTATTAAATTTAATTAAATAAATAAAAATTAATAGAATGTTAGCAAGCAAGGTATCTTTGAAAATTGGTCATCATAGAATAGGTAGTTAGTTTACAGGACTACACAAAATAATTCCGATAATTTAAGCAGTCATTTTGCATGGAGTTCGGTACAAGTGTTTATGAGTTAAAAGGAATTAACATAAGCCTATGAGTTACAAGGAAATATATATATATATATATATATATATATATACATACGGATAGATAATAAACAGACGGATACAACAGGGGGTTGAGGGGAGCGTTTATCACCCTCATAATCATATCTATTTATGTAGTGAATTAATCATATAGATATATAATTATTTTAAATTGTATATAACAAGTAAAAATTATTTGCTGAGTAATGAGGGATACAAATAGGACGTTGAGGCTCATGATCGCCAGATCCACTAGTTTTATATGCAGTCACAAAAAGGTCATAGGATGGAACAATAATATTATAATATTATAAGTATTGTATTATATATTGATTTCCTTGTGTGTGGTTATATATTGCATAAATTCGTGCGGTTTTTTATTGTTTCATTTCATAAAAATACATCAAATCAAATGACAATTTTTAATCAAAATACTCTCCATTACTTTCTACAACCTTTGCCCATTTTTCGAGTAACAAATGTATACCACGGCGAAAGAAGTTCTCGTCTTTGGAGGCAATAAAATTATCCGTGCCCGCACGAACTTTTGCAACGACCTAATAGATAACTTTTTCAGATAGGGTACTATAGGGAAACCGCAAATACTAAAGCGTAATGTTACATTAAAAATTGAAAAAAATCACTTTTGACCTGTCTCCTGAAAAAATTTCACCATAAGCTCGTATTGATCGTTACAGAAACACATGTATGTACACTTTTGTTTTTGTTTTTTTACAATGACAGGTTTAAGAGACGACAGTTGCACAATTACAAATGAGCACATTTTAACATTGATATTGTTTTAGAATATACATTAAATGCAAGCACGCACAATTTAAAATATTATACACACAAAGTGAAAAAAAAAATTGTAGTTCAGCGTCCCTGCGTAGACATTGTTTCAAACTGAAAAAATTTCTTATATCCATTACTCTTCTATCGTTTTTCTTTTATATACAGAAATGAAATATATATATATTATTTATAAAACCATTCTGAAAATAACGGGATGCATTTTGTTCGTAATATCACAAAGCCGAACTTCTAAATTGCTTTCATGCGATGATGGATAGAGTAAAATGAGTCTGCAAATCTGGGAGAGGGTCCGAAAATGCATTCTACAAAAGCACTTTTATGTATGAAGTTCGGAAGCGGGGTTTCGGGTCATTAGTCACCGTTCCATCTTATTATCAACAGAATGTAGCGTACAGAGATACCCTCCTTAATATAAAAGCATATCACAGGGAATGCGTAATATGTCAACTATTACATTTATACATGCTGAAAAGTTCTACAAAAATATTAAACTTGTGAATTATCAGATGTCAAAGTTTTATTCTTTAATACTGAGAGAGTAGTTAATTTCATTCAATAAATATTATACATAATTATTATCTTTATATTGTATCTCTCAAAATTAAAAAAGTGTTACCAAAATAGAAATATTCAATTTAGTCGAAAAAATTTGTTTTATAACAAAATTAGTTGGCATAGATGGACTCTGCTCAGTTTCCCATCATAAGAATGATTTCATAAATTTCTGGTACGGAATATGTTATATTCATACTAAGATAAATGAATTTGACAATTCGCTCGACACAGTGATAGAATAAAATCCACACCAAACAGGCTACCCATAGTTCAATTCGTTATATTTACCTTATTTTATTCTAATAATTTACTTTAGTGGGGCAGTTTTGTAGTTTAGTTTTAATGCTAGTCCATACTATTTATAATGCAACAATCCCTATAATGCAAATTTATATAGAACTAGCAAAGCCCCGATTCGAGAACGACCGAATTCCGAATGCGGGAAAAGTTTCAAAATCAAACTCGAAATTAGTGAATCAACGAAGGATTTTCTCGGTCACTATATTTAAAGGAAACTCTTTTCTATATTGCTTTACAAACAAAAATAAAGTTTAAAGAAATTGTGAAATTGCTTTAAAGCCCGCTTTGGTTTCCCGTTGGTTTTTGTTATTATCATTATTATTTGTTTCTTTCTTTTCTTTTAATTTTCCTTTCCATATTTACTAAATTCGATTCTTTGTTTTTCAATATCACGTGATTGAGCAGATAACTATTTTATTTATTTAACGTACATTTATATTGGAACTCTCGTGCAACCTTATCTAAATTGTTTGTTTTACTCCATTTTCAATTTTAATTTTTTCTTGTGCATGAGTAAAATATTTTATATATTTTTTATTTTACGTGTGGAAGCATATTTCATTTTATGTTTGAAAAAAAAAAGGAATTTTTTTTTTCTTTTTAGCAACAATTAAAATTTTAAATGCCCACATTTAAAGCTTTTACCAGGTTATTATTTTCACATCTTAATTAATTTTAAAAAATCTAATCAAAATTTCTTTACAAATAATGTACCAAATGAAAGGACCATTTTTTTCTGAATCCGTCGGTTTAATTAACTTATCGATCGGACAATTAGATTTTTTTAAATTAACTAAAGTATGAAAAGCTAGGGAATTTTTTTTTAATTAACTAAAGTATGAAATTTTGGTGATTTTTTTTTTTAATTAACTAAAGTATGAATAGCTGGTGGCAGCAATACGCAGACAAACAGATAAAAATCTCTCTTAGCCAACCAACTTACGTCCAGCCACGGAATTACAGGAAAAAACTCTCTTAGCCATTTATATATAGAGAGATATCACCTAATTTTTCTATGTTTATAAAAATCTTAAATTTCGAATAACTTATGAAATTTTCGAATTAGAATATTTGTAGTGAATGATGTTCAAACAAGTATCATGAATGTCATTTTAAAAATGGTCTAATATATTTATGATGCAAATATCCCTCAAAATGGACAAATATGCGAAATTTTGCGCTATTCTACCATGTTGAGTAAATCGTAAATTTCGAATAACTTACGAAATTTTTAAATTACAAAATTCATAGTCAAGGATGTTCATTCCAGTATCCTAAATGATATGTTAAAAGTGTTCTGGTATCTTTACGATGCAAATATTTCTCAAAATGGATGTTTATGCGAAATTCCGCGCTATTCTGCCATGTAAAGTAAATCGTACATTTCGAATATCTTGCGAAATTTTAAATTAGAAACTTTATAGTCAAGGGTGTTTATGCCAGTATGTTATATGATATTTTAAAAGTGGTTTGACACATTTACTATGAAAATATCCCTCAAAACCGACATTTATGTGAAATTTTGCCCTTTTCTGCTACGTTTAGCAATTCGTAAATATCCAATAACTCTCGAAAGTAGTTATATAGTTAATGATGCTGATCCCGGCATCAAAACTGATATTTAAAAGTTGTTCTTACATATTTACGATAAAAATATTTCTTAAAAAGAAATATTTAAGCAAGTTTAAGTGAAATTTTGCCCTATTCTCCCATGTTAAGAAAATCGTAAATTTCGAATAACTTAAGACGTTTTTTAATTAGAATGTTGCAGATGAATATAGTTCTTGTCAGTGTCATAAATTATATTTTAAAACTAGTCATTTGTTCATGAGATATCGTGTACATAGACTAACATACTAACTCTCTGCGATCATTTGTTCGTGAGATATCGTGTTAACAGACTAACAAACTAACGGACTAACACACTAACCCACTAACGGACTGACCCACTGACCCACTAACAGACACCTTGCAGACGTACACCATACCCATTTTGATATTTTCGGATTCCTCACACCTGAAAACGTGTAAAAAAGCAAAAAAAAACGCAACTCACAGCTCATAAATGTGTGAGACATACCGATTTGAGTGTGTAATAGAGTTAAAACTGTTTTTAAATAAATATAACTATCCCCTAGACTCAAACAAGCTGTGAAATATAACCCAGCTATTACTAGATTTAAAAGAAAAAAATTATAAGTTACTGTGTACAATTACAATTTTAACAATAAAATATTTTGAGATATGTTTAAAACTCTTTGAGTACTTTAACAATTTTACCTCTATACCAGCAAATAGTGGTCTTGTGTACATATTATTTTAAACATTCTGGCTTTGTGTAGCTAAATATTGTCAATATTGTGATTTTAAAATTCCACAAGGTATTCTGACTTATAAGCATGATATAATAATTTTCTAATGTGTTTATTTTTATCACATTTATTATTATCTATATTTGTTATTCACATTTTTGGTTAATTAATATTTTTCTGAAGATTTGTAAAGTCTGTGTGGTTGCAGACTCCCTCTTATTTAATTTATTAGACAACTAAACAGATAATAGAAGGTCACGATACTTGAATATAAGATGTAAATAAAGATTTAATTTGAAGTCAGGGGGATTACTTTTTCCCGGAACTCAGTAGATAAGTTAAATAAACGAATAATTTAGAGAAATATAAAATGTTCATCTCACCAAAGAGAAATAGTAGAAACTCGAAGAATACTGTTCTCAGTTGACTCGTTGAACTATACGCTCTCTCAAGGATTGTCAGCAGGATTCCCTTTATCCGGCAATTCTATCGAATTCCAGCACTTCGTTTACCGCTAAACACAACAACGCTCCACTTAATAACTTAGCGTTAGCTATAAAGATCTATCTTCATCAACACCACACTCTCTACAAAAATACCTCGATATTTATCCTTAACCCAACCGCCTCCAATCACATTACTTAGCAAAACTTCAAAATCTGTTCATATCCACGTTACACTCTGCAAGTTACTTTCAACGTTGCAGCTCTATGCCGGCGCAAAATCATTCCGACTTTATCTGAAATTTCGCCGACCATTTGCTTCGACCTTCCTAATCTCCCATCTATAGCGTCACCGGGAGTCGCTGGATTCAGCTTGATTTTAAAACTGTGGGGACCTTCCATTGTCTTAACCTTACAGATTGATATATGATTAACATATATTATAATATAATATATAATTTTATCCAATAACTAAGCAAAACTAGGACAAAAAAAAAAAAATTATCTGCATTATGAATAATAAAACAAGGTCACAAGTGAAGATTACGTGTTAGAAACCAATTAAACCAAATTATGATATAAAGATTAAATTACTGTGATATTTTCCAAAACATAGCGATTTCATTCTCAAGGGCAACGCATTACTATAGGTAAAATATATCTGTAATATATTTCTGAAAAAGCAATAAAATTTGTTTTAAAAAATCGTAAATTAGTAACCGATATTTGAAGAGCTTGTTTCCAAATGACGTTAAGTCATTTTTCTCAGTTCTTGAAAAAACACGATTTTGTTATGTACGATTTATTATTGAATTTAAGGAAAAGATAATTTTTCCCAGTAATCTATGGATTATAATAACACTAAATTACTTGTTTAAACAAATCCTGACAGCATAGTTATTTAGAAATAAAAAAAGAAAGAAATGACTTAACTCCTTTTGGAACAAAACTATGGCTGTTATTCACCAATAACTTCAACTCCCGGTCGAACATGAAAATTTGAAAAGCGTATAAAGGCGGGGCACAAATTTTCAGCAAATTTTGTCGTGTTGTTTCTTCCATCTAGCGGTATAATTATTTTCAGCTTTTTTTAGGTGAAAATAACCAATCAAAGATTATATGAAATCTTCGACGCTAGATGGCAGAAACAGTGTGCCAAATTTTGCTGGAAAGCTGTACCCTGCCTTTAGACGCTTTTGAAGTTTTTGCTTTGAATCGGCAGTTAAAGTTAATGGTGAATACGGCCATATGACTTACGCCCTTTTGGCACAAACAAATAACGAAATGAAATGACTTACTTCCATTTGAAAGTAATCCAAGTATTTTTTTTTTCATGTAAATACAACATAAATTTTAGCTATACAATCTTGGAAGGTAGTTAGTTTTTACAAATCTTCATTTACAAATTCTATTTCGCCATCTTTATCATTAATTTCCCTTGTGTTAGCGTTAGCGCAGTATCGTTGCAAGATTATTAATAAAAATAAAAACATTCGTGCAATTTGTGAATTCCCAAAGCGTTAAGTAATTCTGTTTTTCTTTGCTTGTTTCATATTGTTTTTTTGTTTTTATTTCAGAAGGGGCACGGGAGAATTTTTGTCCCTCGTTTCAGGATGTTTTGGAGGCAAAACGAACCACAATAAGTTGTCTTTATTCCCACATCTCGCTTCGTAATTTCCAGTACTTTTGCCTCTAAAATCAAGCAACATTGTTTGCTTTTCAGGCAACTTATGAGAAATTTTTTTCCAATCTAAAATATTCCAATTCTTCTTATACTCGAAAAGATTTCCAACCCTAGAGAAATGTTCAAAATATTCATTAGAAAGTAAAATTGTATCCTTTTCTTTAAAATAGTCTCCGCTCGTCCAAATGTTCTATCTGCTGGTAAGTAAGAGTGACTACGCACTGGTGTGAAGGTGAGGTCCTTTTGAGCAGCCACTGCTGAAAACATTCCTAAGATTGTATAATTTTTATTCGTGTGGTAATTCCCGATTTTGCATCAGGTCAAAACATATTGTAATTTCATATTCTCCTATAAGCTTTTCCCCTAAAAGTGAATAAATTTTTTTGTTCCGGTGTTTATGAATCTAAAGTTCGGTTAACCAGGTCTTTTCCTTTTTCTGTACGTTTTTCTAAATTCATTTGTATTTTTTTCCTAATACAGAAGGAACAAATGTCTTTTTGGGGGGTTCCAAAATCAAGATTAAAATCTTTTAAAAACATATTATAATAAAGGTTATAAATATTATACATTCGTCTTTATATTTTTCTATGGGAAAAAAAAAAAAAAAAAGCTGTTTCAATGTGACAATCTATAACAAAATTTTTTCCCTTAATTTTCACTTATCACCCAAGGCCAGATAAACCACGTGATCTCAAGGCACGCTACAATTGGTTAAACTTGACTTAATCCTTTTTGGCACAAAACTTACTTGTGACTTAATTCTTTTTGGGAAAAAAACACGGATTTCGTTTTTTGTTTTCATTATGACTAAACGTCGTTTGGAACTTCCACTTATTGAAAATATATTGTTAGACGTGTGATGTGACCTTTTGCATAGAAAAGTCAATTTTTGAAATTTTTGACTTAACGCCTTTTGGAAACAAGCTCTTCATTTCACAATGAAAAAATTAAAAATTGGGATTTTAACCATATAAAAAATAAATTGATGAAATAATAATAATAATAACAATATTAACACTAAACTTCTCAAAACAGCAAGATAAACTTTATCATGATGACACATTCAGCAAGAAAGTAAAAAACAAATTTAGCTTGCAGAAAATAGAAGTATTAATAAGAATTAATAGTCATAAAAGAACTTTTTAAGTTACTATACGATAAGATACAAAACTTAACTAAATTACAATATCTTCTAATACAAAAAAATGGATATAACGGTGCTAACAAATATAAATTACTAGCAGACCCGGCCACGCGTTGCTGCGGCTAAGTAATACGTTGATAATTTAATAAGGTATACAGTATTTCCCCACAACTAGATTTGGCGATTTTTTTTTGGCTCCTTTTTGAACGATAATGAAGTCGTTCTGGATTCTTTGCAGTAAAATATGGTAACCTGCATGCTTTTATTTTAGATTTATGATTTAGCTTATGATTTTATCATTTATGATTTTTAGATTTATGATTTAGCCATAATCGCCAAATCCAGTTATGGGGAAATACTCTAGTTGTTACCCACAACTATAACTTATAATATACAGTACTGTGCAAAATAATTGGGACAAACATATTTTTTAAGAAAATTGTTCTTTCTCGGGGATTTTCTGCCTCAAACCGGTTTCAACTGCATTTTCTTACAACATGCGACTGCCCTTGACTAATCTAAACCGGTTTGACCACGTGATCATGACATGTTGAAATTTTTCCCCTTCAGTTGCTGTAAGAAGTGGTCGATTGT
Organism: Salticus scenicus; assembly: GCA_963930645.1. NCBI lineage: Eukaryota > Metazoa > Arthropoda > Arachnida > Araneae > Salticidae > Salticus > Salticus scenicus. The sequence continues at coordinate 536,022 of OZ005660.1, forward strand.
GTGAATTGTCTGTTTCTGACGTGTATTTAAAAAATGGATATCACTCCCAGGAAAAGGACTAGAATTGTTACCCTTAGTCAGCGTACTTCTATGACTGTGAGGGATATTGCTGCAGCAGTTGGAGTTAGAAAATCCAGTGTTTCTAGGATTATAAATTAGCAAGAGGATTTTGGGACGGTGTCTCCAAAACGGAAGGGTAAATGTGGACGCAAACGCAAGACCACACCTGCAACAGACAAATGTCTTGTACAAAATAGTAAAATGCATCCTCGCAAAACAAGTACTGATGTTTAGAGAGAATTATTAGCTACTGGTGTGAGCATGGATTCATCGACAATTCGACGAAGGCTTATTGAATCTGGGCGATTTGCAAGAAAACCAATCAAAAAACAGTTATTAACACCTGCAATGAAGAGAAAACGTTTAGACTGGGCCAAGAAATATGAATCCTGGAGTGCACAAGACTGGAAGAAGGTTGTATTCAGCGACAAAACGCATTTTATTGTGCATGGGTTTCGACCCAGATTTGTCAGGCAAAGTGATGGAGAACCAATCAGGGAACAACTTCTTATTCAAACAGTTAAGCACCCTCAGAAACAGATGTTTTGGGGGTATTTTACTTCTGGAGGACCTGGCAGCTTAGTACAAGTTCTAGGGTTGATGAACTCTAAAAAATACATTTCTATAATACAAAGAAAAATTGTGCCTATGATGCAAACGTTCGCTGATGGTGTTGGTATCTTTCAACAAGATCCTGCTACATGCCATGCTTCTAAGCTAACAAAGAAATTTTTTCAAGAACAGAAATTACCGGTTTTGGATTGGCCTGGTAATTCTCCTGATGTAAATCCCATCAAAAATTTGTGGAGCATTGTAAAGAGACGTGTGAGTAAAATGGACTACTCAACAAAGAAAACAATGATTGAGAATATTATAAAAGTTTGGTTTAGTGATGACGAGATAAAAAAGAATATGTTCTAATTTAGTGGAATTCATGCCAAACTGTGTACAGGATCTCATTCAAGCTAGAGGAGGACATATTTCGTATTAAATTGCTATACCGTGCATGTAAGTCAACCTATACCAATTAAACGACATTCGTGTAAATTTTTGAGCTTGTCCCAATTAATTTGCACAGTACTGTAACTTCAGTAATTATATTCGGATAATAATAACTTCAGTATATCTCCACAGCTGAATTTGGCGATTTTTCTTTGGCGCCGTTTTGAACGATAACGATGTCGCTCGTTATCGTTTGTGATGTAATATGGCAGCAAATATGTTGTTTATTTTGGATTTATTATTTTATGTTTTTGATTTATGATTTAGATTATCATTTATGATTTATGATTTATAGATTTATGATTTAGCCATAATCGCCAACAAAAAATCGCCAAATATCGTTGTGGGGATATACTGATTAATATATTACTGAAAAGATTAATATATTTTAACGAAGTGGTGAGAAGATTCTGAGTATGTTAAAATTTTAATAGTAAATTCAAGTTAATCAAGAAGGAAAGCATTGAGGATTAAGATAAGAAAATTGCAAGATTTTAAGATCGCATTTTCAGCAATAAATATGAGTCAAAATTTAATGCAAAATACATATATAAATCACAAATTTAATCAGGAACGTTAAATTGGTAAGTTATTAAAGAAAAGGTAAAGAAAAATAAGAGAAATAATTAAAGTTTCGAACATCGATCATATAGATTAGCGTTACAAAACAAATAAACAGACTTAAACTCTTCCAGACTTTTAAATAAGTTTTAAATTCAGTTTTAAAATTTAATGTTAAATAAAACAGACTTTTAAATATGTTTTAAAATATTGAAATGGTTACTTTTTATTTAGAACGTTATGTATAGATCACAAATTTCTTAAAGAAAACGAAGTGATACAGATTAGAATAATGCAACAAAAATTGAAAAAGCAAGGTTGTGTCGTAAATAAATTTTTAACACACGTGTCACTTGAAATAAATTGTAGCATATACATAATGTATCTGATATAAGATATTAACATGTTGCGGCGGAATAAATTTCATATCTATCATCCTTGGCGGAAAAAAAATAATATCGCCAAATTATCTGGCGCACACATTTAATTCCTTTCAAAAATCATGGTTATTTTAACATCTGATATTAAGAGAGTAATGAATAATATGAAACAATATTTCGCACAATACATATTACGAAAATATACATCTAGCTTGTATATTTTCGTGTTACGTTTTTGATCGCCAAATACGAAAAACTCTAAGGACGACAGAACTTTGAAATTTAAAATTAAAATTTTGTCAATTTGACAGCAAAATAACTCAATCTAACGTATGCACATGATAAATAATACATATCTATACAAAAATATGGGGATTAAAATCCGGAAATAATTTTCCTCGTTTTTTAATAATTTTTTACAAAAAATACAATGGGCGATTAACATAAGAAATCTTTTTCTTGATTTCACAGACGGTTAGTGACGTCACACTTCGCTTGTCAATAACTACATACTTTATCAATGCGAATAAAATCTTTAAATTGATTATGACGTCAATTTTCGTGAAATGTATAATTTAACTTTTTAAAATGTTTTAACGTTCACGTTTGATTAAATGTATTTACTTTTTAGTCGAAAGAAAGTGAACTCGTATTTTTTTCTTTTTGGCAACAATTAAACTTATGAAACTCACAGATATTTTGGAGTAACTGTAACAAAGGTCTATAATTAACAAATAATTGCAATAAAACAATATTGTGACAATAAATTGAGATAAAAACTATCCTATCTCTCAAGTTGGACCAAACTGCACACAGTGTGCAAAATTTTATTAAAATCGGTTCCTTAGTTTAGGAGTTTATCGCGGACAAACATCGTGACACGTAATTTTTATATATATCAGATAGGCAGACGTTATTACAAACAAAATCAAGAAAAATTTTAAAAAAATAATATAACTTCGAATACCGCATAACATTCGAGCACTTTTTTTTATATATATTATTATAAAGAACTATTAGTATTTTCTCCTGCATGGTTTATCCTGTTGCAGTGAAAGTAGTTTTACAGGCAAAGTGAAGAAAAAAAGGCAGTTCATTCACTTTCAATAAGGTCAGCCTTAGCGATAAACTTGTGAACTTGCCGATGAATTTGGCGAAAAAATTTGGCAAAAAATAGTAATTTAGAGTCCGCGAAGTTTCTAAGCTCTACTGCACATGAGGCCCAGATCTAGAACTTTTCATAGGCAACCATCTCAGAATACATCGCAAAATGTATAAATAGGAGTGAATTGTCTTCTGCAAGAGAGATTGTAGTCACTAGAATTCACAGTTGTTCAAACACCTATTCTCAGCAATTGCACTTAGGAGATTATGCACTAAGCGACTGAACTGTGTTCGTGAACTAGCGAAAATTTCTGCTATGGAGTATTGTTGATATTTGCTTTACTCCTGGGGAACATCTTCCAAGTCAAATTATATGGGTGCAATGTCTGTGTATGGTATTGCTTGTCTGTATTTTGTGCCACTTAAAACAACTATGAACGGAAAGCGATAACTTAATTTTTTACGTGATAAGTTGAAGCTTCACATGCGTGTTCATAAATGTTCAACTTTCATGCATGATGGGACTCCGTGTCACAGGGCGAAGATTGTCAAGAAATATCTGAGGGCACAGAAAATCAAAGTGCTTGGCTGGATAGATAACAGCCCACATTTGAATCCAATAGAAAATCTGTGGTGTATTCTGAAATATAAAGTCATCGAAAAGCAACCATCCACTGCTACGGCATTTGTTGAAGTAATAAAGCATGTCTGCTGCACAGACATTTCTAAAGCTTACTGCAAGTCTCTTATTTATAACATGCCTAAGAGGATTGCGCAAATTATTAAAAACAAAGGATGTTCTACAAAATAATGACTTTAATTACAGTAAATAACCATGTACAGTCTATTTTGTTCTTTTATATGTAAAATATGTATGTTATTTTTGCGGAATTCCATTAAATTTGATTTTTCTATGGGTGGTCTTAATCTTTTGCAAATGACTGTACTTAGAATGCCGCATAACATTCAAACACTTTTTTTATATATATTATTACAACGAACTAAATCTTTTCCCCTGCACGATAAATCCTGTTGCAGTGAAAGTAGTTTTACAGGCACAGTGTTGAAAATGAGGGAGTTCATTCACTTTCAATAAGGTCAGCCTTAGCGATAAATTTGTCAAATTTCCGATGAATTGGCGAACAAATTTGGCGAATAATAGTAGTTTAGAGTTCTCGAAGTTTCGAAGCTCTACTACACATGAGACCAAGATCTAGAACTTTTCATAGAAATCCTGATGTAATTACCGCCAGAACCCATCGCAAAATGTATAAATAGGAATGAATTGCCTTCTGCAAAAGAGAGTGTAGTCACTAGAAATCAGAGTTGTTCAGAGACCTATTCTCAGCGATTACACTTTGGAGATTGTGCACTAAGCGACTGAAATGTGTTCGTGATCTAAAAAAAATTTCTCCTATGGAATATTGTTGATAATTGCTTTACTCCTGGGGAACAAGTGACTGTTTGCTTGGACTGTTCCAGAATATTCGCCGAATAGTGACTTTTGCGGTACGGCAAACTTCATCATTCGACTTATATGAATGACAGCTTCATGGACTGCTACTAGAACAGTCGACGAAATAACAGTAATATCACAAAGTTTCGAAAATATTTGTTGTAATTACGGTTTTGTTGTACTGGTACTAGAAGTTATGTTGAGTAAAGAGCATTCCTAGAGCAGAATCTGCTTGTTTCTTTATGAACTATTTTCTCACACAAAAAAGTCGATAAGTTTTTCATAACAATATATAATATTAATTGGTGAGATAATGAGATTTTTTTTCCCCAATGACAGACCAAAAGAGAACTGCAGATAGAAAAATAAGCAATAAAACTAGAGCGAGAAACAAAAACAACAGAAAACACAAATAACAAATCTGAGGTACAGTAAGCTTATAAATCGTTCATCTTGTGCCGAGCTCTGCAGTATTTCTCCCACAAGTGTCCCGAGACCATTGCAGGGCAGTGAACCAAATGGTTCATATCCATTTCCTCATGAAAGTTGCACAATTGGCAGAGAGGACTTGTAAGTATTTTTATACGATTCAGATGCTTAGCGAAGCAATCATGTCCAGTAGCGAGGCGAAAAGTGGAACAGATTTGTCCCTTGGCCATAACGGAATGTTTGTTATTTCCTCGATCCATTTCTTACCTTGCCTCCTTTATGTTATTCCAAAAGTTCTCCCTGATAGATTTTTTATTTAAACGTTTAGCGGTATAGAAAGGAATTGGTTTATCTGTTATTTGAGCAATTTTGGTTGCTTTCTTTGCCAGGGAATCAGATGACTCATTACTTAGTAGTCCACAGTGCGCTGTCACCCACTGCAAAGCAACCTCTTTGTAGTTTTCAAATAAATCAAGGACTAGACGAATATTTAAAATGTTGGTTGACGCTGGAGCTTCAGATGAAGCAATGGTCTGAAGGACAGCCCTAGAGTCTGATAGTATAACAGTCCTTGAAAAATTTTCACTTTGACACTGAAGCTGAGACACGGCGATTTGAATTGCCAAATCTCCGTATCATAGGCTGTTTTATGTCTCTTCCGATAGGAGTGTAAAAAGAAAAGAGACCGCAACAGACTCCAGCGCCAGCATTAATGCAGCTAGTCAGAATGGGGCCTTCCGTAAACACATTCAGCCAGTCATTATCTGGGTACAGATCATGAATAGTCTCCAAAGCTATGGCTTTTAGTATTAAGTCATTTATTTATTTCTTAGAAACCTCACTTAATAGGTTTGTTCTAACCACATACTTTCTTCCTTTAGTAGGACAATGTGACTTGATGAGATTTTCCTCCTTTGAATTCAATCCTAGTTGTTCTCTCATCTCAAAAATTCTCTGAAGGAAACCATTTTGGGTTTTAAGGTTCTGTGAAAATGAAGACAAAGGACTATTCCACAGGGGAAGACAATCTGGTAGTTATACGATCTTTTCCCATAAAATTAAAGCCCTCTCTTCCAAAACTGATTTAATGTTTATATGTTGGGTGGATATCTAAAGCGCAGCAATCGGGGTTGTCTTATCAGCTCCCGTGATAAGCCTAAGGGCTTGTTTAAGGAACCTTTCCATAACTTGTTTACTTGCCGCATTCAAAGAGTTGGAACAGTATAGGTGACAAGTGGCAAAATAGAAACTAAAAGTCAAGTCCAGGGTTGTTCTACAGTATCTCCACTTGGAGCCGGCAATTCTTTTCATTAAAACAAGCCTCTGGGTAGCTCTTTCTAATATACTTTTAACGTGCTCTTTCCATGTCAATTTTCGATCAAAAACAACATCAGATCAGAGAAGTGGTTGGTCTGAAGAACAGGGAAGTTTTGGTAAAATAAGTCGAGCTTGATCAGTTGGCGCGTTAGGGAAAAAGTTTCATATACCGTTTGCCCTAGATTTACTTCCATATTATGTACAGTCGGGGAAAAAAATCGCAGCACTCGCTGTAATTTCATTATTAATTGACGCAGAAAAATTTAATAGACACCATTCAACAGGAAATTAAATGCACTTTTTGAAAATGCTGTCGAATTTTGAATTAGGGGTTATCTACATATTAAAATGAGCGCTAACTTTGCAACACCCAATTTTGACTTCATATTCGAATTTCTGAGAGTCTGGCAGTGCGGAAAAGTATACTGTTTGTGTACTTTATCTTTCGTATTTATAGAGCTATAATCAAAAATGTGATAGGGGGTTATCTCTAAATGTAGAAAATTAAAATTAAGATCCTATAAGAAATAGATAAAATGTTAATGTTTTACACCGGAAATCTTTCAGGAAAAAAGTAATTATAAAAATTAATAAAAAGATTGACCCTTTCAAGTTTCTTAATTATCGTGAATTCAGTTTCTTAGATTTGTATATACTTCAGTACTTTTTAAAATAATTTTAGGTTTATTTAAATACATTACACTTGCGTTTATCCAGACTGTACTCTTTTAAAAAAGTGCAATATTTTTCAAGTAAAAGTGTCTATTATGGCTGTAGTGATCACCAATAAGAATTGAACTTTCTTTCGTAGGTGTAACATAAAATATGAAATGGAATAATATAGATATATATATACAACAACGCATAAACTAAATATTTTCGGATAAATTATTGTAAGGGTTTATGAAGTAAATATTAAACAATTTTAATCGCAATTACCAGTTTGGGGCAATTGAACTTTTTGGAACTGTACGATTCGTTTTATAATTTCTATGAAAATATAATTTCTTAATTAACCTTTTCGCGACTGCTGACGTAGATTCACGTCATTTGAAAATCTGTAACTCTCTTAGTGGGCGTTTTTTTCGTAATTTGTGTGTTGCTTATTTCTTAAGTGTGTAACCAGTGTTCATATTTTTGCAATAAAATATACTATGGATAGAAATATATTGATTAGAAAGAATATAATTATACTGTATATCCATTTGTAATATTATTGTGAATACAGAAAATTTGTTCTGAAATACTTTTCTTTTGAGAGAATAACGCCCTTAGGCGGAGTTTACTGTGAAAATTACAAAATCCTGCGGTCGCAAAAAGTGCTAAAATATATTTATAAAATTAAAAGTATATTTAAAAAATATATAAATTTAAAATATATTATTAAAATTTTAAAGACTAAAGTATCTTTAAAATAATAATCCTCCACCCTACAAAATAAATAAATAAATAAATAAATAAATAAATAAAAAGCAATATATGGAGCAAATGATTAAGCCTTTACTTAAGAAACGACTTTACAAGTCTGTCTTGCATTCCAATTCCATTCGTTTTTTTTTTTTTTTTTTTTTTGACAATTTTTACATTTACCAATTTTTCTATTTAAAACAGTAAACCCCGCCTATTTAGTTATTTTTTTTCTTCTAGTGTTTGCTTAAAAGATTCAAAATTTATCACCACTAATCGATGAAGGAAATACCACTTACGCATATTTTTGTCAGCATAAAATAAGGGGTTTAACACGAATACTCAATGTCACATTTACTTTTCTTTTCTGTATTATTTTGTTTTGAAAAACGATGAACGCGGGGTTTGTCTTCTTTAGAAAACAGGAATTCTTGTTGCTAACACTGATGTCTAAAAATCATCATTTTATTTTATTTCTTTGCGTTTGACGTTGTTGTTACATAATTTGACCCGTAAATAAAAAATAAACATATTTTGTTTAATTTTCATTGTTATTTTTTAAGATTTGATTCGTTATCGCATGCAAAACTTTATAACAGACGGCCCCCTAAACTACTCCAAAAGAAATATTTATTTATATCTCGAAAACTAATAACAGGAATGAGCTACAAATTTGCACACCCATATTTTTCAGTATCAGGATTCATTTCATGTAAAAATTAATATAGGTTATAATTCATAATTTTTAGGAATATTAATTCCTAATTAGGATTATTAATATTTTTCAAAATTAAAAATATTTTTTAGTATCAAAAGTAATGATGGATTATGTTTGGGTTTCTTCACTGTATCTCGTAAAAAAAGAATTATATCGATCAAGTTATTTTTTGTGAAGATATTAATAAAAGTTTGAAATATGAATTTAACATTAGCACCTTCAAATTTTAATGCTTATAACTCCGTGAAAAAATAAGTAAAATATACAACCAATATACTTTTTTGCGTTGTCGCGATCCCAGGAATTCAAATATAAAATAAAAATGGGGCATTACTATTGAAAAAATCGAAATTGGTGTGCGTTTTAATATGTAGACGACCCCCAATTCAAAATTTCAGTTCATTTTCTGAAACTACTCACAATTCCCCGTCGAATGATACCTATTACATTTTTCTGCATCTATTAGCAACGAAGTTACGTCGAGTGCTGCGTTTTTTTTTTTTTTTTTTCCCCGACTGTACATGATAACAATCGCTTAACTTATTTAGAGCCTGATTTAAGGTAGTTTCAGATTTTAGTTTAGCACGTCTTTTAGGATTTTCGGTCCAGATAACCAAATCGTCTGAATAAAAAAGTCATTTGACATTACCAATATTCAATAGGTCAATAATAAGATCGTTTATATAAATGTTGAAGAGTAACAACTAGCAATGGCGCCCTGAGGGAGACCAGTTTTAAGGTTCTTGAAATACGAGAAGCAATTTTCGAAGCGTACTATACACATACGCTGACCGATAATACTTCTGAACGAATGGAACATAAAGAACTTTTGAAACAGGGTTGAAAAATTTAGATCATGAAATAAAATACGCAGCATGTAAAAAACCCCTTATGAAATTTAAACTCTGAAAATACCTAAAATATAACTAGTTCTTGTGCCGAGAATTCGCTTAATTTTTATTCTAATCAAAGGAATTTTTGACGAAACTTGCCCAATACATCTAGCTTTCAACCTATGTAATATTTATTTTTTTATCTTTCGCGAATACGCAGTAAAATAATATTTGCTAATATAAAATATAAATGCTCATATCTCAGGGAATATTACACGTGGGAATTTTATGTTTCAAAATAATTTTTTTCTAATGCTTTGTCAATTTTTCTGTAAAATTCGTAAAGTTTTATGGAAATCTATTCTAGTTTTAAGCAAAAAAACTTTAAAAAAAAAGAAATGATAATGATAATTTTGTGCAGACAATTAATTGTGCAGTTTCCATAAATAATTGTAATTTCCATAACAAAATATATAAATATTATACATAATATGTGCTACAATGTGTTAAAGTTACAAGTCATTTATAGTTTTTTTATAATCAGTGGGATCCAAAGTATTTGCACTATTCTTCAATTTGTGGTTGGTACTTTAATTGCACTCTCAGCTAAATCGATGGTATTAAATGTGAATTTTTAATAGTTCTTTGCATTGCTGAAGTCTCGCGTCATTTTGTCCAGTAATGTTTAAGAAAATAAAATAAAAATGTTTAAATAAAAATTCTAATAATTTGATCACCCACTGTTTATTTCTAGTATTTATTCACTTACCGAACTACTCTCGGAAGCAAAAGTATCCGAACTTAGACTGACTAAGTACAGGATTCGACAAGGATTTATTTAACAAAACAGAATTAAGTATGCTTTTTTTATATAGGAATTTTTGCTAGTGCTCGGATACTTTTGCTGCTGATTATATACACATAATTAAAAGGACAGCCGTTTTTCTGTATTAACTAAACGCTGAACACTATTATTTAAACAAATATATTTTTTATTAATTTAAATTTCATTAATAGAAGATATTTAAAAAGTTTTATCGTTTTCTATCTTAAAAAACTTTAAATACGGTCAAAAAAAGGATTTTTCAGGTGTTCACAATTATAAGGACAGCTCCAATCTTAGTATTTTTTTCAATTATTTTTCTAATTAATATTTTTGGGGGTCTCTTTTTAGGGTGAAACAGTTAGACATTCTCTTTGATATATATATATATATATACACTGATAAAAAAAAAAAAAAAAAATCCCAACACCAGGAAGGAGCTGTGCTAGATAAACGAAATTTGGTAGGCGTGTTTATACATCAGAAAGATCACGTCGATTCAAATTTCGAAATACGCGCATAAGTGTGGCGCTAGTTGCGACACTATGAACATGCAAATGAGGTTTGCTTTAAATAAGCGCTGTAAGGTTCGTGATCGTTATTTACAGTTGAGATTTGACGTAGTGGGTTAATGTTAGTCAAGGATGCCTCTAAGAAGACGAAGAAGCCATTATCAACAGCTCACTGAGTTTGAACGAGCTCGTGTAGTAGGGCTACGAGAAGGTGAGTTTTCTTTCCGCGATATTGCAGAAAGACATGGCAGGAATGTATCCACTGTGCATGAGTGTTGGCAGCAGTGGTCAAGGGAAGCTACTGCCTCAAGAAGACCGGGTTCCGGGCGGCCACGTGGCACTACTGAGAGGGAAGACCGCCGTGTTCGGCGTATGGCTGTGGCTAATCGTACTGCGTCTGCATCTGAAATTCGAGCTGCAGTTGGCACCACAGTGACACAACGAACTGTTACAAATCGGTTACTTCAAGGACAGCTCCGAGCCAGACGCCCTGTAGCGTGCATTCCACTGACTCCAAACCACTGCCGTTTGCGACGTGAGTGGTGTCAAGCTAGAGCTCATTGGAGGACGGAGTGGAGATCTGTTGTGTTTTCTGATGAAAGCCGGTTCTGCCTTGGTCGCAGTGATAGCCGTCCCAACAAACACGGAGGTAATGGCCCACTTGTGGCTATGTTACCTTTGGCCATAAGCAACTTGTAGCGGCCCGCTATCGGTGGCCGTAACGGCAACGTAAAAAAAGTGTCACGCCGGCCTCAATACGGCCAAATTAAGTTTGGCCGTAAGTACAGTAAGCTGCCCGCCATCATGCCACTAATGGCTAACATAAATGAAAATTAGCCAAAACATGCCCATTATCATGCCATTAATGCTTAACATAAATGAAAGCTAGCCAGAACTTGCCCACCATCATGTCATTAATGGTCACGATAACTGAAAATTAGCCGAAAGATGCCCACCAACAGGCCACTAATGGTTGGCAAATATAAAAATTGGCCAACAGTTGCCCACCATCATGCCATTAACAATTAATATTAAAGAAAATTAACTGAAAGATGGCCACCACCAAGCCACTAGTGGTTGACAAATATGAAAATTGGCCGTAAGTTACCCGTTATCTAGCCACTAATGGTTGACAAATACGAAAACTGGCCGCAAGTTACCCGTTATCAAGCCACTAATGGCTGACAAATATGAAAATTGGCCGCACGTTACCCGTTATCAAGCAACTAGTGGCTGACAAATATGAAAACTGGCCGCAAGTTACCCGTTATCAAGCCAGTAATGGCTGACAAATATAAAAATTGGCCGCAAGTTACCCGTTATCAAGCCACTAATGGCTGACAAATATGAAAATTGGCCGCAAGTTACCCGTTATCAAGCCAGTAATGGCTGACAAATATGAAAATTGGTCGCAAGTTACCCATTATCAAGCCACTAATGGCTGACAAACATGAAAATTGGCCGCAAGTTACCCGTTATCAAGCCAGTAATGGCTGACAAATATGAAAATTGGCCGCAAGTTACCCGTTATCAAGCCAGTAATGGCTGACAAATATGAAAATTGACCGCAAGTTACCCGTTATCAAGCCACTAATGGCTGACAAACATGAAAATTGGCCGAAAGTTACCCGTTATCAAGCCACTAAGGGTTGACAAATATGAAAATTGGCCGAAAGGTCCCCCTCTATCATGCCGTTAACAGTTAACATTAATGCAAATTAGCTGAAAGTGGCCCGCCATCATATCATTAACAGCCATTATAAATAAAAACTAGCCGAAAGTTGCCCACCATCAAGCCACAAATGGTTAATATTAATAAAAATTGGCCAAAAGTTCCCAACAGTGTTACTAGCAATGGCCAAAGCTCAAATTATTCCACTGGAAAATTTGTTACCAGAATTATTCATCACTTAATTTTTTTGAAATTCCATTTTCACATTCAGAAAATTCACATCCATTAAATTAGTACTCATTTTCTGAAAATTTGTAACATTTTTCATTTTGTGTTTAAAAATGTGAAAATTTAACTGTTTGTTTTAGCTTTGAAATAAAATATTAAAAAATGAACTTACAAAACAGAGTACTAATTGTATGGATGTGAATTTTCTGAATGTGAAAACAGAATTCAATGAAATACATTATGTGAAGTGGTTCATTGTAGTTACAAATTTTCCTATAAAATAACTTTGTTTTTCTCTGCCCGTGAACATAAGTATTGTATAATCTTGAAGTTATATATGGATTTGTTTTCAGAATAGCCAAGTCTGCATTTCTGGCCAATTTTCAATCAGAACTATCAGTGGTGTATCAGTAAAAAATATGCTAAGAAAATGTGAGAAGCACTTCTGTAACATATAGAAAATTTCAATGTTTCACTCAACTACTGAGTATACTTTATTTTCAGAAAGCAAAAATTTAATATATATACAGGGTGGTGACATACCAAATTTTTTCTCCTGATTCTTGGGAAAGATTAGGGGAAAAAGGCTGATCTGTCACTATCCTGATATATACACATATATAATTTCTTTATATATTATACAAAACTAATTTTTGTATTATTCTTTATATATAATAATGTATTAAAGGAAATTTCTGATTGATATATATATATATATATTTAATATAAAGTATATTTTTACCAGCAATGGTGATATACAGGTATTTCAAGAATTCAGCCGAACGAAACAAATAATTTTTACATAGAAAAATACGCGGAGCACCATATATGCTCACAAGAAGGCATTTATTTGGCTGAAAGTGAATTGAGTAACACAAGCCATGGCACTGTTGATTGTCAGGGGCTGACCCACTACCTGGCAACCACGATCTCCCGATTTGTCCCCCTATCAATATCTTCCTATGGAATTCATAAAAGACCTTATGAACGACTCTGCTTAAGACTTTGTAGCACAAGTTGTTGAAATAGTACATATCTGTGACAGACCTGGACTGTTTGAAAGTGTTTGCCAATTCATGATATGCCATTGTGAAGCTTGTGTTGCTACCGATGGAAAGTATTTTGAGCACTTTTTGTAACATGCACACAGTGTTTCAATAAACTTGTTTTTTCTTTTAAATCCATATCTGCATTGATTTATATTGTATTGTTGTCTAATTAGTGCAGATACATGACATTTCTGCCAATATGTTTCTATGTAAAAATGATTTTTTTGACATGCCTGACCTACCCTTAAAGTTTCTTGGAACTCTTGAAACCTGCATACAAAAATTCCTCTTATTTGTTATTGATAAGCAGTAAACACAGTAACAATTTTTCTTCTCAAGTCATCATGTGACAAAACTAAATTCTGAATCTTGTTTTGTTGCTAAATTTTATTTACCATTAAGAAGAGTTTTTAAGGGAATAGTTGGCATAAATCCTTTTCATAAATTACTGTTAAATAAAAAAAAAAAAAAAAAAAAAAAAACACATTTTCTTTTAAATAACTCAATGTTAAAATATATCAAAAATTTTCAGACTATTTTATTTTATTGAATATTTCAAAAATGCAATTTTTAATTGTCTTGTTTCTACATTATTATAGTTTACAATATAAACTAAACATACATGGATATTATTTTGTGGATCCATTGATAAGTAAATAAATATTTTTGTTTGAATGCTGAAACTTAATGGAAAATTCTGGCATATTCAAACAATTTTTTTTTTTAATTTAACTTATCAATGAATTTACAAAATACAAAAATCTCTTTAGAATATATTGTTAAACTAAAATAATCTAAGATCTACAAGAAAAAAAAAAATAAATAAATAAAAACTAGTAAGCAAGTAACATTTTAAAAATCTTGAATAAGTTTTTTTTTTTCTTTACTTTTCAAAATAAAAATATATTTAATATTGCTGCATTTCAATGCATATGTGTGCAAAATTAACATTTCAAACACAGTAATTTATAAAAACTGATTACAATATCTGTGATACCCACCTTTAAGGCTGTACATCAGTCAAATTCCCTCCCTCTCTCTTTCTTCTCATTTTATTCAATGGGATTTTTGTTACTTCGTTTTATAAAAGTATCTCATTCAAAAATGAAATTTTTCGAATTCTGTTTCTTGAATATTACTCTTTGAACATGTCGTCTTTTATAGTAATTAAAAAAAAATAAATAAATATTTCATTTAGAGATCCAAACTTAGACTCCTAAATTTACTTATTGAAATAAAATATTTAAATTGATTTTTTCGAAAAATTACTCACTAAGCTAAAAGGTGACCTTTTCAAAGAGTAATATTTAAAAAAAAAAAAAATTCGAAAAAATTTATTTTTGAATGAGACATCCTTATGAAACGAAGCAACAAAAATCCCATTGGATAACATGGGAAGGGAGAAAGGGCTCTTTTAATAAATTAACAATGAAAAAAAATATTTTCAAATGCAGTCTATAGCACTTGCATAAATCTCATAGTTAAAATCCAGTGTTGATTGTAGCTCACAATAGAGAAGCTAGGTATCAAATCTTTATTATTAAAAAGAAAAAAGAAGCTTTACTGAACATGTTCTACTAAAATGTAAAATTTGAACACTGCATTAAGAAATGAAATTTTTACCACAATTTAATCATGTCACATCATATATATGCAAATATTTTTCTCATTTTTAATAAGCAAGAGTAAACTGAAATTAAGCTCGTAAATACTAAATCTAACTGAAATAAATGTAAGACTATAAATAATAAATAATGCAAAAATCCAAGAAGCTATAGCCAGATTCTTATGAAAAATGTTTGTAGAATTAAAAAAAAATAAAAAATCCAACAAAAGATTATATTTTATTAGTTTTTTAATATTTAAATCACTTTTTTCTATTTTAAATATTTTATTCTGATAGAACTATGCTTGAAAAATCATTTATTTGTTAACTTACTATTAATAATAACAAATTAAAGAGAAAGTTCTAAAGTCGAACAATTTAATACTAAAGGATATTTTCAATCATGCTACACGATTCTCGAAAAGAATTTTCATAAGTTTTTTTTTTTTTTTTTTTACATTAAGCATTAACTGACAATTTAAAATTTTAAACTAAAAGACTTAATACATTAATAACTTGAGACTTTAAATGATTTTCCCCCCAAAAAATTGCCTGAGTTTTTCCTGTTTTTACAATAAACTGTGAAACTCCCTGAACTTTCCAAGTTTTCATTAAAATTACAGGTACTGTAGCAACCCTGTCATTTTCTAAGTTAAAAAAAAAAAAACTAATTTAAGCTTTTTTTTTTTTTTTATGTGTGTGTGTGTAAACTTTGCTTTGTAACAAACAAAAACAAGTAACTTCAAAAAATTTCATTTATTTTTTGTATCATTTTTTCCCGCTTCGTTAACATGGCTGTTAACAAACGAGTAATTGACTTTTTCCAGATCTGATCCTCCTCACAGCAGCTAGAAAAAGAAAGAATAAAATAAATACTTATTTACATTAAAAAATCTTGACATGTGAAGCATGCAATCTGTAATTAAAATACAATGCTTTTATGAGCTTTAAATGATAGCTCAGTTTGTTCCCCTAATCCATTTCTTTTTTTACTCATATATTCTTCGCATAATCATTAAAAAAAAGTTTGTCAATATAAAGAAAACTATGGGATTCAAGAAAATTATATATATATACTGTAAAATACTGCTCAAGCTCCCCCTCAATCTTTCTTTGAAAGTCAGGATATATTCAGAGAGAGGACGGGTAAACAAAAAAATTGGCAAAAATATAGAAATTGACAAGTATTTTCTTGCTGAAATTAAACATGGTTAAACTACATTCAACTATCTGGAAAAGATAGATAAACTTTACTCACTTCCAATAATTTGTTTTTAAATAATTGCCGCTATTTTAGGAAGCTTATTACAGAGCCACCCCTATGACAGAAAATGTGAGACATGAGACACATAAGTGCTATTTTTTTTTCAAAATAGTATTGTTCAAAAATTCCAAGTCTCCAGATTTTTAACCCGTTAGTAGTCGCTAGTTGGTCGATTTGCCACCCATCCTTCAGTGTTGCCAGATTTCTTTATTCAATAGCCACCAAATATTTTTAAAAGTGGCAATTGATATACATAAAACGCAAATAAAATAGAAGAAATGTCGATCACATCACTTCTTAAAATTATTGGTGACAGTTAGATTGCAATTTCCAATTTTTCTCCCTCCATAGCATAAATGTAATTTTAAACATGCTTTATTAAATTCTAGAATTTAAAGAGGGAGATTTAAAATATTTTTAACTTATGTAAATAGATTCCAGTACTTATAAAGAAGTAGAATTGTTCAATATCTCTCACTTATAATTTTGTGATCCCCTCCCTTCTCATCCTAAAAATCTGATTAAATGCTCTGCAGAAGTCTTATGATTTCCAATCTTTCTCCATATGCAGCATAAATATCAATACCTTTTGGAAGCTTGCTTTATTAAACTTTAGAACCTATAAAAAGTAAAAGTGTTCAATATCACCCATTCATGTATTTTTTGTTGTTTCTTTGAATATATACCAGGGGTCAATCCAGGCAAAAATCGGGTCCCCTTTGCTGCCCCTTCACAAAATTCAAATCCATAAAAGAAGACCTTTCACAAAATTCAAATCTATAAAAGAGGACCCTTCACAAAATTCAAATTTATGAAATGAGCCCTTCACAAGATTTTGTTTTACAAAAGTAATCTTTTATAAAATGTTTCCATGTTTTCAGTATTATTTTTAATTAATTGATTCAATGAAACTATATTAATTTGATATTAAACATTATTTAGAATGACTTAAAATGTAATTTTTTTTTTTTTTTTTTTCACAAAAATAAATAAAAATTTCACAAAAAAGGGACCCAAAAATTAAAACCTGGATCGACCCCTGTATACAAGATTTTGCATCCATACATTTGATGATCTCATCCCACTTTGGTTTGAGGCACCAGTATTTTTGTAAATGTGTGGTTTCTTACTATAAACATTTAACTAGTCAAACAAAATTATGAACAAAAATTTTTATCTTGTGTGATACCAAGAATATTGCATAAACTCTTTAGCATACTTCATGTATTATTAAAATTTCATAATTACAATACTTTGATCATATCTATCCCCCATAGCAGAATACTTTTGAATGTTCTGCAACAAGTTTTCCCGGTGGTAAAAAATTTTGACAGGATTGTTCTATTTTTATTTATTAACTAGCCGCCTTCGGCGACCAGCTGGTTCGCGATCCCTGAAAAATCCGACTTTACGAAACTTCCGCTCGGTGGCGCCTGCGGCGCCTTTTTCCCGTTTCAGGTCTAATAACAGCTTATTGATATATCGTGAAAATCTGAAAATAGCTTATTGAAATCGCAGTAAATTTCCGTGCGGTAGCGCCTTCGGCGCCCTCTTCCCTTTTCAATATCTGAAACAGCCTGTTCGCTAACCATGTTATGATCTTTCAAATTTCTGACTTCAGCTAAGTCCCGCTCGGTGGCGCCTTATCCCCGTCTTAGAACTTACAACACCTTCCTCACTCATTAGAATTTGAAACATTGAAATTTTAAAATATAGCAGCGCCATCTGGCAGTAGAAATTTCTGTAATATATTGTTCAATTCCAAATCAACAAAGCTTTCAAATGATGTATTACTTATGAAAATATTTTAATTAGTAGCTGAGATACAAAAGAAAACCTAAACAGGAACCTTAAAACGTGTAAAAACTCGAATAATACTTTCGATAATATAAAAGAACTTTAAAATATCTTTCGAATGATGTATTAAAAATAATATAATCATAATTAGAATTTGAAATATTGAAATTTTAAAATATTTTAGCGCCATCTGGCGGTAGAAATTTCTGTAATCTACTGTTCAATTCCAAATCAACAAAGCTTTCAAATGATGTATTACTTATGAAATTATTTTAATTAGAAGCTGAGATATAAAAGAAAACCAAATACCTTGCCTTAAAATCTTAATATGCCAACCAATTTCAAATGCTGTAACTCTTTTTTTTTTTTTGCCTTTTTTCCCTCTCCCTCAAGCCCTCCCTAATAATCGTACTCTTTCATAAATATTCACAATCGAATTATCGGGCAAATACTGCTAAATATAAAAGAAGACAATCTTTTTCCAATAAATATGTCATTTTTTTAATTATTCATATATTTTCATGAAAATTGAACAGTAGCTTTATAATATGCTGTCCTGGCCGAATATTAATTCAAATGTAACGTGAATGAAAATTTGAAAAAAAATTAAAATTGCAATTTTTCCCCCCAGTGTAAAACACATGATATCTTAATTGATTACAACCATTTCCGTCACTTAAGAGTGAAACGACCAACACTTAGAGGGTTAATATGTGCACTTTTAATCACAAAAAAGTGCTGTTTTCGATAAATCCACCCTGCCCTTTTTTTAAAAAAATGTGAACACTATTTTAAGGATATTAAATTTTTTATTTTATATAGCTAGTCAGGGCTCGCGTTGGTGCACTATAGTGCTCCATTGATCCCAATTTTAATTAAAGGGATGCAAAATTTGTGAAATTGCGGGTCCCGAGGACCCGATTTCCCCCCCCCCCCCAAAATTATCCTTTATTCTAAATCAGTAAATTTTCTTTTATTTAATTTCATGTCATTTCAAAGCAATTTATTTTCCTGGGCTATTTAGCTCTAAATTTAGAAGAATGAGAGAAATAGTCTTGTTTCCTCCTTCAAAAGCAAAGGAATCGCCGAGCTGGATTATTAGTAGTATTAGGTTGCATCTGCTCCAGTTCTTAAACGATGACGTCACTTTTCTCCCTTTCCTTGCGCGTTCTGTCTGATGGAGCATGTGCAAAGTGACCAAACAAAAGCCGGCATCAGCATAAAGTAGAATAGTTTAGAGATGCAAATGTTTTTTTTTTTTTTTTGGGGGGGGGGGTGGGAATTGTTTGTTTATTTAGTTAGCAGAATCAATTTCATCAGAATATGTAATATTAGCAAATGTTATTTCTAAAAAAAAAAAAAAATAAATAAGTAAATAAATAAATGCTCTTTTGAATAAATTTCAAAATACAGTTAGTACCGATTATGTGGAATTCCACAATCCGGATTCCTTTCGCATTTTTTTTTTTTTTCTTCCCACGATTTTAAAAACATTTCGTATTTAAAGACAGAACTTACTTAACTAAAAATAAAAAAGGAGAGAATAGAAAGAAATAAAATTGTCCAAATGAACCAAGCCTTTTATTGGGTATTTCGAAAATCGGAAAATTAAGTATAAATTTATTTTTCTCTGGAAATGGTCAAAGGTGTTTCATGGTCTGGAAAATTTCCGGAACCCTGTGGTTTTGCAACCAACCACATAAAAGAATTCTACGATTTTATTTGGTGGTCTATTTCAGTGTTTTTTAATTTTTTGTTAAGACAGTTTTGCTTTTTAAAAGTAAACAAAAATAAAAACTTTTCTTTTAGCATTTTGCTCTGTTGATCCATTCACCAGTACATTTAGCGGCACCGATAATGTGGCAGCTGTGAGCGATGGTGCTGACGGAATGGCGGCAAAGCCATGCCGTGCGCTGACCCAGGCCAGTTTCTGAAACAAAATCTGCATGAAAGCCCGTAGTCAAGTCAACGATGTGCTTCAGAGTACCTGCATTTGGTCGCAACCAATGCTTACCTCCAACGAAAAATGAGAAAAACATAAAAATAATTTTCCATAAATTAATTGAAAGCCAAAAGGATGAATTTAGAATTTTGATCTCTGAGTAAATCTCCGCGTGGGCAGAGACCAATCAGAGTGAAGCACCAGGAGTTATGAAATAAAATAAAATAAATAAAATAAAAATAAAATAAAATAAAATAAATAAATAACTCCTTGAAAAACCTAATTGTAACAGTGAAACTGTTACGTGCGTTGACGAGACGGTCTGGATGGCGAAAAGGAATTAAGAGTTGAGCAGGGCGTCCAAAGGGGCACAGGAAACGCTAATAATAATCAGAGTCCCACTGAGGATGATGCAAGAGAAGAGGAAATATTCTCCAAACTTCCGAAGATGGGGGAGGGATGGAAATTGCGCTTCAATATTAAAGTGGGGGGGGGGGATTAAAGTGAAACAAACGACCAGCTTGCGTATAGTAGGGGGTAAATGAGAAGGCAGGACTGAAGATGCAAATTTTTGTTCGCTTATCGCCGCTTCTATTCCCAAATGGACTTATTTTTCAAAGCACTTTTCGTAAATAATATTTAGACGATATATTGGATAATTTTCAATTAAATGTGCATGTGTACTTGTTAACATATATGTATTATTGCAGTTATTTTTTATTTTCTGCTAGATTCAATAGAAATAAAAGGAACTGGAACTTTTCAGAACTACTGAGGAACTGTTTCAGAAACAAACTACTACTACTAAAAAGAAAAAGCTTATAAATGAAACTTAATACAAATTATTCTTGCATAATGATAGTGTTAAAATGGATATTAAATAATGCATCTAAAATATTAACTTTTATTTTATTATATAAGAGAAAGAAGAAAAAAAAAAAAATATCTAGTTAAATAACAGGTGCAAAAACGTAATTTTTTCTTTATATATGTTCTGTTATTAGTGAATTGTGTTTTATAATAAAAAAAAAAAAAAAAAAAAAAAAAAAAATCAATAAAAAATACTAAAATAAACCCAAAATCTGGAACATTCCAAAATTCCGAATAGTTCCGATCTTGCGGGTGTCGGATAATGGGTCTTATACTTTTTTTTTTTTTTTAAGTGTCTTTAAGAAGAAAATTACCTGGTAAATGTAAGTTTCTGTAATAAGAGATTTTTTTTTTTTTTTAGATTATTTTTATTAATCTTGTTCCAAGTCTATTGCTGTCGTCAAAATGATCATAATTTTTACTTTTTTAAAACTTCTTTCAATTTCATTAAATAATTTTCTTTGCGCTTTTTTATTAATTTTATTTAGTAATGCACTGTTTTAGCTACATGATCAAACACAAGTTTAACAGAATTAAGCGCTGACATCCTATGACAAAAAATAATTAAGATTTTTTTTTTTTTTAATGCAATATTTAAAATGCAAAAAAGAATTGTGAAAAACTTTTTGTGTTTGTGGAAAATATTAGCAGTTACAACCCCCCTCCCCCCCCCAAAAAAAAACGGGGGTTGGGGTAGGGGGGTGCTCCCTATTTTTTAAAACTTTACCCATATTTTTCTTCGTGATGAGGTTTTGGGACCCCACTTTTCAAACGGTCAGCACAAGCCCTGGCTAGTGTTAAATTTTAAATTTCTTTGTACATATTAAAAGAATTTTAATGATTTTAATTACTAAGTAAACTGACTTAAATTACTAATTATGACTGTACTAAGAATGAAGGGGTTATAAAACAAAATTTCTCATAATTTTAGGTTTTAGATATACGATAAGAATGACTTCTCAAGTCTCAAAAAAATTTTACAAGACTACTTATCTGCATATCCATAAGGCCACTGGAATTTTTTTTAAATTTTCTTTTAGCCACACTAAGATGCTGCCTGCGATCCATCATGAAATTTGGCGACTGCTAACATCCTGTATAAACAATATGAAAATTTCATTGCTTTAATTTATAGTTTGAAAAAGACAAAGGAAAAGGAAAAGATTACTGTACAAAAATGTAAAAAAAAAAAAAAAAAAGTACTGCTTACATTCTTTGCAAACAGAATTTAATTTAGTATGATAGGATTCATTTTAATATTTTCTTCCATATAAAGGCATGCAGTAACTGTAGTAAGTACAACACTTTGAATAAACACCATAAAATGCAATAAACTCACCTCAGTTAAATTGTGCGAGTATACTGCATTTTATGGTGTTTATTCAAAGTGTTGTACTTATTACTTTAAAATTAAGTTCTGCGGTGATTTCTTATAATGCAGTAACTGTATTTTATTCCCTAGCATCATTTACTATATTTATTCATTAAAATTACTTTGGTATAGTATAGGTATAGCTTTAACTTAGGAGCCCCTTGGCGACTTTTAAATCTTTATAATTTTGACGATTAAGTAAAATGGCTATTGCAATTGCGTAAGTAAACACCTTGGCAAGAAATGTCTGAGCTAATTTGGTGCCAAATTTAAAATTTCACAAAGGGGTTCTACACTGAAGCTATTCTGATTTCTCTAGCATGATTTTTCTCAATTTTATTTTAATTATAAAAAAGAAAGAAAAAAAATATGTTTGTGCATTCTTTCTTTCTTTTTGATATAAAAAGAAATATATATTCACTATTTATTTTTGACATCAATTTTTTAAAAATGATTTTAAAGTTAAAACAGGGTTTTTACTTAGTATTTTTTTTTAAAACAATTATCCAAATGTACTAAAAAATATGGCATTAACTAGATATTGTCCTTATTATCAGTGTGTCAATTTTTGACAAAATCTAATAATCCAGACAGATACAATGACAAATTTTCAGCTTTATATATTTAAAAAAAAAAAAAAATGTTTGCATATTCAATCAAGGTGTAATGCAATAAATGGTGACAATAGCAAAATTGTTGTCTAAAATAGTACGACCTGCCATACTAATAAGTTTAGATCACTCTCTAGCTTAATTACAGGGCTGTTCGGTTTTTCCATAGTGGAAAAAAAACTGGTTAAAACCGTCCTGGACAAAACAATTTTGTCTACTTTTGTCCACTATTAATTATTTGCAAGTAGTAAGTTAAAATTTATCTTTATTCTTTCCGTATATAAAAAAACAATTTTTTATTAATATGTTTGCATAATCAATTTGAATCTTTCAAAATAGACATGAAATCAGCAAAAATCACAATATTTCTTAAATAAATATACCTGTATTTTTCTAAAAGTGGATGCAAAAGTAATATTTTATATCTTCAACTTCAGTCCTCTCCCCCCCCCCCTTCCATCTACTGCTATCAACAACATTGTTATTTCTTCTCTCATAGTCACAAATACCTTTTAAAAATTAGTTATTAAGCATGAAGAAATTTAATGATTCACATACCTATCATGCAATTTTTTACTTTACAAAAATACATACGTATGGAAAGTATTGTAATCATGACAAAAATTTGACTTTGCAATGTTGGTGTATCTATATGTTTTGAGGTGACATGACTTACTTATGTGACATGTAGATATATTCACACCAGGACCCTTTTTTTTTTTTTTTTTAAGTTCAGCCCACCTGGGCCCACCCTCTAAAACCCGGGTTTTATCGTTTTTTTTTCAGAAAACTTTTAAATCTTTATTTCATTTTAAATGTTCTACCTGAATTGGTCCAGTTTTAAATGTGATCACAGGAAAAAACAAACCTAATTTAAAAGTCCAGTGATTCATAGCTATTTATTTTTAATATTATTTCATATACTAGTAATATGCAACTGCCATTAGATTTCTTTCAAATTATCAAAAACGCTGTTACACTTAATTATTACACACATTATTAAATATAATTTGTCAATTCAATATATACATTATACTTATTTAAGGTATTTAAGTAATGTTATTCGCATAAATAATCCTTTCTTTAAAAATTTAAATAATTACATGTATTTTATTAGGTAAAACATAAAAAATATCAGATATTGCTGAATGAAAATCGATATTCTTACTTTAGCACTAACAGAATATGCAAGCAAAGTGTGACGTCACTGACCATCTGTGGAACCAAGAAAAAGATTTCCTATGGTAATCGTCCATTGGATTTTTTGTAAAAAATTATTAAAAAATAAGGAAAATTATTTTCCGATTTTAATCCCCATATTCGGATGTAATTACAAATTAGTTATCATGCACAATGTGTTAGATTAAGTTATTTTGCTTTCAATTTGACAAAATTTTAATGTTAAATTATTTCAAAACTCTGTCATTCTTGGCATTTCTTGTATTTGGCGATCAAAAATGTAATACGAAAATCGAAAATATACATGCCAGATGTATATTTTCATAATATGTATTGTATGAAATATTGTTTCATATTATTCGTTGCTCTCTTAATACAAGTTATTAAAATAACCATGATTTTTGAAAGGAATTAAATATGTTCGCAAGATAATTTGGCGATTTTCTTTTTCCCGCCAAGGATGACAGATATCAAATCTATTCCGCTGCAACATATTACTATCTTATATCAGATACTTTATTTAGACATTCGAAAACAAATATGACTTCAAATTATGATAGAAAATTTATCATTTTCTTTTTAATTAGTATATTAGTTGGACATTTATTGTGTAAATATCACCCTTTGAAATGAAATGTTTATGTTTTCAATCGAATATGGAAGTTAGTCATTTTTTTTCTCAAGTTATGAAATTTTAAATTCAAATTTTATCAATTTTACAGCAAAAATAACTTAATCTAACATATGTACACGATAACTGACACATATCTATACCCAAATATGGGGATTAAAATTGGGAAATAATTTTCCTTCATTTTTAATCATTTTTTTACAAAAAATCTAGTAGGCGATTAAAATAGGAAATCTTTTTCTTGGCTTCACAGACGGTCAGTGACGTCATCACTTCGTTTGCGTATAGGAACACAAAAAATATTATATTACTGAATGAAAAATTTAGTCAGTACTGACTAATTTGCTGCTTTGTCAACTCCTAAACGACTGCGTAGCTTACTTCAAACTAATCCAAAAGTTGAGAAAAATCTCCCAATTGATGCAGAGGAAGCCGGTGCTGAATGCAAAGAGAAAAAAAAATAATGACCAAATCCAGGTGGGAATTTTGAATTTTTTGAAAATACCCACTTTATAAAATAGTGGGGTTTTTCAAGTGGGCCTGCCCGAAAAAACCCAGGCGGGTTTTTTGGGGCTAGACCCACTTGGGCGAACCCTGCTTTTAATTGCTTTTTCTATTGTGCATATTTGCACAAATTTTATTTATAGAGGCGATAATCGGGGTTATTTATAAACATGAAAATAAAGCTAGAATTTGTTCAGGTCTTTGAACCTTATATTAACATTAGCAGGCTTAACCTGATTCTCTGGTCATTGTTTTTAAATAAATTTTCAAAAAAAAAAAAAAAAAAAAAAGAAGAATTAATTAAACCTCATATTTTATTTTGTAAAATTTTTATTTTTTAACTCACTTATACTTATAAAGATACTTGATAGTTCAAGCAAATGCTAATTATTAAACTACTGTTATTTTAGAATTTTAATTTGTAAACCATAAAAAATACAAAAATATGCACAATACTTAATTCCAAATTACCAACCTCCAAAAGCAAAGCGAATTAATAACTTTTAGGTATGAATAATTGAAAGTTTATTATTTTAAAAGTTTCTGCATGTTTATTAAATTGATTTTATGATGTTTTAGGGGTAAAAATTGGGACCCTACACAAAATTAAAATCTCTAAAATGGGCCCCTTCACAAAATTCAAATCCTTAAAATGGGCCCCTGTCCTTCACAAAATTCAAATCTCTAAAATGGACCCCTTCACAAAATTCAGATTTATAAAAACAGCCCTTTCACAAAATTTTGTTTTATAAAAACAATAATTTTGTAAAAATTTTCCATGTTTCAGACATGGTACAAGCTTACAGAAAAAAGGGCTGAACTTTTCACGATCCCCCTCCCCCTCTCAAAAGTGGTATCAGGCAACTGACACAACATAAATTTTACAATAATAAAAATAATGATAAATAATAAAATAATGATAAATAATAAAAATAATGATAAATAATAAAAATACAATAATAAAATACATATATATACACACAATAAACAAAATCAGAACAATCAATCTTATATTATATATCATATTAATTATAATTAAAATAGTTTTAAGTGCTTAAAAACCAGGGTTGTAAAAAACCCGGGCTTTTTGGGGAAAATGGGGGAAAATAAAATTTCTTCTTTCTAAAAACTAATAATATGCAACACAAGTGTATATATAGTATGCTTATAACATTTATTATGCTTATTATTTAGCAAGCACTAAAAACATTATTTAATTAATTAATAAAATTAATTATTCTGCTTGAAATTTAGGGTTTTCCAAAGTATCGCTAGAAAACAGCTGTATTTGAATTTTAAGTATTAGAAAGAAACAGCAAAGCAGAGCAGTTTCTGGTCGGGATACAGAAATAAATTTAAAGAAAAATTACTACATATTTTATTATCATTAATTTAATTATTATAAATGCTTTTAATGTGTAATCTCCATTACAAGTTAAAAGTCATTAACAAAATTATATGTAATGTGCTACTAATCTAAAATACACAAAAGTAAGTTTTTGTTATTAGCTATTTTTATTGTTAGAGAAAGGGAGGCTTTTCTTTTTATCAATATTGTTTTTTTGTAATAATAAAATTACATTTTTAATTTATAACTTTGAGGAGTTTATTGTTAACTATTTTTATAATACACCTTTTCATTTAGATATCAAAAAGCAAAAAGAATGATATAAAATAAACAGAACTTAAATACGTACTCTCAAATCATTCTACTTTGTCCATCTGTTAAATTTAAATAAGAGTATCTGGATCAACTACTGAAATAATCTAAAATTGTTTTGCCTTTATTATTAGTATTTTTTTTTTTTTACAAATTCATACTTTTCCCCTCCTTTCCTTCAGTTTAACTTTTTCCATTTTGTTATTGCAATTAATACTTTTTTAGACAACATTTAAAATAGCATTTTTAAAGAAAAAATATTGGAAAGAGATAATTTTGAAAGAAAATATATTATAGAAAGAAATGAGAAAGGGGAATTGTAAAATTGAAATTTATCTAAGTTACTTTTATTTTGAAAAGTAAATAATAATAA
The DNA here is from genome assembly GCA_963930645.1 of Salticus scenicus. NCBI lineage: Eukaryota > Metazoa > Arthropoda > Arachnida > Araneae > Salticidae > Salticus > Salticus scenicus. The sequence continues at coordinate 563,382 of OZ005660.1, forward strand.
TAATAAACATAAATGACACAGCTTGCATTATAAAAGAAAGCTTAAATTAATTATTAATGTAACCATAACTAGAACTTTAACTCCTTCAACTCCGAAAAATCAAGTGGTTTAACTCCTTCAACTTCGAAAAATCAAATGGTCCTCTAAAGCAAGATTTTTGTCATTTTATGGAATTGTTAAATTTATTGCCTGCCAGTTCTGCAGCAGTTGAGCGCCTGTTTTCAACTTTTGGCTTTGGGCAAAACAAACTTCATAATAGGTTAGGCAATGACAAAACACGAAAACTAGTTAAGTGCCACCAGTTATTAAAAAGTAAAAGTGAAGAAGACTGGTAATTTGTAGAAAAGTTTGGATTTTTATGTAGTGTAAAAATGTTTTGTTCTTGTGTACTACTACCATTACAATAAAATGTTAAAAAATATTCATTTTTTTATAATTATTTCTCCATTTCCTTTATTATGGTGATAATATGGTGCAGGGGTGCAGAAAATGTTCAAACCTCGGAAAATTCCCCCCAAACACAGTATAAATTTCCCTCAATAATGCAAAAATCTACTTTGCTATACAAAGTCATTTGTTCTATGTAATAAATCTCTAAGAGAATAAGTATACAGTGTAACATAAAAATATCGCTGTTAGTGTATAAGCATTTCAAAGTAGCAAATTGTTATTTTTGATTTACATATTTATTTTCTCTCAAAAAAAATATTCAAAATTTCCCCAGTCAGTTTAAATTTCCCCCGAACCTCGTTCGGACATATTCTGCACCCCTGATATGGTGTTTCCTTTAATCCATCTGCTTTATTCTTTATTGAATTATAAAACATAAATGTGACTTATTTTTCATATTTAATTTCAGGAAATATATTTTTGTAAACGTTTAATACATTTTTAATACTTTGTACAGTTATTTTCTTTTTACAATTATATAACTAATTTTTTTCTTGGTCCATCGATTTCAAGTTAAAGAACACTTACTCACTTTTTATGAAAATAATAAATCTAATAAATATTGTATGATAGCCAAATAAATTTTGTACATGCATGTTTGTATGTAAACAAACACTTTACTGTTGCATTTTGGTGTTTAAAAAGTACTTACTATTACAAAATGCTATTTGATAAAAACCCATTTTTCCCCAAAAAACCCAGGGTTTTTTAAGTTAAAAAACCCACCCCGGCAGGGAAAATGGGTATCTACCCGGGCAGCAAATCTGACAACCCTGTTAAAAACAGACAAAATTATTACACATGTACTTGAAAATAAGTTTTTTTCTATAGAAGCATTGTTTGCTGGGGCAACTGATTAGCAAAGTAATGTAGTTCAACAGTATTTTCCTAATGAACTTGAAGTGCTATTTCTTTTTCATTTTCTCCAAATTTGAATTTCACATTTCTTGAAAGCCAATCGCATAGAAATTGCTAATAATATATTGCATAAATTCAGGCTAACCCCCTCCCCCCCCCCCCCTACTACATATGTCCAAAAAGTTTTAATGCAGATTTGCATTGATCCCAAGAATAATAATTTTCAAGCCTAAAAAGTAACATGTCTGATGTTTACAGTATTACTTTTAATGAGTGTCTATACTTGTTTAATAAAATGCTATTAACTTGCTATTAAACATTAGATAGAGTAACTGCTAAAATGCAAGGATGAGATAACAAAAATACAAAAAGGCTGAAACTGTATGCAAAGGAAAGATGTTGAAATGAAACTAGAATTTTAATGACAAAATTTATTATATTACAGTAATAAATATTTATTTTTATCTTCAATGTATAAAAAAGAACAAATGCACATAAAAAATTAAAAAAAGCTGATTTTTTTTTAAAGCTGAAAAGCTAAATGTACAAAAAAGCTGAAATCAGCTGAAAAATCTCATCCCTGAAAATTAAAGGTTTCTAGTGACAACTTTTTTTTTTCACAAAAATATTTTGATTTTCACAAAAATAAATAAAAATTTCACACAAAAGAAAAAATTGTTTTTCACAAAAATGGGCCCCAAAAATTAAAACCTGGATCAACCCCTGTGTTTGAAAGGGTTTTCAATATACACAGGGTGCGAAATTTTCACTTGCCAGCTCGCCATTGGCGAGTGGAATTTTTACTGTCTGTGGCGAGTAAAAATTTGCTCTAGTTATTGATCTTACTAGAATTCTTACACGATACGGTGACAGAAAACATTCTTTTTATATATTTAAATATGGCAAAATCTTGCCATCTTATAACCTCATATTTAACCTCCCCTTTTTAGATTCTCGGAGTGCCTAATCTGTGTATGCGCTGCCCGAGATCGCCCCAGCTTGGGGGGGGGGAATGCTTAGTGCATGCATGAAAGTTTTGTTTCCTTCGTCAGTTTCGTTTCTCCCACTGTTATTTCTCCAAGCAAAGTGAGAATACATGAGCAGAGAGCCTCTTTGCCCGTCGCTCACTATCCAAGAGAAGAGATATGCTAAAGTTTGCCTATGCGATATTATAACATGAAAATGAACTCGAGCCCCTTTAAAGATACTACCTATGTATATATTGTTGAATAATTATCAAAAAACAGTTTATATTTTCCAGTTTTTTACTGAATCGCCAATGATTTGTGCTTGTAATGATTTGTAAGCAACAATTTTATCGAAAAAGCTATTTCAAACGACAACAATAAACAAGTTATACACATCGACATTCCATCTGATTAAAAAAATAAAATGGACGAAAAAGACATTTCTTATTTAAAAAGTTAAATAAATAAATAGATAAATAAGGAAGCTTATTTTTTCACAATAAAAAGATTTTCACAGGATATTGTTTGACAAAAAATTTTTCTTCTTCTATTTTTTTTTTCTTTTTCTTAATGACTCTTTCAGGGTTGTAGTGATTTAAATCGCTGATTTAAATCAATTGATTTTTTCGAAAAAAAAAAAAAAAAAAAAAATCACTGATTTAAATCACATTTTTTAAATACCAAAGTTATTGGCTTTAATGGAATGAAATTGTTTATCTAACTTTAAAAAAATGAAATTTTTAATAATTTCTTATGTAAATTTAAAAAAAAGTTTGTAAAATATAACAAAATATTTCATTAGACGAACTAATATTTCTCATTTCTTAATTTTAGATTCATCTCTACTAAGCAACATTAACAAACACAAAAATAAATTATACCTTAACTTTTTTAAAATTATTTTTATACATATTATTATATATTTTAATTATTCATACAAGCACTGGTGTATAAATTGTAAATATTTAATTAGTATACAATTTATTAATTAATGTTATACACATATTCCAGTTCGCCTTTGCCCACCTTGCGGGTGATATTTCAAAAAGAAAATATTTCCTTGTTTATTTAGCTCTCATACCAGTTTATGTCATTTAACAATGTCTCATATGGTATTTTAAAAATGATAGCATATTTTACATTGTAGTGTTTAAAAAGCCCTGAAGGCTCCAAAAAGTTTTTAAATCATAATCTTTTAATTTAACAACATACAATCAGTTAAATATAGTTCGAGGCTGCTCTCACTGCTTGTTTAATTAATTTTACCCTCTAAATACAGGGGTCTGTCCAGACTTTTCACACAGGGTCATTGTGATATTGTGAAAATTTCTACACAATTTTGTAAATTCAAATTTAGTGTGAAAATAGAGTTCTTTACAAACTTTTCGGCTAGGGTCTTCTTTTGGTGAAATTGTGAAAAATGTAATTTTGCAAAATAAAATTACAATTAAGGTTTCATTTTGATACACTAAGTTATAAATTTAAAAATATGAAAAATAGATTAATAATTTTTAACCATTTATGTGTGTTATGTACTTCAAGAGTACAAAAATATGCTTTAAGTTCAGTATATATACATATATATATATATGATTTTTCTTTGTTTATTGCCTTTCTGCAATATCTAACATTATTAATGTATGTAATAATTTGTGAGCACATAATCATACGAATATGTAGTATATTTATAATTATATTAAACAAATTTCTGTTTATTATGATAAAATTTTTTGAAAGATGTTCTTAAGCTCATTGGAAACTTAAACCTAACCCGCAGGAAAAAAATTCAGTCAATTTGACCCAGAAGAAAAATAAATCAGTTAACCTGAACCAAACTTAATATGCAAGAGAAAAAAAATTTAGTCAACTAGACCTAAACCTGATTGCATGTGAGGCTTACCGATTTACTGAACCTGTTGCTGGACTGTTAATACAGATTTTCACTTAAAACGAAATTAATCACAAAGATAAAATAAAAGTTTAATTTAAAGTTAATTGAACTTCAAAAATTTAAAACAACATTTAATTATTGATTTATTAACATTTTTTTTATATATAATATAAAACTTAACTAAGATGTAAAGGACATAAATCAAGTAGGTTTTTACACGTGTAATTTTTATAAATTGTGAAATAAATTTTTATGATAGAAAGTAGTTGCTTAGGGTTTTTTTTACTATTACATGCATTATATGTATGTGTGTGTGTGTATAATATATAACCACACACATTAAAATAATAAAGTTAGACAAGTCTAAGCATATATATTAAAAAAAAAAAAAAAAGACGAAAGTATAAAGGAACTTGAATACTCACATGTGAAACTTCAGGAAGATTCTTTGCTTTCACTTTCCGACGACTGTTCAAAGACGACGACGCCACACAGACACAATCCGCCATTTTTACTTGTTTACTAGGAAGAGGAAGAATGACGGGGTGATATAAAATGATCTGCGCGTGCGCGAGATTAGTAGATCCGGTATCTTTAAGGGCATCGGCTCGTGGGCCGCTTCTTCTTAAATGATGCAAGGCCACAAGTGTCTCCCCCGAAACCGATCTCTAGTGGCTCTGAGCAAGGAAAAAGCATATTAGTTTCCCCCCACTGGCCCGTGATTAGTTAATCACCGGCTGCCGGAAGTTGAGGCGCGCTATTTAAAATATTGCACTGGCATGATACCAGTGGCCACAAGTCAGTTTGGCCAGAACGTTTACAGCTTGTGGCCAGAAGTCTTGTGTTTGTTGGGGTGTGTTGGTTAGAAGGAGGCCAGGTGAACGCCTGCTAGCGACCTGTCTGCGGCCTAGACACACAGGGCCTACTCCTGGAGTTATGGTTTGGGGAGCAATTTCGTATGACAGCAGGAGCACTCTAGTGGTTATCCCACGCACACTGACTGCAAATTTGTACGTCAGTCTAGTGATACAACTTTTTGTGCTACCATTCATGAACAGCATTCAAGGGGGTGTTTTCCAACAGGATAACGCTCGCCCTCATACCGCTGTTTTAACCCAACATGCTCTACAGAGTGTCGACATGTTGCCTTGGCCTGCTAGATCACCAGATCTTTCTCCAATCGAGCACGTATGGGACATCATTGAACGACAACTCCAGTGTCATCCACAACCAGCATTAACCGTCCCTGCATTGACCGCCCAAGTGCAACAGGCATGGAACTCCATCCCACAAACTGATATCCGACACCTGTACGACACAATGCATGCATGTTTGCATGCTTGCATTCAAAATTCTGGCGGTTACACCGGTTACTAATGTACCAACATTTCACATTTGAAATGGCTCTACTCGCCAATGGCTCTACCTGTGATCTCGAAACTTTAATCAATTAAATATGTTACCTAGACAAATGTATTGCTGAAATTTCATTACTGTACAATAATTTTTTCTTGGTGTTGGGTTTTTTTTTCCATCAGTGTATATATACATATTTTCTTTAATATTCAGTTTCAATGCCATTTCATACAGCATAGATGATATTCTGAATACATTTAAACTATTAAAATTGCTTTCTACCCGCATGCACTTTTCTAATATGATAAGTTAAGGCTTTTTTCAACTTTTAGGCCACGGGAAAGGCAACAATACAGACGTTTCTTTCTTCAAACTATTTCCTATTGCTCAAGAAGTAGAGCAAAAATGTAAGTCTTGTTGAAAAATATATTATTACCCCCCAAAATCTAACAAAAATCTGTGAATTCCAAGTTTAAAATTTGCGGATATTCTCTTGATGTTCAAAATAATAGAAAAAAAAAAACTAAATTCATTCTGCCTTCAGTTGAAACAGCTCCCCAGAGCACCATATATCCACCTTTAAAATGCCCGATTCATATCTGCCTTTAAAAAATCGGTTCTATCTTTCGCTATCTTCAGATCGTGCCAGTAACTGTTAAAACCATTTGGTTAATGAAGAATAAAATGTTTTTCATCCGAAAATGCAACATTTTACCATTTAATATTGTCTTTATTCAAATTTAACACAGACATTCTTTCCCCCATTAAATGCTTTTTGATTATTACAGGTTTTTTTTTCATTTTAACATATTATTATTTATCTTAAATATGCATAAACGTGGACCCCAACCTTTCTTTAAAAATTACGAGCAAATTCAGCAGCAGTCATTATGAGTAGAACAGTAAGAGGTATTATGAGTCTTCGATCTCTGTAAAAAAATTCTGATTTTTCATCAGATCTCTCTCTTATCGAACCAGCAATTCAACGTTCGATCACATTTCCTTCAGAAATTTTAGATCTTCGAATTTCATTAGAAATTCGGCGGATTGTAATTATCCTTCCACTTAAAAAACACATTTATCATTCTTCACTACGTGAACGTTCTTTTTTTCGTGGAATTATCAGTAATGTCCGTCCAAGAAAAATTGAAAGCTTATATATGAATTAATCTAGCCCAGTAGTTAACGATTTCGCATATCAACTGTAATTTATCCGCTTGTAAGTTAAATAAAACGAAAAAAATCTTGATTGTCCCTATATTTATGAACATCTAAAAACATGGAGAAAAAAATATTTCGCATTATTCTTTATTAATTTTGTTTCATATTAAAAAAATTATAGCAGTTTTGGTTTTTAGAATTCTAGATATATTAAGTGCACTTAGTATAATCTTGTTCACAATTATTTTTACATTAGTTATTTCAAAATATAAAGTGTCCTTATAAATATGAGAAGGAGTGTAGATATATATATATATATATATATATATATATGTGTTAGGTTTTCGAAAAATGAAATTCAACTAAAGAACGTCGTAGGTATACTACAATAAAGATATTCCTAGATTCACTAAAAAATTATATTTGTTTGCACTGCAGAATATATATTTAAAAACACAATATAGGAACTTAATTTACTGCTACGATAAGGTATGATATACGTTTGTCAAACATAATTTAAATAGCTGACAGAATCTGAAAATCCGTGTACTTCGAGACTTTACGCTTGAACTCTTCTTTAAAATGATAACAATTTCGTTTGAGTTAGATGTTAGACAAATTGTTCATAAATAGTTTTGGAGTGAAGAAATTTCATTAATCATATGCATCAAATAATTTATTTTTACCTCAAAATGCTTAAAATGCAGTTTATAAAGTTCACTTTAAATTGTTAGAATTTATTATTCAAGTATATTTAATATAATATTAGTTGTAATATTTGTTGTTCAATGTATTTAAAAGGATCATTTTTAAAATAATATATTTCATTTTTTTAATTCCGGTGTATATTAATAAGCCTCGAAAGTATGAAAATTTATCTTTTGTTGCAAATGAATTATTTTTGCAATAATAATTTGTAAAACTACCATGACAAAATTCTTCGTTTTATTATTATTATTATTATTATTTTTATTATTGTTGTTGTTGTTGTTGTTGTTGTTGTTGTAAGAAAAGTACTTGTTAGATTGTATTTATTAAGCAAACAAACGAAATAATTATATGTAACATGCAAAATCTTTCTGGTATTCTATTAAAATTCGGAGTTAAAATTACTGTTTCTTACTACTTATTCCATCGCTAGTAAATAAAAGCCCCACACAATTACAGTAAAGCATATTAGTTTTTCCATGAAAATTTCATAGATATATCAATAAGACATAGATTGATCATCGAGGAGAAAAATATGATTCCTTTTCATTTGGGGAGGAACGGCCTTTTTACCTCCTAATGACCGTCTTTTTCCGAGTGAATGCATGCGGGAATACACACGATAATTTATCAAATAAAATTTATGAATAATTAATTTACTAAAGGTGAATTAAAAACTCCAGATACAGATTAAATTAATTTTTCTTCCTTTTAATTTTTACTTTATCTATTAACTTAGTTAATATTTAAACATTTTTTATGTATTAAAACTCGCGGGCATTGCTTACGCTGCTGCTATTTATATTTAAAAGAATTTTAAAAATTTCATATTACATATTACATATTAATTAAAAAAAAAATCCCATCAAATATGAAAATATTATCAATTTCATAATATTAACAAAGCAACTTATTATAAAATTATATTTTTCACAAATTTGTGAAATATAATTTATTTAAGAAAACTTATCCCATTTCCTTTCGCATATTTATTAGAACAATTAAAAGCCACGCATTATTTTGGTTTTTTTTTCAAATTAATGAACAGTCGGTAACAAAATTGTCCGAACACTAGCAAAAATTTCTATGTAAAAAAAGTACACCTCATACGGTTTTGTTAAATAAATCCTTGTTGAATCCTGTTCTTAGTCGGTCTAAGAACATGATTCGATAAGGATATTTTCAACAAAACCGTATGAAGGGTACTTTTTTTACATAGGAATTTTTTCTAATGTTCGGACACTTTTGTTACCGACTGAACATTCTATTTTCTTACTATTGCCGAATGTCATACCTACTAATGGCTGGGGCCAAAAGGTTTTTGTCAAATGTCTTTGTACGAAAACATAAGATGATAAATCTATATAAATTGCTATATCTATGGAAAATTCTCGTTTCCAGTCGAATAGCTTATATGAAATGACATCCTTTCTAACAACAATAACACTTCATCTGGGAGATATTATGAAAGTGACGTCATTTTAACTTATGAAAATTACTTTAACTTTAATTATCTTATGGCATAACGTTATTTACACGTATTCATTGTAAAATGTTTAAATTGTAAGCATGAAATTTGGACAAGAATGTACAGTTTAGAATGTTTTTAAATTATTTAAACCTTTTTATTTCGAATTTTAAAAAATATCTACTTTGTGCGAATATATACATTATGTAGCCTATACTTCAAATTTAAAATTTCTAACTGCATTGTTACTTTAGAAATCAGACAAAATTATAATTTTGGCGGGGGTTTTTTGTCATCCTCTTTCAGTGCAAATGCTACAGAAATATCAAACACCCACAGTATTTCAACCTTGGAAATAACCAGTAACTGTTTAAAGTTTGATTCAAATCGATTCAGTGATATGAAAGGAGACGTAAGACATTCCCTCATACATACAATGACATTTATTCAAATTAAGATATGATTTATTATACATTTATATGATTTATCAGCTTAAAAATTATTTCTATTTTGGTTTAAAAAGAATAAAATTAAAATTAGTGATTAAGCATTTTGTTAAAATAATTACAAAATTATCCACATTATACCCAGATTAATTTTAATAGTAATCGATCTAATACCGTGACATATTTTAGAGTATAATATATACTTTATTGAAATAATGAGGTATATTTATGTCTGAAATAATTTAAATAGTTGGCAAATTCTCAAATTTATTAAGTTAACTTCCAGACTTTACGCTTGGAGTACTCTTTAAAATTAATTTGAGATAGTGTGTCAAAGAACTAGTTAAAAAAATGTTTTAAACAGAACTTTCATTAATCATACTCAAGCAAAGTACTTTACTTAACGATTTTGGAATTGTAGGAATTAAAAACATTCAACATTACATATTAAATTACAGTTTATTATCCAGTGACATTTTCCAAAAACTTAAAACATGTGTCTGCGTTAAATTTTTGAAGTGTAGAACTAAAACTAATGATTGATTATTTGTCTGAAATATATCTTAGTTTATCTGCATTAAAAGTGCACTAACATTCACTATAAAAATTATCGATTGAATCTTATGATGTAGACTAGAACATATAAAAATCAGTTTTACTTATTATTATAAGAAGATATGATAGCTATATGTCTGATATAATTTTAACATCTGACAGAATCTAGTTAATAGTCCCTGAAATTTCAGTCTTCACGGTGAAATTTCACTTTAAGATTATGATTCTTTCATTTGAGATAGAACATCAAAAAACTAGTTTAAAACTAGTTAAAAACTAGTTTTAGAAAAAATGACCTTTCAGTAATTACTCTTCAAACTTCTTACATTTACCTGACAAATTTTAGAACGTCATTTCCTTTGCATGCTTTCAACTGCTAGAATTTAATTCAAGAATGTATTCTGAATTATATGTAATTATAAGTTTGTATATTAATAAGTTTGTATTATGTTTGGCTTAAAAAATTATTTGTGTGGGGCTTAAAGGAAAGAAAGTAGAATTCGTGGACTAATTATTAAAAAAAAAAAAAAAAAATCCCAGATTATTTGTGTTAAATATGTACCTATATGTATTAAATTATATATATATATATATATATATATCGATGTAATGCGATACCAAATGATAGAACTTTATTTGTGAACTTTATTATATTAAAATAACATACAAATATGCATACCTGGGATATGTAAAGTTAAAAATATCATCTGTATTCATCATGCCTGCGGGAAAATGATATTCCAAAACTAAACAATAAATTGACGATGCCACAAGACAGTTTTCAATCAAACTTCAAAAATGGTGTTCTGATACACGAAAGTGCATGTAAGCACAAAATTTCAGGTGTAAGGATACACGAGTAGTGGTGTTTAATGCAATATAAATGTAGTTTACACCATTTAAAATGTATTTAAACGCTAGATTCGGTGTTAAAACGAAATTCGGTGTTTGTTTACCCAATTTTAGGGTATTTTAACACCAATTTTGGAGCGACATTATTCCATAATTTTTAAAGTGCATTTTCAGTCGAGACAAACTGTCAGCTGCAACATTCTGAACCCCTTTACAGTAAGTAATAATGTGTCTCCACATTTGTAAAAATAAAGCCCATCTTGTTAATCTGGCTTTTTTCGGTGTGATCTCTAATAGAAATTCTAGTGGATTATGATCTCATAATATTTCCACTTTGTCGTCTATAATCCATTCATCAAATTTGTTGAGTCGAAATAAAATGGCCCACACTTTTTTTTTTCTATAGTCGACCATTTCTGTTGTCTTAATATAAGTTTCTGACATACAAAGGCTATCGGTTTCCAATTATTTCCAACACCAAACAGCAATATTCGACGCATCATCATGTAATTGAACTGGTTTGCTAATATCTGGCGTTGAAAAGGATGTCCCTTAGCATAAGGCTTGTTTTAATTGTTAAAAGGACTTTTGATGATGTCCTTCCATAAAATTTTATGAGTTGGTGCACCTTTTCTTGTTAGTTCCGTTAGTGGTACTGCTGTTTGTGCAAAGTCTGGTATGAAAGACCGGTAGAAGTTCATTAAGCCTAATATTCTTGGGACATCTTTTTTCATAGTAGGTGGTTGTTATTTAGCTATTGCCTTTATTTTTTCTTCAACTGGTCCGTGACTACAACTTCCAATTATGTGTCCTAAATACTTTAAAGTTTTAGCAGCAAATCTACATTGCGTATGTTTCACTGATAACTCTACATTTCCTAACTCAGATAGGACTTTATCTAGGTGCATTAAAAACTCTTTTAATTCTTGCGAGTTAATTATAATATCATCTATATGAACTTGAGCATAGATTTTGTGATCTTTTAGTACTATATTTATCTCTCGCCGAAACGTTGCTGCTGTTCCTACTAATCCAAATGGCATTACTTTCCACCGGTGAGTAACATTGTGAGTTGTGCACGTTGTGAGTGTTTTACTGCTTTCTTCCAATGATATCTGCCTGTATCCTCTGAGTAAATCTAAACTAGTCAACCAGTTTGCTGCTCCGGCTACATATATCAGTCCATCCATGTCTTTAATCGGAAATGGAGTAGGTTTCGTTGCTGTGTTCAGCGCTCTATAGTCTACACATAATCGTACTGCAGAATCCTTTTCAGCAACACATACTACTGGGTATGCGATCTCTGCTACTGATCGTTCAATCAATTCAAACTCTAGCAATTAGTTTATTTGGCGGTCAATTTCTTTACGGTAAACAACTGGTACTGATATCTACGTGGTTGCTTACGAATTACTCCTGGTATAAGTTCAATCAGATGCTTTCCCACTTTCGCAGTTTTCATAGATATTGCAAATATTTGTCTGTGTTTACATACTGGATCTTTCAACTCTCAGATCTGATCTATAGTCAACCATTCCGGCTTGATTGTGTTTATTGCTTTCTGAAATTCCTCATCCTCCTGATCAAGTATTGCAGTTTCTTCTACGTTTCCAAATTCTGCATCGTCTTCTATTAGATTTACTGCAGACACTTTTGCTAAATATGGACGTAATTTATTCTGGTGTACGACTTTGAGTGTACCAACTGTCAATTCCACTACAAATAAATGAGGACGTCTTTTTTCACTATTTTCCCCGGACCTTGCCATCTTTGATACAGTTTGTTTTGCGAATCAGGTATTAGCAAAATTACTCTATCTGTTACTAAAAATTGTCTATAGGACGACTTTAGATTATAGTAATGTGCCATTCTCTCTTGTTGAATTTGTGTTTTGAGATTTGCTTTTTGCGCTACTTGTTCAAGTTTCTTCTTCAGTTCTTGTAAAAAATGTTGCTTAGGTTTAGTGTCTAGTTGTAAACCTTTGTTTTCTCCTGTCCAGGAATCCTTTAAAATAGATAAACGTCCTGTAGGTGCTCGGCCGTACAGAAGTTGAAATGGGGTCACTCCATTAGTACTGTTCAGTATCTTCCAGTATGCCCATAATATGAAAGGTACAGTCGGTAACAAAAGTCTCCGAACACTGGCAAAAATTCCTATGTAAAAAAAGTACACTTCATACGGTTTTGTTAAATAAATCTTTATCGAATCATGTTCTTAGACTGACTAAGAACATGATTCGACAAGAATTTATTTAACAAAACCGTATGAAGTGTACTATTTTTACATAGGAATTTTTTCTAGTGTTCGGACACTTTTGTTACCGACTGTATATAGAGATGACACTTTCTTCCTTGTTCTTTGATAGTGTGGTGTAGCATATACTTCATATTCTTATTAAATCTTTCTACCAATTCATTAAATTGGGGATGAGATGGAGTTGAGAATCTTGGACTCGATCCTATTATCTTATAAAATTCTTGCGTCAATTTTCACTTGAAGCATGTCCCGTTATCGTACTCAATCACATTTGGTATACAAGTTTTAGAGAAAATTTATAATAATGCTTTACAAAACCCTTTTGCTCTGAGATTCCTGGATGGTATTGCTTCTGCCCATCTTGCATTTTTATCTACGAGGCACAAAATATATTTATGTCCTTTGGAACTCGCTGGCTCAGTTGGTCCTATAATATCAATATTTACTACTTGGAATGGTAACCCTGGTCTAACTAGTGGAGTAATTGGTGGTCTATTCTTTGTTTTTATAGGTTTTCGTAACTGACATTCCGTTCATGTTCCACAATATTTTCGTACGTCTTTCATATCGGGCCAATAAAATGAAAAACAAATTCTCTCTGTTGTCTTTCTAGCTCCTAGATGACTTCCAAAAACTGAATTATGGGTTAACTTTAAGACTTCTTTCCTTGGACATTTTGGTAGGATTAACTGTCTTATGTGTCCGCCCACCACCTTACATCTTGTGAAATGTAGAAATTACTTTTTTCTGTTTAGCTAATTGCAATAACTTCCACAATTCTAGACATTATTTTTGCTCCTTTGCAAACTGACCGGACAGAAACCCTTCTGGTTCCTCCTCAGAGTCTTCTTCTGGGAAAATTTTTTCATCCAGTCTATCCCCGACCTTCCGTTTCCCGAATCAGAAGGAGTTTCACTTTCTTCCTTCTCTTTTTCTTATTTACCACTCTTCCATGTCCCCCATGGCATCCAACTACATCCGTTTCTTCTGATTCCGTCTCACCTATTAATTTTTCATGAATGACAGATGGAATTAGTATCTCTTCTGGCAAACCGTCAGATACAGCAACACCACACTTGTGTGTGTATCACATTAGTAGATCCTCCCACTGGTACTGCTAATGGGATTTGCACTAGGTCACACTGTACTGGTGGACCAAAAACACCTTTCAAGAAAATTGTTCTTCCTTTGCTTAAGGGTATATTTCTAACTTTATCTTTTCTGACCACAGTAAGTTCAGTTCCTAATCTATTACTGCCTCCACAATTTTTCCATGTATACTAATCAAGGTTTGGTTTAATATACACCATCTGTCCTTTTCCTTGTTTCTATCTGGTACATATCTTAAATTTTCTACTTTTGCCATGACAATTCCTTGCTTATAACACTGGTATCTGGACTCAGTGAACTGTTCACCCTGGCCACCGTTTCCGCTTCTGATCGTGACGTAAAATGTTTCACTCGCCATCTCGGGCAATCCTTTTAAAATTATTCCGTGATCCACAAAAGAAGCATTCAAACTTCTTACTATCTAATTTTAGTCCTTTCCCCTATATCCATTTCGGTTCCAATTTCTTTTTATATGTCGGCTGCGATCCTTTTGTTATTCCCTCAGCCTCATGTGATTTTTGATTATCATAATACATATATCTATCAGTAACCCTTGATTTATATGATTTTCCTTTCGCTGAGTAAAATAAATCACGTTCCTTTGCCAACTCTCTATATCTAAGCCAACCGTCACCTTGTTTTATATTTATGTGTGTTGCTGTTTCATGGTCCAGAGTTCCCATAAGACTATTCGATATTATTAGTTCTTTCAATGTTTCTAAGTTTTTCACGTTCCTCAATTTACAATGATATTCCCACAGCGAAATTAATCTAGTTGTAAACTGAATAAATTTTTTTTTAATTCCTTCTTCTTGCTTTCTTGAAATTTTTTAAACATGTTTGTGCCGAAGGTTAATATTCTCTTAATATGATTTCCTTTAAGTGTTTGTTTTCTCCGTACCTTTCTCCTTGTACGTATATTAACAGCTGAGCACTTCTTTCGCCCAGTAAACATAATAATATTTGAACTTTTGCTTCATGAGGTACATTTAAAATAGAAAGTGCCTTCTCTAGACCAGGGGTGGCCAGCCCGCGGGCCGCATGCGGCCCTCCGTGTAGTTTCGTGCGGCCCGCGAGGAGTCTAACGATACTTAAATTTTGGCAAATTTGGTTAAAAGTTTAATAATTAATAAATCCTTTCTCACTTTTCGCAGTAAAAATACCTTTCAACGATCATGGTAGCTAAATCACACTGTTGTAACGAAATTAAACCCAGTATTTGTTCATTTTATTATACTTCTTAATGTATAGTCATAATTTTTTCCCGATTATGTTGTTAATTTATGAATGAAAAAAAAAAAAAAAAAAAAAAAAAATGTATTCTGCTCCGAATCTTCACCCTGCCCTTCCCCCGAAAAAAGTATATACTTTCACTGCCATAAAAATTTGCGCACCAAGAAAGGGTTGTCAGAATGAAACAAAATTTTACATATGTAAGTTCAATGTTGATATAAGTAAATGATTATAAAATCAAAGCGAAATAATCATTTATTACAGGAAAAATTACAAAAGAAGGGAGGTTTTAGTACCCTGTTGGGCCACCTCTAGCGTGAATTCACGATGCGATACGGGCAAGCATTGTGGCCTACAAGTCCCGTATGATGTCCTGTGGCATCTCGTTCCACATTTGTTTTAAATGTGCCTCTACCTCGTCCAAACTCGTAGGCTGCCAAATTTGCCGTCCCAGATGATCCCAGATATGCTCAATTGGTAACAAATCTGATATCGAACAGGCCAGAGAAGGGTGTATTAGGACGGAAGCAGTCCTGAGACACCCTTGCTGTGTGTGGCTGTGCATATTGTCTTGTTGAAAAATGGCTCCTGAGAGCCCTGTCATAAGTGACAACCCTTATGGCTGAAGTATGTTACGAACGTACCGCTGGTCTGTCATGGTGCCGTGGATCAATATTAGGGATGACCGTGTATCGAATGCAATGTCATCCCCTACCAATACCATCACATCAGCTGTGGGTGAAGTATGCAGCTGTAAAGCTAAGGCAGGATTGAGGCGTTTACCATGATGCCTCCATACACATGCATGTTTGTCATCACTGCCCAAATTGAATCTGGATTCGTCGCTGAAGACGACCTGGTTCCATCCGGTTACAATCCACCCGTCAAGCGCGACACGACACAACTCCAAACAGAGGATAGAAGGGTATTATTGGCAACATACGTAATGGGCGTCGCGATAGTAAATGCCTTTCAGCCAGGGACCTTGTAATGGTACGTACAGACACAATGACAGATCATATAGGAATAGGTGTTGCATATGTCCGGATATCGGACAACGAGACAGTTGGCGCTATATGTACGTTTCGTATGATATGACGATTTTTTCGATTATTGATCTGTCTAGCACGTCCTGAGCCTAATCGCCGTGTAAGCTGCCTCTCTTTTGTCCACTAGTCACAACACCTCCTCACAGTAAAATCAGAACGGCCTGGGTGGCTGGCTACTCACCAAGCTGATCACCCGCATTCCATCACACCGTTGATTCTTCCCTTCTCGGACTCTGACAGCTGTTCGTATTGTCTTCGATGGCGGCGTGACGGCATCTCTATTTAAAAAGTGTCCCTCTGCAACAGATTATGCACATCAAGCAATCTCTGCTTACCTGTTTTATACTCCAAGAAAAACGAACTTCAACGCCCTCTGGTGGCATTACACAATGCGCAATCATGCTGTATTTCTAATCATTTGCATATCTGCCTGGCACGTACCTTCATGCCATGTTTCATTACGGTCCAATAATTATTTCTTGGTGCGCAAATTTTTATGGCAATGAGTGTACATGCATGATTCATATACTTACGAACATATAAACACATCAACATATATACATACGATGCGGCCCGCCTGAATAAAAAAGATTTCCAATGCGGCCCACCTAGTGTTTTGGGTTGGACAGGCCTGCTCTAGACTATTAAAAAAAAATAATCCCAACCTTCGGTATTGGCAGGTATTTTTACTGCTACTAATGTAATATTTTCCCCTTATTCTTCAATTAATTTTGAGCTTTCTCTAAATGCAACATTATCATCATCGAGACATTGATTTTCAATAGAGTTTGAACGCTGTAATCTTAATTTTTCTAACTCTATTCTTTTTCAGTTTCTAAACGGAATTTTCCTTCTTCTGCTTCTATCCGTAATTTCTTTTCAACCATTTATCTTTATATCTGTAATTTATTTTCCTCCATTATCTTTTTCTCTTTCTATCTTCTTTCTTCTTTCTCCCTTTATTTTCTTCTTTCTGCTGCTGCCTTTCCCTTTCTTCTCTCTCCTTCCTATCATCGATGATAATCCGAAGCATCTGTTAAACAGTTTCTTCATCATATTCTTCACTGTTCAAGAAAATTTTCCTAAGCTCTATTAATTTTCCCCCTTGCGGTAGTTCTTCGCCAAGATTTTCGATTACTAACGCCAAATCCTTGTCATTTCCCTTCATTAAGTATGACATCGTTGCTTTAGTAACCATTTAATCTGGATTTTTATGTAATAATTTTATATATTCTTATTATTTTCTATTCTTTCAATTTTCGAATGATTTTAATTAAATTAATATACGCTGATATACATTTTAAACCACATTTATTACAATAACTACTATAAGCCTTGTTTATAATCTTCGTATTTAACTTAAGTTTATTTTTCAACACGAAGTATTATATTCATTCATTTGCATAACATTTATATTGGAGCCTGTAAATATATAATCATAACAATGATAATACGTGGGTTTTAAATTTCATTTACCTTAATTTTCTTTTTCATAAATTCTACAAACTTTAATTCGTAAGGGAGTGTGGGGATGAATGGCACATTTTTCATGTTTTTATTGATAACGTCGGCCATATGTAATTCAGAATTTTGCAATACTGCTCATAAGTACACTTCAGTAATCAGTTACATATAAACATACTAACTTTAATAAAAAGTTATAAATTTTAATTAATAATAATTTTTTTACACGCATGTGCATTGTCCCATTCATCCCCACCTATAAGGACAAATGGGACAGGAGTGGAGTTAACAAAGAAAAGGAAAAAAATGGAAGTTAAATAATTTTTTTTAAGTTAAATTGGTTTATGTGATTTTATTAAGTTAATTACTTTCTGCTTTGTTTAAATAAACTCGATTCTAACATTAAATTCACATATGAAGCAGGAAATCAATTATTTAAACGCCAAAATTTCCTTTTATAACAATAGAGTAGACACCACCGTATACCGTAAACCAATGAGCCGTACTGAAACTGTACATAATAATAGGAAAGCCCCTTACCGTTACAAAATCAGCGCTATCCAATCTTATATCATTGATGCAATTTTTATTTTCACTTAACCCAAGGACCTTGAAAAATAATTAGAGTTTATTAAATAGCTCACCAAAAATGCCGGATATACTATTAACCTTGTTAATAAATTATATAGAAAGCGCATCAAAGCCCTTAATTAAATTCCCAATTATCAACCGTAGTGTCTCTGTTAAAATTAAAAATATTGCTGCAAAATATAAGTTTAACATAACTATCAAACCTAACTCCAATATCTTATTAGAAACAACAAATATCCTGTTCCCTCTCTTCCTACCGCCGGAATAAATAAAATCCCATGCATCAATAGTAAATGAAACAAGGTTGTTAGATTGACATATCCAAGAGAAATATTAAAAGGCACGTATTAAAGAACACAACCACGATATTAAATTAGAAAAAATAACCACTGCTCTAACCAAAAATTACTATGTAAAAGATATTAATGTAAGTTTTTTTTTTTTTTTTTTTTTTTTTTTAAGAAAGAAAAAGAAAAACTGGAGAATTGCCAATTACAACAATCATAACTATGCTACATTTCGTGAAACGGTAGGAACCTTTTAACAATTCTAATACCTGCAACTACAGGAATTGAACGAATATGGTGCCACCTAATAAGAGGAGAAGCCCGGCAGGCAAGACATCCAGTACACAAACATCAGTCGTCATCGTCGAATGTGCTGTCGGTGACGGCAGGCTGCCCTACCGTAAGTACTACGGCGAAGTGCTAGAACCAAGTAAGTTTTTCCTTCTTTTAAGTATTTGAAATATTAGACGCTTTAAGTTTATATATTTTAGTGAATTAGTTAAAACTAGGCGCAATTAGAAATCATATGTTGGATAATTTGCTCACATATGTGTGATACATACAAGAGGCTGCCTTACCGAAAGTACTACGGCCAAGTACTAGAACGAAGTAAGTTTTTCTATCTTTTAAGTATTTGAAATATTAGCCGCTTTAAGTTTATATGTTTTAGTAAATTAGTTAAAATTAAGCAATTAGAAATCATATGTTTGATAATTTGCTCACATATGTCTGATACATACAAGAAACGTTTCGTTTTCAATTCACCATACCTTGCTCACTCCAAAGGACTAAGCAGAAAAACGTTTCAGAACGCAATTCACAGTCATGTCGTGTAGAATTATTGGTTAAGGGACTTAGCACCTTTCATCTGGCACCACTGAATGTTTCATATAAAAGCTTATATTTCAATTTAATTTTTATAAATTAAACAATATTACGTTTGTTAAATGAAATATAGATTCAGGCAACATTTTTTGTGGGTTATGATATACTTTTTACTGATATGAAATTTTTAAATTGCGTTTTCTCAGTTTGCTTTTTTTTCATAAATTCATAAGCTTCAAAATGCTAAAACTTTTACAGATATTTAAGATAAAAACTTCATTTATTTATTTATTATTATTATTATTATTTTACGTTTAATCAAACGTACTAGAATTATGGATGGTTTTAACAATATCTTTTAAACGAAAGTATAAGAAATAAAAATATGTTTCTTTCTTTCTTTCTTTCTTTTTCTATTTTTTTTTTTTTTTTTTTTTTTTTTACACTTTTTAGTATATTTTTTTCTCTCAAAAACTAATTAATATATTTCACAGTCCATCCATAATTTTTTAAAGTAGGTTCTATTAAAAATCCCCCAAAAAAAATATTAAGTCTTTTCAAATATCAGTAGGAATTGTAGCATTTTGAAGATCATGAATTCAGGAAAAATTGCAAACTTTGAAAACTCAATTTAAGGATTTCAAATGTTTGAATAAACATCTATCAAAAACCATAAGAATTGTTGCCTGAATATATATGCTGATGAACAAACTTAATATAATTCCATTTATAAATGTTAGAGGGAAATATAAGCTTTTATATGAAACCTTCAGTGGTAACATGCGAAATGTGCCAAGTTCCCTTAAGAAGAAATTAAAGTTGCTAAATTCAATGTTGATGACCATGGTGTAGACCTCTCCGCCGAAGATGAAAACTGTGGTGATAATATCTGTCTCTATTAGGATTCCTAAATATACGAGCAATCGCACTCGACAATTTTAGGTTGATTTCTTTAAAAATTGACCTATTTTACCTTATAGTCGTCTCATGTTACTCAATGAGTCAGTAGATTATCAAACGGTGGCATCTATTTTGGTCATGATGCGTTGCTTTTGAATTACTTATATTTATTTATTTATTTATTTTGTAATTTTAGCTTAACAAAGTATGATATGACAGTTTGATTAACAATAATTCCTCCAATCACTCCGGAAAGGTCATAAAATGCTTAAATTTCTCAGAGATCCTACGAGATGAAGAGCATAGCTGCCATAAATGAGCCAAGCGGGAAAGCTGGCATCTTTCGTGATAAAAAGATGTCAACTAATGCATCAGTCTGTTAGGGATAATAGTCTCTGTTAAATGGTTTATTCAGTCGCATAAAACATAAGACAAAAATTAATAAATATTACTAAGTGATCACGTATACGGGAAACCAATAGGTCTGTCTGGTGATTCCTAAGTCCCACCCTAAACCTCACACTTCTGGATGTATTTACATTATACTATATTCATGCTTACTTTTTTGCCATTGTCAGTTAATTTGCTTGTTTTGTTACGCTTATAATTGTGTGGATTTTTTTGTCGTAACTTTTTCTACATATTTGACTTTTTGAATGTATTCATTACTTTTAAAACACAGCTTTACATTTTGTTTAGTTTAAAAAGGTAGTTTGTAAAATATAAAGATCGTGGTAATAAAATTTGTATAAAGTGAATCATTTTTATCTAGAGTGCGTAATTTTAGTAAAATGTGTCTTATACCGAAGGAAAAAAAGTCTGTTACTTAAAAAAATGTATGACTGAACATTAAATTTTCTGAATATGTTAAAGTTTTTTGAAATATTGCATGAATAAATAAAGGAACCGATATATTAAGTATATGAGAACTAGAATATTTAGGTACCAACACATATAAAGTATTTTATTTCAATGTACATCATATTTTTATTTATTTATTTATTTATTTTTTATTATTTATTTTTATTTTACTTTAAAGTATAACTTAATTTAATCATATTAAGTGTGTGTGTTAAGTAGAAGAATTATTTTTATTATTTTTGTATATTTTTTAATAATTAATTGCAAATACTTCATATTACAGACATAATTTACTATTTATACATTTTGTAGATATCATGACGTCAAACATGTTCAACCTAATTATCTTTAATTTCACATTAATCTTCAGAAACGTACAATAATTCCTTAATAAATCTATGTAAATTTGTGCTCTCTGAGGTAATACTTAACCCGATGTTAATAACTTCAAATATTCTTTTCAACAAAAATGGTAAAAGTATAAATTATTCATGAGCATTTATTAATTATCAGTAAGTAAATTAAAAAGTTTTCCAATTACAACTTCTTGTACTTGTTTTAAAAATCTCATTATTCTACTGATGATTCAGAAACGAAAATTTTTCGAAATCTTAATGAAATATTTTAAATATTTCCAATGTTCAATTATGAATCGTGCAGTTTTATTAACAGGCTGTATTTTACCTAAATGAAATTAGGAACAGAATAAATATAATTTAAATAATTTATTTAAAACAATTTTTTGAATAATTAAAATTGAGTATCATTTAAAAATATATAAATTCATGTTCGTTTTATGAATGCAATTTATTAATTTAAAAATGAGCAATATGTATTTGAAAGAAGTTTCTAGGGAACAACAAACTTTCATAATTTGAAAGTCATGAACATTTTAATACACTCAGAGGAATACGATATAAAATTAAATTTTTATAGTGTATGCAGAAATTTGAATTATAAATCTGTTTAGGCCATAAGTTTTTGACAAAGTATGTGTGTATAAGAAAATAATATTTATTTCTAATACTGATTAAATATAAAGTAAATACTTAAGTATAAATATGTTGCAATTAGGTGTAATTTAATGGTTTAAATTGTATAATCATTAAAATTACATATACATATTTTCTCAAATTTAAACACAAAATAAATATGTAATTGCTTAAAAAAATTTTGATAATGAAATTCTCCTTAATTTTTTTTTTATTTATTTTTATTTAATAATTCCTTTTTCTTATTATTCATTTATTTATTTATTCATTCATTTATTTTACTTCCTTTATGTGACTATTGTAGTTAAATAAAGAATTCTTTTTGTTCAAAAATTTCAATAACAAGTTTTCACTTGATTCACATGTTTTAAGGTTTCCTGTGAATAGAATAATCTGGTGTGTCACTCACACGACTTTTACCCTGAAATTTAATACTATAAATACAGGTTGGAGGTTAAGAGATAACATAACGAGTACTGCTGTGTAAACCTATGTTAAAACAATTCAAATATGGATTCGGATGAATTTTATATTATAATCCGTTCAGTGTGAGGGGGTGGTCCCCCCCCCCCCCACACACACACAGCCGTTTCACTACTGTACCTACATTTATATAGAATTCAAATCTGTTATTAAATTCAAAACTTCATTTAAAATTATCGAGACAACTTCCCCAACAACATTCCGTGAAACTGATTAGTGTTGATCAAACTTTTCTAGTAGCAAACACAATAACTTCAAAATACAACATTTGGATCGCCTAAAATTATTTGTTTTTAATTTATTTTACAGACACAGACAAAGGTCAAACGTAAACTTAACTTCGGTAATCAGGAAGCCTCAAAACGTCTAAATATACAAAAAACCAAGCAATGAATATTTAGCTTAAAAAAATACATTATTTACCATATGACAATGAGGATTTAATTTTAATTCCTGATCAACTTTCTTGAACATGGTAAAATATCGCAGTAAAGCACTTCCACTAACTATAAAAAAGATTGTTATGGCTTAAATAGTGGACGCTCTGTATATCTTCTAAAAGTTGTGTACACACCACGTGGAGGACATAAATGGAAGTGCAATTTTTAAAAATGAAAATCCAGATCTTTATCCATAATGCTATCAATCCGTTTAACTGTATCAAGACAAATTAAGCAGCCACACATCACAATCCGCAATTTCTTTTCTAGAAAGAAATGGAACAAAAAATGGGAAGTAAAACCATGCCCTTCACTGACATTCCTGCTAAATCTCCTGATGTATTACTGTTGGATTTTTGTGTTTTTCGACTCTTAAAATCAGCATTATCCAAACGCCGAACTACAAAGCTTTGTGGACTTTGGAAAGTCGTTCAAGAGGAGTAGAAAAATATACCTCTTCCGATATTATAAAAAGCATTATTATCATAGAAATTACGATGTAGAATGATAGTTAAGAACAAGCGCTATCAAACTGAATAAATAAAACCCGAAATATGAGTGAAATTGTTTCAGTACACTCTATCAAAATCGTCTAAAAAATGTGCGAACAGCCTCTGTATTACCTGATCCCTGCAGGATAATTTATAAACTTCTTGAAAATGTAGGTAGTTTTTGATTGCGAAATTGATGTTAAAAAAAAATGACTATACCGTTATTACTATTATTATTTTTATTATTAATATTATTTTATTCTCTATGTATTATATTTTTTATACGTCTTTAGTACGTATTTATTAGTTTGCTCTTACAAAAAAATTTATAGATATATAGTGTGAGAATGAGGTCAGAAGGCATAAAATTGACCTATCTCTAAAAAATGTGTTTATAACTAAGTCATGTGTTTCTTGCTCATCACTTTTAGGTAGATTCCTTATAGGAAATGTACCTATTGCTATGGTCCTCATGACACGACTTCTGGAAAATTTCTTCATATATCTTCACCGATCATGACCCATAGAACCCAAAACCACCCTTCGTTCAAAAGTTTATATATATGTATATATATATACATACATATATATATATATATGTGTGTGTGTGTGTGTGTGTGAGTGTGTGTGTGTGTGTGTATATATAACGCTTTTTCCCATGTTAAGTTGTGAACGCAATAACTGGAGTAATTTTTATTTAAATTTAACCAGCTCAGGATATGTTGTCAGGACAATAAAAATCTCGGTCGAGTTCGTAGATGGGGTATCTAGCTCAAAGGGGATGGAAATTTTCATTTGCCCATAATTTCTTTAATATTGAAAATAGGAAAAAATTTCAAATGAGGCGAATTACCGCCTTTCCCTAATGAACAATTTTTGTATTTAAACCTTTTCCATAGCTTCAATTGCTGAGAAGTTACAAGCTAAAAAGTTATTTTTCGTCAATTGTGTTGAAGCCGATATTTCATTGAAAAAATTTATAATCTGATGCTTATGTCACGTGCAAATGATAATAAAAAAGATGTTTTTAAACAATATAATAATCAGATTTCTTTTTTTTTTTTTTTTTTTTTTATGTTTAATTTAACAGAAAATATGACGTCACAATTAGAACAATTTTCTGAGAAAAATGAAATAAAATTTTATCATTTTATCCGTGATTTTAAACAAATAAAATAAAAATAAATAAATAAATAAAATCAACATATCTTAGGGCTAAGCAGATTTAGACTTAGCTTTATGACAAAGATGCTATCCGCCATTGTAATGAAATGCTCGTCTTCTGGTGGGCTAAGGTGAAATTAGGACTACCACTGAACGGATAGCTTTCACGCTTTCGTCGAGACGCCATTACTTGCTGCAGCTGTATATTCGATAGGATGAATAAATCAAGTGAAAAAGATAACACATGCTGCTGTGTGCCACAGTGTAGCTCCAATGGATCAAGAAATCCGAAATTAAGCTTCCATTTGTTTCCAAATGACAAATTTAAAATTCCAGTTGCCTCCGCTAATGGAAATAAAGCTTTAGTTAGTAGAAAGCCTGAATGGATTAGACGTTTACGAATTGGGAAAGAAGTATCGTCAAGAATGACTGTTTGTTCGAAACATTTCGCAACTGAGGATTTCAGAAGTAATAATACGTTTAGTTTTGTTTTAATTATAAAATATTTTAGATAAAGATGATAGTTTCCTTCGCTAACGAGCAAAAGCAAAACGATCACATTTCATGGATGTCATGGAACAATTATAGCATTAGTCCACAAGTGGCTTTGGTGATTTTTCTTTGGTGATTATGGCGAAATGCCCTTTTTCAAACGGTTGCATTGGATTCCAATAGTAAACAAAAGCGTATTGTATTGCAAAGAATTCAGAAAGGCATCGTTATCGTTCAAAACGGTTCCAAAGAAAAATCGCCAAATCCAGTTATGGACCAACTCTATAGTTGTACCTTTATTTTTATTCATTTTTATTTTTATTATTTTTTTTAAATGTACCTTTGTTGTAAGATATTTTATAGATGCAGTTAAAATACAGTGGAATTATTAAATAATAAAACGCAATAATTTTCATTGCATCCTATTATGCAATCGATTTTCCATGATTTAATGGCGGAAGAAGAACAATAATAAATGCACGTGGCTATTATATTTACTAAAAACTTCAGTTTAGAAAACGCCATCTATCGATCATTACAAACGCGGATAGCGGATAATGTAAAAGATAAATGTCATCGTAAAAAAAAAATCGTGTAAATCAATGCTAAACGAATTAAACTGGCATGATAGAAAAAGTAATAAATTTGGGGACATTTAGGTATTATCCCTTTTGATAAATGAACTAAGGACGATTTTAAGGAATTTTCCTTTGAAGTTTATTTTCATAAAAACTTAAATTTAAATTAAAGTATTCCATTACTTGAATTCCTTTATTTTGATAAATAAAATTATACCAATTTAAAAAAACTAAAGAACACTCTTTTATTGAAAAGTGAGCGAATAAAGGTTTTAGAAAACTATTACATATTTTTAAATCTTTATTAAAAAAAAATTAATTGTTGCCACTGAACGTTATACAAATACTTCCAAATCCTGTGTCACATACGATAGTTTTTGTATACATATAAATTTTGGTTTGCCCCTGAACTTGCCCCTGTTATGGAAAGTGCCTGGAAACACTTGTATATATTATTGTCATTGATTGTGAAGTCGTGTGCGAAATTTCAGGTCCTTCTGATGACAAGAAGTTGCCGAAAATTGAATTGCGAAATTCCGTTACATACATTAATAGTTACATCATGTCAAGTTAATAAAAGTGTGTTAATTAAAAACCATGTTAAACGCTTTAATTAATCATTTGAAAGTATGAAATTAAAATAATACGTCAATCTTAATACAAATATCGTTTGTGGTGAAGAATTTAAAATTTAAGATTGAGAGTAATACGTTACAGCTTCCTTTGACTTTTTATCTTGTGGAAACAAGATATTGGTATGTGACGATATATGAAGTTTTCGCGTGGAAATGAAATATAATGACACCAAAGCTGCCATTCTTCATCGCCACGCTCGCCAAATTTTGTCTTCAGATAACGAAATTTGTCGCAAAATCAAAAATTTCGTCGACAACTATCAAATTCTGCCGCCAAATCACAAATTCCATTGCTAAGTTGCACGTTTTGCCACCAAAATCTCCCTAAATCATACAATTTACTAAATTCGTAACAATTAACATTGAAATTTAGTGATGCCCAAATGGTCCAATGTTAACTAATGTTAATGTTAATGTTCCAGCTTTATATGAACCAAAGCAGTTTCACTTTACAATTTTTACTCATCTGACAATAAGAATCACAAAAACACAATACAAAACTTTCAATAATTCAGTAAAAATTCCAATGATATAACTATCCAGAAATCGCTACCAATTAACTGTATTTGACTTGACTATAGCAACGCCAGGCTCATCAATGCTTAACCATAGTAAGGTCACAAGTGCATTTCACGTTTCTATTATTTTTTCTTTAAAAGAAAGATATTGAACAACAGTTATATGGATTTCAAATAAAAATTATAATTTTCATTGAGCTTGGGTTGAGAAGGGGGCCCAATAGCCCCTTCCCGGATTCACCATTGCTGGGATTGTATATCTTTAAGACTTCTATTTGTTGAATGATTATGAGCTTGAATTTTAAAAAATTAAAGCATTTATAGACCAATAAATCTAGCCTAAAATTTTAAGTTGAATGAATAAAACCCTTTTGTAGTTGAAAATTAAATTTCTTGAAAACAGAATAGCGACGTAAATAATGCAATGTGTGGGAACAAAACCATTGGCTAAGTATTAATGCATATGTAAAATTTCTTTTACGTTTATAACATTAACGTTAAAGAATCTACCTTTGCCTTTAAGCTTGCCGAAAAGGGATTTTTTTATTTTCTTTGCAGTTAATTTCCAATAATTAATGCTAAATGCTTTAATTATTGCAATATTCACTTATTTTTAGTTTATTTGCAGGTTTGACACGTTTTAAAACAAATCCCCCCCCCCCCCCCAACCACCGCCACCACCACGGTTTAAGTCAAATATTTTCTTTTCAAAAGAAGGCAAAATTTTATTCCATTTCTACTTTTTTTTTTTTTTTTTTTTTTTTCATTTAAATTTTAAAATTATTTCTGTGTAAATGTCTTTTAATTAATTTACTTTAATTATAATCTTGATTTCGCGAAGATTTAATTTTTGTATGACTGTATTAAAAAGTTTGTATAGAGGAAAAAAAAAAAAAAAAGCCTAGTATACTTGTTGAAGAAAAACTTTGATAATGCTAAAGAATTTTAAAATGATCGAAGAAAAGGATGTAAGGCTAAATGTTGTACAAAAAAAAAAGGGGGGGGATTTTAGATAAAGGTACAGTGTGAAAACTGTATAATTTAAAAAGTAGGTATTTACTTATTTATTTATTTATTTTTATTTATTTTATTTTATTTTATTTTATTTGAAGATAAAAAGAGCAACAACACCATCAATAATATTAATAATAATTAAATAATAATAAAAGTTTCATTCGAAAGGACAACATGATCTTTATAACTGTAGATTTGTTAAAACATGATAATAAAAAACAGCTGATTTTCTTTGTTATATACTGAACCCTAAATCAAAATAAACTGATTTTGCATTTTAAAAAAAAGCATCACAGTTATGAGTCCAAAACATGTTTTAAAAATACATTACTTTTAAATTCGAAATTTCATGCAAAATTCATTATTATTATTTTTTTTCCCCACTTATTGTAATCTGTTATCATATGCATCATTTTGTTGAAAACACGTAACATGATGCGATTTATTGTTTTGTTAAATAGTGCAATTATTGACTATTTATAAAAGTTTTAAATATAAAAGATTATAGCTGTAGTAAAATCCAGTACACTTTTATATAACAGCTCTTAATTCAAGGATGAGATTTACAGAAGTATCAAAATGGTTAAAATTTTATGCAAAAGATAAACATTAGAACAAATTACGAAACTTCAGAAGGCCTTTTTGCTTTTTTTTTTTTTTTTTTTTTTTTTTTTTTAACCTATAACCTTTAAAAAAAAAAAAAAAAAAAAAAAAAAAAAAAAAAAAAAAAAAAAACTGTTTTCTTTAACATGGATATGTAACATCATAACTCAATTAGATAATATCATATAAAAAAATTCAGACTTTATTTTAGAAGCACAAATTTTGTCATTTGTATATTATTACAAAAGAAAATAATATATATATATATAGGAATTTATAAATGTAGAAATATATAAACAAATGAATGAAATAAAACCCGAAAATACACTGAGATCTTCATCAGGGAGGCCCCTCAGTGTAGGGGTGAATGAGAAGTTTCTGAAAGGACAGTAGCTATAAGCTAATAACTATCCTTAGCCCCCAACTTCTCACCAAACAGAAAACCACCAATAACTGAAGAGAAATCAAACAAATATATAATGCATAAAACTACAAAAATATTTTATAAATTTATCAAATTTTAGAATTTACAAAATTACATCAATTCATTAAAAAATATATATATATATAATACACAAAAGAAATACTGAAGGTAAAATCGAAAGAATAAAATGAAATAAAAATACAACCTTTCATTTGAAACACAAACTATCTTCGGCCGACGGGGCTACTCGTCGGTTCGATAGTTTGTGTTTCAAATGAAAGGTTGTATTTTTATTTCATTTTATTCTTTCGATTTTACCTTCAGTATTTCATTTGTGTATTATATATATATATATATATATATTAATGAATTGATGTAATTTTGTAAATTCTAAAATTTGATAAATTTATAAAATATTTTTGTAGTTTTATGCATTATATATTTGTTTGATTTCTCTTCAGTTATTGGTGGTTTTCTGTTTGGTGAGAAGTTGGGGGCTAAGGATAGTTATTAGCTTATAGCTACTGTCCTTTCAGAAACTTCTCATTCACCCCTACACTGAGGGGCCGCCCTGATGAAGATCTCAGTGTATTTTCGGGTTTTATTT
Organism: Salticus scenicus; assembly: GCA_963930645.1. Classification (NCBI taxonomy): domain Eukaryota; kingdom Metazoa; phylum Arthropoda; class Arachnida; order Araneae; family Salticidae; genus Salticus; species Salticus scenicus. The sequence goes on from OZ005660.1 coordinate 593,112, forward strand.
CATTCATTTGTTTATATATTTCTACATTTATAAATTCCTACATCTAAGTTTTGCATTTCCTTTCGCTGCAATTTTGCGCATTGGTTTGTAATTCTCCTATTGGTTTTTCTAATCTGATGAACTTATATATTTATAAAATTCCTGTTAATAGATATCTATATATATATATATATATATACAAAAATAGTTCTTTCTTCAGTTAAATTATATATATAGGCAGTTCTCAAAACATTGAGCACTGAACATACATCACATATTTACGCCTTACTAATAAATAAACTTAATTCTCACTTGATTTGATTTTAATTTTTAACTGAATTTTTAATTCTTTTTAAAAATAAGAAGTAGTATAATTTATTGTAAAAATCTTTGTATAAAAATATTCAAATATTATGATATTGAGCTAAAAAGATACACTTTAGCGATTCAAAATGTTAAACTGATTCAAGGAACAATTCTCATCCACCCACTCAAAAAAAAAAAAAAAAAAAAAGAAAAAAGAAAGAAGGAAAGAAAGAAAAGAAAAAGCAAGAAAAGATAGAGAGAGTTATCACTTTTAATGGAAAACAACGAATGAATATTCTAAAGCGACTGCTTTTAATATATTTTTTTTTTACTTTCCGAACACTATAGTGAGGAAAGTATTGTAATCATGTCAAAAATCCAAATTCGAGATTTTGATGTTTCTATACGTTTCGAGTTCCAACGAGTCCGTTTTCACTATTTTTACGATGATGTATGTATGTATGTGTGTATGTATGTGTGTATGTATGTGTGTATGTATGTGTGTATGTCTGTGAGTGAACACGCTAGCGTCTAAACGCTTTGTTCGAATAAGCTGAAAGTTGGTACGTATATTGTAAGTCACCATAGTAAGAACCCTATAGATTTTGGTGAATCTAGCTCTTATAGTTTTTTTACAGGGACACAAAGAAAAATTCTTTATCATTGTGGCCAAGGGACCAAAATCTTAAAAGTGCGATAGCATCTAAACGCCTTATTCAATTGAGCAAAAACTTTATACACATATTATAGGTCACAGATACTCAATCTGTATACATTTTGGAGAATCTAGCACTTATAGTTTTTTTACAGGGACACAAAGAAAAATTCTTTGCCAAATTTTTAAAAGTGTGATAGCGTCTAAACGCCTTATTAATCTCAGCGAAGAATTTGTACACATGTTATAGGTCACATTTGAACCAACTGTATAGATTTTGGTGAATCTAGCACTTACAGTTTTTTACAGGGACACAAAGAAAAATTCTTTATCTTTATGGCCTATGAGACCAGCGATAGCATCTAAACGCCTTATTCAATTGAGCTGAAAATTTGTATGAATATTATAAATCACTGTTGCACTAACTATAAGCATTTTGGTGAATCTAGCATTTATAGATTTTTACAGGGACACAACGAAAAATTCTTTATCCTTATGATCTAAGGGCTCAAAGTTCAGTAGCGTTAAATAAAACCTCGTGTGATATATGGAGAAAAATACTCAAACACTCTGTTAAGGTTTTCTCTTTTTTGTTTGTTTAGCAACTCCTCTTTCTTTATTTTATCTACAAAACTGTTAGTTACTCAATGTTCGGAAAGTCGAGTGGAGTCACTCCAGATTTTTTTAACAGACAGTACCACTGCGACACTATTTTTTAAAGATTAAAAAAAAAAAAAAAAAAAAAAAAAAACTTTTGCAGAAGGAATTAATTTGTAGTTTGTTATGTCAAAAGTAACAATCTAAACCACTCAGCTGAAGATCAACTGGAGGAAATGCTAGACCGGTTTTCGCGTGCCGTTTTTTGAAGGTTTGTCTTCCGAGCGTTGCATGGCAAAAAGCATTTGATTTCTTTATATTTCAAAGTAAAATTGTGTAAAGGTTGTCTGTTCGAACAACCATATGCTAAACATGACATTACAATTTTAATTTTTAATTTTTTAAAGAGTATAATAGTAATAGACGACCCGACAAATGTTGCTTGCCATGCAAGGCAGGCGAACGTTTTCAGGAAAACTGGCACGCACGAACACTGAGTAAAAGTATTGGAAGCATTTGCTCCAGTTGTTCTTCAGCTCAGTGATCTAAACAATGCTAGTTTAAATAATTTTATCTATCTTTAAATTAATTTTCTAAGTGTTTCTAAGTATTTATATGTGTTTTTTAAAGTTTCTTTTCAATAAAAGCACTTTTGTTAAGTAAGAAACTGCGATGTTCGATTTGCGAAATGGTCGTAAACTCAAAAAATTTTAAAGTAATATGTATTCAATCTAAATAATATATACAAAGATAATCTGACTTTTTAAAATGCATTGAAAGAAATTTCTTATAATGTTTTCTTTAAATATTCTGGCGTTTTGTATAAATAAAGCGCAAAATACAAAATATTTCTAGAAAGAAACATTTTATATTTTGTTGTGTACAAAAGAAACGTTCGAAACAACGCTGTTATTCGAAAACAAAGTACATTAAATAAGCAGTTTAAATAATAACAGCCCGAACAGCACACTCATCCGTAGTACATCCTGAGGATGTCCATTGGATGTCTTTTTGTCCTCTGGTTATCCTGAAGATGTCCTGAGGGGAAGATGTGCTGTTAGGGAGGAGACTTGGCGTTGGAATATTAAGACCCGAAAAAACTACTACGTCAGAAACGCCAAAGAAAAATATTGGAAATGCATACAGCTGTTTCGGTAGCCTAAAGCGTACCGTCTTCAGTGCAAAAAGGATTCTGAATCAGAAGTGCTCGTATATATAGGAGAGGGACCGGATTTAGTTCAACCAATAGGATTACGGGAAAGGTGGGGAGAGTGGCCAATAGGAATTTAGGAAAGTTAGCTTTGTAAACAGTAGAAAAATTAAGAAAATGTAGACTGAATATAAAATTTTCAACAGTCAGACAAATAGGGAATAGCGAAATCACAACTTACAAGGTTTTTAAAATTTTTATAACTATGAAAAGCTTTAAAGAAATCAAGTTCATGAATGGATTTAGGTTTGCAAATTATTTTAGCTGAATAAAATTTAAAATTATGATTTTTCTCCCAGCAATGTTTAGAAATAACCGATTTATTGGTTTCTTGTTTGCGGACGTAATTCATATGTTCTTTCTATTTCATATGTAAATTGGATATTACTGTCAATTGAATTTAAAGTTTCTAAGACATGGTCAATATTGTAATGAGATATATCGATAAGCGTGAAGGTGTCGTCAACGTAACGGGTTCAAAAAGGAAAAGATATTTTCTTAAAAAGAAAATTTTAACTTTCTAACTTTCCTAAATTCCTATTGGCCACTCTCCCCACCTTTCCCGTAATCCTATTGGTTGAACTAAATCCGGCCCCTCTCCTATATATACGAGCACTTCTCCTGATTCAGAATCAATTTTGCACTGAAGACGGTACGCTTTAGGCTACCGAAACAGCTGTGTGCATTTCCAGTATTTTTCTTTGGCGTTTCTGACGTAGTATTTTTTTTTTCGGGTTTTAAGCAGTTTAAATGTTTTAACTATTTTTTTTAATTTTTTAATAACGTTTCTAAGTATTTACATGTGCTTTTATAAAATTTATACTCTTAAGATGTTCGTTTCCGAATCACCAAATGAACGAGATACCGAGAAATCTCTCAGTAATGCTATTAAATAATTATAATCTTATATCTCATTAGTTATAAAACATATAAAAGATACTTACTGTAATTTTTAATAATAATTAAGAGTTTTACATAAGAATAGGTTATTTAATTCATGTAATTTTATTACTAATATAGTTTATTCTTCATTTATTATTAGGAGCATTCTATATGAAATTGACTTTGTCATCGCGTCTTCGTATCACGCTAGTAAATAATTAAAGTAAATATAAGCCGCTCCGTTTGTGGCTCCGTGGCGAGTTCGTTAGAGCGTGATGTTAATAAAGCGGTGGTCGAGTGTTCGGTCCTCGGAAGATCCGGTGTGTTAATTTTTGAGGATAATTAGTAAAAAAGGTGTCAATTGATAAAAGAAATTTTTTCGTTTACTACACAGTATATTAAGAATCTTCGAAGAAGTTTTTTTAAGAAGTTTTTCTTTTCTTTTTTTTTCTTTTTTTTTTTTTTTTTAGATATTAGAAAACGCAAAATATTTTAGATATTAAAAAAGCTCAGAATAAAAAATTTCAAGTGCAAAATACATAAAAAATAAATATTTTTAGAGGTTTTATTTATATATTATATACTATCGTATGAAGTTCAATTTGTTATCGCGTTTACTGTCACGCTAAAATACAAGACACATCCACATTAAAAAAAAAAAAAAAAAAAAAAAAAGTAATTCATTGTATCTCTATCTCTTAATGACTCAGTCGGTTAGAGCATCATGTTATTTTTTCAAGTAATTAATAGAAAATGTGTCAGTTGAAAAAAGGAAATGTTTCGTTGTGTACACAATATCCTAATAATTTTTGAAGATTTTTTTAAATAGCTTTTTAACTAGTTACTAAAAAGCACAAAACAAAAATTTAAATAAAAATAAATAAATAGTTTTTTTAGAAACTTTTTAGAAGCTTTTTATCGAAATTGGGTTTCGTTATAATGTCTTCATGTCACGCTAATAAATAAGGCACTTCAACTTTAAAGTAAATGTCAGCAGTCCTTATAGTTGCTCTTTGGCTCAGTTGGTTAGAGCATCAAGTTGCAAACACGATGGTGGTGACTTCCATCCCCGAAGGATCGATGTATTAAATTTTGCAAATAATAAATAGAAAATGTGTCAATTGATAAAAGAAAATATTTCATTGTCTACAGTGTATTCTAAGAATTCTTTTTTCTTTTTCTTTTTTTCTTTTTTTTTTTTTTTTTAAGAAGCTTTTCTTTAGATTCTAAAAAGCATAAAATAAAAAGATATATATATATTCCTTTAGAAGCTTTTTATTCAAATAGGATTTTTGTCATCATGTCTTTGTGTCATTCTGAGAAAGAAGGCGCCTCCCCTTTAAATTTAAACAGCCTTTTTCGTCGCTCGTTAGCGCATTTGGTTAGAGCATCATGGTGATAACGCGATGCTAGTGGGTTCTATCCTCAGAAGCCGATGTGTTACTTTTTTGCGGATAATTAATAGAAACGATGTCAATTGATAAAACAAAATCTTTCATTGTTTACACGGACAGAGTCCTAAGGAATTTTGATTTTTTTTTTTTTTTTTTTTTTTTTTTTTTTTTTGAGTTACTAAACGCACAAAATAAAATTTCAGTAAAAATATAAATAAAAATTTATTAATTAATAAATAAAAATATAAATAAATAAATAAAAATAACACTGAAAGTTTTTTATTATTGTGAAGCCCTAAAAAGCCTAAGATAAAAATTTATTCTTGCAGAGACGTGCTATAAAATCATAAAACTTTCAACAACAAGAAAATTTTAAAGAAAATTATTGATATTTCACTTTTGCAAAACATGAAAAATTTTAAATATTCCAAATATTTTAAAAAGCATTCGAGAACAATATTCCTTTTGTACAAGTATTTGTTATATTTTTCTAGAATGTTCTATGATTTTTCTTGACAGTTCTTAGACTTTTGGTTAGAGCGTCATGCTGATAACGCCATTGTCTCAGATTCGGTCCTCGAAAGACGATATAGGACTTCTTTTGCAGATAAATAATCGAAAAAAAAAATGTCAGTTGATCAATGAAAATCTTCCATTGTCTCCAAAATATCCTAAGAAATTTTAACTATTTTTTTTAGAAGCTTTTTCCTTTTTTGTAACTAAAAAACACAAAATAAAATTTAAGTAAAAAATCATTTTTTAAAGTTACAAGCTTTTTATTGTGAAGCCACAAAAAGCATAAAATAAATTTTTTTCTGGCAAAGACATGCTACAAATAAATGAAAGTTTCAACACTAAGAAAATTTTAGAGAACAATATAGGTACTTTCCTTTTGCAAGAGATGAAAATTTTTTAATGTTCAAAATATTTTAAAAAGCTTTCGAGACATCTGAAATTTTTGGCCTAACGAATGATTTTACAAAAACTAATAACTAAGAATATTGGTCTCGAAAGCTTTTTAAAATATTTTGAACATTAAAAAATGTTCCTCTCTTGCAAAAGGAAAGTACCTATATTTTTCTTTAAAATTTTCTTAGTGTTGAAACTTTCATTTCGTTGTAGCATGTCTTTGCCAGAATAAATTTTATTTTACGATTTTTAGGGCTTTATAATAAAAAGCTTCTAACTTTAAAAACAGATTTTTTACTTAAATTTTATTTTACTATTTATACCATTTTTTTTTAGACGTTTCTAGGTCAAATATTGTGACCTAAAGTTTTATCTTGTGTAACAGGAGGAAAAATCAGGTTTACGTTTGAAAATTCTGGAAAAAAAAATAGCTCATAGTTAACGTTTATTGTGCCGGCATTTAGAAATCGCCCGTATAATAACTACTCAACACTTCAGTTGATCTGTAGAAGACAAATATTTATTCAATAATTTATATTTAGCCAATTAATTTATCTTTAAACTATCTTTTCCGTATATACATTATTTCAGCACATGAGAATATTTCTTTTTTTTAATTTAAAACCAAGTTGATACTTTTAAATTATTAATTTTTCTTTGATAAACATAAATTTAATTTAATAAGCTGGCATTACCTCAGTTCACGATCTTTCACAGCGATAACATCTTAAGTCAAATAGAAAATAAATTAATTAAAGCAAAAATATTTTTTGAAAATTTTCTCCACTGCTTTTTCCACCTAATGACTTCAACTTTACATGAATCTACTTAGTTGTATACTTTGCAGAATAAATTATTAAGCGCAAATTTCTGTAAAGTAATTTTGCGGAGTAACTAAATTATTCTAAATTTTCTATGTTTAGGAGAATAAAGAGTAAATTTGATATAAGAACATATGCTATTACGAGCTTAAAATGTCATGTATTTATTTACGGAAAAAAAAAAAAAAAAAAAATCATGTTTTTTAATAATGTAGAAAAGCTATTAAATAATTTGTGTAAAACTATTAAATATTTTTATTAACTCTGTAATGGACGTGATAGATTAAAGACTAAGAAAGAAGTATTATAATATAAAATAGCTTTAAAGCAAACTGTTAAAAATGGTTTCTTAAAAATGAGCTAAATTGTCTCAAAATAGCTCATAAACAATTTATACACTATTTCTAATAATTATAAGGACACCCGTTTTTCTATATTAACTAAACACTGAACACTATTATTTAAACAATTTTTTATTAATTTGAATTTCATTAATAGACTATATTTAAAAAGTTTTATCGCTTTTCTATCTTAAAAAACTTTAAATACGGTCAAAAAGATGACTTTTCAGGTGCTTACAATTATACGGACAACTCGAATCTTAGTAATTTTTGTTCAGTTATTCTTTAAATTAATATTTTACGGGGTCTCTTTTTAGGGTGAAACAGTCAGACATTCTCTCTGGTATATATATATACACTTTTTTTTTTTAATATTCAGTTTAAATACCATTTCATAGAGCATAGATGATATTCTGAATACATTTAAACTATTTAAAATTGCTTTCCACTTGCATGCACTTTTCTAATATGATAAGTTAAGGCTTTTTCAACCTTTAGGCCATGGGAAAGGCAATAATACAGATGTTTCTTTCTTCAAACTATTTCCTATTGCTCTAGAAGTAGAGCAAAAATGTAAGTCTTGTTGAAAAAAATATTATTACCCCCCAATATCTAACAAAAGTCTGAGAATTCCACGTTTAAAATTTGGGAATATTCTCTTGATGTTCATAATAATAGAAAATATTACTAAATTCATTCTGCCTTCAGTAGAAACAGCTCCCCAGAGCACCATAGATCCCCCTTTAAAATGCCCGATTCATATCTGCCTTAAAAAAATCTGCTCTGTCTTTCGCTATCTTCAGACCGCGCCGGTAAATGTTAAAACCATTTGGTTAATCAAGAATAAAATGTTTTTCATACGAAAATGCAACATTTTACCATTTAATATTGTCTTTATTCAACTTTAACACAGACGTTCTTTCCCCCATTAAATACATATTGATTATTGCAGGTTTTTTATTCATTTTAACATATTATTAATTATTTTAAACATGCATAAACGTGGACCCCAACCTTTCGTTAAAATTTATGAGGAAATTCAGCAGCAGTCATTTTGATTAGAACAGTAAGAGGAATTATGAGTCTTCGATTTCTGTAAAACAACTCTGATTTTGAATCAGATCTCTCTCCTGTTGAACCAGCAGCTCAACGTTTGATCACATTTCCTTCAGCAATTTTAGATCTTTGAATTTCATTAGAAATTCGGCGAATTGAAATTATCCTTCCACTTAAAAAACACATTTATCATACTTGGTTTATCATACTTGACTAAAAGAGGGTTCTAGACCTGAATGATGTACTCTCTGTAGGGAATCATTCAAGTTGATGTGAGAATTATTATCTATGTGAGTTTCGGAAAAAACCATGGAAAATTCCAAATGTATATGTCAACGAAAGCGACCTGGTATCGAACGTGGCAATTCCTGTCTACCAGCTTCCAGATAATTAAATTTTGATATTTCATTGATCAGAACATTGCAGAATTTCGCAATTGTAGTTATAAAACTTTAATTTTTGAGATAATTTCATGTAGTTTTTATCCATAATGTTGAATTGAAAATTCGCTATGGGGAAAAAAAAAATAAAAGTCCAAGATTTCGTTCTACATTCCACTTCAATAATGTTTGTTCTCACGTTTGAATAATGAATAGTATTAATGAATAGTAATAATGTAATAATTACACATCATACGATGGGTCAGGCTTCACCTGTGAAAATTTGCACGATCCGCCACCGTATATACATCTATCTATAATAATAAAAGAAGATGTTTGTCTGTCTGTCTGTCTGTGCATCTATACGTTCAGCCCCTACTGAACGCAGAAGTATAAAATTTAACATACGGGTGCTCAGAAGCCTTCCCGAGTTGATAGTGAAAACAGAATTTAAAAATTTTAATTAGTTCCGGAGATAATTATTAAAACGTCGACCAATGCCTAATTAAAAAGCGAGCGGATCGTAATTTTCGCCCTTCAGCGTGTTCCTCAAAATAGAAAGCAGAGAGAGAAAAATTTCGCGGGTTTTTCTAAAGCGATCGCTGCCGATCTGTTGAAAATATCGAAAATACACATGTACCACGAGAAAGAGCATTTATTAACGATTCTTACGATACAATTTGTTTTAAAAAATACGGATTTTTTATATTTTTAAAAAAAGTTTTAAAAAGGGTCGAAAATTTCTCTTTTTCTCGATTGTCTTTTTTGAAACGCTCTGTATGACCGAGTATCTGTTCCATTTCTTAACAACTGGTATATTTGGAAAGGACATTTAATCCTCTTTTGAACCATATAAACATTTTTACAAAATACGGATTAGCGATTCATTTTTTTAGATTTTACGAAACATAAATTTTTTCACAAAGCATTTTATAACTCAAAAGCGTTTAGAGATAAATCATTTCTTTTTTTTTTTTTTTTTTTGTATATAGATCTCGCTTCAACAATTGAATACCCAAAAGATTGAGAGAAAATTTCAAAAACTGAATGAGTTATAAATTTTTTAATTTTCAGTATCGCGGCAGTTTTCGATGAAATTCTTAATAGACGTTTCTGAAAGTCTTGCAACTGACCTTGACAGAGAAGTGAGAATAAGATTCTTCAGTGCCAGGTGCTAGAGGTCGGGAAAAATTGCTTTTTTTTTTCGCCCACGTGACAAAGTATACTGGAAATAAAAAAAGCAGTTTTTGAATTTTTTCAATTTAAAATCGATCAAAAGCAGAACTTTGAAATTGCCCGTCAATTGGCTCACCTGTATGCAGTTAAAAAATATAAAGTATAGCTTTAAAAATAAAATAAATAGACATATTATATTTATTTAAATTCATTTTTATTTCATCTGTTAATGACACCATTCACCAATTTCATCTGTTAATGAGTTACTTTTAACAGATGAAATGAGTTACTTTTAACTTAGTTAATGAGTTACTTTTAACAGAATAATATTGACTTTTTTTTTCCCTTTTTTACTTCCTTATACAAAGTATAAGGAAGTATAGTAATCCCGATTTGCGAAATGGATTTTGTATTTCACATTGCTCAAAAACGAATGATTGCTGAATGTTGCTAATTTATACGTGTGACTTTAATGATGTCTAGTTGCACACCTGCAAGTGTCATCTTAACACGAGCTCTCGTTTTAGAGATATAAGGGATTTTACACGATTTTTCGTGACGTCTGTATGTGTGTGTGTGTGTGTCTGTGTGTGGGCATGTCGCATAACTCAAAAACGGTTGGACGTAGAAAGTTGCGAATTGGTACATAGGTTTGTTATAACATCTAGTTGTGCACCTCCCTTTTTGGGCTTTCTATGATTTTCCGTTTTGGAGATATTTAGGAAAATTAGGTTCATAATGACAAAAATTTGGCCATAATGTATCAAAAAACGGTAATAACTCAAAAACGGTTTAGACAAATCTTGCAATTTAACTGACTTTCCGATTAGCTAGACATTTGAAACTTTCAGAAAAGCTCAGAACACGTTGACAATGCATTTTTTAAATATTTTTAGCCAACTGTTTCCGATACCTGCTGCCTTCAGCAGCGTTTATGCGATTCAACAGAAAATTTATTTAACTAACTTCCCGACTAGCTAGACATTTGAAACTTTCAGATTAGATCAGAACACGGTGAAAATGCATTTTTTAAATACTTTTAGCCAACTGTATAGGGTCCCTGCTGCCTTCGTCAGCGTTACCAGTACAAATCTTGCAATCGGTTTTCAGCTAACTTTCAGAAAAGCTCAGAACACGGTGATAATTCATTTTTTTTTAAATATTTTTAGCCAACTGTTTCGGGTCCAATGTCAATGTTTTTTAACATTATGTATATTTCTAAAAGTGTATAAGGAAGTCATGTGGTGCCCACATCAGATTTTTCTTTTATGAATTCGGTTGTAAAAAATCCTTTTTGGAATTTCAATAGAAATCGTTAATCGCCCTTGATAGATTAGCCATTTTGAGTCTAAAATATATCATAGATATTCATTATTGTAATACATAATACATCATTCAAAAGATATTTTAAAGTATTTTTATTGCAGGCTATTAAAATGTAAGCAATGAAATGTAAAAAAGAAAAAAAAATTAATAAACTAAAAAAGTAACTAAACTTAAACCATAATTATCGTTTGCTTAGATGTATTACGAGATACTAAGAACATAAGTAGACATATCTTGGACGATATGTAGACATTATATTTTATGTTGAGTTTGAAGAAAAACTACTAACTCATTTTTTATTTTTAACCATGTTTTTATTAACTTGTATTCTTGTTTATTTGTGTGTTTGTTTGTCCGGTACAAATCTTGCAATATATTTTTAACTAACTTTCCTACTAGCTAGAAGTTTGAAACTTTCACAATAGCTCAGAACCCGGTGACAACACAATACTTCGAAGTCAGTTTTTCGAATTTTCGAATAGTTTTCTTTTAATTAATTAAAATATGAAAATAATAAGCTGCTAATAGCAATAAATATTCATTAAAATATTAGCTATAATTTATTTGTTGCCAAAAAAATTTACGAGTTCATTTTCTTTCGATATAAAAATAAATACATTTAATTAAACGTGAGCGTTAAAAAAAAAATGTAAAAAGTTAAATTATGCATCTGGAAAAAAATTAACGTCATTATCACTTTAAAGATTTTCTACGATGCTAATGTAATGCTTAGATTACGATTACGATTTATTATTATTACTTTATTACGATTCTAATGTAATGCTTACATCAAAATGTAAGCATTAAGATGTAATATATAAGCCGTTCAAATTCTGTACGAAACTTTCGGAGAAAACTACGGAAAAAACAGAAAATTTTTATTCTTTTATATTTTACAGAGTTTCAAATTCAGATTTTCGCTCACATTTCGTACTAATAATTTTTAACGATATATAGCCCGGAATTAAGCAAGTTTTGGAGAAAACCACAGATAAGTCAGACACAAATCTTTAAAAAAAATGTTATACGGCGCCGAAGGCGCCACCGAGCGGGACTTAGCTAAAGTCAGAAATTTGAAAGATCATAACATGGTGAGCGAACAGGCTGTTTCAGATATTGAAAAGAGAAGAGGGCGCCGAAGGCGCTACCGCACGGGAATTTACTGCGCTTTCAATAAGCTATTTTCACGATATATCGATAAGCTGTTATTAGACCTGAAACGTGAAAAAGGCGCCGCAGGCGCCACCGAACGGGAGTTTCGTAAAGTCGGATTTTTCAGGGATCGCGAACCAGCTGGTCGCCGAAGGCGGCTAGTATATATATATATATATATATATATATATATATATACGTACATATATATATTCGTTAAAAATGAAAAAAAATGGACAAATTTATTTTAGTATATAACAGATCGAAGGTTCAACCATTCTTTTAAAGGTATCGACGAGCTCTTTTGAAAGGTACCCATAATTAAAATTGAGGGGGGGGGGGTGTCCGTCACTCTTGCATATACAAAAGATTTTTACCAGTTGAATATCACTATTATAAATAATTCTTTTTAATTTCACAATGATTATAAAAAATAATTCTCTTTGTGTACATTTATTCGAAATTTTGTTCTATACCACCATGTTAGAAATATAGAAAAAGATGGATGTAAAGCCACCTGTTAGACGATTTTCACCAAAAGTTCATAGGGACTAATTTATGTCAAGTGCAACTACATATCGAATTTTATGAAATACTGTGCAGTAGTTCCCGAGATACAGTTGCCACAAAATTTTGTCACACGCACACCGACAGACGTTTTCTGAAAATGAACAAATCGTGTTCTAGACATCCCAAAATATATAAATCCATAGAAAACACGAGGTAAAAAATGTTTATGAATCCAATACTTTCTTCTATTAAATATAGAAGAAAGTAAAGAATCAACAGATTCTTACAGCTGAGCAGGAAGTATTATTTTTTCATGTAGGATAAATTTTCAACACTGGTAAATGAAATATAACTATTGCAAAATTTAATTGAATGACTTAAACATAGCTGAATAATTTACATCTGAACCAAATTTGTCAAGTTTATTCATAATTTCATCATATTTGAATAAAATAATTCACAGTGATCTACCAGGTGAATATTTTTAAATTACAGACTTTATTTTGACAAAAACATTTTAATGAGTAGACAGTATTTCAATTCACGATTTTTCAAAGCTAATACATCCCAAAGCTAAATTAGTGAATGTACTAATTGGAGCAAAAAGGGATCTAGAGAATTTTCTTCGCTGCTCTTTCCAATTAATAGCTTTAAATTTACGCAAATCAAATTAGTTGCATACTTTAAGGAATAAATTATTAAGCTGAAATTTCGGCAAAGTGATTTTAAGGGGAAACTAAATGGGCCTTATTTTATACACTTAGTGAGTTATTAAATGCATGTGAACAAAGGATATTTACAAAATTTGATAATAACACGCCGTGTACGCAAGTTATTTTTAATTAATATTTATGATTTATATAAAATTTACTATAAAATAACTACTATCTTCAAATATATTGATAAAATTGTCAATTTCTCCAGGGGGCCCTTTACTAAAACTGTTCCCTAAGGTGAATGCATATTTTGATTGTTTTAAAATAAACGTCTTTTTAACCAACACAATGAGACTCAAATACGGAACAAACATTCAAACCGTATTTTCTCCAAAAAGTGAAAAAAATAAAAATAAATAAATAAATAAATAAATAAATGAATAAAATAATTATAAGATAAAAAACTTTTTATAAACCATGTTTTTAAATTTTCTGTAGAATCATAGCTATAGAACTAACTACATTAGCACTTTATCAATGCGTATTTTAATGAAATTGTAAATAATTGTATTTATTTTTGTATAAATTCTTTCAAAGAGGCTTAGTAAGTTGATAAAATGTCAATTTTCTGCATTTCAATCTCTATTTCGCGTTAAAATAACTTAATTTTCCCTTTAAAACGCATTAAAAAGCCCCAAAAGGCAAATAATGGATTTGGCGCCAAATTTGGCGACTTTTTGCCCTTGGCGAATTTTTTGGCGACGTTTAGCGAGAAAATCCTTATTATCGATATTCCAAAGATGGAGGTTCTAATGTGATTGGTTAAAGAGTTACGGGAAATTTGAATTAAAAAAAAAGTTGATTTAAAAAATAAAATATTAATCCTTTCCGAACAACACATATTTGCCTCATGAACTACATTAGCACTTTATCAATGCATAGAAAATCTTTAAAGTGATAATGACGTTAATTTTTTGCCAGATGCATAATTTAACTTTTTACATTTTTTCAACGCTCACGTTTAATTAAATGTATTTATTTTTATATCGGAAGAAAATGAACTCGTAGATTTTTTTGGCAACAAATAAATTATAGCTAATATTTTAATGACTATTTATTGCTATTAGCAGCTTATTATTTTCATATTTTAATTAATTAAAAGAAAACTATTCGAAAATTCGAAAAACTGACTTCGAAGTATTGTGTTGTCACCGGGTTCTGAGCTATTGTGAAAGTTTCAAACTTCTAGCTAGTAGGAAAGTTAGTTAAAAATATATTGTAAGATTTGTCCGGACAAACAAACACACAAATAAACAAGAATACAAGTTAATAAAAACATGGTAAAAAATAAAAAATGAGTTAGTAGTTTTTCTTCAATCTCAACATAAAATATAATGTCTACATATCGTCCAAGATATGTCTACATATGTTCGTAGTATCTCGTAATACATCTAAGCAAACGATAATTATGGTTTAAGTTTAGTTACTTTTTTAGTTTATTTATTTTTTTTTCTTTTTCTGAAATATTATATTATCTTAACTGCGCAATTGGTAGAATATTAAAAATGAGAAATTTTGATTCCAGGTCATAAATTCTTGGAGAATTTTGTTCCATATTTTCAGAAAGACAGTAACTGTGCCTCACATACAGGTGCGCAAACAACATGCGCAAATGTCATCATTTGAGTGTGGTGTGTAGTTGGGCTTAAAGAAGCCAGTTGGTCTAATCTGCGATTTTTTTTACAATTGTATAGGAGCGGTACCACTATTAGATAATATTGACAGGAATAGTTTAACCATGGCCGAACACAGCGTCAAGGAGGAAACGATCGGCCTAAAGGAGAGGACAAAAAGTGAGAAGAAGTCAATCATCAAAACGGTACTCAAAGATCCGATTCATCATTATCATCGATCCTACGTAGTAACTGATACTTCAGTGACTTCAAAGGCCCTTAATAGGCGGCTCAGTGAAATGGGGTTGTCCCTGGGCCTGGATCTCTCTTACAATGAGGACGTTTGGAGCATCATAGAAAAGGTCCTACAACCAGCTATGGATTTTACCAATCTAACGCACCAATTGGACAGAATTTGCCACGCTACTTCACATGAGCACATCTGACAACTCCGTCAATTAATACCAAGCCGAATAACTGCGTACCTAAGGGCCAGAAGTGGACCAACGAGTTATTGACTTGTTTACTTTGTGAGGCCCTTTCATCATTCAAATTTTGTGAAACTGTAATCAATTGTTTTTCTCCACATGTAGTACATCCCATCTACCAATTTTTGTCTCAATCGGATATCTCCTTCTTGGTGCGTCGCTTTTTTTTTTTTTTTTTTTTTTTTTTTTTTTTTGTTATAGAGTGTAATTAACAAATTTAGTTTTCAATTTCGATGTTTTATCTTAATTCCACTACCGGGGCTCGGAATTTCCGAGTGGCACACGACAACAACAAAAACAACAACAAAGTTAGATTTAATTTTAAATAAAAAGTTCGTGTAAATATATTGGTCTTTTACTTTTTTCTCCCAAACACCGTTAAAATACTTAAATAATTCCATTTTTCTTGGGAAGTTTATTCCAGATACATTTTTTTCCAGAAGGCATTTTCTTTCAGGGACGTTTTCTGAGGGACGGAATTTCCTAGAATCTTTTTCACTTTCTTACTAAATAGAAGCAAAAAAATCTGTATGATATCATCTTTGCTGTTATTAGTCAATAAAACATCTTGTGCTTGTGTTATTTTTAATTACATTTATCTTTCTATGTATAATACCGTTTAAATAATTAGAAAATAATTACTAAATGCCTTTTTATTATAATTTAAGTGATGGCTATTGTTTTTATTTTCAAAAATTCATTTTATGTCTTAAAAACGCATTTTAACTTAAAAACTTATATGATTAACGTATCTTTAGATGAAAATTGGTCAGATAATTGAGATTTACTAAAATTGAAAAAAAAAAAAAAAAAAAAACTTTTTAATTTTCCTTCTAAATGAATTTAAATGAGATTTCCTCTAGAATCTTAAAGTTTTATTTATTAAGCTAAAAATTTAGTAAACTCATTAAATGCTGTAACATAAATCATTTTTAATGTAACTTGTTTATTTACTAAAACAAATACACAGAAATAATAAATACAGTCGGTAAAAAAAGTGTCCGAACACTAGCAAAAATTCCTATGTAAAAAAGTGCACTTCATATGGTTTTGTTAAATAAATCTATGTCGAATCCTGTTTTTAGTCACTGTAAGAACATGATTCGATAAGGATTTATTTAACAAAACTGTATGAAGTGTACTTTTTTTACATAGGAATTTTTACTAGTGTTCGGACACTTTTGTTACCAACTGTACTTATTAAATATTTAAAAGAATTGTAAGCCAGGCTTCCATTTAAAATCCAAAATCCCCCCCCCTTTTTTTTAACACGAACTATTAGTTAAAACTATTAGCTAATATCGTTCTATGTATGCAAGTTATTTTTAATTAGATTAGTGTATATATCTTTTTTTCAATTATTTAGTATGATTGTTATACATATTGAATATAACCATTAAATATCCCATTAGAGCTGAAGGGATAATGTAAGTAATCAATTCAAGAAAAAAAAAATGTTATTTTATAAATTTTATTCGTTTTTCACAGGTATTGTATTATGTATATGTATTACAATAAACATAAAACTTTATTCAATCTATGAAAAGGAACTGTAACTGAATAACTTATATGTAGATGATTAAATAGCCTTTAAACCGTACGTGACAGATTTAAAGATAATTTCAATACGATAGCTGAAGAAAGCGATTAACAATTTGCTGTCGCGTCAGATGTTTAAAAGTAATTTCACTTTGACTTAAAAGCATTTTAATGAGCAGATATTATTCCAATTCACGATTTTTCAAAAGATAACATCTAAAAGCTCTTAGAGAGATTGAATTAATTAGAGAAAATACATATCTAGAAATACTTACTTTTTCCATTGGTCTTTCCATTTAATAATTTGAAATCTACTTGGTTGCACACATTACTCCATATTCTATTCAGCAGAAATTTCTAGAAAGCAATTCTAAGTTGTAACTAAGTAATACTTTATTTTCTCTGTTTTAGATAATTTTAAATAAATACGAAAGATAAATATTTCCTGTTGTTAGATGATATTATTTTATGCCCACAAGTTAACTTTCATCAAAATTTTTTAATTATGTACATGGATATATTTTAAATAATTTGAATAAAATCATTAACCCAGAAATCATAAAATGCTTCAGTTATGTGGTAAAATACATACAATATTTCATTATCATAACACTTTAGGTATGTTTTTTAATACCTTTTTGAAATGTTTACCCTTAAATGTTAAGTGACTAAAACATTTATTAGGACTGAGGGCCTATTAGTCTCAATCTGGGATTTTTGCGTTGTCGATTTCGATAGTTGGACATCTGTCGAAATCTAAAATTTATCGAAAATATAATTGAATAATTTGAAAGCAATGTTATAATTAAAAAAAAAAAAAAAACTAATAGTCCTCCGTCCTAAACTAAATTCTGCTTTTGCCAAAATTTCATCAAAATCTTTTTATTATTATTATTATTATTATTATTATTATTGAAAGAAAAGAAAAAAAAATAATAATAATCAGCATCGTTACAAGCGATATCGAAAAAGTTTTTTAAAATAATTTTGAATTAGGAAATAAAAAGTGCGTGTGAAATAATATGAAATAAAAATAAGTAAAAAATGAATTTATTGATTTAATGTTTTTGTTTTGGGGCTGCTCATGCATATAAAAAATGCGTATTAAAACGAGTCGAAGAAGGAAGCGAAATAAGTATTGAGTTATATTACGATAAATACGATATATTAGACCTATAATCCAGGGTTAGTAGGCATTTTTGTTGAAAGAAATAGTTTGTTCGTTCGGTGCAACTTGTGCATTAGTCCCGTGAGGCACAACTTTCACTTTAGTCCCGTCAGGTACAACTTGCACATTAGTCCCCTTTAAATATAGTGACCAGCAAAGCTGGCAAAGCATTCGTTGATTCACTACCTCAATTGATTTTTTTTATTTATTTAGTTTTATTTTTTGTTACAATCGCGGAAACGTATGTGTTTTTGAAACTAATTTAAAATCAAATTTTTTTTTTTTTTTAAACCTTTTTGCAATAATGACAATATTTAGATGTTATCTAATTGTTGCATTTCTGAAACCTTTTGTGCTGTTAGGAATATGTCTTTATTAAATTTGAACAAAATGTAAAAGTGCTTGTATATATTTTACTAGCAAAAATATAAAGGTGAAAGAATATTCCTTATTTTCGTCACAGAAATAGTTGTGATCAAATCCAGGTCGCTTTCATCTGTGGTTTTTCTGTGATTGTCTCCGAAATTAAGCATACAACGGCCAAGAAGCGCAAGATATGCCACCACTTTGACCGTTATTTTTAGACTTAGGTCCCATTTTTGGAATAGTGGCCTTAATCTATATACTAAACCCACCACATTCTCTTTTCATTACCTTTTCTAGCCATTTTCTATATTTTGGTTGTAGTAGTAAGACTTTTAAAATGTTTCATTAAATTCCCTGTTAAAGGGTAGATAATCGGTCTTATCCATACACCACCACCGACAACGCAGTCTTTACGTTACTTTATATGCAGGTGGTTAAGAAAACGTTGACATCTCCAGAAGTCCTTATATTTGACAAATTATATTTTATCCTTATACTTGCTCCTTATATATTACAAATCTGGCTATGAAAAAAAAAAAAAAAAAAAAAAACATGTTAAATATATATATATATATATATATATATATATATATATATATATATTAATAGCTTTAGAGGATTATATTTGTAAGATTACAAAATAAATTTTTTATATGACTCGCTCAAAAATTTTCTATAAGAAAAATGTGCTACACGAACTAATAACGTGAAGTACAAAATTTCAGTATTGAATAATAAAATATTTTAGAGGTGTGCTAAAAATAAGTTGTAAATAGGTTAGCTGAAAATTAAGAGAAAAAATGAAATAATTTAATTAAATTTTTTTTTTTACTAAGAATACATATTGGAAATGCTATCGCTAAAAAATATTTTTATGCTTGACTTTATCATACAATTCAAAGATCAGTATTTAATGCAATCGAGATAAAAGTTCTTCAAACTACCTAATCGATAGACTGTTCTCTTTTAAAGACGAAACTTTAACTTATACCGGATGCATCACAATTTGTGCACATTTCAAAATTTAACAATAGAAGAAGTGGTATCATACATGAAGTATTATCATACAGATAGGACAGTGAAGCTAAAACGCGAACCGGAAATATTGTTAATCAACAGAGGGGAACTACATGTGTTAAGACTACATGAATAGCATCTTTGATCGAAAATTGTTTTTCTATTTCGCGAGTAGTTAGTTAGTAGCAGGTTAGTATGGGAAGTTTTCTTTTTCTTCACTTTCTATTGTTTTTGAATTCACAAAATTATCTTCAAAACATTCACAGCTATTCTTCTAAGAAATTAAAATTAATTCTTATAATGTTTAAAAATATGCTTTGTCAAACCTATTCATATTCAAATACAAACTAAAATTACAAACTATAATTCTGAAATAGCAGTATGAAATCATTAAATATTTAACGTTACTTGGTTTAAATAATACAAAATACTTTAAAATGAAAAAAAATGTTTTTATTTTCTGTATATTTTCAAAGTTTATTTTCTTAATATTAAGCACTTGCTTCTTATAATAAATTGCTTTTGACAATCAAATTTGTAAATAATAATAAAGTTGCCAACTGAAAACGTATGTGCAGTTTTCTTTCCTTCACTTTTTCTACTACTTCTAAATTCACAAATTCAAAACATTCACAGCTATTTTATAAGAAATAAAACTATTTTTTATTATGTTTGAAAAGAAATTTTGCCAAACACATTCGTATTCAAATGTACAAATTAATATAACAAACTGTAATGCTGAAATAGCAGTATGGTATGAAATCTTAAATATTTAACATTGCTTGGTTTAAATAATACAAAATGCTTTAAAATGAAAAAAATATTTCTGGTTTATGTATATTTTCGAAATTTATTTGCTTAATATTTAGTACTTGCTTCTTAAATTGCTTTCGACAATCAAGTTCGTAAACAATAACAAACTTGCCAAACGTAAACATCAATACAATGGTTAGTTGGTTAGATGTTGGGTTTAACGTTGCACTAATATTACGATATGAACATAGATACAATAAAAATAAGACGAGCGATTGCGTAAGCTGGAGAGCTCGAGAAACTTACAGCCGTTGACAACAGGGTCGTTGCAGTCAAATTTTGGTTACCGAAGAATATACGGGAGTGTCCTATATGTATAATAATCTGTGATAAGGTTAGGACATGCTCTTTCGTAAATATGCAACTTTTAGACACGTTTTAATAGAAATTGAAAGTTGGCCATTTATATCTACACTGGTTCTCATAATTATAAGGACACTCGTTTTACTATATTAACTAAACACAGAACGCTATTATTTAAACAAATATATATATTTATTAATTTGAATTTCATTAATAGACGATATTTAAAAAGTTTTATCGTTTTTCTATTTTAAAAAATTTTAATATTGTCAAAAAAAAAAAAAAAAAAAAAAAAAAAAAAAAAAAGATTTTTCAGGTGTTCACAATTATAAGGAAAGCTCGAATCTTAGTATTTTTTTTTTTTCAGTTATTCTTTAAATTAATATTTTTTTAATATATTCAGTTTCAAAACCATTTCATACGTCATAGATGATATTCTGAATATATTTAAACTATTTAAAATTGCTTTCCACTTGCATGCACATTTCTAATATGATAAGTTAAAATTTTTTCAACTTTTTGGCCACGGGAAAGGCACTAATACAGAATTTTATTTCTTCAAACTATTTCCTATTGCTCTAGAAGTAGAGCAAAAATGTAAGATCTTGTTGAAAAAAATAATATTACCCCCTAAAATCTAACAAAAATCTGAGAATTCCACGTTTAAAATTTGCGAATATTCTCTTGATGTTCATAATAATAGAAAAAATTACTAAATTCATTCTGCCTTCAGTAGAAACAGCTGCCCAGAGCACCACAGATCCACCTTTAAAATGCCCTATTCATATCTGCCTTTAAAAAAATCTGTTCTGTCTTTCGCTATCTTCAGATCCCGCCAGTAACTGTTAAAACCATTTGGTTAATCAAGAATAAAATGTTTTTCATCTGAAAATGCAACATTTTACCATTTCATATTTTCTTTATTAAATTTTAACACAGACGTTCTTTCCTCTATTAAATGCTTATTGATTGTTACAGGTTTTTTATTCATTTTAACATATTATTAATTATTTTAAACATGCGTAAATGTGGACCCCAATCTTTCGTTAAAAATTACGAGCAAATTCAGCAGCAGTCATTTTGAGTAGAACAGTAAGAGGAATTATGAGTCTTCGATCTCTGTAAAACAACTCTGATTTTGCTTCAGATCTCTCTCCTATCGAACCAGCAGTTCAACGTTTGATCACATTTCCTTCAGTAATTTTAGATCTTCGAATTTCATTAGATATACGACGAATTGAAATTATACCTCCATTTAAAAAACACATTTATCATACTTCACTACATGAACGTTCTTTTTTTTTTTTTCCAGGAATTATCTGTAAGTCCATCCAAGACAAATTGAAGGCTTATACATGAATTAATCTAGCCCAAGTAGCTAACAAATTCGCATGTCAACTGTAATTTATCCGTTAGTAAGTTAAATAAAACGAAAAAATCTTGATTGTCCCTATAATTATGAACATCTAAAAACGCGGAGAAAAAAATATTTTGCACTATTTTTTATTATTTTTTTTTTCATATTGAAAAATACATTAAGTGCACTTAGTATAATCTTGATTACAATTATTTTTACATTAGTTATTTCAAAACATAAAGTGTTCTTATAAATATGAGAAGGAGTATATTATCAGTTACTAGTCTAAAAAAAAAAAAAACTTCCAAAAACGGTTAAGAATAAAATATTTTTAAAAATTAGATGTTTATTTAAATTTGTTTTCTTACTGAATGCTCTTCTGGAAACCATGTGTCATTCCCTTCAAGACGATATTTCGGATATTTTGAAAAGGAATTGCTTGTTTTATCAGCTATCAGAGATTTTTTTTTTTTTTTTTTTTTTTTTTTTTCAGATATTGGCCTAAAATTTAGGCATTGGTTTAAAATTTGGATATTTGTCTAAATATATGACGTTAGAAAATGCAGTGAAAATCGATTTTCTTAATTAAATTGCAGAAATTCAAGCTGAATATTTAATCTTAGGTTTCTTTAGTGTCCTTAATTGACACGAAAGATAGGTCTGTATTGTACAGACATATATACCTTTTTGTACATCTAATTTGATGTTTACATAGAAATATATATATATATATATATATTCATTTAATTGCTTTTTTCTCTGTAATGATAATATACATATTGGCAACAATATTCGTGTACTATAAGCAGAATTTGGAAGAACTCCAATTATTGATTTGTCAGTTACAACTATTTTTGTCTCTTTTTTTTTTTCCAGAGTTCGTTGTTTGAAAATATTATTATTTTAAGTTTTTATCTCTTTGAATTAAGAAACCTTTTAAAAGTTAATTAAATTCTAAAAAAAAAAAAAAAAAAAAAAAAAAGAGGAAGAAGAATCAATTTCTTTTAATTAAAAATGTGAAATTAATGTTTGGATAATGCGTTTTTAATAACCATTTTCAATAATGTTGTTTATTCAATTGTTATTTGGAGAGACTGTTGCACCTTAAGCTTCACTTTTTAAAACAAAAAAAAAAAAAAAAGTTTCAATTTCTACACATCATGTATTTGGGATTTTAATTTTTTAATGAATTATTCATATGTATTCGTTAATTTAATAAAAATTTTAATTATCTGTATAAATAAAGGGAAGTGTCTGCGTGTGTGTATCTCCGCTCTGCTGCTTAAACTATTTACCGCAGAGCTACAAAACTTGACGCATGGGTAGTTGGAGCCCGGCAGGTGTGCACATGATCAAGAGTTTTTCGAATTTCAAGTTATTTTAATTGATTTGATTTTTTTTTTTTTTTTTTTTTTTCAATTTTATCCATTGACATTTCTGTTTCATTTTCTAAATATTATTCTTTTATTTCAATCTTCTATGTATCTTAGCAACAGCTATTACACTATTTATTTTTTATTTATTCAATTTATTCATTAAAAGGCAAAATCTTTTTTTTTTTTTTTTTTTTATCATATTAATTGAAATTAAATGGTTAAAAAATAGAAAAAAATTAAACATGTTAAATTTTAAATTAAAAAATCTATTTATAACACTTGTATTAACATTATTTATAATCTATATCAACAAAATTAGACTTTTGTCTGTAAATTTCTCAGAAGTAAAAAAATTTCAGATATCTTTGCGTTTCAGATATCGGGAAAGCCAAAAATGACTTCAGAAAATTTCTCTCTCTCTCTCTGTATGTGTGTGTGTCGTTGTGTCTGTATGTATATAATGCTATTTTTGCCCAGGTATCACGTGAGAACGGCTAAACAGAATTTAACGACGCTTGACAGATGGGAGGGGAGAAATCAATTTTTAACGGGAAAATTCGCAAATTCCGAATTTTTGAGAAGAACTCTACTAAAAAAATGTACAAAGATGTTGAAAATAACCATGCGTTTTCTTTCTAATATTTGCAAACAATTTTTTTTAATGATTTTTGTTTCTTTTTGAGCGGAGACGTTACGAGGGGGCAATTTAGAGACACCGTTTATAACGCTAAATTTGTTCTGGGAAATATATTGGAGCTGCGGTCACAAATTTTGGTGTGTCGATTGTTTATATGTATCCAACACCTAAAGTAACTGGATTTTACGAAATTCCCCCAATCACCCCTGGGGGGACAGGAGGCAAAAGCACGTTTATAAGCATAACTCGGTTTCAAATTACTTCCGGTTCAAGAAATTGCAGATGAGGAAACTGGAATACAGAAAAAAAAAAAAATCTACTATATATGATTTTTTTTATTTTCAAGGGGGTGGGGATATCGATTTTATGGGAAATTTCGCAAATTCCAAGTTTTTGAGTAGAACTCTTCTGAAACTTGTACAAAGATATTGAAAACAGCCATGCATCTTCTTTACTATATTTCAAAAAAAGCATTTTTGTGATTTTCGATTTTAAGGGGGCGCAATGTCGTTTTATGTACAAATCATTTGCCACATCACCATTAGTAATCTCCAGCTCTCTCCGGAGTTTGAAAACGAATGATTGGGCGGGGCGACTTTCAGGAATACAGCGATTTCAGGATTCAAGTTTACTGAAGCTAAAGAGCCGATAACAGAATGCCTCTTCATTTCCTGGGTTAGTATAAGTTCGGCCGTGTTTAGCTGCAACAGAAAAAGATGTTAAAAAATTATATACAGGGCATTGTATCATCTATAATGCGTACTGTCAAATAACTGACTGTGTATATTTTTGTTTTATCAATAGACGATTTGGTAGACCATCCACGTATATCCTATAATCTATCTTAATATTTTACAATAGCCATGTAAATAAATAATTCATTCTAATCATACCACATTTCACAGGAACACAGCTTTTATTTATCTCATTAAGGTGCACTAGCACCTCGTTTATCCGATGTTATTAGAACCGAACCTGTATCAGTTAATCGAATTTTCCGGATAGTAGAGAACTTTTCAATATCTATTTTAATATGTAACAGCATCATCGAACTGTATTATGACTATTTAAACTGATATATGAATATCTGAATTCAAATTATACGCAAATATTTATTTTGAAACAAAAAACTTACAATGAACTTCATCTGGCGTAATTGCTCATACTTTATCGAGCAGCTCTATCATGAAGTTTTCTTAAAAGCATCATTTCAGAGCAATAACACTGTTCTTGTTCCAACCAAACGTCATTGTTACTAATCTTTACTTGGAGATAATTTTCACCTTTCATCATTATCATCATCTTCTTTGTCTTCTTTTACAAACTGTCGGACGTGCGATAATTTCCTCATCATTGAGAAACTGGAAGACTGCTTCTTCCATGTCACAATTCAACCAATCCATGATTTCTTTGATACCATAGTTTTCAAAACTTGGCATCGTGCTAACGTTTGAAAATTCAGTAGCACCATTTTCCGAAATGACTGTGAACTTTTCCGTAAAGTTTCGAAAGCTCAAAAAAAAAAAAAAAAAAAAAAAAATTTTTGGTTAAAAAGGGCAGGAAATCGCCGTCGGTAAAATCGACGTTTGAAAATTCCGGTTAGCAAGGGTCGGATAATTGAGGTTCTACCTCAATATCATTATATTTTAAATTGTATAAACGTATTAAAGTATGATTTTAAAAGTATATTTTGCACATTTTTATATTGTTACACGTCGGAGAATTATTTTGTGAGTCCTTGCAGATAAAGCACTATTACTATTTATGTTATTTCCAATAGAAAGCATGCTATATTAATCTTCAAAGTATTGGAAAAATAATTAATAATATTATATAAAAAGACTGAAAAACAAACCAAATAAATAAAAGTTAAAAATCTGTTTTAAATGTATTTATCAGGGAGACTGTTTTTCTAAACGTTTGATATATTGTAATAAAATGACATGGAGACTTTGTTCCAAAAAATCATATAATGATTATTTGCGTAAAAAAAAAAAAAAAAAAAAAAAAAGCTAGTTTCGAATTGTAGGAGAAAACATTTTTAAAGAATTGTTATAATAAAGCACAACAAACATCCCGGAAAGAAAAAAAATAGTCTAAAAAAAAAAAAAAAAAAAAAAAAAACGTTTATGTTTGTAAGTAACATTCTGCACAAAAATTTACAAATACAACATAAATTCGTTTCAAATTTTTTCTTAATTTTAGTTGAGATATTTTTTTGATAGATAGCGTTAAAAGCCAATTTCAGTGTTCTTTAACATATTGATGAATAAAATTATTCAAATATTCTGTGATTCTTTGTACCCAAAATATTTTTAACACTTGAGAAATTGAGTAAGCGATCAGTAAAAAAATGCTTATACTACTATTACACATAAAAAAATTTGCACGCCACTTTTATTTGAGCCAATTTTTGCTACAATTTCTGGAGGCCAAAATCTGAAAGGGGATTGCAAAATTTGAGTCAATGATCGCCCAAAATCAGATTTTAAAGCTGTTCAGCACGTGTTAGACGTGTTAGACAGAAGGAGGCCGCCGATAACCACTACTATGCCTATAGCGGTTTAGAGCGTTTTGCAGCCTCCTCCCGTCATTTATTAAAAAAAGAAAAAAAATAGCCGCCGGTGGTAGCAACCTCGCGACAATGGCGGCATAGGCATAATTGAAATATATAGAGGCGCCGGAAGTAAACTGCCACGCGACAAAGGGCACTGATAAGATACGTTAATTACTGAACAACTAAAACGGGTCGGCCAAATAATGCCATCCAGATGGCAGGTGCAGAATCTCAAAATATTTTTAAAAATCTATACAATAGCCCTAAACTTAACTTAAAATAAACTTTAATTGTACTTTTAGCAATAATAATAAAAAGAAAAACATCTGACAGTAAAATGCGCTTTGAATATTGATTTGTGAATTTATTTTCAATTATCTTTGGCAAAACATAGACGGTTGACCAACGTAACATTTTTTTTCAACATCATTGTTAACCGTTACGATCGAATGACGTCATACTAACCCTAGATAATTAAACTTAAATCAATGTTGTTCTATAACTAATCCTGACTACGGATTAAAAACAGTTATATTCTTATATTTATTTTATTTATTTCAAATAAATTAGTGTGTATTAAGAGAAAAATTATAGTATTTGAATTAAAAATAAAAAAAATGGTAAAAATTAACGTTTGCACTCTTGGCAAATTAAGTGAGCTCAACGGGAATATATAGAATTCGCAAAACTCCCTTGATTGGGTTGGTTGGTTGGTTGGGTTTTACGTCGCACTAGTGCTGCTCAGATGGGCAATTGGCGACGGTCTGGGACACACTCCTAGAGGTGGTCCGGAGACATGTCATCACAATTTTAATCCTCCACGGAAGGTATGGCTCTCCCGCTTCGGTGACCCCAGAGGTATAATTTTTGATGGGAACATGGAGGCAGTGTTGGGCATAATTTATTAAAAAGTAATTGAATTACAATTGAATTACAATTAAATTACAATTATTTTACTGTTAATCGATGAACAAGTAATTGATTACAAATAAATTGAATTACTTATTCAATTTATTTGCAATCAATTACTTGTTAATCGATTGACAGTAAAATAATTATAATTTAATTGTAATTCAATTACTTTTTAATCAATTATGCCCAACACTGCATGGAGGACATTGTGGCCACGGCAGAGTTTACGTGCACCAGCCACCATTAGTGTACACGACGGTCTTTGGCCGGCTCGAGTACCGAACCCGTAATCTTCCAATTACGAGGTCGGCGCTCTACCGACTGGGCTACCTGATTGGGTTGTCTAAGACGAATATTTAATTTCCTGGGGTTAGAGGTGAAATTCAGTTAAAGTTAATGACATGCGTGTACAAAAAGAGAAAAAATAATAATAAATGAGTATAACTGCAGTTTGTCATTGAAGCAGTTTTATTCTAAAATAGCGACTTTGAATGTTTTTTTGACAACATACAATGAGTAATTCTTCCAGTGAGCAGTTTCGTGTAATTTACACTAAAGAACATGTACAAAAATTGAAGTTACTTCTTATATATTTGTTTATACAACACATTTTCATCAGACATAAAAAGCTGCCAAGTGTTCAGGCTCTATATGATATTCTAAAGATATGTACATCATAAGTTACAGTGATTTTGCACGAATCAAAATGGAGGAAATTTAGTTTATATACATTGTTTATATTTACATATGGTAAAAGAAACATCTTTTCCGAGTTTCGAAAATAAAACTGACAAGCATAAAGGTTATTCACAGAAAAACTCGATAACAGTTAAAAAATTAAATCTAAATATCTAAAATGCATACAAAGAAAATTACTATTTATAATCGTTAAGTACAACATTTATTAAAATATCACCAATGTGTAATTCTCGTAGAATTAAAACATGCCTTCCATTTAATGTTTTTTATGTTCATTTATTTCACAGATATAACATGTTTAAAACTAAATATAAATTTAGGTAACAAATGGCATAAAATGAAAAAAAATGAACTTTTTAAGCGGATATTGTAGACTAGACAAATTGCATTTCATCTCAAATAGAAACAGTTAAATATAACATTACGCATTGGTGCATTACATATATTATTATGAGGAACATTTTGAAAGTCAAAATAAATTTATAAAATGTATAAAATATCACAAGTAACTTGTAACCATAGTCTCAATTTTTAGAGCTTAAATCTAAAAAAAGAAGAAAAAATGCTTAGTACCTTTTTATTTATAGAAATATATTTTTTAAACTATTAGCATGAATTAGCTACATACTGATTTAGTACTTATAATTTCATCTCAAATATTTAAAATGATAAAAAAAAAAAAAAAAAAAAAAAAAAAAAAAAAAATCACCGCCTTTATATTTTCTATCTACATTTTAGATAATTTATAACTTAAAAATATAGTTTAAAAAAATTCAATAGCCCCAGTCATAATAAAAAAAACAGTTTCTCAGGATAGTCATTGACCGGAATCAAAATAGTACTTGTTCTGATAAACATATAAATTTAAATTCAATAAAACGATTTATACAAAAAACTACACATTGTTTTGTCCTTTAGCCCATGTATTATCATTTTAAACTTAAGTTTAAAATCAACATTATCTTCAAAATTTCAGTTCTAATTATCAGAGTGGTGAAAGTTCAGTAAATAAAATAAAATTAAAAATTAAAACGCTTTTAAATTAATTTTACACTTTTAATTTATTTTTGCTCTTTAATTTTTTTAAATAGAGAAGATATTGCACGCGTACTTCAAATGTGACACAATTTAAAATATGTTTTCTTTCCTTTTCTGCAATTCGATTAAATTTAGGGGTTACATACAAACGGAACGCTTGCAATTTCGATGACGTAAATTTTGCAAGTATTTTGCAAATACAGTCGGCAGCAAAAGTATCCGAGCACTAGCGAAAATTCCTATGTAAAAAAAGTACACCTAATGCAATTTTGTTAAATAAATCCTTTTCGAATCCTGTTCTTAGTCAGTCTAAGAACATGATTCAACAAGGATTTATTTAACAATACAGTGTTAAGTGTGCTTTTTTCATGTAGGAATTTTTGCTAGTGCTCGGATACTTTTATTTCCGACTGCAGTCATACATTTGGAACGCTTGCAAACGGCTTTGCAACTGGAAGTGTTTAATTTGTATGTACCTCTAAAGTTATTTAATTGCCTCTTCAATCACTGGTGAATGAATAATGTTGTGTTTCAGTTGTATTAATAATTCAAAAATTAAGTATTTGGAGTTGTAGGGCTTCTGAATTACGTATGCGATATTTTAATTTAGTTTTATAAAAAGTAAATACGTTGGTTCAAAAATTTTCTTAAATAGTAGTCAAATACATCTTTACTAGCATTGATCCATTGTATTTTCCTTGGTCTTTCATAGACTCTGATTTTGCTCGATTAATAACATGGAAATACCATTTCAAGTAGTATATAAGACAAATTTTTGATGAGAAAAATTTCAATGAAACTTATATCGAACCTAAAACAAAATACGTGAAAAACGTAATTAAAATCACGTCTTTCAATCCGTTTTAATTAGCAGTTTCTAAACTTCATCAGATTCAAGTCGACCCTGGTAAGATTCATTCTACCCGATGAAAATTCGATTATCGGCCGCTTAACAATTCAACGGATTGTAAAGAAAAGTTATTCAATGGCCAATTACATTCTGCTGCTATCTTTGGTCTCTTTACGTCATTTTTTACATTTTAGAACAGATGAGATTGCGAGTTCCAACTTAAAGTAGATTTTGAGGAACAAAGAACATGCTTGACTAACCGAGTCTAGAAACCAGCTGTTAACGACAGAAGTCAAAGCAATATTCATTCCTCCACCAGACGGGAACGAAATAGAAACCAATTCTTGAAATTAATTAATTAATTAATTAATTAATTAATTAATTAATTAATTAATAAAACAAATAGCCATTGAATTTAAGAATAAATTTAGAAATTTTAATACTAAAAACTAAAGAAATATAAAATATTTCCTGATTTGAAATTTTTGAGAATCGTTATCTTATTATACTATCTGTATATAATGTACGGGTAAATATTAATCTTGTGATTGAAAATATCAATATACAAAGAAAAAAAATAGAGGAAAAGGTGAAAATATAAGCACCGACTTTTGTTTTTCACTTAAAGTCACTTTTATTTAGAAAAATTCTACGTTTTTGACCTTCATTAACAGCTATAACAAGTTTATTAAATAAGAAGAGACAAAATAATTATTAATATCAATTATTTCAATTCGAAAACGAAGATTTACAAAAAGCTTTTAAAAAGGCATTAGAAAAAATGGGGTGCAAATATGGGCCCTTTCCAAAAAAATTACAAAAAAATAGTTTAAAATGTTTTAAAATATGATAATACAGAAAAGTAGAGAATTTATTTATAACGTAAAAAATAATTTACAGATACCGTTGACGTAACTGGCTCTTTCAAACCCGACACGATCTAAGTGTGCCCACATTTGGCACAGAACACTTTATGCCACTCTTCTCTGCGAGTGTATTCAGAGACAATTCCATCCCAAAAGATTCAAGTTGCATCGCTCGAATTTTGTTCATACCCCTCGTTGATGTCCAGGTTGATATCATCATCGCTGTTGATAAGAGGAGGATCACAGTAGTCTAATAAATAGGATGATGAATCATATCGTTTCGTGGGTCACATTTTCTGTCTTTGGAAGCCTTTGGTCTTCGCACTCTTGGCTGGTCTTTTGTCTTACAGGATCCTGGATTGAATCTTACCCCCGGAAAACTCAAGAATGTCTACTTCTGAGTACTTTTGTCAGTCGACTTAGTTAATTTATCCTTGTCTGATCATTAAATGATGAGGCTGGACCTTGCTGCTTTGCGTCCACGATTAGTGGTTTTCTTGTCAGTGTTGGGGATAGAAGGTACATCGAACAGGGAAACTGCATTTGAAGTTCCTGGAACCCATATTTACACCAAGAACAGGTGCCCATATTTACACCAACCCCACCTAAAAAAGATGACCTCTATCACATGTAACCTAAAGGCGTGTGAAACTAAAGGTGTGCTTCTAAACATAGCTTAATATCTTCGCTTTCCTGATATCACTGTGAAATTATTTTAAACTAACCATAAGAAAATGAAAAGAAAACGATTTCAAATACCTTTCTAAAGTTAGCGGCCCATAATTAACACCAAATCGCACAATAGCTCCCACTGCATTCACACTACTTAAAAGAATGGTTCCAATTGCTCCCTACTATCTTATATCAATAACTGGCACCATCTACAATCCTTGCCGCCAGCCTTCAGCCCCTCCCATACCTACTTGTGGATGGGTGCCCATACTTATATCTCCTCCTCTACTATTTGATTGTGATATAATCCTGAATAAAAATATATTCTGAAAATACAAGTACATAATTTTCAAAATTATAAATTATTAATGTAGATATATTGATAATAAATGTATTGTAACGTACCGTAAGCCCAGGTGACTGATTAGTTTTCAACATAAATGATAAAAACACGGTTTGAGACAAAATTGCACTGCTTTCTGCATTGCTGTTAGAAAATTTAGAAAATTTGAAAATCTTATTTTATTAAAACTAATCACAAGATTTTCTACAGCGTCGTGTTATCAACTAAAAATCTAAAGACATCGCATTTTACTACATTTTTAATTTTTCACATTAACTAAAATTTTTACTGCAAACCCACCTATTATCACAGAAAAAAGCTCACTCAATGACAATTAACTGAACATTAGAAGATTTTTACTCTCTTACTATAGCAGTTAGAAACTAGAGACCTTGAATGGATAAAGGCTGGATATTGGACAAAAATGGTGGATGTTCGTTTAAAGACAACTCCAAAGCCGTAGACTATAAAATACTTTTTTCCAACATCTGGCACTTTACTTTAATTAAAATCTTGAGAAAATAGTTAAATACATCTTCAGAAAGCCATACAGAGAGTCCTTCAAAGCATTTGTAGTGCATAACGGTGTCGTATTTAAAAAGCCGAACAAACTTGGCGAATCAACCCGTTGATGAATGTCCAGCCTCTTGTCATGTAGTGTCTGTGATGTTAAAAACATCACATATCTTTTATTTAAAAAAGAAATAATAATAATAATCTAACATTACAAGTTACTTATTTAAAATTCAGTCAAACATATCACTTATTCTAAAACATTTAAATATATTTACATTCAATTAATTTAATCTATTTTCAGAAATTTTGTTTCTTCTTCTTTTGTTCATTAATCTGTAATTTCGTATAATTTATTATTTCAGTATTTTAAACCCTAACTTTTGACTGGTACATTCACCAAATAATCAATATATATATATATATATATTATATAAAAGAAAGAAAAACCCATTTATTTTTGTTAGGTGCTTTTAAATCCTCTTTCGATTGCAATTCCGGCACGAAAAGTGTCAGGGGGAAGGGGGGGGGGGTTCCGTTACATGATGCAATAGTTCAAATTATGTTTTAATACTCTTGTCAATAAAAATCGTGAGTTTAGCCTATTCTCGTTATCCTGACAAAGTTTAATGATATTATTATGCCGTATTTTTAATGCAAACTATTCTTTTATCTTCCCTTTAGATTTACAATATAAAAAAAATTAAAAAATGGTTTCAACCAAATTTGTTTTTGATGCCCAGCTGATTGACAAAATATAGTTAGTTAGATTTAGTTTCTCGAGCTATCGGGATGCATAGTTTCAAGTTGCCTTCTTTTTCTCATATAAGAAAATTTAACGCGATGATTCCCGCTTTTTTATTTATTTATTTATGTTTATGTCTATTTTATTTTATTTTTTTATGTCTTCAAACTATTCAAACAAAAAACGTTGTATTTCTTTTCGTTAAATAGTGCTCATTGTTGTGATAAATTACCTTCGTGATAAACTATTTACAAAAACATTGAAACGGATTTTTTCTTCAGTCATTATTGATATTCAGATTTACTTTGAATTAGCTCGTTATTTAATCTTACTTGAAGCAAGTAATCATTTCCTGTTACTAGTTTTTATAGCGGCGAATGAACCTGGAAATTAGGGGGTGGCATGGCCCTCCTTATCACATTCATAGTTTTCCCTATACAGTCTCTCCTTTCTTCAAATTTCTTCACCATAGTGACTCTATTAGAAACTAGAGACCCTTAGAAACTAGGGAGAGACTGGACATTGAACAAATATGGTGGAAGTTCGTTCAAAAAACACTCGATCACCGTAGAACCTAATTTAATTTTACCAGCGTCTGACATTTTCTTTTAATTAAAATCTCGATGAAGCATTATTACCTTTAGAATGCCTTTTGGAGAACCACTTGAACTATTCCAGAGCATAATAGTATCGCATATAATAGCT
Source organism: Salticus scenicus (assembly GCA_963930645.1). NCBI lineage: Eukaryota > Metazoa > Arthropoda > Arachnida > Araneae > Salticidae > Salticus > Salticus scenicus. The sequence continues at coordinate 627,099 of OZ005660.1, forward strand.
TGAACTAACATGGCGGATCAATGTCCAGTCTCAAACCAGTCTTCAGCGTCCTCTCTCGGCGATATTTATAATTAATTTCATCTTAAGTGTCTTTCAATTTTTTTTTCTTTTAAAATAACAATGCAGCCGCGTTTTATTCCTTACGTGTAATATATGATGGTAATTTATTGGACACGCAGTGTATTGTTGAACACAAAATTAAACACTTCCAGTGTTATAAAGGGTTTAATAAATGTAGTCTAATATTTATGGCAAGTGTAAAAAAAATCAAGACGAAATAAAAGCTGAAAATTGATAATTCTTTATTTTCTAATAAATAACTAAAAATATAAGTTATATAGAACTAAGATAGTTATCGAGTTTTTCACAGAACCTAATATATATTAATTAATTAAACAAGAATACATAAATACTAAATATTTGAGTATTAAAAACTTTTTAAAATTTAATGCGTATTATCTTATATGAAAAGTTAAAAGGCATTTTACAGTAATACTTAAATATTTTGAAATATAAAACCAATGACACTTTAATACCATTTAAAGCAATTTGAACATAGAATCTATGAAATATATTCTTGTTTCTGATTGTTATCGTTTTATAAGCATAATTTATGGATTTTTTCAAAATCTTTAATATTGTAACAACATTTAAATTTACAAGCAATATAAGAAAAATTTAACATTATAAAGCAAATGTGATGAACATGAATCAGAATAAAGGAAAGTTTTATTTAATATTACTGATTTAAACAAATGTAAATGTTTGTGTAGGGCAGTTTTTAAAAAAAATTCTGCTGTGAACAACACGTTACATTTAAAACGGGAAAGTATATTTCTAGGAAATTCGGCATTGTTTTGAATCATGAGATGTTTCATAGAAGTAATAGTTTTTATTTTAAAAAATCTCCAACAGATGTCACCTTGTTAGGAGAATTGGCAAATTTTATAAATGAATGACCAAATCAAATTGATCAAAGACTAATAAATAACTGTTCTAGTTGCTTATGCATTCAGTTCCCTTTGTGATTTTTTCCCACTTTTTTACACAAAGCGACAGTTGGTTGATATTTTTAATCTGCTTTCAAATTTCTTGAGCGCATCTCATAAATTCTCTTTATACCAAATTGAATGGGAATACGCTCGCCCATTTTAGATGTAAGATATTGTTAATAGTTAAAGTTAACATATATATATTCGCTGTACATAAAACATATTGTAATATTTGTTTTTGTTTAAATGTAATATATTTAATTGCTGCATTTATTACGTGAAAATACTCTAAAAATACACTAATATGTGTATGATTAAATATATTTTCAGAGCTCGCAGTATTCCTTAAACTTTACGTTCATTTTTTTTTTTTTTTTTTTTTTTTTTTTTTTTTAATGCAATTATTACTATGTTAGAAGAATCTTTATTTTAAATAAAATACTAACATTAAAACATTCAAAACATAATTTGTATTTTATGATAGTAGTAGCAATATGATAATAAATATATTTAATTTTTGGAACACTGTGAGCCCTATATTTCATTTATAATTTTTCATTCAGATAATTTAATAGCCAATTTTTCAATGCAGCGTGTAACCAAAAAAAAAAAAAAAAAGCATTTATTTTAAACCTATACAAACTAACGATGGCATTTCATATTTTCCACCGTAGGGAATTTTCAACTAATTAAAAATATTATTAACTAGTATCCAGTAAAAGATATACTCTATAAATTTCTAAATAATTAGGTAATGTTAGATAAATTGATGCTACCTAGTTACTTTATGGAAAGGCAGATGTTTAAGCATATGCTGATGTAAAAATTTTGGAATTAATAAATATAAGTAAAATAAAACTGTTTCAAAATTGCTTACTTAGATAATATTAGTAATTAAGTAATTATCTAATTAAAATAGTTATTGCTCCTTCTTTAATTATAAATTTGGAAACAATAAATTCTTTAATTTGTAAATTTATATTTTTTCTATTATTTAAAAGTCTAATCAAAGATACAGTTTTACAAATTAAAGAATACAGATCAAATTATAGTAAAGTTCACTAATTTGTAAGGACAAATAAAAAAGAAAAATTACTTAGTTTTTCATCTTAAATTTTGCTTATTGTTTTCCTTATAAAATTTTAAATATACAGCAGATGTGCTACACAAATAAAATAATTATTTTCATTTCTCCTGTATTAGTATAGGTGATTTAAATGTAAATTTAATAAATCAGTGAAACAGTAAAGCATATGTTTATATACAAATAATTATGTTTTTAATGCAAATGGCTACATAATACCGTCGGTTTCCGAACAATAATGCGTGTAATTTCTGCAGGTGGTTACTCTGTGAGAAAGAACTGTTCATTTAAAAACTAATAAACCTAAATTTATAATAAATGATTATTCTGCCAGAAACTATGGCTCATTCAAGAATAAAACAACAGACATGATTATTCTACCATAAATATTTGTTAAATAAAATGAAAATCAGATTTTAAATGGTATTCCTATAATAAAATTTCTTATATTCACATCTATTAAATGTAGAATTAGAAAATAGCTATAATTTACAAAGTGATCACTGCTGAATGGTAAACACAGTTAATATTCGTATATTTACGAATTATAAAACATTTCTTCTTCTTGTTTATTATCATCTAATACATTCTATTTCTAATCTGATGGATATGATTACAGTAGTTTTTACTTGGAAAATCTCGGGGGGTGGGAATTAAAATTGAAGAATAAAGCATAGAAACAAAAATCACAAGTAGAAGGGAAAACAAAATGAGCTGACATCAGTCAGAAATGTATTATATATATATATATATATATATATATATACATACATTGATTGATTAATTGGGCACCCAAAAACGTATAAAATAAGGCTCAAAACTCTGTAATCAATGGCTGGCTTACTGCTACCTGACTGTTTTACTGTACATAATATAAATGTGTTTTCAAAAATTAATGTATTCTGCAATTTGTATTGATCGTTAATTGTAATCAATTGCTTGAAAGAAAAATGATTTACATACTTTCTTCGAAAGAAATCTTAGTAATTTGGCACAATAGCTTCTTAGAATACAAAGACGTGAGTCATAGCGTCCTACTATTTTCATACCACTATTTTCTTAGAAGCTTTTTATTTGAAACTGGCTTTGACATCATGTCTTCGTGTCACGCTAATAAACAAGGCGACTCCATTTTAAAGTAAATATAAGCTGCTCAGTTTGTCGCTCCATGACTTAGTTGGTTAGAGCGTCACGTTAATAACGTGGTGGTCGAGAGTTCGATCCCCGAAGGTCTGGCGTGTTAATTTTTGCAGATAATTAGTAGAAAAGGTGTCAATTGATAAAAGAAAATTTTTCGTTGACTATACAGTATCCTAAGAATTTTTGAAGAGTTTTTTCTAAGAAGTTTATATATATATATATATATATATATATATATATATATATATATATATATATATATAAAATAGAAAACACAAAATATTTTAGATATTAAAAAAGCACAAAATAAAAAGTTTTAAGTAAAAAATACATAAATAAATATTTTTAGAAGCTTTATATATATTACATGAAATAGGATTTGTCATCGTGATTTCTGTCAAGCTAAAAAACAACACGCTGCCACTTAAAAAAAAAAAAAAAAAAAAAAAGTAAGCAGCTTATTGTATTTCATAATGGCTGAGTTGGTTAGAGAGGCATGTTGATAACGCGAGAGTCGTGTGTTCGATCCTCACCGACCCGAGGTGTTAATTTTTTTAACTAATAGAAAAAGTGTCAATTGATAAAAGAAAATATTTCGATGCGTACACAGTATCCTAATAATTTTTGAAGAGATTTTAAACAGCTTTTTATCTAGTTACTAAAAAGTACAAAATAAAAATTTAAGTAAAAATAAATAAATAAATATTTTTTTAGAAGCATTTTATTGAAATTGGATTTTGTCATCGCATCTTCGTGTCACTCTAAAATACGAGGCAATTCCACTTTAAAGTAAATATAAGCAAACTTTTACATAGCTCGTTCGCTCTGTCGGTTAGAGTGTCATGTTGATAACGCGATGGTGGTGTGTTCGGTCCTCGACGGCCGACTTGTTGCTATTTCGTAGTTAATTAATACAAAAGATGTTATTTGTAAAAATAAAACCTTTCATGGTCTATACAATATCCTAAAAAATTTTGATTAGTTTTTTTTTTTTTTTTTTTTTAAGATTTTTTTTAGTTAGTAAAAAGCAAAAAATAAAAATTTAAGTAAAAAATAAATAAATAGAAAATAAATGCTAAAAGCATTTTATTGAGGAGGCCTAAAAAGCATAAAATAAAATTTTATCCTTCCCGAGACATGCTATAAAAAAAATAAAAGTTTAAACAATAAGAAAATTTTTAAGAAAAATACAGATATTTCAATTTGTGAGAGATGAAAAATTTTAAATATTCCAAATATTTTTTAAAAAAATTCAAGAACAATAGTTTTTGTATTTGTTGGATTTTTGTAGCATGTTCTATGACTTTCCGTGACTTTTCTTTGACTTTTGGTTAGAGCGTCTTGCTGATAACGGGATGGTAGTGGGTTCGATCCTCGAAGGGCGATGTGCTATTTTTTTTTTTTTTTTTTGCAGATAATTAAAAGAAAAGATGTCAGTTGAAAAAAGAAAATTTTTAGCTGTCTACATAATATCCTAAGAAATTTTGATTAGTTTTTTTATGACTAAAAAGCACAAAATAAAAATTTAAGTATTTTTTTTTTTTTTTTTTTTTTTTTTTTAATTAGAAGCTTTTTATTGTGAAGCCCTAAAAAGCACAAAATAAAAATTTATTGTGGCCAAGACATTCTATAATGAAATGAAAGTTTTAAAACTAAGAAAGTTCTAGAGAAAAATGTACATCTTCCACTTTTGCAAAAGATGAAAATTTTTAAATATTCAAAATATTTTAAAAAGCTTTCGAGACCTTTGAAACTTATGGCTTAATGAATAATTATACAAAAAATTAACAACTGAGAATATTCGTCTCAAATGCTTTTTAAAATATTTTGAATATTTAACAATTTTCATCTTTTGGAAAAGTGAAACATCTATATTTTTCTCTCAAATTTTCTTAGTGTTAAAAATTTCATTTCATTATAGAATATCTTTGCCACAATAATTTTTTATTTTGTGCTTTTTAGGGCTTCACAATAAAAAGCTTCTAAATTTAAAAAAAAAATATTTTACTTAAATTTTTATTATATTTTTTTCTTTTTCTAATGGCAAAATTTCGACGATTATTTAAAGGAACGTTCATTGTTAAAAAATTGTGTTACGAAAAATATAGGATGCTATGACCCCTGCTTTAAGAAGTATGAAATGAGGAGATGATCAATCTGATAAAAATAGTCAGAAATTCTTCACTTATTGTGTTGATGCAAAAAATCAGCCTACTCTGATTATCAGCATAGTGCAATATAGAATTACAAAAGGTTTATGTGTATATTTATAGATATATTAACTGATAAATTATAAATTAGTTTCTATTGTCATGAAAATCCATTACTAAAATGAAATTATTAAGAAAAAAAAGTTAATGAGATATGAGATGTACGCTGCCATTACTAATCACTGAAGATTTATTCAAAATATAGTAAAGTGTATTTGTTTCGGTGATATGTTTATTTTTTCAGTAAAGGTAACATCATCATTGCTAAGTTGTATTGTAAACTTTTTGAAATAAATCCTTATTCATATTATTTTAGAATAATTTGGTAATTCATTAAGCAGTGATAACTAAGTTTACCAAATCATCTTATACGGAAATTACAACTGCAAATTATTATTTTCTGGTTTCTGAATAATAACAATAATTTTTTAATATTATAAACAATCACATTACTGAAATTTGTAATACGCTTTTATCAGAGAAAACTAAAAAGGTCTATAAAGCTTTATATATATATATTAATTTCACAGACATATAAAGATGACATAACATAAAAATACAATGACATTAACAGCATTCATGAATCAATATGTGAAAAAAATTGCTTCATGTCATGAATTTTCTTTTATAAGCTATTCTAAAGCTATTACTACACTTACATAACTCTTTACTTCTATAGTTACAGTACACAAGATGAAATAATAGTTATAAGATAATCAAAAATAGCATTAAGTTACAGCACCTTTAGTTTCCAGTTAAAAATTGTCAAAGTTATTTATATATATTTAACACTTTGACAATCTTCAAAATATATGTAGAATATAATTTGCAGGAGATTTTATTACTGATGCGACCACTCACGCAGTTTTAAACAAAATTTAAGTTTTTGTTATTGGTTACTTTTGAACCACCTGACTTCGTTCTAAACATCCATTAGTTTTTTAATACTTTTCTCTTATTCTCCGTACGGTATTTTAACCTACATTAAATTTACCTTCAATGAATGTAGACGACTACAGAAGCAGGAATTTTTTTAAAGCAAAAATCATGTTTTTCTTTCAATGTCATCTCCACCCCTTCCATCTGGGGATCACCAAAGCGGGGGAGCCATTCTTTCCATGGATAAGCAAAATCATAGCCTCCTTAACTAAATGCCTATCGCGTAGCTCGGAAACTAGGCAACAGTTGAAGCTGTAGGCAGCGCTATCTGGTACAGATTGCTCTCCTTTTTCATTCAACAGCCACCAAAAATCTTTAAAAGTGGGATATGATATACATAAAAGGCGAATAGAATCGAAGAAACGTCGATTATATATATCATGTATCACTTCTTTAAATTATTGGTGACAATTGAATAAACAAGTCCCATAATATGTACTAGGTGGCGCTGTCTACCGCTTAAACTATTGCCTAGTTTCCGAGCTACGCGACAGGCATCTAGTTAAGGAGGCTATGGCAAAATTGTGATGACATGTCTTCAAATCGTCCATAGGGTTGTCCCCAAACCGTCGCCAATTACCCATAGCGTAGCACTAGTGCGACGTTAAACCCAACTAACCAACTCCCCTCCCCAAATAAAAATAGAGTATCAGCTATAACAAAAATATTTTTTCTTTCTTTTGATGGAATGAATATGGTATAAGACCACACCTTGATATTAAGTGCTATACAATATCTATCAGTATTCTAATACAAATAAATTCATTTTTGTGGGTTTTTCGTTAATCAAAGGGTTTACGATACTTTCAGGCACACTAATGCATTAAATTCAATGTGCACTTAACTCTATTAACTCTTCATAATTTTTCATTAAAAATTAGTTTAAAATTAGAATAAATCAACATTGTAGATATACATATTTCAGAAAATTACTGTCATAAAAATGTTTTTATTTAAGTTAAATTTATTTAAACTAATTTACCAAGTAGAATTGAAAAAAGATTTTGGTGATTTTTTCCAACCCTTGTAACACAAAGGTAAAGCCCGGAAAATTGTATCTTTTCAATATTAATGTGTTTTCAAAAAATTGGGCTTTAATTTTGAATTAAGCATAATTTTATCAACTTTTTTTTTTTTTTTTTTTTTTTTTGCTAAACCAGTTGATCTTAATCGGTTTTCCATGAACATAGAAAAGGCGTTCCGATAATTGATTAGTATAGGATTGTTCAGAAATTAAAACTGTATGAAAATTTTAAGATTTGAAATTTAAAAAACGTCTTTTGCTAAAAAGAATTCCTCTTCTGAAAAGTTTTTCACATTGTGCATGGTAAGTAAAAATACCCGTTGACCCAAAGTGTGATTTGTAATCTTTATGTGGTCACATCATAAACAAAATATACTGCGTTAGCTGCCAGCAATTAGATAAAAGCACTAACTAAGCTTATTTCACAAGATCATACACTGTACACACTTCACACAACAATCAGATGTATTGACTTTAAAAGAAACAGGCATATTTATCAATTTTAAATAGCCTCAAAAAAGAAAATTGATCTGTGTACAATGAGTATCATGGCAAACATTGCAATTTTTTTTTAATGCTATTTCAAAGCTTAAAACCCTTTAAGCGTTAAGTCCGTCTTTTTCTGTCATGCATAGTCAAAATAAAAGGCTGGTGTGGCTAAATTTTGAAATATATACTGCAGTTTTCGAGAAAATATGATTAATAAATACGTGTACTATATAATATTAAATTCTCATATTTGCATTATGCATAATATTAATTTTATGAATCATTAAACAGATATACTGAAAAAAGGGCTAACGCTGTAAGGGTTAAAAGAGAGTTGAATGCAAATTTACAAAAATATTTTTCAGTCCCTTTTTTTTAGTATAGTGTAATATGTTATTTTCGTATATTAATATAAATATTATCTATAAATTGTTAAAGCAACAATTAACTGATATAAACGGTGTAAAATATTTTTACTGAATGTTCCAATAATAGGCATAATTTTAGAGATAATCAATAAAAAATAGTGTACGTTTAATTGTAAAATTTAAAAACAAAATTACAATGATTTAACTAAATTTAAATTTTTCATTCCTGTATAAAATATTCATTTTGAAAAAGCTAATACTTTCATTATTAAAACTAAATAAAATAATATTAATTCTAAATAAAAAGTGTTAATCTATTTTGAACACCAAGTATCTTCCATTTATTTGTTTTTTAAATTATTATTGTATAATTTTTCCAATGTCGTTTTATTATTATTATTATCATCATGACTATTACTATTAATTACTTGAATACAATAAAACCAGCATTAAATATTTTTTTTTTTAATTAAATATATATATATATATACATGTCTGTACATAAATTTCCTTTAAAAATTATTTGTGGTAATTAAAATTTACGAGAATTCTAAATAAAGAACGTCAAATAATTTTTATTTTTGCACGAAATATTTGTTTTTTAATATTTCTTATCTTAAAATTTGCTTAATTATTATTAATTTGCTTAATTATTATTATTATTATTATTATTATTATTATTATTTTATTATCATCAACACTGTTATTATTTTAAGCAAATGTTTATGAATTGCAATATTATTTCATAAAAGTTCCGTCATTTTAAGTGATAGACTTATTACAAATGCAGATCAATTTTCTCTTATGTAAGGAACATCAATTTACACCAATGAAAACCTTCGGTGGTATTCTCTTCAGCATCTTTAAGTTGAGAAGCCGATGCGTTAGCGATTAACAAACCTTCAAACACACACATATCATGGTAAAATGAAAACAACTATGCATGGTTTAGCATAAAGTAACACGGATTAAAAATCTTTTGTGTTATCAATACTTATATTAAGGGGAAAAAAATGTTTGGTAATGTTAGTATAATTTTGAACGAAATCAAATATTTACAACACATTGCAAACAAAATAATATTTATGAATAATAAAGATTGTTTTGATATTATATAATATTGATTAATAATAATTACAAAATAACATTTATATAAAAATAAATAAATAAATAAGATATTTTACAACATATTGCAAATATTATCAATGATGAGCAGACTTAACGCACATTTGTTACATTATAATTTCTTCAACCTAAGTTGTATAGTTTTGAAATGCAGTAATTTACAGTGTAATTTTATTTATAAAGCGTTTTTTTCTTTTTGGTATTGCATTTGTATATGTGCATGATTAATTTAATTCTGTATTTATGTATTATTTCCCTTGAAATTAAAGAAATTAAATATTTCGAAGCGTGACGAAAAAGTGGATGGAGTTTTGTGAGTGGGTGGAAGTTATTAGACCGTAGCATTTTACCAGACCTGCTAACAATGCTAGTTTATCCGTAATGGTATTATGCCCCGCCTTTTTTTCACACCAGAATAGTTGTAGAGCAATAGTCTTCTTATTTAATCATGAGAACATATTGCTAAATATTACTCTACAACTATTCTGGTGTGAAAAAAAGGCGGGGCCTAATACCATTACGGATAAACTAGCATAGTTAGCAGGTCTACATTTTACCATTTATGTTACACGCTTTTTATGGAAGGGGTTAAGCCTTTTACCGCCTTCATTTATAATAATAATTTCCCTTATAAACTATTTTATAAAGAATTAGTTTTACTATAATTTTCCGGCACATGTTGCTAGTAAAAAAACATACTTTATGAAATGTACTTAATTATTAATCTAAACTTTTTAGGTTTTACTCTAACTAATCTTTTTTTTATAAAATGAAAGACTGTTTATTTATTTATTTTTTTTATTAATAATGCATTGCTCTATGTCATTTTCTTTAAGTTAGATAAAACCCCTGATTGTTATATATTATAGAAAAATATTTCCATCATCAGAAATTTAATATCCAGATTTTTATGACTTTCGACAAAAATATATTAATGAAGATTTAATTTGTTAATAAAAACTCAAAATTTAACATATTATTACATTAGATAATTTTAAGCATAACTAAATATCATGGATAATATGTATACAATTCTCAGAAAAATTTAGTTTAGACTATTGCACATTTTCTTGTTTAAGCATTGTCAATATATATATATATATATATATATATATATATATATATATATTAATAATGTTTTAAAACATAATAAAAGCCGAGAAACAGATACAATATCACTGAAATCACATAGACCAAAAAGAATAAATGTACATCAAATCAAAAATAACTTGAAGTACTAATGTTTAATTGTTGAAACAATTAATTTTTACTTACTAGTCCCAAAACAAAGAATACAAACATGAAATGAGATAATAATCAATTAAGACACTATTTTACACAAATTTGAAGTAGGAGAAGCTCAGAAAGGTAAAAACAAAACACATCAGGGAAACACCTTTTAAGCCCTTGAGTACAAATGTACGATTTCGTTACGCTAGTGGCTGAAGTAGCAACTTACTAGCGGGTCCCTGATAGTACATTTAAAAATTGAAGTCAGTTATGAAGAAAAAGAAGTGTAAAAAAGAATGTTGTATGAGATTTAAGAGAATGAAACAAATAAACAAAATAAACATTACTCACTGGACGAGACAGCTGCATTTACGTGGAGTACAACAAGAAAAAATAATTCAAAGTTTAGTTGTTCGTAGCAGATGAAGACACTCGTGTAACATGGAATCTATATAATATGTTTTTTTTTTTTTTTTTTTTTTTTAAGAAATTAAATAATTTGCCTCCCTTATCATTTTAAAATAACCCAAACTTTTGCGCAACTAATAAAAAAAAGAAAAATAAAAAATAAAAAAGCTATATATTCAACTGTATATTGAATCTATATCATTTCACGATAAATTTTCCCAAAGTAAATCTCTGCTCAACATTGATTTTAAATCAGAGTTAGCAGCCTTCTGAATTTTTAAATATCAACAGTGTTTAAGAGAATACAATACCTAACCTCACCGACAGAAAAAGGCCCATGGAAGATGGGCCATGGAAGATCTTATAGGAAGATTTTTTTTCTTCTTTTTAATATTTTATTTCTGAGTTTAAAGAGAGCGAAAAATAAATTAAATGCATTTTTCGTTTTCCTTAACTAGAAAATAAATGTGAAAAATATGAAAAATCAAATTTTCATAAAGCAAGTATTAATTTAATGGTTGTGAATTTTCCAATTAAAAAAACGTAATAAAAAAAAAAAAAAAAAAAAAAAAAACTTAAAGCAATGAGTAATTGAAGAAGCAAATTTCTCTCTAAAAAATAAAAATAAAAATAAATAAATAAATAAATAAAACATGGGCTTTGTCTGTCGGTGTTATTAGCATGGCACACTCTTAAGAGAAATATTCGCTTTATTTAATGAGGAGAATTCTGTGTTTTAATAATAGAAAAATAACATTACGAAAATAGACATATAATAACTCCAAATGATTCCCACTTCTGTTGAATATGTATTTCAGGTGAGAAACAAGTATTCAGTTATAAACCGTTTGATATATAATTTTTTAACTTTTCACTATTAAATGCTAACAACTTAATACTTAATTCTGTAAATGGAAGTTTTCATAGAAACTAGGAATAACTACTAAAGATTCATGATATATATATATATATATATATATTCTTGAACAGCATATATTAGTTATTGCCATAAATGCCAGAAGCATTCATGTCTTTCATTTTGGTCCAGATTCATAATTTTTAACATATTTTGTATTTTTGGAGAATTGACAACATTTTATTTTATTCCAGAGCATTTTTAGCCCTGCCTTTATTCTATACTCCCCCTTTTTCTTTTAAAGTAAATTTTTCTCATTTTATCGTAGTTATATATTGGATAAAAATACTCTAAAAATAAAGTGGTGCGAAATAAAGGCAGGGCTAAAAATGTTCCCGAATAAATTAAAATGTTGGCAGCTGCAGGGATGGAACACAGGCGCAGAACTCTTGCAGGTATTTGTTTAAGAAATTTCTGTATATATAATATCGTTGATTTAAGAAGTGGAAAATTTTGTTAATTTGATAGTGGTGTAAGTTCCGCGTCTGTGTTCCCTCCCTGCAACTGTGATTTTTGTCCTATATGAACATAATGAATGGAATCTTACAATTCAATATCAGAGCTGCCAACCAAATCCGGCAAATCGTTTGTACCGCCCCTTTTCCTACACCACTTAATTTTTAGAGTATTTGTGTTCTTAATTCATCGTAAATATACTTGAAGAAAATTACTCTAAAAATTAAGTAGTGTAGAAAAAGGGGCGGTACAAACAATTTGCCGTATTAGGTTGGCAGCTCTGCAATATTTAGACACTTCTAGAAGTCCCCTTGAAACGTTTTAGACGAATTAGTTATAGCTTGCAATACAATAATGATCTTGGCTATAACCTAGTGCGAACTGACGACAAATAATGAATTAAAAAACAAACAAAATAAAATTGAGAAAAAATAAAGTTATATATATAATAAAAAAAGAGCAATATTCTCCAGCACAGAACTGAATACAGTAAAACAAATTAAAAGACAAATGATATAGCAAAATATAGAGCTAGATATATAAATGTGGCGACATTTTATGTATAATTTTACTATATAGCACATCCCATATATATGAATTTCAAGAATTATTATTACACATTTATTATAATTAAATCCATTCCATATTAAACTTACTAAATTTTTTTTAAACTACTGATCACGAGTAATCGGTCTAATATGAAAATTGGTTTGTTTTATTAAATATAGATTATTTAAAATAATATTTGCATTCAAAATCATAAAAATATTACAGTGTTACTTTATGCTGGAATTCGCAATTATTATGCTTATACCAGTATTACGTTAGATTTTCATCATTTACACTTGTAAAACATATTTAATATTTATACATTATGCACATACACTTATAATAAATAAATATATAGTCTTTCTGCTAAGATTTCCAGTTGCCATCAGGAATCGATAAGTGTATATGGTAAATATATTTTAAGTTTTGTCTTTAAAACATCTTCACATGCATACTTATCTACACAACTCAATTCTCATGCACAAAATAACTATGCTCTGTTAGCATTCATAAATGGATAGTTACGTATTTTTGCTGTTGAAAATTGCTAAATACTCATATCTATACATAATAATTTATCTCCGTTCTAAAATTCTACTTTTTAACTTTGAACCATTAAATAAGTTTCAGTCCTTTATATTTTTAAAGGTTTGTTTACATTTTTACAACATAACCAAAACTAAGCGCAAGCATTTCGTTCAAGTATTAAAATGTGTATAAGGTATAATTTTAGAACAATCAAATAAAGTTAATAACATATATTATAACATGATTTAAAAGTCATTAAATTTAAACATACAACTAACGAATTACTCTAATGACTAATGAAAAATTTTAATCCATACATTGCTACAGTAATACCATGTATTTGCTACTGTAATACCATAGCCTCCTAAACTAGCTGCCTTAAGCATGCTCGGAAACTTGGCTACAGTTCAAGCGATAGACAGCGCCACCTGGTACCGATTGCGTTACTTTTTTATTCAACAGCCAACAAAAATTTTTAAAAGTGGGATTTGATATACATAAAAGGCGAATAGAATCGAAGAAACGTCGATTATATATATCATATATCACTTCTTAAAATTATTTGCGACAGTTGAATAAAAAAGTCGCGCAATTTGTACCACATGGTGCTGTCTACCACTTGAACTATTGCCAAGTTTCCAAGCCACGTGGAAGGCATCTAGTTTAGGAAGATATTGTAATACCATGTAATTTTTTTTCAAATTGAGTTCCTTAAAGAATTAAAGATTTAAAAATTTATAGATACATACCTTTTATTTTTAATTGAACTAAATTCCGTGAACAAAAATAAATTTCTCACAATAAAACATGATTATATTTGTTTCTTTGGTAGTTGTTGTTATTATTATCTGTCATAGTAGACATTATTATAATTTTTTTTTAACTTATTTCGCATGTAAATAAATATATTTTTTTACTCTAAAAGTAATATTTTAAAATCATTTCTTTTATAATGAGCATGAGTTTAAATAGTAAGAAATACTTTATATATTATATTTACTTTTGATTTAACACAGTTTTTAATTACGAGTTAGTAAAAGAAATCTTATGAACCATTTTTAATAAGTTATATATTGATATAAAATAAATTTATTTGATTCTTCTTTCTTTTCTATACCTGGATTTTAAAGCTCTTATTAGTTCATCTTTCTAAGGAAATAGCAGAAAAAGTATACAGAATTTTGTAAACAAAGATATTGATAAATTGGAGAATCAGGATTATAATAAGTTACTTGAGTTGTTTTTTACCGTAAAATATTTCTGAATTTTCAGTTAAAATGTAATTCATTGAATTTTTCAGTAATTCATATTTATAATACTTGTATATGAACGATTTAAAATTATTTTCTTGAAATAGCATGTTGATAAGAAACATCTAGTACCTTTCTTTTTAGTACTGACACTGAATTCTTCTATCTTGCTGCTTTTTGTTAAACAAATAGAAAAACTTAACTTTATTATACTATTCGTAGTTTATGAGTTTTACGTTGTTCATAAATAGAAAAACAATTGCAGTAATAATTTTATGCGTTATAATTATTGTAAATTTAAATATTTTGAATTCAGCATTCTGATAATAATAATGAATATTTTCAATACTTTTATGAATTGGTTTAAAATTGTTAAAAATTTATTTTCAGAATAAATAAAATATGATGCTTTTTTTTTCGATATCCAAAAATCTAAAAAATTGTTCTTTCTGAAACTTAGAGACGTGTCCTCTAGTTCGACTTTAGTACTGCTATTGCACTCCAAAATCGAAAAAAAAAAAAAATTACTTTCTTAAACTTAGTGGCGTGTCCTTTTGCTGGTCTTTAGTAGTCCTTCTGCCGTGTAGTCCTATTGCACTCCCTTTTTTTAGTTTACTCCTTTTTCATTCCTTTCTGATATTCTTTTGCACTGCTTGAACGAAATGGCGCAAATAAAAAGTTATTCAATAGCAATTTCCGACTGTGTTTAATGAGAAACATCTAAATTAAAACCAGTTTCGTACTATAACATCATAATACAGTTTCTATTTCAGCTACATCACCGGAGAAAGTGCTTGTTTTGATAAAATGTGGACCATACGAATGCAGAGGGTGCGTTTTGTAACCAGGTTCTCTAGATTCATTAGTAATGATGTAATTTTTCGTCATATCTCTTGTTTTCATCGGTTCAATTGAATGCAATCTAAAGAAAAGAAAAGAATAATAATATAAATTAAAATACATCTAAAGAAAAAAATTATCATTAGTGTAACCATTATTATTATTTTTTTACAAATACGAAGGAGATATTTGTATTATAATTTTATAAACTAATTTATGGCCGCGGTAGCCTGGTCGGTAAGAGCAGCGAGTTCGTGATCGAAAGATTGCGGGTTCGGTCCTCGAGCCGGCCGAAGACCGTCGTGTACGCTAATGGCGACTGGTGCACGTTAACCCTACAAGGCACCCAGTTCCATATGTGGAACACCGACTTTAATCGTTCCTATAGGTATAAAACTATTAGTAGCGACAACTCTTGACATCTTGATAGAAGCTACTGACATTTAGCAATGTTGTAATACGAATCTTTACCTAAAGATGTCGTTCGTGTTCATGTTATAGTGCACTCAGTGTGAAATTTGAATGAAAGTGATACGTTAGTCGTTTGTCTGAATTCAAAAATAAAAAAAGAATAGTTATTGAACAGTTTTGACTCGAATAAAAATACTGTGTGTTATAACGAAGCGTATATTTTGGAGAGGTGAGTTGTTTTTTTTTATATTACAATAGTAAATGAATTAGTAAATCATATTTTTATGTATGTTCCACATATATGTAGACAATAAGACTTCTTCACACACCATAAATTTTAATCCAGCACAACCGGTTTCGAAAGGACGTAGCCTTCCTTCATCAGGTGCAAAAAAACACGTGCTACTGCCTTGGAGGCAAAAGCAAGACTGAAAGCAGGGCAAAATCCAGAGGGGGAGGAGCAACACAAACAACCAATAGGAAGCATCATGCAGGACCAATCAGAGAGGAACACACATGCACACACAAAAACAAAAGGAGGGAGGGAAGGAAAAAACAATTAATTTTGTTTATATTTATTTATATATATATATATATATATATTTTTTTTTTTTTTTTTTTTTTTTTTTTTTAAAGATTTATTTATTTATTTATTTATTAAATTAATATTATACTAATAAGTAAATTTAATAAAATTAATTTATTTATTATTATTATTATTTTATTTATTTATTTAGAATTATTAAGTTATAAACCTAAAGGAGGAAATTATTTAATTGAATTAAACAAATTTTTCCAGGCTGTAGACAGCAAAGTGGAATCACATTTTTCATTGACAATTTTATCACGATTAAGATAAATAGCTAAATTTTCCAAAAAATCCAGTTCAGAAATGCGTTTGGCATGAAAGATAATTTTGGCAAAAAAAAAAAAAAAAAAAAATATATATATATATATATATAAATAAATATAAACAAAATTAATTGTTTTTTCCTTCCCTCCCTCCTTTTGTTTTTGTGTGTGCATGTGTGTTCCTCTCTGATTGGTCCTGCATGATGCTTCCTATTGGTTGTTTGTGTTGCTCCTCCCCCTCTGGATTTTGCCCTGCTTTCAGTCTTGCTTTTGCCTCCAAGGCAGTAGCACGTGTTTTTTTGCACCTGATGAAGGAAGGCTACGTCCTTTCGAAACCGGTTGTGCTGGATTAAAATTTATGGTGTGTGAAGAAGTCTTATTGTCTACATATCTATTGTACACCAGTTTTGCATTTAGTTTTGGTTCCACATATAGTTCGTTGAGCTAAAAAGTTGATTTTTCCGTAAAATATGGTTTTATTTTTATTTTTATAAATTTTTCCTATCTTCTGATCACTAATTACAACCTATATATTTTTGTCGCGGACTAAAAAAAAATTGAGCCTTGTAGGGTTAAATTGCGTCGCGGTCGCAAAGTCCTCCAAGTTCCCATCAAAAATTATACCTCTGGGGGTACCGGAACATGGGTTTAACTCGCTCTGATCCGGATCAAAATTCGTGTTCCTGTTGCTTGACTGGTGCTGCCATCTTTCACCAGCTTCTGGAGCTAAAGTCGTACTGCCTAAATAACGGAAGACGCACCCCTCATGCCTTAAAAATCCGGATAGTTCCACTACCGGGGCTCGGAATTTCCGAGTGGCACACGACAACAACATAAACTAATCTAACCAAAAATAAATTGTATATTATCGTTCTGTAGCAAAATACTTAAATAAATAATACTAATAAATAACTATTAAATTTCACTCTTCTGGTCAGTGTTGCCAAATTTAGTCCAATTTTTATTCAGTATTCAACACTAAATTTTAACTGTAACAGTTGCCTAAACACTTCGAAAGTTATTCCTCCATTATGTACAGTAAAATCTCACTAACGTGGACACCTACAGTTCCAGGTAAATATCCTACTTAGAGAAGTGTTCAACTTAGAGGGGTTCTTACATTTTTCAGTTTAATTAAATTATATTTATGCATGCCTTTTAATTTTAATCACATCTAAATATATAAAACAATTAAGCATTCACGGATGTACATAAAAACTAATTAATTTACCAATTCAAAAAATATATTTAAATTGGTATGTTGTGGCCATTATAATACTTTCTTCTATTTTTTTTTTTTTTTTTTTTTTTTTTTTTTTTTTATATAAAAGCGCCACCTAACACTTAAAATTCACAAAAATTTGGCTAACATAGATTTCGCACTAATGATTATGCATATGCATTTTGGTGCAATTTTATATCCAATAGATGCTGATATAGTCATTTGGAATATCACAGAATGTGAGTAAAACTAGCCCCTTCCTGTTTGTGATATAATCCAAATTAAACCAACATTCATTTTCATTCTGGACATCTCACATATGAAATTTGGTGAATTTATTTGCTGCAGAAACTGAGATATAATTTTCCTGTTAATAGAGAAAACTGCAGCAGAGCAGCAACACCTGTCGGTTGATATACACCCAAATTGAGTCAGCAAAATTTTTCTTTATAGGTTTCTCACATATTAAGTTTATTGTAATTATATAATCAGGTTAAACTTCAGAAAGGAAAGTAAAAGAGGTAAATGAAAAGGAACCATAACAACCAAAATGTATTTTCCAATGCCCACTTTAAAAGAGACTAAGTCAAAGCATGCCTATAGACTCTCTTCTGGATAATTTTCGAAATCCTGATGCAAAAGAAAAGGAGAAGGACAATAAATGGAAATCAATAAAAAGAAAGTGTCTTTCATTATGCGCTAAATTGCAGTAATTTATGGATGTTTCAATTGAAGAAAAGAAACATTTTTTTAATAAGTTAAGACGAGGTGAATATATTGTCACAAGAAACATTGCCTTTTAGATATCTACAGCTATTTTTTAAAAGGGATAAATGAAATTTTTAAAAAGATTAAGAAAATAAGTTTTATTTATTTATTTTTCTTTTCTTGCTGTCGCATCGGGTAAAACTGTCCTGTTTAGGGCAACATTTAATTGTCCAACTTCCAAGTTAAAGGGCTGTCCAACTTATAGAGGTTGGACACAATGTGTGTTGATCCTATGTATGCATTCCGTTCCGTGAAAATGTGTCCAACTTAAAGACGTGTCTAACTTATAGGGCTGTCCAACTTGAGATATTTCACAGTATATCAAGTATCACCCCTCAAAATTATTGATGATGATTAAATAAAAGAGTCCTTAAATTTGGCAATATTATTTAGAAGGCTTTAGAGCGTTAGGGCAGTCAAAGTGTCAAGGCTCAATAGACCACATCCTATACCTTAAAGTTGATTCCTAACAACTGTGATTCCCCATGCCTGAATCCAGATTCTAATCAGGCACCTACGATGTGAAAGCCAGAACATAAACCATTCCGCTACCAATATGGCAAGTTATGTGCATGAAGACATAGTAGTGAATTCAGTTATTAAGATTTTTATTGTTTAACATTAGAAGATTCCTAACAAATATCCACATTAAATACACAAATACAACATGTAACATTAAGTAGTGTTATGATACAATTTTATAACAAACTATATATAAAAAATTCATAATTTTATTATTTAATAAAGAATGATTTCATTTTTGTACTGACATGCTAGTCACAATGTATACATCTATCTGAATAACATTATTACTACGTATATATATATATTTTATACTACATTATATAATATAAGCAAGTCCTTCCGGCTTATTCGGAAGGGTAGGTTGATTTCTTTTTTCTTATCAAGTAGCCGTTATTTTGTTTCAAAATGGCGGTTTTAAATTATTAATGGACTTGGTAGAAATATTGATGTAGACTGTACACATATGGAGTTTTAAGCAAATCGGTTCATAAATACCATTTTATGTGAACTTAAAATTTTCAAGTGGCCGGCGTTTGGAAACAAAATGATGGGTTAAGTTGACAAATATATCATATGCATTTGTGAGATATGTCTACTGTACACATATAGTTCGAATAAACTCAAAATCTCAAAAGTCATCGTGTTTAAAAATTAAGTGGCTGCCACTTGGATCAAAATGGCAGTGAGAAAGTTGATCAGCTAAGATATCGTTGCAAATTTGAAATATATATATATATATTTATTTTGTAGAAATTCTTTCACAGAGGCTTAGTAAGTTGATAAAATGCTAGTTTTCTGCATTTCTAATTTTTTTTTAGCATTAAAATAGTCTAATTTTCCCTTAAAAACGCATTAAAAATATCCTATTATGCAGGTAATGGATTTGGCGCCAAATTTGGCGACTTTTCCCCCATAGCGACTTTTTTGGCGACTTTTGGCGAGAAAATACTTGTTATCGATGTACCAAAGATAGATGCAATAACGTGATTGGTACACGAGTTACGTGAAATTTCTAGATTTTTGTTGTTTGAATGATAAATCCATTTTTCAACTTTGATTTGAATTGATTAAGTATTTCAAAAGTTATCATAATAACAAATTTTCAAGTGGCCGCCACTTCGAAATAAAATTGCGGATCAAGTCACCAAGTGAACTTATCTTAGATATTTGAACCATAACTTCACTATCCAACTCTTATTTGAATTAGTTTATTATTTTAAAAGTTATCGTGATGCCATATTTTCAAGTGGTAGTGCGATTTCAAGAAGCTGCAACTTTGAAACAAGATGTCAGGACAAGGTACACAGTGAACACGTTCAAGACAATTATATGATAATATCACTGTCAAAATTTGGTTCGATTTGGAGTATTATTTCAGAAGTTATCGTGATATTAAATTTTAAAGTGGCAGCCTGATTTCAAGTGGCCTGCTTAGTCTAAGATATCCGGTACTTTCCAAAAAATGGCGGTTAAAGTTCAATTATTAACTTGGTTGAGACCCTTTAATGGTCTATGTATACATCAAAATTCAAACAAATTCGGAATATGCTTTTTACAATGTGAATTTGAAATTTTCAAGTGGTCTCCACTTGAAATCAAAATGGCGAAGCAGCTTGGTTAAAAATCTCATCTAAGATATTTATAAGATAAGTTAAGATACTGTCTGAATTTGGTTCGATCTGGAGTATTATTTCAGAAGTTTTTATGATTTTAAATTTTCAAGTGGTCTCCACTTGAAATCAAAATGGCGAAGCAACTTGGTTAACAAACTCATCTAAGATATGTATAAAATAAGTTAAGACACTGTCGAAATTTGGTTCGATTTGGAGTATTATTTTGGAAGTTATAGTGATTTTAAATTTTCAAGTGGTAGCCTGATTTCAAGTGGCCCCACTTTACTTAAAATATCTGCCACTTTATTAAAAATGGCGGATAAACTTCATTAATAAACTTTATTGAGATCTTTATGTGGCCTGTATTTACAGAAAAATTCAAGCAAATCATGATTTAAATCTGCTTTTTACATTGTGGGTTTGAAATATTCAAGTGGCTGCCACTTGAAAACAAAAAGTCGGAGCAACTTGGTTAATGAACTCATTCAAGATATTTATAAGATCAGTTCACTGTCCAAATTTGGTTCCATTTCGAGTATTATTTCGGGAGTTATCGTGATGACAAAATTTTTATTATATATATATAGAGAGAGATAAATGAAATGATTGCAATAGGTCGATTTCTAAAGAAATCAACCTAAAAAAAAAAAAATTGCAGAGTTATGTAACAGAGTTTAGGTGTAGTCGCGTCTCAGATTTACATCTAATAATAGAAACATATTTTCTTCATTGTGAGACTGTGTAGGATATTTAAAATAATAATAATAAAAAAAAGAAATCAAAATTAATTTTAGAAACAGGAAATATAATTTTTGGGAAAAGTAAACTAATTTTTCGTAATGGTTTCATACTCTTAAACCCCACATGACTGAGGCGAAAATGTCCGTCTACCTGATATCTATCAGGTTCTGAAAAAATACCATGCTGTCTACACTTGCATAAAATGATAAATATAGATCCATCTACGTAAACACTTGCACAATTACGCGACATTTTTTTTTTGTTGTTGTTGTTAGAAATAATTAAGCATAATAATAGCAGCATGACTACAGCATGAAGCAGCTACGCCTAAAACTGTTCAGGCAGTTTGATGCTATACCCTTTCGTAACAATTTTCCCATAACTAAGTATCGTGCTGAATTATTTCTAACAAAAACGATTGTCACGCATTTTTAGGAGTAATGGTGTTTTCTTACAAACTTTCTAAATATTATTTTTTAACATAAACACTTTGATGCATTTTACTGCAAAAGACATAGATTTTTTTACTCACTCATTATTCGCAGAAAGTACTTTTACGCCTGAAAAAGTATTCCTTGTTTCTAACTCCTTAATCCTTTTGTTTGCTCTTATCAAGTCCTCTCGAGTTTTTCTCAGAGTCGTGTCACATAAAGGATCTTTGCACTTATGACTAGAAAAAATTTCTGTCGCTTCATAGACTGCGCCTCTAAAGCTAAGAGATTTTCCCATACTCTAAAATAAAAAATAAAAAAATAAAAAATACATAAATTTTTTTATCTCTTTATCAGTTTAATAGTAAATACGTAGGGTTTTCAAAAAGTAATGTAACGAGAGCTCTGACGAGTATAAAAATTATCCGTATGAATAAGCATTCCTCTGAAGATGACGGGGATGATCACAGGAACCGAACGGTGCCGATAGATAGAGCTGGTTGTCCACTAACATTACTAAATCTCAGTTAGAAAGTGGCCATATTGATGGAAACATTGCCCATGATTGAAATAAGAAGTGTAATAAGATTTTTACATTAAAAAAAGAAAAAAAAATCTCTAGAGTAAATTCATTGAAAATTGGTAGAAGCATACAGTACAAGCGTTATTTCACGAAAACAGATGTGGTTTTGGTTCACGCAATTTGACAAAGTCAGAACAGATCCGTGAAATGAAGAAAGAGCAGGGCGACCAAACACATCCACCACAGATGACAATGTTTCCGTGACGAAGTTTTGATTCAAGGTGACTATCGTAAAATTGCACAAGAACTCAATGTCTCCATATTGGCAGGGCACACAATATTTTGCATAAACATTTGGACTATCGGAAGACATGTGCTCGTTGGGTACCGAAACAACTCGCAGATGAACGTGAACAACTCACAGATGAGTCACGTGAATGGGGTTGTCTCTCGAGTACTTGATGCGTTTTCAGTGGGAGGGGACGTTACATTCCACAGTCTTTTTGCGAAAACCAAGGATTTTTTCTGCTTTATTTCCTCGCTCATAAAGCAACCGTAAATTCTGCCAATTGCCACGCTGTGTCGATTGTGAGAGGCAATTCGCCGTAAACGAACGGGACTGTTCACAACAGGCATCAAGTTGTTCCACGACAATGCGATTTGTTACAGTATTTTCGGTGGGAGTTTTTGAGCCACCCTTCTTACAGTACCGACCTCGCACCAAGTGATTTTCATCTTTTTTGACTTAAAAAAAAAAAAAAAAAAAAAAAAAAAAGCACTTGGGAGGTCAGCATTCCAGAACCGATGCTGAGGTTCAGCAAGTCGTCTTGACGCTGATTTCTTCGATGTCGGTTTAGATGATTTGGTGTACTGATGGGACAAATGCCACGATAAGTATGGTGATTATGTAGAGAAGTAATATGTACCTGCGCCTTCCTACACTATATATATTCTTTTGTTTCCTGATTAAACAGTTACTCTGAATGGGCTTGTTAATTTACTTTTTGAAAACCCCTCGTTAGTAGATTTACAAAGAAAAGCAAAAACAAGATATGGAGGAGGATCCAAAATCACTTACATATTTTACACTTTAATGTGAAATCAAGTAAATGGTGTGCAAAAGGGCAATTTGAACTGCAATGTTTTTTTATGATGAAAGGTTTGATTTAAGTAAATAATAAAAGTAATTTGAAAAAATTCCCTTAGATGACGCTTCTTTTCCTTATATTTATTTTACTTACCGTTTCTTGCAGTTTTGCTAGAGCCGCCTCAATCATCGGATTCCACTCCTTTTGATTTTTTTTGTGCGAGTATGTAAAGGAGAAAGAAAAGAAAAAAAACCTCGTTTCTAAAGTTTAATATTTATGACACGAAAAATATATGTTAACAATTTCCTTTGAAAATTAATACTTGCGAACAGGTGCATTGAACTGAATTACAATTTGGATTTTGTTCGATTTTATTTGGTGCGCATATTAAAACTAGAATCCCCTACAACGCATTTCACAAATCATTGACATAACAAATTTGACGGCAATCCGCTTGTTCATTTTAATTGCAGGACGTTGTTTAAAGCAGAAGTTTAATTTTTTGTGTCATGTTAAGATATTTCTTTAAACCAACGGCATTGTGTTTTAGTTATAATTATTGAACAGATAATACTATATCACCTGTATAATATTTCTCTAACGTGGACCAATTATGATTAAGTTTTGTTAAAACGATATGATAGTGACATACTAATTGGTCAACCCAGACATTAAGCATAAATTCGGCTGTTAGATTCAAAGCGATTATAAGCGCTTTCATTAAAGATTTCGGCTACAAAAATCCAATCTAATACACTTGAACTACACATTTTCTTGAAGAAATCGAAAAAATATTAACATTTTGTGCTGAAACATATGCTCAAAATCACATATTTAGAAGTATATTTTGAAGAATTTAAAGCTAGTTTGATCGGGTATTTAATGATGGCTGTTCGCCAGGACAATATTGATGCCATCTGTGACTTATTTATTTATTTTAGATTCTTCATTAATTTTAAATAGAATTGACGTTATTTATTTATTTTTATTTATTTATTTTTAGCTACATTTATTAACTGTGGACTTCAAGTTTTGTGTTATGATATGGTAACTTAATTCCGGCAAATTTTAGTAAATAATTTATTTTTAATGCAACAATATTTTAATTTAATTCTAAAAGTTAAATTAAATTATTTAAATATATTTTACCAATTAAAAATTAAAAATAAAGGAAAAAAAACTGAAAATTTTCATTGATTGTGTTTATGAAATTTTTCTGAAAATCATACATACTTACATACCTAAATGTAAGTACTATCCCGCAAATATACTGCACGGGAAAGGATAGTAAATTTAATTGTATCCGAACTTAATCAATATTAAATAGAAATGAACGAAATATAGAATATTTTTTCTTGAAAAATATAAGAAATGATTTTTTTAAAAACTCATTTAATGTATTACACTAACAAGTATAATTATTCATAATAAATAACAAATTATTCTTAACACAATTTCGTCGAACTATTTTCCTACTTTTAATACCTCGACGAAAAATGACTGATTCTAAAAGCGCCACCTTTTATCAAAGTATTATTTGGCGGATATATACCAACACTTAAAAGGTTAAACATAAATCAGCAAAATTATTATTATTATTATTATTTTATTATAATAATTTACTTTTTAGAAAAACACATAAAAAAGGGGCTTTTTTTTTTTTTTTTTTTTTTTTTTTTACTAAAAGAATTCTTTTTTCCCGAGAAGGATTTGTTGAAATATGATCTCCTTTCTGTGGCAATTTATGACAGTTCAATGTTAATTCATAGGCAGTTTAGGATTCGAATTTTTAAAAAGATTTGTTATAATAATTTTTTATGGTAAAATTATGTTGAACAGTGTCTTCAATGTTAATAATCTAAAAATGGCACAAACTTTTCTTAGTCACTGATTTTACGAACACTTATAAAAAAAAAAAAAATCTGAAAAAGACATTTTAATTAACCTTACATTACTCGGGCCCAGCACCAGTTGGCTGAATGTAACAGCAATGATAATTCAGGCACCAGAAAATGCGCACTGCCAAATTTTCGACAACCTTGTTCTAATTCACCGCAACGTTCCTGGATTTTGTAATTCTGAACAGGTTCCTCATAATAACAATTTTTCTGAATGAAGTGTTCTTGATTTCTTTTCTTTCTTTTTTTTCTCTTTCTCTCTCTCCCTCTCTCTCTCTCTCTCTCTTTTTCTCTTTTTTTCCTTTTAATCTGATTCGTCTAATGAGACAAAAACTGATTGCGAGGTGATTAGAACACCCGGCAACAGTAATAAACGATTAATAAATATTTTCTTTTTTACTTCACAAAACCGTACGGTTTGATAGGTAAACAGCGAAAATTTTATTTAATAATTTTGTATTCGTATAGAAATATTTATAAACAATTTAATTTGTACAGATAAAAATCCTATAATTTGTAATAAAATGGTCTAAATGTATTCAATATAGCGATAATTTTCAATATTAAAAAAATGAAGAAACATTCTTAACATAAATGCATTCTTGGGATGTGGTATTATCTAAAATTTTGGTTACGCAAATAAAAACGTATTCTTTCACTAGATATATATATAACGCTCATTATTAATCGTCTGTCAAATTCCGCTAAACCATTCCAGTCATTCCACTTATATAGTAATATTTCTGCATGCAGTTTAGGAAATATAATTCACTAACATTTATAGTCTAACATCAGATTTTTTTCAATATATCCATCGATTTATCGATAAACAAATAGATAAATTTATATATATATAATTTTAAATTTTACTTATAACGTTTAGAGATTGTGCAAATTTTATCTGAATGATATTTGTCAAAATTTTTTAATGTGCTTTTGTCGCAAATAAATTTGTTTCAGCTATTAAAATATTTTCAGGAAAATAGTTTTGCGTATGAAATAATAAGAACATACATGTGTATTTAATCTTGCATATATGAATATTTTCCATAGCTTTTTGTCATAATACTGAATTTCAGTGTTAATAATGTGACAATAAAATTTTTAATTTCAGAACGAACACACAATTTTGTGACAAATAAAATGATTAACGCTTTCAGTCGCAGTGTTCCCGCTGATGAAACACCTAATTTTAATTCTCAAGTGCAAAAACTGATCCCGGAAATTTTTTAGCAAAAATTTACATTTATAACATAGCAGAAAAGTGAAAATTTAAAATTTCTTCTATTTTAATTATGTTAGTAAATTCCGGTGGCAGTGTAATTTAAATGATCCGTATTACCTTGCGCCGCAAAGTGTTAAAATACTCCAGAATAAATTGAAATGTTGGGATCTATGCAACTTTTACGAGTTTTTGTTGTCAATAATGTTTACTTATAAAGTGATTTAATTATTAAATTAAATATTATTTGAATTTAATAAAGTTTACTTACAGATGTTTCAAACCGAAAATTTCTCGAAAAGGAACAATGCTAATTTTTTATTTTTTAAATATTTATGATCAACTATGAGTCTAAAAGCCATTTTTAAAATTAGTTTAGTAATTTTTAAAATTAATTAAGTAGTGAACGTCAAAGGGTTAACAGAGAGCGTATGAGGTACTCTGCAATGAGAAAAAAAATTCTGCGACTGACATCTGAAAATTAAATTGTGGCTCTAGTAAAAATAATTCCATGTTATCCTTATAAATTCAAGTTCTCTTTCCTAGCGAGTTCTAAAAACCTGTATCAGAATTCTAAAGCATTTTCAAATATTATCGTGATCAAATTTATTTAAATATTTCCGCAAATAAATACGAATACAAGAGGCAAGTAATATTAGCTATAATTTTGGTTTATGATCCGATTCTAGGATATTAAGTGCGAATTTCTTGCAATACAAAGGAATCGTAATACTCATAATATTATTTCACTATCTAGAAAGGTATAGACTAGAAATTCTCGATCATTTCGTCTATCCCGGTTAATTTTTACTTAGTATCCATAAGTCGGAAATCTAAATTTCTAGTTTAAAAATTCACAAAATAAATGTTTATTTATTTATGTCGAATGCAGTATATTATCGACCCATTGTCATCTTGAGTCCTTTTTCTAAAATATTTGAAATTATTGTACATGATAAGGTTTTTCAGCAGGTAAAAAAATTAATTACATTAGCTCAACATGGTTTTATTCCTAAAATGTCTACGCTTACTAATTTATTTTATTTAACTAGCAAAATTATCTCTGCATTTGAAAATGAGTAACGACTTGATGTGATTTACACGGATTTTTCCAAGGCCTTTCACACATTTGACTTTGGGATTCGTCTTAGGAAATTGATTGATATGAGTTTTCATATTAATCTTGCTGATTGGATTTTTTCCTACTTGAGTAACAGAATGCTATATGTATATTTTAATGGTGTTATTTGTGATAAATTTACTAATACTTCAGGTGTGCACCAAAGATCTAACTTGAGTCCACTCCTTTTTATTTTGTTTATTAATGATCTATGTTCTATTTTGAAATTTTTTGAATATTTATTGTTTGCCGATGGTTTGAAATTATTCAAGCAAATTTGTTTTTTTTACTGATGCTGCTCTTTTACAAAGTGATCTTGATCGTTTGTATCAGTGATGCATTGATAAAAAAATTATACCTGAATATTAAGAAATGTAGTATCCTGAGTTTTTTTCGTAATTTCTCATGCTTTAATGTATTTTTATCAAATTAATAATCTTTCTTTATATCGATCTGACTCTATAATTGATTTGGGTGTTACTTTTGATGTCAAACAGGACTTTTCACTCCACATCAATAGTATTATTTCTAAAGCATATAAAAAACTTGGGTTTCTTAAGCGTAAAACTAAAGATTTTTCCAATCAGCTCGCGTTAAAAGTCCTATACTTCAGTTTAGTTCGCTCAATCTGGAGTATTGTAGTCTTATTCGGGATCCTTTTTATGAAAATAAAATCAAAATTCTAGAGCAGGTTCAAACTAAATTTGCTACGTTATTTATATTTTAAAAGTAATTTTATTTATACTCAGGTTAATTCTTCCTCGTATCTGCGAAGTATTTATAATCTTCCTAGATTAAAATCTCGTCGTGACCTTTTTTGTTTATTATTTTTTTATAAAGTTATCGATAATATCATTGATTGCAGTGATATTCTTAACCTGAGAGTAGTCGCGTCATTTTTTATAACGCTAGTAGTCACGTGTCGGTCTTTTTGCCACCGCTATTTAGTGTTGGGGGAAAGCCGAAAGAAAGCCAGTTGAGAAAGATGTAGCGCCTTTAGTTCATCGAAGTTTTTCCCGCAAAACTCTAAACTGTCTGAAAAACCAGAAATGGGGAGAAAAATGATCAACGTTAGTGGTCGCGTCGCTGTCAAATAGACCGATTTGTGAAGTAAAATGGTTTTAACTGCTCACAAAATAGCAGGAATGACTTGAAAACATACTATGTTAGAGGACATCCACCCAAGGTCAGGTACACTGAGTTTTCCCCACTTCATTTTTAAGTGGTGATCTGCAGGAGGAATCTATAAGCGATGGGCAGCAAAAAGGCCGATATGCGACTTCTAACAGGTTAACTGTATTCAAATTAATGTGCCAACCAAGTCTCTTAGAAATAATCATTTATTTGTTACTCCATTTGTAAAATATAATTATATTGGTAATTTTTCATTATATAAATTTTACAAAATCTTTAATGAGTTTTCTGTGAATTTGGATATTTTTAACATGTCTTTTAGTGTTTTTAAGTCGAAGTGTTTTGAACTTTTAAATTCGTAACATTTTTTTCCCCTCTATGTTTGATGTATTGTATTATACAGGGTGACAAGAAATATCTTGGACACACATGATACGGTATAACTTTAATGCTAATGAAAATATTACGACCAAACTTCAATAAATATGAATACATTATTTTGTCTATTATATTTACAAATTTTCAAAGTGGCTACCTTTAGCCTTAATACAGAGCTTTAACCGTGTCACAAAATTTTCGCCTATGAGCCGCAACTCACTTACTGATATTTTATCCCATTCCTTGCATAAGAATTCCTTTAGGGATGCCAAAGTTTTATGAGATTTAGCACACACCCTTGTCTCCAAGATGGACCGAACAGAAAAATTCATTGTGTTCAAATCTGGAGAATACGGTGGCCAATCTTGAGCTCCAATGAAGTCAGGAAAATTTGTCTTGCACCAATCTTGAGTGCCTTTAGCTCTGTGTGCAGGTGCGGAATCTTGTTGGAAGGTCCATCTTTTGTTTCCAAAAGACTTTTGAGACCAAGGTAAGACAGCATCTTTCAAAATGAGTTTGCGATAGTGGTAGATACAGATATTTGGTTTGAAACTTCGTCCAAGTTATTTTTTGTCACCCTGTACTTTTATTCAAGCAACATTGTAATTGGATGTTTCTGTAGTGTGCTTTTCTTTAGATAAAATAAAAATAATAATAAAAAAAATAATAAAAAATATTTTTTCTCAATGTAGTTAGTTCGCCGTGTTTAATAGGAAAGATAATCTAAAATCGACCATCCTATCAGCTTGGAAGACAATCAGCGTGAATGATCTCGTTCATCTATACCAGTCAATGCCGAGCAGTTTACTTGTTCTAGAAACCCACGGTGGCTTGTTAATAAATTATTAATTTAAATATTTGTTACTAAATTATTTATTTTTTGTGTGTGCATTTAAATTTATACAACACGTATTTTTTGTCATAAATTCAATAAAATCATTTGATAAGAATTCGTGGTGTTCTTTCATTATTTAGAATCATGTTTTCATTTTTCAAACCATACACATACATATTTTATTGAAATTTTTATTATTCCGACTGAATGAAAATAATGCTGGACCCGGAGTCGAACCCCGGATCTTTCACTTACAAGGTCAAGGCTCTACCAATTGAGCTATCCAGGATTGGAAGAAAATCATATTTTATTGAAATTTTTATTTTTCCGGTCGGCCTGGATAGCTCAATTGGTAGAGCCTTGACCTTGTAAGGCAAAGATCCGGGGTTCGACTTCCGGTCCAGGCATTATTTTCACTCAGTCGGAAAAATAAAAATTTCAATAAAATATGATTTTCTTCCAATCAGTTGATTGTGTGATTTTAATAAAAATCATACACATACAATTTGCAGCAAACGTCACCCATTCTTAACCTTTAATTATACCTGTGGTGTATTTCGTCATTGTATTCCTGATTTAATCTATTGGACTGTTGGTAAGTGACGTCACGTCCAATCAATGATCTGTTCATTCCTTTTTACTTTTATCTCTGCTAGAACAGATCGCAGTCTTAAAAATGTAGTCGTTCATGTTACTTGTATTTTTCATGTGTAATTGTCATAGTCTTCTATTAAATTTTGTGTGTTTAAAATGAAACGCCTCGTCATATCTTAGTTATGGCTTATAAATCTTCTCCTGCCTACAAAATATTATAATGGCGACGAAATGAAAAAGAAAAAAGCAAAAAGAAGTTTTGCTCTTCAACATATCTACTTCAAGATGATTAAAAATGAAATCTGCAGTTCATAAAAAAAGAACGGAATATCTTCTACACATGTGTTTATTCAAAATCTACTTATTTCATAAAGAAAATTATTTATTGAAATGAATCATTATGCGGTCGGAGACAGCAGCAGTTAATATCATTGTCTGGTGGCGGGCAGGTACGATTTAGGCGCCAGTGAGTGTAATTATCGTCTGCGATAAACTGCGACTTTTTATTTTTCGGGAAAGAGAAAAAGAAAGGTATTTACACATTTCTTTTATTTTTTTTTCTTTCTGTTCTTTTATTAGATTGCATGTTTTTATTCTTAGAACTAGTATATTTTCATTAAAAATGTTTCAAAATTTTAAAGAATTCAATGATTCGATTGAATGTTTTGATACCTATATTAGAAGATTAGAACAGAATTTTATTTTGTTTGATATTAAGGATGAAAAAAAAGTTAGTGCTTTAATAACTTTTATAGGCCCGAGATTATATAATTTACTTACTAATTTACTGTTCCCAGATCTCCCTGAATCAAAAACTTACACTGAATTAGTAAATGTCTTAACAAAACATCTATGTAAAATTCCAAACAAAATCAGTGAACGGATTAAATTTAGAAAATGTTGTCAAGGAGATAACGAATCTGTGCAGGATTTTAGTGTTCGATTAAAGAAGCTTACAACACATTGCGCGTTTACAGGCGAATCGCTGTCAGAAAATTTGTTAGAACAATTTTTACGCGGATTAAAAAATGAAACAATCCAAAGCAAATTAATGTCTCAGGTTGAAGATTTAACATTTGAAAAAGCAGTAGAACAAGCTGTAACTATGCAAAGTACTGAAAACGACATGATAGAATTACAGAATAAAAATTTGAATTTGAATAAAGTTTCTGTTAGTGTTAGGAAACCAAAACAAAATTATTCTCAAAATAACTTAGTAAGTAAACAAAACGTGAACAAAACTGCGAGTGCAAATAAAAGTAAAACTTATTGTTATCGTTGTGGTAATAGTTCTCATTTAGCAAATGTTTGTAAATTTATTAATGCAGTTTGCAATTTTTGTAAAAAACGCGGTCATTTGAGTAAGGTGTGTCGGAACGCACAAAACAATGTTACTCAAAAGAAAAATGTAAATGTTCTTGATACTGTAGACATTTTGTCATTACAATCTGAAGGCACTAAACCTATAAAAATTTGGGTTTCGATAGAAAATAGTGCTAAAGCAGAAATGGAACTTGATACGGGATCGGCGATTTCCGCTGTACCGATAAATCATTTTCGGAGATTATTTCCAGAACATAAAATGTTTCCTGCTGATGTACAATTAAAGACAGCCACGGGAGAAATTTTCCAGCCCGAGGGATTTGTTAGAGTAAATGTAACTTACGAAAACAAAACTAGGAATGTTAAGTTATATTTAGTTAAAAAAGACAA
Organism: Salticus scenicus; assembly: GCA_963930645.1. Classification (NCBI taxonomy): domain Eukaryota; kingdom Metazoa; phylum Arthropoda; class Arachnida; order Araneae; family Salticidae; genus Salticus; species Salticus scenicus. Next base: position 659,715 of record OZ005660.1, read on the forward strand.
TTTTCCTTTATTGCTTGGTAGGGATTGGATAACTACATTTAATATATTCCCAAACAATTTACAAACTGTTCCGGTAAACAAAGTACAAATCTCGGATAATTTAAATAATTTACTGAATAAATTTCCGGATTTATTTACAAATAACGTAGGTGAAATTAAAAATGTTAAAGCTGAATTACATTTAGAGAAAGACTCATCACCAATATTTTGTAAATCGAGAACAGTTACGTATGCATTAAGGAATGCGGTAAATGAAGAATTGGAAAGATTAGAAAATGAAGGGATAATAAAAGCTGTTAGTACTAGTAAATGGGCAACACCTATTGTTCCGGTGGTAAAACCTAATGGGAAAATTCGGTTATGCGGCGATTTTAAAGTCACGGTAAATAAATTTTTAAAGGTTGACAAATACCCGCTACCAAAAATTGAGGATATATTAGCAACTTTAGGGGGTGGATTACATTTTACAAAAATTGATTTAAACCAAGCATACTTGCATTTACCGGTAGAGGAAAATTCACAAGAACTACTTACTATTAACACTCCTAAAGGCTTATTTAAATTTACGCGATTACCATACGGAATTGCCAGTTCGCCAGCAATATGGCAGAGAACTATAGAACAAATTTTAAAAGGTATAGAGGGTATTTCAGTTTTTATTGACGATATATGTATCTCAGGGGAAACTGATGAAATACATTTAGAGCGATTAAAACAAGTGCTAGAAAGGTTACGTGAATATAATCTTAAAATAAATAAAGAAAAATCTTTTTTCATGAATGATGAAATTACATACTGCGGTTACAAAATTGATAAAAATGGCATACACAAAACGCAAGAAAAAATTTCTGCTATTTTAAATGCTCCAATACCTCAAAACGTAACTCAAGTAAAAGCGTTCCTAGGCTTAGTATCTTACTATTCTAGATTTGTTCCTAAATTATCTACGATTGCTTATCCTCTAAATGAATTATTACGTAAAAATGTAAATTTTCAGTGGACTAAAAAATGTGAAAATTCATTTAATGCAATTAAACAGGAAATTACTTCCGAAAGGATTCTCACCCACTTTAATCCTAAATTACCCTTAATTTTAGCCACTGATGCTTCTCCTTATGGAATTTCGGCAGTACTTTCGCATACAATGCCAGATAACTCCGAAAAACCCATAGCTTTTGCTTCTAGAACTTTATCTTCTGCAGAAAAGCGGTATAGTCAGGTAGATAAAGAAGCGTTATCAATAATTTTTGGTGTAAAGAAATTTTTTCAATTTTTATATGGTAGGAGATTTACACTGTATACAGATAGTAAACCCCTAGTTTCCATATTTTCACCCGTAAAAAGTATTCCGGTACTTTCGGCAGCTAGAATGCAAAGATACGCATTATACTTACAGACATTTAATTATGATATTAAATATAAAAAATCTGCAGAGCACGGAAATGCCGATGCTCTATCACGTCTTCCATTACGTAGTGAAGACTTACTGCTGCCGTCGTCCGATTCGCTACAACCAGAAAAAGTGTCACCAACTTTGTCACCAAATTTATTTGGCAACCTTGATGAATCCGATTGTTTATTTATTCATCAAATCACATCGTTACCGTTAAATACAAAGATATTATGTGCAAGTTCTAAGCGAGATCCAACATTGAAAGAAATGTACCGACATTTAATATCAGGCACACAGATGCCAAATTACTTACTTTTTGGACATAAACAACAGGATTTTTCTATACTAAATAATTGCATACTACAAGGGAATCGTGTTGTAATTCCTACTGTTCACAGACAAAAAGTGTTGGAAGATTTGCATTTTGGCCATTTTGGCATAGTAAAAATGAAAGCACTGGCACGTAGTTTTGTATGGTGGCCAGGTATTGATAAAGACATTGAGAATTTAGCAAATAACTGTTCTGTTTGTATTAAATTAAAACATAATCCTCCTAAAATGGAAAATCATCACTGGGAATGGCCTACAACACCTTGGAACAGAATACATGTAGACTTTTTTGGTCCAATGATGGGGAAAATGTTTTTAATCGTAGTAGATGCCCACAGTAAATGGACAGAAGTGTTCATTGTTCCTAATACTACTGCTGAGAACACTATAAACTGTCTTTCTTCGCTTTTTGCCAGATATGGCTATCCTGTGTCCCTTGTGTCTGATAATGGGCCACAATTCATTTCAGAAAAATTCGAACATTTTCTACAAAGTAAAGGCATAAAACATAGTTTAACTGCACCATATCATCCCTCTACAAATGGTCAAGCCGAAAGATATGTCCAAATTATTAAAAAAGGATTGAAATCCTTAAGTTCAGAACCCGGAAATCTCCAATTTAAGTTAAACGAATTTTTATTCCAATACCGAATAATGCCTCATATTACAACAGGGGAGAGTCCCGCATCATTATTTCTCAAAAGAAATATCAGATCAAAATTAGATTTGCTTGTACCAAATGTTAAAAATTATGTTGAAAACAAACAACATAAAAATGTTTTTAACAAGAAAAAGATAAGAGAATTCCAAATAAATGAAAAAGTTGCAGTACGCAATTATACATCAGGAGATAAATGGAAAATAGGTAAAGTAATTGCCAGACTAGGTAAACTACATTATAAAATTCAAGTAGGTTCATGTGTATGGAAAAGACACGTTGATCAACTAAAAAGTGTAGGTTCCAGAGTACAACTGGAGGAAACTACAAATCCTGGTGAAATTGAAAAGAACACTCTTGATGGAAATATTCCCATGGTTTCCGATAGCAAGAGTCCACACCTGCAAAGCAATGGAGAATCTAAGTCTGGTAGGAGGCCTGCCATTATACCAGATCCAGTGCCAACCGATCCTGCCAGTACACCAGATCCAGTGCCAACCGATCCTCCCACTACACCAGATCCAAGGCCAACCGACAGTAGATCTGTGTCTACAAAGCCTGGAGAAATTGACTGTGATAAAAATATCAACAGTACTGTAAATAATGAACTAAAATCTGAACATTCAAAACTTAAAAATGCTAATTTGTCTTTTTCTGAACAGGTTGTAAGAAGATCATCTAGAGTAAGAAAACCTCCCATCAGGTATGGTATACAGAATTAAGGGGAGGAGAGTTGTGGTGTATTTCGTCATTGTATTCCTGATTTAATCTATTGGACTGTTGGTAAGTGACGTCACGTCCAATCAATGATCTGTTCATTCCTTTTTACTTTTATCTCTGCTAGAACAGATCGCAGTCTTAAAAATGTAGTCGTTCATGTTACTTGTATTTTTCATGTGTAATTGTCATAGTCTTCTATTAAATTTTGTGTGTTTAAAATGAAACGCCTCGTCATATCTTAGTTATGGCTTATAAATCTTCTCCTGTCTATAAAACATTAAAATACCTTTGTGTTATTCTATTTCTTAAAGCTAAAGCGTGCTTATATTTAGGCAACGCACTGTATTTTCACATTATTATGTACATAAACATTATAATTACATCACACGTAAGTTTACATATAATCAAAATTTAGTCATTACAAATGCTTCCTGGTGCTGACTCTTATGCTCCTTAAAAGTGACAATTCTTTGTTTTAAAATATGCGTTAGTATTTTATAAGGTTCATATGTACTTTATCGAGATACTATATTTGTTACTAATCCGTTCAAAATACTTTTTTAATGAGAAATAAAGTTATACATACCAAACTTATGAGCGTGAGATAACCCCCTTTGTCTGACTTAGCTAAATGTTTTCTAATATACTTAAAATATATATGTTCCATGAACAACACGAGAATCGTTAAAAGAATTCCTGTACCAAGTAGAAGGAACGCACTCATAAACTGATTTACATCCAAAGGTTTGCTGACGTTTCTTTTCTTTGCTTTAGGCTTACAAGCTCCCTGAAGCCAAAAGCGTTGTAGTCTTTCTAGGTCCCCTAAAAGGGATTATAAATGATTAAGTATGTACATTTTTAAATACTCAAATGGTGCTGCCAAACTTCAGCTGTAAGTTTTATAATAAATTGTAAAATGTACAAGAAATAAACGGTAAATACGTAAACAACTTATAAAAGTACGGGCTGACCATAATACTTACGGCTAAAGTTTGACAACGAAGTTACAGTTAAAAATAATTAAAAACAGTATAATTATTTTATAAACAAAAGTAGATTTTATGCCACATTTAAAAATATTTTCTAGCAGAAATCTATATTTTCAGCAAAAATATAATAAAATACAACAAATAAACGGTGTAAATAAGTTATAAAAGTGCGGTCTGCCTTTAATACTTACGGCTAAAGTTTGACAACGAAGTTACAGTTCAGAAATAATTAAAAGCACTATAATTATTTTATAAACAAAAGCAGACTTTATGCCACATTAAAAAAAAAAAAAAAAAAAAAAACAGAAATCTATATTTTCAGCAAAAATATAATTGATAAAAATGATAAAAATGGAAATAATTAGATTAAAAGACTTTAAAAATACGTTTGTCTAAAATTAAAATTTATTTTAAACATTAAAAACATCCAAAGGTTTTCGCTTTGAAATATCAAAGCATCATTAGGGATTTGATTACACGTTTCAAAGAGCAGTTTTATATATTTTGCATTTCATGGTCAACAGTTAAGTCAATTGGAATCTGGTGAAGGTTAGATTCAGGAGCGAAGACAAGGAGTGGAACTCTTATGGTTACCAAGGAGCTGCAAGTAGCTGTAACTTTTGAAGAAACAAAGGTGCTGCAAGTAGAAGCTGTCACTATTGTGGTTATCAAGGTGCTTCAAGTAGAAACTGGAACTTATGTAGGGTTAGGAGGGGCTGCAAGTAGAAACTATCCATTTGCAGCACCTCCTGAACCTATAGTAGTTCTAACTTCTACTTGCAGCATTCACTGAGCTGAAGAACAACTGGATCAAATGCTTCCAATACTTTTACACAGTGTTCGTGCGTGAAGGTTTTTCTGCAATCGTTCACCTGCTTTGCATGGCAAGCAACATTTGTCGGGTCGTCTATTACTATTATAATCTTTAAAGAATTAAAATTTTAAATTGTAATGTCATGTTTAGCATATGGTTGTTCGAACAGACAACCTTTACACAATTTTACTTTGAAATATAAATATATCAAATGCTTTTTGCCATGCAACGTTCGGACGACAAACCTTCAAAAAACGGCACGCGAAAACCGGTCTAGCATTTCCTCGAGTTGTTTTTCAGCTCAGTGGCAGCACCTTGGTAACTTTGATGATTCTACAATAGTTAGTTTCTACTTCCAGCACCTCCTAACCCTACAGTAGTTTCAGCTTCTACTTGCAGTACCTTGGTAACCACAATAATGACAGCTTCTACTTACAGCACCTTTGTTTCTACAAAAGTTACAGCTACTTGTAGCTCCTTGGTAACCACAAGAGTTCCACTCCTTGTCTTCGATCCTGGATCCAACCTTCACCAGATTCCAATTGACTTTACTTCTGTTCAAGGTACTAAAGGACTTAACTGTTGACCGTGTAAATGCAAAATATATAAAACTGCTCTTTGAAACGTGTAATTAAATCCCTGATGATGTTTTAATATTTCAAAGCGAAAATCTTTGGATGTTTTTAAAGTTAAATAAAATTATTGTTTTTAAATAAAATTTAATTTTAGACAAACGCGTTTTTAATGTGTTTTTAATCTAATTATGAAATAACGCGTGTCTCAGCTTAACCCTACAAGGCACTCAGTTCTATATGTGGATCACCGACTTTAATCGTTCCTATAGCTATAAAACTATTAGTAGCGACATCTCTTGACATCTTGATAGAAGCTACTGACATTTAACAATGTAGTAATACGAATCTTTACCTAAAGATGTCGTTCATGTTTTTGTTATAGTGCACTCTGTGTGAAATTTGAATGAAAGTGATACGTTAGTCGTTTGTCTGAATTCAAAAATAAAAAAAGAATAGTTATTGAACAGTTTTGACTCGAAAAAAAAAAAAAATACTGTGTGTTATAACGAAGTGTATATTTTGCAGAGGTAAGTTGTTTTTTTTATGTTACAATAGTGAACGTATTAGTAAATCATATTTTCATGTATGTTCCACATACGGTACGTTGAGCTAAAAAGTTGATTTTTCCGTAAAATATGGTTTTATTTTTATTTTTATAAGTTTTCCCTATCTTCTGATCACTAATTACAGCCTGTATATTTTTGTCGCGCACTAAAAAAAAAAAAAAAATTGAGCCTCGTAGGGTTAATTCTCTGTTACAGATTATTTATATAAAAGGAAATTATTTGCGTATGGAAGAAGACAGTAACAATAAAAAAAAAAAAAATTCTTAATCCAGCACTCATTTTATGAAAAAAGATAATTTTCCCAATTTCTTTCTTCATCTCATTAATTATAATAATAATAATAATAATAATAATAATAATAATAATAATCTAACGTGAACTGAAAAAAATCAGTTTTACAATTTTTAGATAATATTCTGCCTTTTATTTGTGTATAGTTTGTGCCTGAGTTCTTTATTTTCAGGGAACAGGATCTTTATTTATAGCACTAAAACATTCTCAGTTAAATAAAGCAACGTCCTACTATAGGAAGCATATTGCTAATGATGGTAGGTCAAAATTCGAATCATGTTCAGACAATGTAGTATATAATTTAATTTCTCCACGAATTAAATAATTCAGATTCGTCTTCCATTGTGACTCGGATATAATGAAGACATAAATGAATAAAGAAAAATAATAAATCTATATATTAGTAGAAAAAAGTGAAGGAAGAAACTCTTTTGTGGCGTATTATTACATATATAAAAAGGGTGCTTGAACTGAAAACTGTTTTGCGCATATAGTTACCAAAGCATGGTATTTATGATATGCTAGGTACCAAGAGAAGCCCACTGAAATGCCCTCTTCTGACAAAAAAATATTTTTGTAAAGCTTGACATCTCTGCTATAGGTTTCGATTTTGATTAAAGGTCTTACTTTAATATCTTTATTTTCTAAGGCATGCAAAACTAGGACTTTGCTTACTATGCAGTAAACAATCTGCACACTTGTATAAAACATATGGTCCAATTTTGGAATAGTTATGTTGTTTTTAAAAATTAGAAAATATTGTAAAAAAGTTATTTCAAATTAAATTTAATCGAAATACTTGCAATTTAAATTTCAAATTTGATTCTAAAGTGTATATATTAAGTTTTGATTTTACCCCATATAAGAATGTTTGAACAATTTAATGGAGTTATTTTTACTTTTTTACAAAATTGATCTGAATGGACAAATAAGTGGACATACATATATTTAAAAGTATTGTACAGAAATTCACATACCATTTTCTCTATACTGAATCATTGCTCTGTTAAACATTCCAAGGTATTTTGACTTTTTCGGAAGAGCAAATCCGTATCCTGTCATAGCATACCAGCTACCAACTGTTAGGAGACGACATTCGTTGTCTTGACCTGCTAAATACTCTAAAACTGTCGCATCGTAAATAAAAGCATCAAGTTCCCTGAAAGAAGAGTTAATGTATTACATGCCTAGGTTAGGTAACTAGAAATCAAAATTTACAGCGAGAACATTAATTAATTAATTATAAACAACGAGAACTTTAATTATAAATAATTAATGCATGGACGACCGAGTTTCACTAGTAAACCTTGTAAATTTATTTGCGGAGTAAATACAATGATTCGTTTTCGGAAGTCATCATCCTAAAGTTAATTCTTTAATTTTTGAAAATTTTGCACTATATACTAATACTTAAATAAAGAACAATAATACAATAAGTAATACAGATTTCAAGTTTTAAATATAAACTTATCTGACATTTTTACAAAAATCATTAGTATCCAGAGCTGCCAACCTAATCCGGCAAATTGTTAGTACCGCCCCTTTTTCTACACCAATCATTTCTTAGAGTTTTTTCCTTCTTAATTCATCGTAGATATATTTGAAGAAAATCACTTTAAAAGTTAAGTGGTGTAGAAAAAGGGGCGGTACTAACAGTTTGCCGGATTAGGTTGGCAGCTCTGAGTATCGTTTCCAAGAAAACTCGATTTTTGCCATATCTTACCTCTGGCGGAGCTCCGATTACGCGCGAATGGTGATTTTCCTGAAGATGAGGGTAATGCAGATTGAAGTGTCTTCTCAAAAATCTTTTTACTCTATTTTTTATAAAAATCGATCAAGCAGTTTCCGAAATAACCAAGTTTCCAATATATTTTGCTCTGAGCAGCAGTGTTCCCAGATCTGGCGGATTTTTTATACAATAATCACCAATAATTTTTTATTGTAACATTTGCCTAGTCACTTCGAAGATTGGTAGTCTATTATGTATATCAAATATCAAAATTATTGTTGATTATTGAATAAAAAACCCGCGAGATCTGACAAGACTGCTGACCAGAGGGCCGATTACTAGTAAAAGCCAATATTTGATGATAAGAGTATTCAAATCGAATTATAATTAAAAAAAAAAAATGCCTAACTCAAAATTTGTATTATGATCTTTCGTGCAGGTTTTAAGAAAGCCAAATTTCTGCCATATTTCGACCTCGCCAGAATGCGGGATATAAGAGAACGCTAATTTACCTGATTATGAGTGTAATTCAAATCGAATTTTTATCTCACAAACAATAAATAAGTAAAATAAAACAATCAATTTCAATTTGTATCGAAATCGTTTGATAATTTTTCTAGAAAACTAAATTTCTGCTACATTTTGCACCGGACAAAGCATAAATCAACATAAAAAGCTAAACTTTTCTAAAGATGAATGTAAGTCAGGTCAATTTGTCATCGCAAACATCCCTTAATGCTAATTTTTCTAAGAAAATCATTAGAGTTATTTCTAAGCAATAGAGGATGTATATACATGATTAAATCGTTCAATAATTCACTGTAGGCATCGTTAGTCCATTGTACAATGCTCCTTAGATAATACAGCTGACTAAACACTCAAAATTTAAAAATACCTAAAAAATAGCTCTAAACATGTGTATTTTTAAAACGATTATTCAATAAAAATCCATAGATTTTATATTTTAATATTTCTTTTCTTATTTAGCTTTCAATCGTTTTACTTGAGTAGTGTGCTCTTCTGTTCATAAACAATACACACTATTATGAAAGCCAAAATTCTAACATTTTTTTTTAAGTTTTTAAATTCCCCCCACATGCACCGTATTTTTAATGAAAAAGAAACTAAATAAATATAGCGAATAGTGACTAAAATTTTAATCAAATTTGCCCCACTAAAAATAATCTCAAGATATTCTGCTGATATTTTTAGAGAAAACCAACAGAATATCTTAAGTTATTTGGCCCATTCTTAAGATAGTTTACAAAATTTCTTTTTAATGTCTTCAAAATTTCTGAAGATATTTTATAGAAAAAGATAAATCTTCAAAATATTTGAAGAAAGTCTTAAGAAAATAATGATTTCTCAAGAATATCTTCGGATTATTTTTAGTGGGGTGGGTGCTTGACATTAGGTACTGCATTCTCAGTTATGCCAAGAACAGAGGTTCTATTCTTGGCTCAGCTATTTTTGAATTCACTTAATCTTAGGTTTTTTTTTTTTTTTTTTTTTTTTTTTTTTTAACAACAGTTTTGGAATGTTACTGAATAGTATGTAGTAATATGCACGAGCAGATGAAATTGAATCTTCTAAAACTCTTAAATTATAATTGTAAGTATAAAATTCTGTAAACATTATAATTATTATTATTTCATAATGAAATAATGTCAGTGATGATAAAGCATACTTGCCAACATACTAATTAATATTCCGTAGTATAATTAGCTCCGCCTTCTTTTTCACACCAGTATCTTTTTAGAGTATTTTTCTTCTTATTTAATCGTAATTGCATTTGGAGAATATTACTTTAAAAAATTTACTGGTGTGAAAAAAAGGGCGGGACTAACAACACTATGGAATATTAATTAGGATGTTGGCATGTATGTGATAAACTATAGGCTTCTAAAACATTAAATTTCAATGCCAGATGTCTGATAATTTATAAACTCAAATATTATTATTTTATTTATTTATTTATTTATTTATTTATTTATTTTTATCATTTTTCTCATTGATTAAGGGTTACAAAACTACAAATAGTACAACAAAGGTATAAAAAAAAAGTAAATGAACTCAGAATATGCATGAATCGATCAGAAATACTTTACTTGGAACTCTTAGGTTTTCTATTTACGTCAGAAATATAAAAATCTAAAATTGAAAATGCTCGAATTGAAATAAACTGTAAACATATAGCATTAAGAAAAACAAAATTGAAATGGACTGATCTGAAACATGATAATCTCCATAAAAGTATAAATTCAATATTCAAATAAAATTTCAATATATTTTTCAGTTGAAAAAACAGGGATTTAGCTTACCCTTTTTTAACCGACGCAATTCCTTTGAGAACTGAAGAACGATTGAATTTTCTCATCCAAGAGTACAAATGAGGTTTGTAATTCTTTAAGATGGCTTCCGTATTTCCTTTTGGAATTGTGCCATACCGGAACGGTGGATCTGTTAAGTAGGGATTTTGTAACTGTAGGAACAAATAAATAAATATATAAGTTTTATAAATAAACTCAGAAATAAAATTAAACAGAAAGCGAGTTAAACTGAAGATGTTAAAACTACAATCTGGATTGCAGTCATATTTAAGACACATTGTCATGAATAATGTATTATTAACCCGTTAGTAGTCTCTATAGACAGCGCCACCTATTACAGATTGCTTACTTTTTATTTAACTCTCACCAATAATTTTAAGAAGTAATGTGATCCACGTTTCTTTGATTTTATTCGTGTTTTATGTATATCAAATGCCACTTCTGAAAATTTTTGGTGGCTATTGAATAAAAAAATCTGTTAACACTGAAGGATGGGCGGCAAATCGACTAACTAGCGACTACTAACGGGTTAATTTCTGAAGTAAAAATAAATAATTAAATAAATCATGTTTTGGCATATAGGAGTAAAAAAAAAAAAAAAAAAAAAAAAAAAATGGCTCTACTGTCCTAGTAGTTAGTGTAAAACTGAACATTTATTGGCAATTTCTGTCTACATAAAATGTGCTAAAAGAAACATTTTGTTAACCCCTTAACGCGCGGCGTCCTCGCTGCGAGGACGCAAAATTTAAGATACAGCTGCAAAAATTCATCCCGGAAAATTTTTAGCAAAAATTTACGTTTATAACATATCAGAAAAGGCCGGTTTATTTAACCTTAAATTTTAAAATTTCTTTATGTTTAATTTAGTTCATGAATTCCGGTTGCAGTATAATTTAAATGATCTGAATTGTCTTGCGCCGCAAAGGGTTAAATAATGAAAGTGATTACGACATTCGCTTTGCCAGATTAAACATTATATTCAGATTCATTTTCTAGAAAAATAGCAGCGTTTCTACCGCTGTCAGGGCATTCACTTGAAGTTTTCTAGAAATTACGCAAATATTTGTTCGTTTTAAAGCGACTAGAAGGCTTAAAATGAAGCCTGGACCAGACAGTAAGCAATCTGAAATGCTGCGGGATGAAAAAATTTATAAGTGCAGTTTTTGAAAAAGTAACAACAAATGTATAGAAAAGCGTGCAATATCTCTGAATTTGGATATTCTTTATTTAACAATGTGAAGTAATTTTGAATAATGCTTCAAAAACTTATACGTATAAAATATTTGATAGATACAAAGTGCAAATATATTTAGTTTTAGTCAAACTACTGACATAACAGCGCAATTTTCTATTTTATAGGCCAAACATTTTACCTGCAGAATTAAAAATCGCATACTGAAGAGAATATGTATCTAGAATACAGCGATGAACTATCAAGTAACTTTGTATAAGAGGTTTTTATAACTCTGAAGTTCTTGTTTAATTAAATAAAAGTTGCAGGGTTTTCTTTACAATGGCATATTATTGTTTTTGAGAGCCCGTTATTTCGCCAAAAACAGCAGCCTATGAATCGAGCAGTTTTTTCGTTTTCTCTACTGCCTTCTCCATCCAGTGTTGGGCATAACTGATTAAAATGTAATTGAATTACAAATGAATTGCAATTAAGTTACAATTATAATTATTTTTCAGTCAATCGATTAACAAGTAATTGATTACAAATAAATTGAATAAGTAATTCAAGTTATTTGTAATCAATTATGTGTTAATTGATTGACAGTAAAATAATTATAATTGTAATTTAATTGTAATTCAATTACTTTTTAATCAATTGTGCTCAACACTGGCTCCATCATAGTGAGCGCAGCTGAATGAGCGTTGTTTAGTGCATGCGGGAGTGAAAAGGAAAGGGAAAGACGTCATACGATTTCATGTTTAAAATGTTCTTGGCATATCGTTATATGTGCTACACTGGTTCAACAGCATGAGATTTTTGACGTATATAATGTATGAAGGGTATTTTTTTTTTTATAATGAAACCATTGACAGTAGATTATCCTAAACTCAAGGAATTATATAATGACCTTATATTATCAAAATCTCGAGATTCTAATAGTCGTACGAGTAATTTTAAAAGTAAACTTATTAGCAGTTCTAAGATTTTTGATATAAGAGAAGTTTGCAATGTAAAAATATAACGTATTTATTATTGAAATTTTATGTGAATAAAAATTGCTATATGAGCAAAGTGCTGAGTAGTATTTCTTAAGATAAGTAAATCCTACATATTTATGTGGGCTTGACCCGGGATTGGTTTAATTAAAAGGACTGATTTAAACAAAAAGTAATCGAATAGTGATATTGAATTACAGAAGCAGAAAAATAAAAAGGAAAAAGCAACATAATGACTTTTCTTAACAAAGTGAAAAAAAGCTATTTGACTGAACTATGCCAAGAAAACGAAATAAATCTGCCTGAAAAAGTAACTACTCTTTCGATAGGTAATCAAAGCAATAAAAAAATGAGAAAACTATGATGAAGATTTTATAAAAGACCGACTTGAGGTAATATTATCAAACAGCAAAGAGCAGAAAAAAATGGAAGTGGAGGAATGAAGATTAAGACTTGAAGCGCAAATAAAGAAAGAAAAAGAGAAGATTAAATCGCAAATGCAGATGGAAGAAAAAAGATTGCAGATTGAAGCGGAAGAAAAAAGATTTCAGATTGAGGAGGAAGAAAGAAGATTGCGGATTGAAGTAGGAGAAAGAAGATTACACATTGAAGCAGAAGAAAGAGAATCACAGATTGAAAGACAATTTGAACTTAGAAAAATTATAATGCAAGCGGAGATGAATACCCAGAAAGGTACGGAAATAACGACGAAATGAGCAGGGACGGGTAAAAATTTTGATTTACTGAAATTACTTAATAGCTTTGATAGTGCTAGTGGTGATATATGTATGTTTTTAACATTATATGAATGACAGGCGTCTCAGATGCAAATAGAAAAGGAATAATGGGTTCCATATTTATTAAGCTTATTACCATTAGAAATAGCTAATATAATTACGAGAGAAAAAGGGCCAGAAATAAATAATTATGAGTATGTAAAGAATTTATTATTGAAAAGGTTCAAAATGTCACCAGAAGAATTAAGACAGAAGTTTATGACTCTTAAAAAAAATCCAGCGGACAATTGGCGCGATTTTGGTTACAAATTGAAAACATACTTTAACGAATGGGTAAGAAGAATGAATGTTACAAGTATGGAAGGATTAATATAATTATTAATTACAGATTATATTAATCAAAAGGTACCGTTAGAAATAAGGGAGAGATTTAGTGAAGAATTGCCTAGAATTAAAAAAAATAGATATACTGGTCAGGGATGGAACACGGGCGCAGGATTCACACCGGAATCTGTTGAAGAAATTTCTGTACCTATAATATCGTTGATTTAAGAAGTAGAAATTTTTTTACATTGATAGTGGTATGAATTCTGCGCCCGTGTTCCATCCCTGACTGGTTGAAAAACTAGATGACTTTTATACGGCGATTAGAGGGTGTAAAACCGCCAAGTTGCAAAAACCGCAAAATGGCACAAACAAAGATGAAAGAGATTATAAATGGAGATATAATGCTATGAATCGTTATAATATAAGACGGGGCGAAAGAACTATTGATTCGAAAATGATTTGTTACTTTTGCAAATTGCCAGGCCATGTAGAAGCCAATTGTATAAATAAAAGCCGAACAAAAGATCAAGCTTATCATCCTAACCTGATCACAAAAGCAAATGAAAATGGTGCACAGTAAAGAAATGTTATGAATTTATCCAGAACGGAAGACAAGATAAAATCAAAAATACGTATAGTCACTTTAAAGGAGAAACACACAAAAATAATCATTGATACGTTGGGTGATGTCAGTTTAATAAATGAAGAATATTACAACGAAATTGGCGCACCTGAATTATCTCAAGAAAGCATATGTATATTGACGGGAATTGGCGAAAAAGAAATGACGCCAATAGGTTTCTTTAAGCATGAAATACAAGTAGGCGGCGTGAAGTTAACGGATGATTTTCATGCAGTGCTAAATCTAGATTGTGATTTGTTAATTGGTGTAAATGCGATATCCGGATTCAATTTAATAGTTACAGATGACGACGTAAACATAAAATATCTCGCCAAGGAAGAAAGCACCAAAGGCCTAACGACAGTATATTGCAGATATATATAATGCCCTGAAGAATTCTAAAGAAAATTCAAAAAATGTAGCCAACGAAACAATTGAAAATACCACAACGAAAATAACAAAAATATCTCTTGAGGAAGCATCAAATATAATTAATAATGAAAAAATTAATATCAAAAACGAAGTATTAAGATTGAAACAAATAAGTAGGCCGAAAGAAGATTTTGGAGAACGTGCGTGCAAAAAAGAAGCATACTTGCCAATATCCTAATTAATATTCCGTAGTTCTGTTAATCCCGCCATTTTTTTCAGACCAGTAAATCTTTAGAATAATATTCTCTAAGTCCAGTTGCGATTAAAGAAGAAGAAAAATATTCTAAAAAATTACTGGTGTGAAAAAGAAGGCGGATCTAACAGTACTACGGAATATTAATTAGAATGTTGGCAAGTATAATAAAAAAATAAATATTGAATTTAGCACAAATAACGAGTCAAATATTTTTTTGGATGAGATGACAGACCTAATAGATGAATGCACAAATGTGGAAGTGTGTCTCATTCAAAAGAAAGAAAACCGAGAAAAGTTGACTGGATTAAAGAATTATAAGCTCAATAAAACGAAAAATATAGAATTGAATAATGCTGATAATAGACATGATTCTTGTATTTTTCAAAGAAAATTAAGTCCAGAAAGTAAAAGAAACCAGAAGGATGATAAGAATTTATAAAAAAATTATACGACATTAAAAGGAAGTTTAGCTAATTCAGAAATTCAGGGCAACGTTAAAAATTCAAGAAAAGGAAATAAATCATCGGTGCTCACAAAAATAAATGTGAAGAAGAGAAAAAAGAATTTAAACAAACGGATATTAGAAAATATTTGTAAAACAGTTGTGAAATTATTTTTCAATGCGATTGTTGAGGCAGAAGAATGGCTACAAGCTGAAACGAATAATAAAGGATGGTCTAACGTACAAAGAACACAATATGGAACATGCATGAAACTACGAGAGAAATTTTTCTGTCCGTATAAAGTTACTAATGTAAGAGTAAATCAACGATATTATATGAAGAAAGTCGAGGACCATGAAGGCTTAAGCCAAACATCTTCAATCATGTGAATATATGAAACCATGGCCATATGAATTAAATATTGCGAAGTGAGTAGTTTGTTATATAAAAATTCTGCTGTGTTTGAAATTATAGATAAAATTTGGAAAATTTTCATGCAGTTGGTGATATGATAAAAATAATATTTCCGTTGGGTCACCGGAGTGTCAGGATGACCGAATGTAGGATATATTTTTATAATGAAACCATTGACAATAGATTATCCTAAACTCAAGGAACTATATAATGACATATTATCAAAATCTCGAGATACTAACAGTTGCACGAGTAATTTAAAAAGTAAACTTATTAGCAGTTCTAAGATTTTTGATAAAAGAGAATGTTGCAATGTAAAAATATAACTATTTATTATTGAAATTCTATGTGAATAAAAATTGCTATATGTACAAAGTGCTGAGTAGGATTTCTTAAGATAAGTAAATCCAACATATATATATATATATATATATATATATATATATATATATATATATATCTGTGTGTATTTGTGTAAAATGTCTTACATATAAAGAAAATATGTTTTTAAAGGAATTTTTGGGTGAAACGAATGGATTAGAATAGATTTGAGGAGCCAATTTAAAGTGAAGGAGGTAAGAAACGTGTTGTGGTTTTCTGGTAACTATTTGAATATTTATACTATTTTAATTTGGTTGCTAAAATTGTTTGGATGTGTCTCCGAAAGATGAATACAGAAATACGTAAAATTTTTTTAATTATTATTATTATGCAACGAATTATTATTATTATTTTAACTGTTTAGTATGATTTGTTGTTTTTAAATCAATTTCATCTGTATCTATTTACCATTTTTAAAAAATATACACCCGCCATACAATTACAGCCGATTTTAGAAAGTCTATAATTTGTTAGTGACAGTTTAAAAACTAGCATTTTCAAAAAACTTTTAACCGATATTTGTGACATTCTTAAGACTGGACTTCAAATAAATTTAAACGACACTTTGACAATTTTTTAACTGTTGTTTTTATAAAGTGCATAACTGGTGTTTGTGACTTTTTAAGATCGGTGCTTTAAAAAATTTTTAACTTTTGTTTGTGACATTTCTTTTAAATGTTGTTTTTAAAATTTTTATAAGCGGTAGCTTTAAAAAGTTTATAAATGATGTTTGTGTCATTTTTATACCCGGTAATTTAAAATATAGATAAATAACTGGTTCTTTTATAAATTTAACTGATACTTCCAAAAGGTTTTAAATAGTGCTTTTTAAAAATTTGTAACCAGTATTTTTCAGCATTTCATAATTAACTTTATATATATATATATATATATAAACCGGGGATTTGGACAATAACTACTTTAGGTAATGGTTATTTTTGGCTGAATTTCCGTGAAATTTCTTTAATTTCGAAGTGTATTGTGTTTTAAAACTGCGATTTGGTGCTTTTAAATTATTTGTTTGCGGGCGATTAGAGATTTATTGCCTTCACGGTGTTTTCTAAGGTAAGCAGTGAAGGGTTACCACCTTGATGAATTTTGGAATTTGGGCCGAAAAGTTTCCATTGAACTAGATGCTATACTTTTTTATTTCAAGAGATATTTATGGTAGTATTAGAATTTTAGTTATTCAAAACAATTAGTAAACAGTGTAATACAATAAACAATAATTAAATTTTTTTATCATGTACTAACTCTTTTGTCGTCGATTCCAGTCAGATCGTAATACTCTTCTCTTGTGATCATGAAGGCTGCCAAATTGGCAGTGTATATGGCGAGAAAAACCACAGCAAACATAGCCCAAACACTTGACATAAACCTTGCTGTATAACCACGAGGACAGTCGACATTAACGGCAGCTCCAAACAATACTGCACAGACCAGCCAGTAGGTTCGGAAAAGTGAAAATTTGTGATCTGTAACAACAACAAAAGAAAAAAAAATAGTATTGTTGGATATAACTATATTAAAGTTATGTTAAATAATAATGAAAATACAATTGTACAGTCCATAGCTGCCAATATATTAATTTATTCCGGAGTAATTTTAGCCCCGCCTTTAATTCGTACCATTTATTTTTTAAAAGTATTTTTTTTTCTTATTTTATCGAAATTACATATTGAAGAAAATTTTTCTATAAATAAAATGGCGCGGAAATAAAGGCGGGGCTAAAAGTACTCCGGAATAAATTAAAATATTGGCATCTATGACAGTCGAGGAAAAAAAAAAAAAACACTCGCCATAACTTCGTTGTTACTCAGTGCACAAAAATGTAATAAGTATCATTCGACGTGGACTTGTAAGTACTTTTAGAAAATTAAATGAAATTTTGAATTGGGGGTCATCTACATATTAAAACGCGTACCAACTTTGATTTTTTTTTTCAATGGTAATACCATATTTTTGTTTTATATTTGAATTCCTAGGGTGGCGACAATGCGAAAAAGTATATTGGTTGTATATTTTACTTTTATATGTATAGAAAAAGAGTTATAAGCGTTCAAAATTTCAAGTTGCTAATGCTAAATTCATATCTCAAACATTTATATTATCTTCGTAAAAATAACTTGATATATATATATATATATATATTTTTTTTTTTTTTTTTTTTTTTTTTTTTACGAGATACAATGAAGAAATCCAAACGCAATCAATCATCACTTTTGATTCTAAAAAATAATTTTAATTCGAAAAATTTTAATAAATTCATATTAAAAAAATTTTTGAATTATGACCTGTATTAAGTTTTACATAAAATGAATCCTAATGCTGAAAACTATGGGTGTGCAAATTTGCAACTCATTCCAGTTATTAGTTTTCGAGGCGTAAATAAATCTTTCTTTTGGGGAGGCTTAGGGGGCCATGTCTTATAAAGTTTTCCATGAGATAACGAAGAAAATCTTCAGAGAAAATTAAACAAAATTAACAAATTTTTATTTAAAGATCAAACTATATACGACAACAATATCAAACGCAAAGAAATGAAACAAAAAAGATTATTTTTAGCATACTTGCCAACCTAAACCGGAAGATTGTTAGTTCCAGCTGCTTTTTGTACACCACTTAATTTTTAGAATAATTCTCTTCAAATATATTTGCGATTAAATAAGAAGAAAAGTATTCTAAAAAAAGACTGGTGTCAAAAAATAGGCGGAAAGGGGCGGGTTAGGTTAGCAAGCAATGCTGTCAGATCTAGAGAATTTATTATTCAATAGTCACCAATAATTTTATAGTGGTGGACATCATTATAATAATAATTATTATTATTATTGTAATGCTATACTTAAACTTTCTGTTTTCTCTTGACACTTTTTAAATTTGGTTTTACTTATTTTTTATTGTAGCTTTAAATGTCATTTTTCGATTTCACTCTATCTTCCTTCTTATTGAGCTCAGAATTCCCTTTCTTGTCTTCTCATCCCGGCCTGTCCCCCTTTTTCATTTTTGTTATTTTTTGTTATAAGCCATCACGTTCTTTTTTCCTTCTGCTTTCATTTTCTGGTCCGCTGAGGTGTGGGGTCATCATTGGACCCCGGGTACTCAGCACTCAGCCCCCCCCCCCCCCCCTCGAAGTGACAAATGGTGAAAGAAAAGATTCAGAACTTAAAAATGTTTTATCAAATATGTCAAAAACACAAATTTATTCTGTTATCATATATAATTATTTATAATAATGATATTTTCATACAATTTAATGAAAAAACTTAAAAACATAATGGACAAATTTATAAGACACCAACCGTTTTTTCCAAATACAGTGGTCAACATAATTAGCAGACACCAATGGTCTAATAGAAAGTCCTCTAACATGGTTATTCAATATTTGGTGGAGCCGCGATTGTTTTTTATAACATGAAAGATGCGATTCGGCATCGAATCTATCAATTCTAACAAAATATCGCAAGACAGTTCTTCCCAAGCGCATTTTATAGCATTCTTTAGGTCTTCGACACATATAAACTGCTTCCCATTTCGGTAAACCGCACGAGCTAAGATCCCCCACAAGTTTTCGATGGGATTTAAGTCTGGGGAGCGAGAAGGCCACGGGAGAACATTGATACTTTGCTCTGAAAGCCACTTAGCCACTTTTTTGTTTCGTGTGATGCATGAATCGGCGCGTTATTGTGCTGGAAAGTGTAGTTTTCGCCCCAAAGAAGTTCACCGTATATGGCTAGTTGATCTTTAAGAAGATTCTTATACTTTTCGGAATTCATTCTTGAAATCACGGAAACAATATCCGTTTTCCCTTGAGCCGAAAAACCAGCCCCAAACCATTACTGAGCCTCCACCCATTTGGCGGCTCATTAGTACATGAGGAGACTTCCGTAAATCATGCCAATAATATTAAAACCCGTCAGGACCATCCAGGTTAAACTTTTTTTCATCAGAAAATAACACAGAGTACCATTTAGAGGTCCAGGCCATAGTTTTTTTTAACGAAGTTTACACGCTGCATTTTGTGCCGGCTTAGAAGCGGTGGTTTTTTCTTCAATTTTCTATATTTCACATAGGAAGCATTATGCAACACACTGCGAATGTCTCTCCTTGAACAATTGAGTTTCAAAGTATTTTTAAATACTGTAGTGGTCATCTTATTCTGTGTAGCGATCGAAAGCACATGGCGTCTGTCTCTCGAGGACAAGCAAGGAGTACGTCCAGATCTTTTAATCACCGATCCATTAATTCCTCTTTTCAAAACATTTCTAATTGCACATTAGAGCGTTTAATAACTTTTGAAATATTATTAATTGAAGCACCAGTTCCATTTATTCTCCAAATTTCCCGAATTTCAGTTTTTTTTAATTCTGTACCTCGTGTCATGTTTGTAAATGCATGAAGTCGGTTATCGTCTGCTTTAGTTAACTGCTGACGTCATAACAGAGTGCAGAAAATTTGTATATTGCACATTATTTTTGAGAAAAAGCAGGTGTTTTTAATTAAAATGTTAGGTTGTCTTATAATTTTGTCAATGGTATTTTTAATTTTTTTTTATTAAACTCTATAAAAAAGTCATTTCTATAAAACAATTACGTTTGATAACACAGTAAAATTATGTTTTTGACGTATTTGATAAAACATTTTTAAGCTCTGAACCGTTTCTTTCACTATTTGTCAAATTAGACAGGTGTCTTATAATTATGTCCACCACTGTATATACGAAATAGACGATTGATTTTCGAAGTCATTAGCAAAGCGTTACAATTAAAAATTATTGGTGAATATTGAATAAAAAATCCGCCAGATCTGGCAACACTGTTGGCAAGTATATATTTAGACATTAGGGATAGCAAACATCTTATTTTCTAAAGATAACAAGTCTTTTATCGTTCTTCAAAACAAAGCAACATAGAAAAATAAAAGAAAAGAAAAAGTGGCTTTGAGTATTCGTGTTAAACAACTTAATTTACATTGACAAAAATATACGCAAGTGGCATTGACCTCATCGATTACTGGTGATAAATTTTGAATCCTTTAAAAGAACACTAAACGTGAAAAATCAACTAAACAGGCGGCGCGTACTGTTTAAATAGAAAAATAGATAGAACGTAAAAACTGTCAAATTAAAAAAAAAAAAAAGAAAAGATCTGAAATGCAAGCTAGACTTGTTAAATCGCTCCCTATCTACCATCCTAGTTAAAGGGTTAAACACTTAGTTTATATATTGCTTTATTTTTTATTTTTTAATATTTTTAGTTTGGGGATTACTGTTTAAAAGATAATTTAGTCTTTAAAAATTACTTTTATAAATATTTTTTTTATTAAGAAAACATATTTTCATAGAAATTATAAAAGAAATCGTACAGTTTCAAAGAGTTAAATTGACCCAAAACTTGTAAGTACGATTAAAATTAATTAATGTTTATTTCATGATATCTTACAATAATTTATCTGAAAAGATTTAGTTTATGCATTGTTGTATATATCAGGCCTGTCCAACCCAAAATATTTGGAAATCTATTTTATTCATTTGGACCGCACCGTACATGTACAGTCTTAAAAAAAGCCCCCCCCCCTTCTTTCCCGACTAATTTCGCCATAAATTAGTATAGGGACATGCGGCTGGTATCAATCGGTTAGTAATAAGGCCTTGTCTAGAACGGTTTTGTTAAATTTTGCTTAAGGGGTTGTCTACATATTAAAACGGACATCAACTTCATTTTTCTTCAAAGGCAACCCCCAATTTCGACAAGCTTTTCGGATTATTTGGATCAAATCATCCCAGAAAATTGTATAGTTTATATGTTTCTCTCAATTTTTCAAATAATTTGTTATAATATGGAGATGCTAATAAGCAAATGAATGTTATAAACATTAATTCATGTCTTCCTAAAAATTAATATATTAAAATTTCATTTTTTTTTCTTTGTTAGAATGAAGTAAGCCAAATACATTCCATGCATATTTTTGATTAAGAAACATTTTTCGAATTATGAAAATTATTAGTAATTTCATATTTCAAAAAATTATGAGTTGTCCTACATTAAGTTTTGCTCGAATAGAATGGGCATCATCAAAAATATGGGTTTCTAAATTTACAGTTCATTCCTATCATTAATTTTCGAATTATAGTGATATTTCAATTTTTATTACTCTTAGGGGGCTGTCACTTGTTATAATTTGCGTCATATATTACTTTGCGTGCGCATGAATTAAAATAGTTATTGAAGTAAGTTTAGACGTACACATCATTTCTTATTTAGCATTACTTTACTTTAGATAGATATAATTCTTTTTCCTCTGATATCTTAATTTAATTTTTTTAAATATAGAGATTTACCCTTGATCAATTTTTGCTTGTATCTCCATAAAGACTTCGTACAAAGAATATAAACTATACCTTTTTCCGAACCGCATTCACCTCAGAAATTCCAATATATAGACAAAAATGGGTGTTACTATTCGGAGGAAAAAAAAAAAGTGCAAGTTTTAATATGTAGATGACACCCTAAACAAAATTTAGCAATTGAATTAAAAATTAGATGTTATTATTAATCGTTAGGCATCACTACTGCATGCTTGCCAACCATCTCATTATGAAGCGTAGTACTTTTAGTCACCGCCTTTTTTTGTACACCAGTAATTTTTTAGAGTAATTTCATTCTTATTTAATCGTAACACTATTTGGAGAGAATTGCTGTAAATATAAAGTGGTGTGGGAAAAGGGGCGTATTTTCAAGGGGCGTTAACAAGTCTACGCTTATTAATGAGATGGTTGGCAGTCCTGCTACTGGTTTCTACGATAGTTTACGGTGAAATTAATTGTGGAAGGAAACATTATTAATATTATTTTATCATTGTGCATATATGTTCGTGAATATATGATTCATTTATGTATATACTTTTTTCAGGGGATGACAGGGTGAAAATTCGGAGCAGAGTACATTAATTTAAATTATTTTCATTCATAAATTATCAATAGAATCCTGAAAAATTTATGACTATATATTAAAACTATAATAAAAAGAATGAATAATGGATCTTATAATATTTCATTAGAACAGGTCTTTAGCTACCATAATCGTTGAAAGGTATTTTCACTTCGAAAAGTCAGAACGTATTTATTATTTTTTCATCCGTTAACCAAAGTTGTCAAACTTTAACCGTTTGACTGCTAAGCAGCTCGATAGCGCTGCAATGATTAGTCTCGAAAACTGCGAGAGGTAGAATTCAGATGTCACCGGAATTTCAATTTAATTTTTTTACATAAGAAAAATCAATCAATCAATCGAAACTTCTAGATGATATGAAAGTTTGATATTGAGTAAGAATGGATAGTTTTCAGAAATAGTGAATTAATACAAACATCTCATTGGAACAAAAAATTCGCCTTAGAAAAATTATCTGGTGGAAATTTACGTCATTGTGTGGTCTGCAATAACAAGCAGAGTGGGATAAAGCATTTCAACTTCACCTGCGCTCGCTGTAAGAAAGGGCTACATGGCCTTTACATTTTCTTTTACAACGTATATATATATATATTATAAAGTTCTTTTTTTCATTATTTATTTGTAAAAGACAAAATGAATTTATAAATTAACTGATACTTGTAGGAGTGACTGTGTTTTATATAATATTTTGACGCATAAATTATTACGACGCTCGTTTCATAATTTTTAAAATATATAACTTTATATTTATGAAATAAGTTGAAAAAAAAAATAAGAATGGGCGGAGTCTGGATAAATCTTATCAAAATACACACTCCTTCACTACGCTGAATTGCATATTTGGAAAACTATATTAAAATTATATTTTTTCGCTGCTCTTAAATTTTTGTAAAACATTGTGTGTGAACAATTATTAATGGTAAAACACTTTTTTTTTTTTAAATTCATCCTTTAATGATACTTAAATTAGCCTTTTACATACACTACAGTAAGGCGTGGTTTTCATTCATTAGGTGTGTTTTTATAGATCATTAGAAAATTTCAGATTTTATTTCTGAAGAAAGAGCTATCAAGGGTAAATAATTCATGCATAAAAATACACATTTATATATGCCCTTTCGATTGCTGCTTACTTGGATTTTTTTCATTTTTACTGTACGGCATGATGTTTTCCAGCTGGGTATGATTGGGTTTCGAATTTCTTATAAAACTAAAATTAAATATTCACACCGGAAAAACTTTTATTCAGGCCTGAAACACCCATAGCAATTAAAGTATGTGTTTCAGAAAGTGCTTCAGCATTCAAAGGGTTAAATACCGTTAGTCTCCTTGCGGACCGCAAGAAACTATGGCCGCGGGTTGGCTACCCCTGGTATATATATATAGCTATATTATCTCTGTATATGTTATGTCACGCCTGTAAAGTGAACATAAAGTGAAAGAAAATTTAAGTTTTATTGGTGATCGTTATTGCCCAAGATAGGCACTTTTTAGTTGAAAAATATCGCACATTTTTCAAAGAGCATTGTGTGACCAATCTTAAGTGTAATATATTTAAATATACCCAAAACGTAATACAGTGAAACTTGAATAATTCGAACTTGTTTAATTCGAAATTTTGGATAATTCGAATATTTTACACAGTCCCTTGAATTTTGTATTAAAATAATGTTAAAAAATCGTGGGTAATTCGAATTCTATTTTGGATAATTCGAATTTTTCAAACGATTACTTTTAAAATATTACAGTAAAATTTGTTCCCGAGATTTTACTCATCTAAAGTGCATTATCAATTTTTATAGTCTTTCAAAAGAAGGATAAGGAAATACAATAGAAGCCCCTAGCTAGTGCACCAGAAGATATGGTGCATATGTATGAACTTCGAGGTTTTTGTGAATTGAAAGTCATGTGTAATGTAGAAGAATCTATTTTTGTATCAGGTCATATGCTATGACACAATGATTCTACTCAAACAAGAAATAAAAAATATTTGACTATTTTTTAAAAAGTGTTGAATAATTAAGCTCGTAAAAAATATTGATTTAATGGGAGGGGGGGGGGTGAAAGGGTATTATTAGATATAAAGTTTATGTGTTAAATCTCTGATCGTCGAGTTTTAATTTTTTTAATTTATTACTTTTTTTGACAAAATAGTATATGTAATTCGAATTTTTGGATATTTCGAATTTTTTTCTGGTCCCTTCAACTTCGAATTATCCAAATTCTACTGTATCTAATAAAACATTCAAATGTATACGTACTTAAAAATTCAAAATCGGGGATATCTAATGTGCTGCAAAATTAACAGCTTATTATTATTTATTTTTATAATTATGTTTTTCTTGAAATATTTCGGGTGTGAAGCAATAAAATTTTGTTTTAATTCTTGTACGATTTTAATTTTATTTTTCTAGATTTACAGATTACCCCCTAACACATTTTTGGTTATAACTTTATGAATGATAAACATAAAGTATACAAACTTTACATTTTCGCATTGCCAGACACTTAGGAATTCAAATATGAAGTCAAATTTGGGTGTTGTTATTGAAACAAAATCAATGTTGGAGCTCATTTAAATATGTAAATGACGCCTAATTAAAAATTTCAGATCGTTTCCTAAAAGGGCACTTAATTTCCTGTTGAATGATGTCTATTAGATTCTTCTGCGTCAATTAATAAATTACAACGGATGTTGCATTCCCCCCCCCCCCCCCCGACCGTACATATTGTTGAAAAATATTGTAAAATAAAAATGTACTCTTAAAATTTATAATATTGTTGCGTACTTGGGGGTTCGTGAGTTGTCTGAGAATGAAAGGCCAAACGTACAAAAATTCAGTAATTTATTCACAGAAAGTTCCAGAAAAATACCGGTCTATAAACCAAGTATCAGCTTCAATTCAAACAGTAAACACAGCTTAAACAACAGCTGTCAATAGCAAATCCACAGTACAAACTGTATAACAATAACACTTGAAGCAAGTCTCTCTCAAAGAGGCTCAAGAGCAATGCAAGCACTAGCGAAGCTGACTGAGATCTGAACTGAACTGACTGCCTTTGGCGAGGAAGCGCTCCTTATATGCTGTTCCATGGAGCCCAGATTTTTCGAGAAAACTCTAGAAAGTGGTCAACCAATCAACTTACAGCTTCCATATTTGGTATATCCCATATAAGGATTTTCTCGCCAAGGTCGCCAAAAAAATCGCCAAGGTGGGAAAAAGTCGCCAAATTTGGCGCCAAATCCATTACGTGCATTACTGGGGCTTTTTAATGCGTTTTTAAGGGAAAATAAGGCTATTTCAACGCTAAAACGACTAGAAATGCACAAAATTAGCACTTTATCAACTTACTAAGCCTCTTTGAAAGAATTTATACAAAAATAAACACAATTATTTACAATTTCGTAACACTGCCCCCCTCCCAAGGACTGCACGTCCCGGGCAGTGCAACCCTTGGTCAAGTGGCGAAACTAAACAAATTTACACAATCTAAAACACAAAAACTAAGTTGCACATAAAGATAACATAGAAATATAAATTAAGTGGGAAATATTTACAAAATTCACAAATATGTACAAATATTTATATACAAATACTTACAGTGCGCATGCGCAAATTTTACAAGTATTTACATTTTAAATTTAAATTTTACCGTTACTTGTGGTACTTGGCTAGCCTATTATAGTGCACCACCTTCGGTTTTGATGAAGGTGTTTTAGTGATCCGCACCACTACATCATTCAGCCTTTTTAAGACTGTGTATGGTCCGTCCCAGTTGCACTGTAGCTTGGGAGAGAGTCTTTGCGTCGAACAGGATTCCACAACCAGACCTTCTCTCCTTCCTGAAACTCATGTTGCGTAGCCTTTAGATCGTACCTTGTCTTCATTTTCTCCGATGCAACGTGAATTCGCTCCCGAGCAAAGTTGTGAACGTCCTCAAACCGTGCCTGGAGATCTTGGATGTACTCCTCGGGCGATGAAGGCGCATCGGGTGGACAACCAAACAGGAGATCACAAGGGAGACGAAGTTCACGTCCAAACAGCATCTGGGCTGGAGTATAGCCGGTGGTTTCATGGACAGCACTTCGATAAGCCAGCAGGAACAATGGCAACTTCAAGTCCCAATCTTGCTGGTTCCTTGATACTAGAAGAGAGAGGTTATTTAGGATGGTACGATTGAACCTCTCGACCATGCCGTCCGACTGGGGATGTAAGGGTGTTGTCCGGGTTTTGTCTATGCCGAGCAGTTGACACAGTCCTTTGAAAACATCAGAGGTAAAGTTCCTACCTTGGTCGGTATGAAGTTGTAGGGGCGTGCCGTACCTTGACACCCATTGCTGCACTAGGACCTCTGCGACTGTGCATGCCTCTTGATTGGGAATGGGATATGCCTCAGGCCACTTGGTGAAATAGTCCATCACGACGAGGATGTATTTATTTCCACTGGAGGTCCGTGGCAAAGGACCCAAGATGTCGATTGCAATTCGTTCAAATGGTGCTCCCACGTTATATCGTTGCAGTCTTCCTCGACTTCGCTTCTGCGGGCCTTTACGTGCCGCACAAGCATCACAGGATTTACACCATTTCTCCACATCCTCCTTTGCCTTGCACCAGTAGAAGCGTTCCCGAACTTTCTGCAGAGTCTTCATTACCCCAAAATGGCCTCCGGTAGAGCTACTATGCAGTTGTTCTAAAACAGCTGGAATTTTTGATCTTGGTAATAAAATCTGCCATCTGAAGCTTTTCCCATCATCAGATTCCCACTTTCTGTATAATACGCCGTTTCTGATATGAAGAGAGTCCCAAAGTGCCCAATAACTTTTCGTAATGGGACTAAATCTGGAAATATCCTGCCAGGTAGGTCTGTTGCTGGTCGTCTCCTTCAGCTGTAATATTGGCTTTATGTCAGGATCTTCCAACTGGGCTTTTCTAAGTTCTTCGTCACTCCATGGATCGGGATCTTGATCTGATGGTGTTGAGACAGTAACTTGGCAGGCAACCGGATTTATCGGCAGGTATTTCTGCTCGGCTCTAGAGCAGTACTTGCAGCTTTCCAAACAGGGCTTCCGTGACAAGGCATCTGCATTACCATGTAAAGTCCCTTTACGATGACGTATTTCGAAGTCATATTCCTGGAGGCGTTGTATCCACCTGGCAATCTGTCCTTCCGGGTTCTTGAACTGGAGCAACCACGTTAGAGATGCATGGTCAGTCCGTAGCAGGAATCTTCTGCCATAGAGGTAATGATGGAAATGTTCTATGGCTTTTACGATAGCGAGTAGCTCTTTCCTGGTGGTACAGTAATTTCGCTCTGGTTTAGACAAGCATTTACTCCAATAGGCAATGACATGTTCTTGACCATCAATTTCCTGCGACAGAACAGCACCGACACTCTCATGGCTGGCATCTGTATCAAGTATGAACTGTCTGTCGGGCTGTGGATACGTCAAGATAGGCGATGATGTTAAGGCCTCTTTAAGTCGCTTGAACGCATTTTCACATTCCTCTGTCCACAGGAACTTCTGTTTGGCTTCTGTCAGCTTGTGGAGTGGTCTGGCAATATTTGAGAAACCCTTGACAAACTTCCTGTAGTAAGTGCATAACCCCAGGAAACTTCGTAGTTGGTGTACATTTTCAGGGCGACTCCAGTTCTCGACTGCAGAGATCTTCTCAGGATCAGTTCTCACACCTTCGGCAGAGATGATATGGCCGAGGTAGCTCACTTCACGACGGAACAAGTTACACTTGCCTGGATTCAATTTGAGGTTAGCCATTCTGAGTTTCTCCAGCACCTTTCGGATGTTTCGTAGATGGTCTTCAAAGGTGCGCCCCACAATGATAATATCATCCAAATACACCAGACAGGCTTCATAGGAAAGTCCTTTTAGCACTGTCTCCATCAGGCGTTCAAAGGTGGCAGGAGCATTACATAATCCGAACGGCATAACTTTAAACTGCCACAGTCCTTGTCCCGTGGTGAATGCAGTCTTCTCACGATCATCAGGATGTAATTCTACTTGCCAGTAACCGCTTTTAAGATCCAAAGTCGAGAACCATTTATTGCCAGCAAGTGTGTCTAATGTGTCGTCAATTCTGGGAAGAGGGTAACTGTCTTTCTTCGTGATGTCATTCAAACGACGATAATCCACACAAAATCTTGTTGAACCATCCTTTTTCCGCACCAGTACTATGGGAGAGGCCCAAGGACTCGTTGAGGGCTCGATGACATCATTGTGCTGCATTTCAGTTAGAAGTTCAGTGACCTCTTCCTGTTTAGCGAATGGCAGTCTTCTTGGATGTTGTTTGATTGGAGGATGATTTCCTGTATCAATTCTGTGCTGGGTGATGTTCGTTCTCCCGACGTCTTCAGGTGTTCGAGAAAAAAGGTCTTTAAATTCTTGGAGTAGCTTCTCCGCAGCACATCTCTGTTCCTTTCCTAAGTCTGCATTCTTGAGTAATTCCGTTATTAATTGTTCAGAAGACTTGGATTCAGTTGATTGCGTGGGGCGGTTGATGCATGTCACAGGAGTGCAGGCTGCTAACACTTCATCCTTCTTCACTGTTCGGACCTTATCGCTGATGTTTGCGACTCTCACAGGAATAGTACTCTTTGAGAGATCAACTAGAGATGAAGCTACCAGAACTCCTCTTGGGCTATTGTCTGTATTCGGATATTCAATCAGTCCATAGCGGAAGTATTGCTTTCTAGGTGGTGTTCCTGAAACTATTGTCTCTGTGTGTGGAGGGATGGAAATTTCAGACTTGGCTGTTATCTGGCAAATTGTCTGAATGTCTTGATTTTCAGTGTTGAACACAGCGATGTCTTCCGAACTCGAATGCAGTTTATTATTCTTGAAGTCCAATTGAAAGTTAAATTTTCTCAGGAAATCAATTCCAATGATTAAAGGATCTCTTATATCAGCCACATATGCCATATGATGGTAACTGGCATTCCCAAAAGTGATGGCCAAGTTCATTTTTCCATATATTTTGATTTCGTCTCCGGTCACAGTCTGGAGTTTAACGCAGGGCGGAGTCCAGATGATCTTCTCTTTTAGTTCTTGAGCCAAATCCGTTCTAATGATGGTCACGTTGGCTCCCGTGTCCAAAATCATCCGGCAGGTGGCGTTGTTGACTTGGCCATAGACGTGAAGTCCATTATCGCCGCCACTCATCGATGAAACATGAAATACTGTAAATTGGGGCTCTTTAATTTTAGGCAACCTCCGCCCCGCGAGATGGCCTCCTCTTAGTTTCCCTGCAGTGATGGTGAAGCCGGGTGATTTCCTATAGTTGGTCGTACGGGGCAGTTCCTCTTTACATGACCATCCCCTCCACAGCCCCAGCACTTTATCTTCCGATCCTTTATTTCTATGTTATTTTCCAGGTTGCGCAATCTCTTTAAGATCTCTGCGAAACTTCTCTTCATTTCATTCTCATCAGCAGGCGTATCATTTAATGAGACTGCTCTTATGGTATGGCGGTCTTTACGGGAGGCTTGTTGGGCTGCCTCTATCCTAAGTGCATAGCCTAAAGCTGATTCTACGTCTCTGATGTTGGAGAGTCTCAGCGCTTTTTGAATTTCTGGATCCCGAACAGCATCGATAAAGTACTGAAGAGCTAAGTCGTTTCGAGTGTCAGCTTGGCAGTCTGAGAATGCTAGGTGTGACAATCTCTGAATGTCCGCTGCCAGCTCTTGCAAACTTTCGCCCGTTTTCTGGTAACGGGACTTTAGCTGGAGGCGACTATAGTCCTTAGAACACTTCTCTCCAAACCGTAGCTCCAGTGCTCTAGTCAAGGCCTCGAAGTCGTTCCTTTCTTCTTTAGAAACATTTCTCAGTATCTCGGCTGCATCTCCCCGTAATGCTGCTGCTAAGTGGACTGACTTGGCGGTAGAGTCCCAGCCGTTAGCTTCAGCTACGATGGAAAACTGCGTCTTATATACATGCCAGGAGGAACTGCCGTCGTAGGTAGATAGCTTAATAAATTCCTGATTCTGGATTCTTCTCTCTTTCTTTTCATTTTCCTGAGGCATGGATTCTAACTTTTCTTCTAGATTCCGAATCTGGCTCTGCAGTTCATTCCCTATTAGTTCTCCTTTCCACTCTTCTTTCATTTTTCTCTCAAGATCTTCCTCCATTCTCTTAAACTTGCTTTCTATCTCTGAAACCTTTCCTTTCAGCTCTTGATCAAAGTTTTCTTTAAATTTCTCCTCAAAATTCTCTTCTATCTTCATAAATCTCTCTTCAAAATTCTTTTCCACTTTCAAAACTTTCTCTTCAAAATTTTCTTCTATCTTCATAGCTTTCTCTTCAAAACTCTCTTCTATTTTCAAAACTTTCTCTTCAAAATTTTCTTCTATCTTTATAACTTTCTCTTCTATTTCATCCATTCTATTTTTCATCACAGTTAGTTTACCCTCTATTGATTCCTTCACCGTTGAAAGCTCTCTCTTCATCTCATCTTGATTAGATTTAATCTCTTCGGTCAAACTGGCTTCCAATTCTTTTTGTCCTTCCTTCATTTCTTTACTGAGGCTATCTTTCATCTCTCTTTGCGATGCTTCCATACTTTCTTTCATCTCTCTTTGCGATGCTTCCATACTTTCTTTCATCTCTCTTTGTCCTTCCTTCATTTCATTCATCTGGGTAGCTAAGCTTTCTAGAAGTTTCTTCATCTGTTCCTCCATAGCTCTAGTTATAACCATTCACAGACAATCCCCGCTTCTGACACCAGAAATGTTGCGTACTTGGGGGTTCGTGAGTTGTCTGAGAATGAAAGGCCAAACGTACAAAAATTCAGTAATTTATTCACAGAAAGTTCCAGAAAAATACCGGTCTATAAACCAAGTATCAGCTTCAATTCAAACAGTAAACACAGCTTAAACAACAGCTGTCAATAGCAAATCCACAGTACAAACTGTATAACAATAACACTTGAAGCAAGTCTCTCTCAAAGAGGCTCAAGAGCAATGCAAGCACTAGCGAAGCTGACTGAGATCTGAACTGAACTGACTGCCTTTGGCGAGGAAGCGCTCCTTATATGCTGTTCCATGGAGCCCAGATTTTTCGAGAAAACTCTAGAAAGTGGTCAACCAATCAACTTACAGCTTCCATATTTGGTATATCCCATATAAGGATTTTCTCGCCAAGGTCGCCAAAAAAATCGCCAAGGTGGGAAAAAGTCGCCAAATTTGGCGCCAAATCCATTACGTGCATTACTGGGGCTTTTTAATGCGTTTTTAAGGGAAAATAAGGCTATTTCAACGCTAAAACGACTAGAAATGCACAAAATTAGCACTTTATCAACTTACTAAGCCTCTTTGAAAGAATTTATACAAAAATAAACACAATTATTTACAATTTCGTAACAATATTTTAACTGTATAACGTTGCAACAATCGGCCAAATATGGATAACCTAATGAATTAAATTTTAATTCTACCCATGATTTTAGTAATAATAATAATAATAATAATAATAATAATAATAAAATGTTTCAACGTGTCCTATTACAGTTTCGAGTTTAACCTATTTTTTTATTTGTTTTGTATGAATATTAATACATGAGTATAATCCAGTGACATATTTTATAAGTTGCAAACAATCAAAAGAAATAGTTGCATTCAAATTAAATCATGATATAAAGCAATCTCAACAGCAGCGAAAAACTATTCTACAAATTTTAGCTTTACAAAACATTTCACAATGCTGCACAACTATGCCACATTTCTACGCAATGATCATGCATAAATCTACTATACCTTAGCAAATCACAGAAAACGGAAATTCATAAAGCCACAAACACAATTTACATTTCGGATTTTTACGTACCTGGGCCGTTTTCACTTGCTATTTTCCCAAAACAGAACAGGGTAGATATAAAAAAGAAATGCAAAAAGAAAATGAAAGTTAAGGACAGAAATTGCGAAAGTAAAATTTTATGAAGGAATTTTACTGGCGAAAAACAGCGGTAAACAAAATTCTATAACGGTAACTGGAAGTAACTAGATTTACTTCTAAAACCCTATAATCATATATATACATGCATATGTTTTCTTAAAATATTTTTCATTATCTTTTTTATTACATATTTTAATATATGTATTTTATGGAAGATTTAGTAATTGTGATTTTTAATTTAAGAAGTTGTCTCATACAATGCCATTTTCTGCATTAGTATTTAATATTTAGCCTTCAATATATATTGCGAAAATTTCGTGCCCAATTTCATTGATCACTTTATCTAATTTAGCTAATAATACGCTATAGATTACAATTGAAAAATTATTGAGAGTATAAATATTGGTAACCCTAGTACTTTGCATCATTTAAAGAATTTGGATACATTTCAAAAGGTATCCTGTATTTCAGTTTATTTCGTTGTGTCAAAACTTGCGAAACTCATATTTGAAATTTTTATGTGTATTCAAGTTCTTTAAATGGCAAAACACAAGAATAAGCAATACTTAGTCTCGCAGTAACCTTTAAAGTGGTATTCCATGAATTATCATGATTTAAATCACAGAAAAGTCATTTATGAAGATAGAGAGGTACACGAGATACTTAAATACTTAACTGTGTCTATATCTTATCTGTTCTTATGACCTGTGTTGAATTTCCACGTTTGCGTGATACCCAAATTATATCTATGCAGTAAGTTCAGTCTCTTAATAAAATAATGCCTATTTCGCTTTTCAGGTCTGGGTGGGAATATGTTGAAATAGCAGAGCTGCCAACCTAATCCGTCAAATTGTTTGTACCGCCCCTTTTCCTACACCACTTAATTTTTAGAGTATCTATATATTAATAGGCAAGCATAAAATTTGTTGTCCCTTTTTAACATATTAATTATGGGAGTAGAGGGTTGAAAATGGTATCATTCGAAAGGTATGGTTAGCCGGAAGGTGCGAATACAAATATTATTTTCTTACGATGTCAAGAAGGTATTTAAAAATACATTTATTTTTTATGCATTTTCCCCCATTTTTCCCTTTTATACACGTATTCCTTTACATTAAAAAATACCTAAAAGTAGAAAGTTGTTAAATCTGGCAATTTCATAAAGCTCAAATAAAACCATAGACACAGTAATTTGTATAATGTAGCATCACTATACGCAAGCGAAGTGATGACGTCACTGTCTGTCCATGGAGCCATGAAAAAGATTTTCTATGTTAATTGTCCATTGGATTTTTTGTAAAAAACTATTAAAAAATAACGGAAATTATCTGCCGATTTTAATTCCGATATTTGGGTATAGTTATATGTAAGTTACTCTCTAGATGTGTTTGATTGAGTTATTTTTGCTGTAAAATTGATAAAATTTTAATTTAAAATCACAAAACTCCAGAAAAAAAAAAAAAAAAAATGGCAAACTTCCAGTTTCGAATGTAAACATAAACATTTCATTTCAAAGGGTGGTATTTAAACAATAAATATTCAACTAATATACTAAATAAAAGGAAAATGGATTTGATACTAACTGCTGGATGTATAAGTAGACGATACGGAAGAAATTCCGATTTCTGTTTCTTGCTGAATTTACATGTTTTGAGCTTTCTTTACGTTTCAATTAACTGAAATTGGCTACTTATTTTTTTTTAAAGTGTCTTTATTGCTAGCTTTTGTGGGTAGAAGAAGCAAGTAGAAGATACATAAAAACTTTCGATTTCCGGTTTTCAATGAATTTACACGTTTTGAGATTTCCTTGCATTTCAATTAAGTGAAATTGACTACTTCTTTTTATTTTTTAAAAAGTAGGTTTATTATTCTTTCCTCTGCATATATAAGTAGAAAATATAAGATTTAGAAAAGTTTTAGATTTTCGGTTTTCAATAAAGTTACACGTTTTGAAATTTCCCGAACTCAATTCGACCATTTTTGAAAAATATCTTTTTTTTTTTTTTTTTTTTTTTTTGTACAAACACTGTACTTTATGAACAAATCGAATTAATTTAACAGAATTTGATACTTGGTTGGGCCTTGGTTTGACATGGTACCTATTAGCTTCTGGGCTGTATCACACAACAAGGGGCATTTTCACGTTGCGATTTTCTCTCATTTCAAGAAAGGCTAACATCTACAGAGAGAAATAGTTATATTAAGCAAAACTCTGCTGATTCAGTTAGAGTGAATATCGGCAAACAGTTGCCGCAGCTGTGTTGCAATTGCATTCCGTTTAGGACAAGGCTTTGCCTCGTTTTGCAAAAAAAAATGGTCGAGTTTCGACCACTGGGCGATACTAGTTTGTTTTCTTAATTCATCGTAAATATTGTTGCGTACTTGGGGGTTCGTGAGTTGTCCGAGAATGAAAGGCCAAAACTTACAAAAATTCAGTAATTTATTCACAGAAAGTTCCAGAAAAATACAGGTCTATAAACCAAGTATCAGCTTCAATTCAAACAGTAAACACAGCTTAAACAACAGCAGTCATTAGCAAATCCACAGTACAAACTGTATAGCAATAACAGATAAAGCAAGTCTCTTCCAAAGAGGCTCAAGAGCAATGCAAGCACTAGCGAAGCTGGCTGAAAACTGAACTGAACTGACTCTGATCACAGACTGAACTGAACTGACTGCCTTGGCGAGAAAGCGCTTCTTATATACTGTTCCATGGAACCCAGATTTTTCGAGAAAACTCTAGAAAGTGGTCAACCAATCAACTTACATCTTCCATATTTGGTATATCCCTAATAAGGATTTTCTCGCCAAGGTCGCCAAAAAATCGCCAAGGTGGGAAAAAGTCGCCAAATTTGGCGCCAAATCCATTACCTGCCTTATTGGGCTTCTTAATGCGTTTTTAAGGGGAAATAAGGCTATTTCAACGCTAAAATGACTAGAAATGGACAAAAATAGCACTTTATCAACTTACTAAGCCTCTTTGAAAGAATTTATACAAAAATAAACACAATTATTTACAATTTTATAACACTGCCCCCCTCCCAAGGACTGCACGTCCCGGGCAGTGCAACCCTTGGTTAAGAGGCGAAACTAACCAAATTTACACAATCTGAAATACAAAACTAAGTTGCATATAACGACAAAATAGAAACAAAAATCAAGTGAGAAATATTTACGAAATTCACAAATATGTACAAGTATCTATATACAAATATTTACATTACGCATGCGCAAAATTTTCCAGTATTTACATTTTAATTTTAATATTACCGTTACTTGTGGTACTTGGCTAGCCTATTATAGTGCACCACCTTCGGTTTTGATGAAGGTGTTTTAGCGATCCGCACCACTACATCATTCAGCTTTTTTAAGACTGTGTATGGTCCGTCGCAGTTGCACTGTAACTTGGGAGAGAGTTCTTTGCGTCGAACAGGATTCCACAACCAGACCTTCTCTCCTTCCTGGAACTCATGTTGTGTAGCCTTTAGATCGTACCTTGTCTTCATTTTCTCCGTTGCCATGTGAATCCGCTCCCGAGCAAAGTTGTGTACGTCCTCAAATCGTGCCTGGAGAACTTGGATGTACTCCTCGGACGATAAAGGCGCATCGGGTGGACAACCAAACCGGAGATCACATGGGATACGAAGTTCACGTCCAAACAGCATTTGGGCTGGAGTATAGCCGGTGGTTTCATGGACAGCACTTCGATAAGCCAGCAGGAACAATGGTAACTTCAAGTCCCAATCTTGCTGGTTCCTTGATACTAGAAGAGAGAGGTTATTCAGGATGGTACGATTGAACCTCTCGACCATGCCGTCCGACTGGGGATGTAAGGGTGTTGTCCGGGTTTTGTCTATGCCGAGTAGTTGACACAGTCCTTTGAAAACATCAGAGGTAAAATTCCTACCTTGGTCGGTATGAAGTTGTAGGGGCGTGCCGTACCTTGACACCCATTGCTGCACTAGGACCTCTGCGACTGTGCATGCCTCTTGATTGGGAATAGGATATGCCTCAGGCCACTTGGTGAAATAGTCCATCACGACGAGGATATATTTATTTTCACTGGAGGTCCGTGGCAAAGGACCCAAGATGTCGATTGCAATCCGTTCAAATGGTGCTCCCACCTTATACCGTTGCAGTCTTCCTCGACTTCGTTTCTGCGGGCCTTTACGTGCCGCACAAGCATCACAGGATTTACACCATTTCTCCACATCCTCCTTTGCCTTGCACCAGTAGAAGCGTTCCCGAACTTTCTGCAGAGTCTTCATTACCCCAAAATGGCCTCCGGTAGAGCTACTATGCAGTTGTTCTAAAACATCTGGAATTCCTGATCTTGATAAACAATTTGCCATCTGAAGCTTTTCCCATCATCAGATTCCCACTTTCTGCATAATACGCCGCTTCTGATATGAAGAGAGTCCCAAAGTGCCCAATAACTTTTCGTAATGGGACTAAATCTGGAAATGTCCTGCCTGGTAGGTCTGTTGCTGGTCGTCTCCTTGAGCTGTAATATTGGTTTTATGTCAGGATCTTCCAACTGGGCTTGTCTAAGTTCTTCGTCACTCCATGGATCGGGATCTTGTTCTGATGGTGTTGAGACAGTAACTTGGCAGGCAACCGGATTTATCGGTAGGTATTTCTGTTCGGCTCTAAAGCAGTACTTGCAGCTTTCCGAGCAGGGCTTACGTGACAGGTCATCTGCATTACCAAGTAGAGTCCCTTTACGATGACGTATCTCGAAGTCATATTCCTGGAGGCGTTGTATCCACCTGGCAATCTGTCCTTCCGGGTTCTTGAACTGGAGCAACCACGTTAAAGATGCATGGTCAGTCCGGAGCAGGAATCTTCTGCCATAGAGGTAATGATGGAAATGTTCTATGGCTTTTACGATGGCGAGTAGCTCTTTCCTGGTGGTACAGTAATTTCGCTCTGGTTTAGACAGGCATTTACTCCAATAGGCAATGACATGTTCTTGACCATCAATTTCCTGCGACAGAACAGCACCGACACTCTCATGGCTGGCATCTGTATCAAGTATGAACTGTCTGTCGGGCTGTGGATACGTCAAGATAGGCGATGATGTTAAGGCCTCTTTAAGTCGCTTGAACGCATTTTCACATACATCTGTCCACAGGAACTTCTGTTTAGCTTCCGTCAGCTTGTGGAGTGGTCTGGCAATATTTGAGAAATCCTTGACAAACTTCCTGTAGTAAGTGCATAACCCCAGGAAACTTCGTAGTTGGTGTATATTTTCAGGGCGACTCCAGTTCTCGACTGCAGAGATCTTCTCAGGATCAGTTCTCACACCTTCGGCAGAGATGATATGGCCGAGGTAGCTCACTTCACGACGGAACAAGTTACACTTGCCTGGATTCAATTTAAGGTTAGCCATTCTGAGTTTCTCCAGCACCTTTCGGATGTTTCGTAGAAGGTCTTCAAAGGTGCGCCCCACAATGATAATATCATCCAAATACACCAGACAGGCTTCATAGGAAAGTCCTTTTAGCACTGTCTCCATCAGGCGTTCGAAGATGGCAGGTGCATTACATAATCCGAATGGCATAACTTTAAATTGCCACAGCCCTTGCCCCGTGGTGAATGCAGTCTTCTCACGATCATCGGGATGTAATTCTACTTGCCAGTAACCGCTCTTCAGATCCAAAGTCGAGAACCATTTATTGCCAGCAAGTGTGTCTAATGTGTCGTCAATTCTGGGAAGAGGGTAACTGTCTTTCTTCGTGATGTCATTTAAACGACGATAATCCACGCAAAATCTTGTTGAACCATCCTTTTTCCGCACCAGTACTATGGGAGAGGCCCAAGGACTCGTTGATGGCTCGATGACATCATTGTGCTGCATTTCACTTAGAAGTTCAGTGACCTCTTCCTGTTTAGCAAATGGAAGTCTTCTTGGATGTTGTTTGATTGGAGGATGATTTCCTGTATCAATTCTGTGCTGGGTGATGTTCGTTCTCCCGACGTCTTCAGGTGTTCGAGAAAAGAGGTCTTTACATTCTTGGAGTAAATTCTCCGCAGCACATCTCTGTTCCTTTCCTAACTCTGCATTCTTGAGTAATTCCGTTATTAATTTTTCAGAAGACTTGGACGGTTGATTGCGTGGGGCGGTTGATGCATGTAACAGGAGTGCAGGTTGCTAACACCTCATCCTTCTTCACTGTTCCGACCTTATCGCTGACGTTTACGACTCTCACAGGAATAGTACTATTTGAGAGATCAACTAGAGATGAAGCTACCAGAACTCCTCTTGGCCATTGTCTGTATTCGGGTATTCAATCAGTCCATAGCGGAAGTATTGCTTGGTAGGAGGTGTTCCTGAAACTATTTTCTCTGTATGTGGAGGGATGGAAATTTCAGACTTGGCTGTTATCTGGCATATTGGCTGAATGTCTTGATTTTCAGTGTTGAACACGGCGATGTCTTCCGAACTCGAATGCAGTTCATTATTCTTGAAGTCCAATTGAAAGTTAAATTTTCTTAGGAAATCAATTCCAATGATCAGAGGATCTCTTATATCAGCCACGTATGCCATATGCTGGTAACTGACATTTCCAAAAGTGATGGTCAAGTTCATTTTTCCATATATATGGATTTCGTCTCCGGTCACAGTCTGGAGTTTAACGCAGGGCGGCGTCCAGATGATCTTCTCTTTTAGTTCTTGAGCCAAATCCGCTCTAATGATGGTCACGTTGGCTCCCGTGTCCAGAATCATCCGGCAGGCGGTGTTGTTAACTTGGCCATAGACGTGAAGTCCATTACCGCCGCCACTCATCAATGAAACATGAAATACTGTAAATTGGGGCTCTGTAATTTCAGACAACCTCCGCCCCGCGAGATGGCCTCCTCTTAGTTTCCCTGCAGTGATGTTGAAGCCGGGTGATTTCCTATAGTTTGTCGTACAGGGCAGTTCCTCTTCACATGACCAACCCCTCCACAGCCCCAGCACTTTATCTTACTATCCTTTATCTCCTTATTATTTTCCAGGCTGCGCAATCTCTTAAAGATCTCTGCTAGACTTCTCTTCATTTCATTTTCATAAGCAGGCGTATCATTTAATGAGACTGCTCTTATGGTATGGCGGTCTTTACGGGAAGCTTGTTGGGCTTCCTCTATCCTAAGTGCATAGCCTAAAGCTGATTCTACGTCTCTGATGTTGGAGAGTCTCAGCGCTTTTTGAATTTCTGGATCCCGAACAGCATCGATTAAGTACTGAAGAGCTAAGTCGTTTCGAGTGTCAGCTTGACAGTCTGAGAATGCTAGGTGTGACAATCTCTGAATGTCCGCTGCCAGCTCTTGCAAACTTTCGCCCGTTTTCTGGTAACGAGACTTTAGCAGGAGGCGACTATAGTCCTTAGAACACTTCTCTCCGAACCGTAGCTAAAGTGCTCTAGTCAAGGCCTCGAAGTCGTTCCTTTCTTCTTTAGAAACATTTCTCAGTATCTCAGCTGCATCTCCCCGTAATGCTGCTGCTAAGTGGACTGACTTGGCGGTAGAGTCCCAGCCGTTTGCTTCAGCTACGATGGAAAACTGCGTCTTATATACATGCCAGGAGGAACTGCCATCGTAGGTAGATAGCTTAATAAATTCCTGATTCTGGATTCTTCTTTCTTTCTTTTCAATTTCCTGGGGCATGGATTCTAACTTTTCTTCCAGTTTCTCTCCAGATCTTCTTCTATTCTCTTCAGTTTACCTTCTATCTCTGAAAACCTTCCTTTCAGTTCCTGATCAAAATTCTCTTTAACTTTCTCCTCGAAACTCCGTTCTATTTTCGTAACACTCTCTTCAACCTTCATAACATTTTCTTCTATCTTCATAGCTTTCTCTTCAACCTTCATAACATTTTCTTCTATCTTCATAGCTTTCTCTTCAAAACTTTCTTCTATTTTCAAAACTTTCTCTTCAAAATTTTCTTCTATCTTTATAAATTTCTCTTCTATTCCATCCATTCTATTTTCCATCACCGTTAATTTACCCTCGATTGATTCTTTCACCGTTGAAAGCTATCTCTTCATCTCATCTTGATTAGATTTAATTTCTTCCTGAACTTCACCCATAGTGTCTTTCAACTCTCTTTGTCCGGTTTCTATTTTCTCTATCAATCCAGATTTTATCTTTTCCTGTCCGGCTTTCATTTCATTCATCTCTTGACTCAGGCTATCTTTCATCTCTCTCTGTCCCTCTTTCATTTCATTCATCTGGGTAGCTAATCTTTCTAGAAGTTTCTTCATCTCCTGCTCCATAGCTCTAGTTATCACTATTCACAGACAAGCCCACTCCTGACACCAGAAATGTTGCGTACTTGGGGGTTCGTGAGTTGTCCAAGAATGAAAGGCCAAACGTACAAAAATTCAGTAATTTATTCACAGAAAGTTCCAGAAAAATACAGGTCTATAAACCAAGTATCAGCTTCAATTCAAACAGTAAACACAGCTTAAACAACAGCTGTCAATAGCAAATCCACAGTACAAACTGTATAGCAATAACACATAAAGCAAGTCTCTTCCAAAGAGGCTCAAGAGCAATGCAAGCACTAGCGAAGCTGGCTGAAAACTGAACTGAACTGACTCTGATCACAGACTGAACTGAACTGACTGCCTTGGCGAGAAAGCGCTTCTTATATACTGTTCCATGGAACCCAGATTTTTCGAGAAAACTCTAGAAAGTGGTCAACCAATCAACTTACAGCTTCCATATTTGGTATATCCCTAATAAGGATTTTCTCGCCAAGGTCACCAAAAAAAAATCTCCAAGGTGGGAAAAAGTCGCCAAATCCATTACCTGCCTTATTGGGCTTCTTAATGCGTTTTAAGGGGAAATAAGGCTATTTCAACGCTAAAATGACTAGAAATGGACAAAATTAGCACTTTATCAACTTACTAAGCCTCTTTGAAAGAATGTATACAAAAATAAACACAAATATTTACAATTTTGTAACAATATATTTGAAGAAAATTACTCTAAAAATTAAGTGGTGTAGAAAAAGGGGCGGTACAAACAATTTGCCGGATTAGGTTGTCAGCTCTGAGATAGCATACTTGCCAGCATACTATACCAATATTCCGTAGTATTATTAGCCCCGCGTTCTTTTTCACACCAGTATGTTTTTAGAGTATTTTTATTCTTATTTAATCGTAATTGCATTTGGAGAATATTACTTTAAAAATTTACTGGTGTGAAAAAAAGGGCGGGACTAACAACACTAGGGAATATTAATTGTTGGCAAGTATGAGATAGCATATCCTTTATTAAGATATTTTTTTCACGTATATTTGTTATTTTCATATTTATTTGCTTACTAGTTTAATGCTTTTTTTTTTAAATGTGCTTTTTTTTTTTTTTGAAAGTATGCTGGTTTCGTCAT
This sequence comes from Salticus scenicus, assembly GCA_963930645.1. Taxonomy (NCBI): domain Eukaryota; kingdom Metazoa; phylum Arthropoda; class Arachnida; order Araneae; family Salticidae; genus Salticus; species Salticus scenicus. Next base: position 702,061 of record OZ005660.1, read on the forward strand.
ATTTCCGAAACTTGTTCTAGGCTTTTCTTATTTCTTATTTTACTAGAAAAGGGCTTTTCTGCTCCTCCCACCTCCCAAACAATGAGGAAACAGGTACGGTTTTTGCATTTTGCACATGAAATGATGCTTACAAATGCTTTTGCTATTCTAATTTATTCTTTTTAGAGGTATAAATATTTTAAAATTTCTTTTTTTTATCACGCCCACTAATTTCAAATTACACGTCTATTTATTACCTTCTATTCAAAATTATATATATTTTTGTATTCTTCTTAGTATTGACTTTGGCACCTGTTTTATACAAATATATTTTGATTTATATTTAAAGAGTACATACATTAATGATGGTTTTCTGAGATGTAAAACTATTTTATTTTATTATTTATTATTTATATATATACAATGTTACTAAAATGAATCACCATAAATGATAATGAAATTTTAAGTAATTTCTATACAACAGTTTCCAATCGTAAAAAGAAAAAAAAAAAAAAAAAAACTACCATTTAATACACTTTATTATTATTATTATTATTTTTAAGAGGCTTGTCAGCTGACTTAGTAGTATGAAAATATCAATGATTTCCTCAACCAGGACAAATTATATAAGCATCTTAATACCACATTTCAAAAGAATATAGAAAGACTATTTATTACTCATTAAATAGTTACACTGCATTGAAAAAAAAAAAATTTTTTTTTTTCGAGCCATGGTACCATTCCTGCTGATTTTTATGTAAAATGACCTCCTGAATCCGCATATGACCTCCATTTTGCACAATCACAAATCGCTTTCTCGGCACACCACCCTTTCCCCCAATTTTTATCAATGTTTTTATGGCCATGAATTTGATTTGGAGAATGGAAAAATATTATTTTAGCACTTAAAAACAGAAAAAAATATAATGTATAATAAATAATAATATTAATTGATTAATAAGATATAATAAACATAATTTATAATTTCAGTGGCAAATCCCCCCCCCCCCCACATACACACACACACTAAATTTTCCTCTTGCTTCATATTTTAGAATTTTTCACTTTTGTAGCTCCTCAAAAGATATTTATCAGTTAAAATTTCCTCCTCATAAATCAAAGTTATAGCCATAAAATTACCGAAAAGTGATAAAAATAGAAGGGCGTCCCCAAACATTTGTGGATGACAGTGCAAAATGGGCGTCGAATTTTGATTCAGGCGGTCATTTGCGAAAATGGTGCTGGGCCGATTTTCATGCAGAACAGTGTTATTATTCAATTAAAATAAAGCGGCAGTCTGAAACTCTAATTTAAAACGGTCACAGAACTTGCATAAAATAGACTTTAACTTTATCTATGTATTTTAAAGTAGCAAGTAGCAAACAGCGTCTTAAAATAAAAATTCAATACTATCCACCTAGCGTCTTGAAAAAAAAAATAATAATAATAATAATAATAAAAACAATTGTATTATTGTTTCCTTTGTATAGACTTTACAATATTCTAAAACAAAAATTATTCTTACTGAAAATAAAAATACAATTATTCAGTTAAAGGTAAAATTCATGACTATTATATATAACATTCAGATTAAAAAAGAAGCTAAGCATTTTTAATTATGCCGTTTCGAACTACTCAAAAAGTGTAACAAAGAAGAAAAAATATTTAATGAGCCAAAAAATATGTATCACCCGCTTCATTATCCAAAGATTCAGACAATTAAAATTTCAAAATTCTTTGATTTTTTAGTATTTGGTTTAGATAATAGAGAATTTGTTATTGTTATTCTTGTGATTTCGCATGACACAATTTACTATTTATATGCAAACATCTAAGAGAGGTATAGGGAACACATATACGACAAGGAATATCATAAATATGATAAGTTGTAAATGATGTGTACCGGCGGTAGTGTGTGAAGAAAACGCAAGAAAAAATAAATAAACACGTAAATAAATATGCGGTCTATTGATATAGGTACACCAACAAAAATATTATAATCAACTACACAAAGATCTCAGGAGGCATTTAAGTTGGCGTTCACAAAATGTTATAGAATACCTTCTTCATCATCGAGAAAAAAACTGAACATTTTCGAAGATACCGGCTAGTCATGGACTTCCCCTGCAGCTACTGGGATACTTGCATGTAAGTCTTCTGTTCTGTCGACGGTGTTCTCGTACAAAAGTGACGGGATATATCCCATGAATGAGTAATCAAAGCATGATATCCTAGGCGTTTAAGGGGGGGGGGGGAGGGGTCAGTGCATTGGACAAATTTGGCCGATCTATTGACGGCCAATGTGGAATTTAAGCTGTTACAAACGCATACTTGCCAACCATGTCATTATGAACAGTACAATTTTTAGTACCCGCCTTTTTTTATCACACCAATAATTTTTTAGAGTAATTTTAGTCTTATTTAATCGTAACAACATTTGCAGAGAGTAACTCTAAAAATATATTAGGGGGACCGGAAAATAATGTCGATTTGAATTAATAAAATGAAACCGTAAATATTTGTTTAACAGTCTTTACAAGGTACTTTACAAATAGCCATAAGTTACCTAAGAATATGTTAAATTTTATCCAGGATAAATTTCCGATGTCAGTATTTTAATTCAAAACGACATTATTTTCCGGTCCCCCTAATAGTAGCGTGAGAAAAGGGGCGTTAACAATTGTACGGTTATTAATGAGATGGTTGACAAGTATGCAAACGCAACGGTTGCAATGGGCGGAGTTCTGTCATAAATATACCACATTAAAGACACGATTAATGCAAAAAGTTTTCGCCGTATAACATTTGATTAACAATTGTACAAAGAGAACAAGAAGTTTATACCTGTCAGAAGATCATGAATTAGACACGGTCAGATCAAGTGTTCCCCGAAATGTTATCCTAAGAATTTATCACAAAATATTTCTATGTCTAAAAAGGATTCAATAGCAGCTAAACCGTATATAAAGGGAAGTTTCCTTACTTGTAAAACAGACATTACCTGTGAACATTTCAAACCTAGTACAGCGAGTAGTGTGCTTTCCCATATATCTTTATGCAAAAGCTATTTGAAGTGCATGTGTATCAAGTATTTGAATGCGCTATACAATACAGTTATGCATCTCGTTTTTATATAGAATTCTCCAGACACTTCAGCGAGAAATCCCGTACAACGTATCTTACGTGTTCAAATTTAGATTTATTTTTGCTTGTCTAGAACAATATACTAAATTATGGAGTACACTGGTTCTCATAATTATAAGGACACCCGTTTTTCTATATTAACTAAACACTGAACACTATTATTTAAACAAATATATTTTTTATTAATTTGAATTTCATTAATAGACTATATTCAAAAAGTTTTATAATTTTTCTATCTTAAAAAACTTTAAATACGTCCAAAAAGATGATTTTTCAGGTGTTCACAATTACAAAGACAGCTCGAATCTTAGTAATTTTTTTTTTCAGTTATTCTTTAAATTAATATTTTATGGGGTCTCTTTTTAGGGTGAAACAGTCAGACATTCTCTCTGGTATATGTAATATACATTTTTTTAAAATTATTATTCAGTTTCAATACAGTTTCATAAAGCATAGATACTATTCTGAATACATACATTTAAACTATTTAAAACTGCTTTCCAGTTGCATGCACTTTTCTAATATGATAAGTTAAAATTTTTTCAACTTTTAGGCCACGGGAAAGGCAATAATATAGAGGTTTCTTTCTTCAAACTATTTCCTATTGCTCTAGAAGTAGAGCAAAAATGTAAGTCTTGTTGAAATAAATATTATTACGCCCCAAAATCTAACAAGAATCTGAGAATTCCACGTTTAAAATTTGCGGATATTCTCTTTATCTTCATAAAAATAGAAAAAAGTACTAGATTCATTCTGCCTTCAGAAGAAACAGCTTCCGCCAGAGCACCGTAGATTCACCTTTAAAATGCCCGATTCATATCTGCCTTTAAAAAATCTTCTCTGTATTTCGCTATCTTCAGATCGTACCAGTAACTGTTAAAACCATTTGGTTAATCAAGAATAAAATGTTTTTCATCCGAAAATGCAACATTCTACCATTTAATATTGTCTTTATTCAACTTTAACACAGACGTTCTTTCCCCCATTAAATGCTTATTGATTATTACAGGTTTTTTATTCATTTTAACATATTATTAGTTGTTTTAATCATGCATAAATGTGGACCCCAACTTTTCGTTAAAAATTACGAGCAAGTTCAGCAGCAGTCATTATGAGTAGAACAGTAAGAGGAATTATGAGTCTTTGATCTCTGTAAAACAACTCTGATTTTGCATTAGATCTCTCTCCTATAGAACCAGCAGTTCAAGGTTTGATCACATTTCCTTCAGCAGTTTTAGATCTTCGAATTTCATTAGAAATTCGGCGGATTGAAATTATCCTTCCACTTAAAAAACACATTTATCATACTTCACTACATGAACATTCTTTTTTTCGAGGAATTATCAGTAATGTCCGTCCAAGAAAAATTGAAGGCTTATATATGAATTAATCTAGCTCAGTAGTTAACAAATTCACATGTCAACTGTAATTTATCCGCTAGTAAGTTAAATAAAACGAAAAAATCTTGATTGTCCCTATAATTATGAACATTTAAAAACGTGGAGAAAAAAATATTTGCATTATTTTTATTAATTGTATTTCATATTAAAAAAAAATTATAGCAGTTTTGGTTTTTAGAATATTAGATATATTTAGTGCACTTAGTATAATCTTATTCACAATTATTTTTACATTAGTTATTTCAAAACATAAAGTGTCCTTTAAAATATGAGAAGGAGTGTACATGCCGTTTACTCATTAACAGTCTTCGAAAAAAAAAAAAAAAACTGTTTTCAGTTTACCGCTGGTGCAGGTATCCAAAGATTTTCTAATTAGGAACAGGGTTGCCAGATTGCGCGACTTTTTTATTTAATAGTCAGCGATAATTTTGAGAAGTAATGTTTGATATATATTACAGACGATTAATCGTCGATTATGTCGGGGGAAAAAAAAAGAAAAAAAAAACGCAACACTCGTTGTAATTTCCTTATTAACTGACGCAGGAACATCTAATAGACATAACTGAACAGGAAATTAAATGCACTTTCTGAAAATGTTGTCGAATTTGGAATTAGGGGGTATCTACATATTGAAATGAGCGCCAACTTTGAATTTTTCAATAGCAACACCCAATTTTGACTTCATATTCGAATTTCTGAGAATCCGGCAGTGCGGAAAAGTACACTGTTTGTGAACTTTATCTTTGATATTTATAGAGTTATCAAAAATGTGTTAGGAGGTTATTTTTAAATGTAGAAAAATAAAATTAAGATCCTATAAGAAATACACAAAATTTTACTCTTTCACACCGAAAATGTTTCAGAGTTTAGAAAATTTGTTATATCACTTTCCCCTTATCCATTTTCATCTTTTTTATTTATTTTTAATCCGTCACGTCTGGTAACCGAAGTTACAGGAGATTTGCTCCTAGGTGCTTCGGATTTAACTCCTCGATTCTCTTAATAAAACTGTTAACACCTTAACAGTACCTTAGTTATCCTAAATTCTGTTTTTTAGATATGTATATACTTCAGATATACATATAATTATATATTTTTTAGATAATTTTAGGTATATATATTTAAATACATTACACTTACGATTGGTCAGACAATACTCTTTGAAAAAAGTGCAATATTTTTCAATTAAAAAGTGTCTATCATGGCTATACTGATCACCAATAAAGCTTATATTAGTTCCCCATAAGTATGGGGAACTTAGGTAATCGTGAAAAATTTCGACCTCGGTTTTTTGACTTTTCTACACGTTTTCAGGTGTGAGGAATCCGAAAATGACAAAATTTCTATGGTGTCTGTCTGTGGGGTGTCTGTTAGTCTGTTAGTCTGTTAGTGTGTTAGTCTGTTAGTGGGTCAGTCCGTTAGTTTGTTAGTCTGTGTACACGATATCTCAAGAACAAATTGTCGCAGAGAGGTCAGATCAGTTTTAAAATATTACTTTCGACACTGGCAAGAACCCTATTCATTTGCAACATTCGATTTTAAAAATTTCGTAAGTTATTCGAAATTTACGATTTTCTTAACATGGGAGAATAGGACAAAAAATCACTTAAACGTGCATTAAATGAAAACTTTTTATTGTAAAAATGTCAGACCAGTTTTAAAATATCAGTTTTGATGCCGGAATGAAGATCAGTAACTATAAATATGCTACTTTGAAAATTTCGCAAGTTACTGGAAATTTACGAATTTCTTAACATGGCAGTATAGGGGAAAATTTCACATAAACGTCAATTTTGAGAGATATTTTCATCGTAAAGATGTCAGACTACTTTTGAAACATTATTTAGGACACTGGCATGAATACTAATGACTATAAATTTTCCAATATAAAGATTTCGTAAGTTATTAGAAATTTACGAATTTCTTAACATGGCTGAATAAGAGCAAAATTTCACATAAACGTCAATCTTGAGGGATATTTTCATCGTAAAGATGTCAAACCACTTTCGAAATAATATTTAGGATACTGGCATGGATATCATAGACTATGATTTTTCCAATTTAAAAAATTCGTAAGTTATTTGGAATTTACGATTTATTTAACATGTCAGAATAAAGCAAAATTGAGCATAAACTTCCATTTTGAGGATCCTAAATACGTTAGACAACTTCAAAATTACGTTTATGATATTTGTTTGAACATGATTGAATACAAATATTCTAATAGGAAAATTTCGTAAATTATTCGTAATTTACGATTTTATCAACGTAGCGAAATTGTAAATTTTTCATATAAATATGAATTTGAGGATTATTGCATTGGAAATAGTAGCATGAAAACTAAACAACGAAATTGACCCTGATAAAATAAATTAATAGATTAGAATAAGATAAATATATCGAAATGAACGGTGGATAGCCTATTAGGCGGGGATTTCATTCTGTCACTGTATGAAGCTTTGGTCAAATTGATTTCTTTTAACATTATTGCCGTAACGTCAGTGGAGGCCCTCTGTTGAGACTCAAAACGGTTTTGGGCTGTGTCTGTCTGTCTGTCTGTCGCGCGATAGCGGCCGCCAAAAAAGCGCTATTTACTTGAAATTTGGTACACATGTTCTTGAGCCCCACGAAATCAGCTGTATAGTTTTTGGTATGTATTCCATTTGTAGTTCGTATACAGGGACACGCCAAAGTTTTTCTTATCATTACGGCCTATGGGAGAAATTTATATGTACCACGATAGCGGCCACAAAAATCACGCTATTGACTTGAAATTTGGTACACGTGTTCATGTGCCCCGCGAAATCTGCTGTATAGTTTTGGGTGTGTATTCCATTTGTAATTTGTGTACAGGGACACGCCAAAGTTTTTCTTATCGTTACGGCCTATGGGAGGAATTTGTATTTACCGCGATAGCGGCCACAAAAATCACGCTTGACTTGCAATTTGGTACACATGTTCATGAGCCCAACGGAATCAGCTGTATAGTTTTAGGTGTGTATTCCATTTGTAGTTCGTGTACAGGGACACGCCAAAGATTTTTTTATGATTACGGCCTGTGGGAAGAATCTGTATGTACCGCGATAGCCACCGCAAAAATCAAGCTATTGACTTCCAATTTTTGCCGAAATGTGAATGGAGGCCCTCTGTTGAGACTCAAAAGGATTTTGGATTCCGTCTGTCTGTCTGTCTGTCTGTCATGCGATAGCGGCCGCAGAAAACACGCTATTGACTTGAAATTTTGTACACATGTTCATGATGCCCACGAAATTAGCTGTATAGTTTTCGGTGTGCATTCCATTTGTAAGTTCGTGTACAGGGACACGCCAAAGTTTTTTTTACCATTATGGCCTATGGGAAGAATTTGTATGTACCGCGATAGCGGCCCCCAAAATAACGCTATTGACTTGCAATTTGGTACACATATTCATGAGCCCATTGAGCAAGCATTTGACGAAACTGATATAGATCTGAGACTGACCGCCTTGGCGAAAATAATGCTCCTTTTATACTTTTTTATCGAAAACAGACTGTTCTGGAAAATTCTCGTATCACATCAGCCAATGAGATTAGAGCTTCCATATTTGGTATATCCCTAATAAGGATTTTCTCGCCAAGATCGCCAAAAAATCGCCAAGGAGGGAAATAGTCGCCAAATTTGGCGCCAAATTTATTTCTTCCCTTATAGGAGCTTTTTAATGCGTTTTTAAAGGAAAATTTGGCTATTTTAACGCTAAAACGACTATAAAGGCACAAAATTAGCATTTTATCAACTTACTAAACCTCTTTGAAAGAATTTATACAAAAATAAATGCAATTATTTACAATTTCGTAACACTTTATATCATATACAAATAGGTATACAAAGAGAGATACAACGGGGGGTTGAGGGGGGCTGCCGCCCCCCTCAGGAATGTATTTGATTTTGGTAATAAGTCGATCGAATCAATATATACTATTATATAATAAGGAATAAATAAAAATGACCTATTGAATAATGTCTGATGCAAATAGGACGTTGAGGCTCCTGATCTGCAGATCCACAATAATATGTCTCGCACTAGAAATTTCTGAGAACATAAATATGATGGGGAACTGAGCAGAGTCCACCTATGCCAACTGGTTTTCTTTTGTAGGAGTGACATAATATACGAACTGAAATAATACAGCTATATATATACAACAACGCAAAAATTAAATCTTTTCGGATAAATTACTGCAAGGTTTCATGAAGTAAATATTAAACAATTTTAATCGTTCTTACCAGTTTTGGGTCAGTTGACCTCTTTGGAACTGTACGATTTGTTTTATAATTTCCATGAAAATATAATTTCTTAATTAACGATTTCGCGACTGCTGACGTAGATTCACGTCATTTGAAAATCTGTAACTCTCGCAGAGGCGTTTCTTTCGTAATTTGTGTGTTACTTATTTCTTAAGTATGTACCCAGTGTTCATATTTTTGCAATAAAATATACTATGGATAGAAATATATTGATAAGAAAGAATATAATTATAATGTATATCCATTTGTGAATACAATCCCATTGTGAATACAAAATGTTTTTTTTTCTGAAATATTTTATTTTGAGAGAATAACGCCCGTAGTCGGACCTTACTGTCAAAAAGACAAAATCCTGTGGTCGCAAAAGTGTTAAAATATATTTATAAAAGTTTAAGTATATTTTTAAAATATATAAAGTTAAAACATATTTATGAAATTTTAAAGAAAAAAGTATACTTAAAATAATAATCCTCCCCCCTACAAAATAAATAAATTAATTAACTAAAATAAAGTAAAATAAATAAAGCAATATATGAAGTAAGTGATTAACTCTTTAACTATGATGGTAGTTAAGAAACGATTTTACAAGTCTGTCTTGCATTCCAATTCCATTCGGGTTTTTTTAATTGACAATTTTTACATTCAATCTATTTTTGTATTTTAAACAGGAAACCCCGCCTATTTAGTTAAGTTTTTCTTCTAGTGTACGTTTAAAGGATTCAAAATTTATCACCAGTAATCGATGATGTAAATACCACTTGTGTATATTTTTGTTAACGTAAAATAAGGGGTTTAACACGAATACTCAAAGTCACTTTTTTTTTCTTTTCTGTATTGTTTTGTTTTGAAAGACGATGAAAGGCAGGGCTTGACTTCTTTAGAAAACAGGAATTCTTCATGCGAACACTTATGTCTAAAACTCATCATTTTTGTTTCATTTCTCTGCGTTTGACGTTGTTGTTAGATAATTTGACCCGTAAATAAAAAATAAAATTTTGTTTAAAGACTTTTAAAATAACTTACATTAAATTAAATTTTAATCACATTAAAAATTGAGACAGACAATATGCACTAAAAATATACAATTTAAAACAATAAAAACACAAAACACAAATTTAAACATTTCGAGCCTTTTACAGGCTCCTCATCAGTAAAAAACATCAAATGTTTTTTACTGATGAGGAGCCTGCAAAAGGCTCGAAACGTTTAAATTTGTGTTTTGTGTTTTTATTGTTTTAAATTGTATATTTTTAGTGCTCAATTTAGTCTGTCTCAATTTTTAATGTGATTAAAATTTAATTTAACTACGAGACGTAATGATTTTTAAATATTTTAAACTTATATTAAAATATCTTCAAGTGCAGCATTCTCATTATATATTTCGACTCGCAATATTCGCGGTCATCATCAGATGTCCACATTGCTGAGAGATTTTAATGTAAGGTATTTTAAAAGTCTTTTAAATATTTAATTAAACTCTCTGCTCTGTGGCGGACCTCGGAAGAAATGGTGCCTTCCGGAGCTTAATCTTGACCGTGAAATCATCACTACCATCAGCAGATTACGGACGGGGCACATGAGAGGTATGAAGATCATGCCCGACGGCTCTAGAACCTACGCAGAATGCAGGCACTGCTCAGGAACTCAGCTGGATCCGAGGCATCTCTTCAATTGCATCTCTGTTACCTCGACCCTCTTCAACATCGACCTCAACTGCTGCCATGACACCCTTTACACCAAATAAGTCGGAGATGTGGCCAGGGCTGTGCTCCATGCCTTTGGTCCCATTTGACTTGCTTATACACTTTTTTTTTCTGCACTTGTCACACGGCAACAACAACATTAAACCTTCTTTATATTTTAATTTTAATAAAATTATTTTGTTTAATTTTCTCTGTTATTTTTTTGAGATTTGCTTCGTTATCTCATGTGAAACTTTATAAGAGACGGCCCCCTAAACCACTCCAAAAGAAATATTTATTTATATCTCGAAAACTGATAACTGGAATGATCTGCAAATTTGCACACCCATATTTTTCAACATTAGGATTCATTTTATATAAAAATTAATATAGGTCATAATTCATAATTTTTATGAATATGAATTTATTAATTTTTTTCAGAATTAAATATATTTTTCAGAATCAAAAGTAATGCTGGATTATGTTTGTGTTTCTTCACTGTATCTCGTAAATATGTATATATATATATCGATCAAGTTATTTTTAGTGAAGATATTAATAAAAGTTTGAAATATGAATTTAACATTAGGCAACTTCAAACTTTGTACCCTTCTAACTGTGTGAAAAAATAAGTAAAATATACAACCAATATACTTTTTTGCGTTGTTACGATCCCAGGAATTCAAATATAAAATAAAAATGGTGCATTACCATTGAAAGAAGTTTGTGCGCGTTTTAATATGTAGACAACACCCAATACAAAATTTCACTTCATTTTCTGAAACTACTCACAATTTGCTTTCGAATGATATCTATTACATTTTTGTGTATCGATTAGCAACGAAGTTACGTCGAGTGTTGCGTTTTTTTTTTTTTTTTTTTTCTCTCTCCTTCTTGGACTGTACATTAAATATCACTTCTCAAAATTACTGGTGACTGTTGAATAAAAAAGTCGAGCATTCTGGCAACATTGTAGGTATACGTGTTATCGTGGTGCATTCTAGCGTTATGCAGCTCATCATTTCTACTCTACCAGATTCGTAACAGCTTGCTTCGCGTTACAATCAGCCATTCTTCTACCGCTGAGTCAGTATGTAGGCGAAATAAAGTCCTTTTTAAAGAGAATTTGGCTAACTGACGCAACTGCAAGGCTATATGTATACGTTGCTATGCAAATCCTAGTCATGTAGGTGCATTCCACCTTTTCTAAAGTTTGTCATCCTAAAGCTAATACAATCCTTTTAATTAATATATTCTATAATCCTATGAAATACTAATCTGATTTAAATATATAATTTCATGTTACACGTCTTTTCCATAGATGAACTTTACAAGTGAAAACATTTTTCTATTATTTCTTAATGCTATGATACTATTAATTTTCGAAATCTATTTTGCTTCGTAATGCTAACTGGTTTGCTCCTGTTAAAAAAAAAAAAAAAAAAAAGAAAGAAAGAAAGAAAAAGAAAAGAAAAGAAGTTGATGAACACCATTCGTCAAAAGAATAACGCGTATTCAATGATATTTTCTTGTGATCCAAACATTCACAATTCAATATCTGCTTCCATCAAAAGCAAAACGACATTTACAGTAATTTACATCTTTGTAACTCTAATTGATGTCAGTTTATATTCAACACCAAAACTTAGTTTCAGTTTATCATTTCAGGCGAAGCTGTTGAGAATATAACACTTTCGTGTGCGTTGGAATCACCCTGCCGTTATGTGTATTTAAAACTTTTGCCTTGTATATCTTTATAAAAATTAATTCCTAATCGTCAATATATTTAAAAATGATAGCTGTAATTAATCTCTTTTATTGTACACTGGCAGGTCTTATTTTCTAATTTGCGTGTAAAATAATAACCAATTTTTTAGACTATATGGAATGTAAAATATGTATAAAATAAAAAGCCATAAAAAAGAAAATTATAAATTTACGTTTGTTCTTTCTTTATTTCTTTTATTATTCATAATGAGAGAACATAAACTTTTAAATAAAAAATAGTATGAACAAAATAAAAAAAAATATTTAAAAAAATTTATAAACTTACAATTACCTTTTTTTTTTTTTTTTGTTATTATTGTGATAACATAAACCTTTTAAATGTCTTAAGCAATAGAGGGCATTTCCTTGAAGAAATTGAGTATACTTCTCCAAAACTTATTGTAAACATACAACAATGCTCCAAGTTATATTTTAAATCAAGTTTTGAAGACAGTAAATGCTGAATTTTTATTAAATCTACAGAACAGAAATGTCAAGAAACACTTTTATTTTCTTCTATACCGTTCTACCACATATTTCAAGTACAGAATCTATCTTGTGTGAAATGGAATTTTCCGCTTCATAAATTAAATTTAGTTTTTCTATTCAAACTTTTATTGCAGATAAAATGTTTCCTGTTGAAATTTACTTTTTAGATCTCTTATCTTACGTAAACAAATACACTAAACTTTATTATTTTGGTTAAGTCAAATATAAAAGCAAGGCACAAATATGATGCAGGTGCTTTAAAGGATGTTTTCACTATGTTCTGTTTAAATAATAAAGGATGCTTGAATCAATGATAACGTTACAAATTAAAAAATATGCTAGGATACACCAATAAAAATAAGAAATATGAAAAAAATTATCCACATTGTAATAAACATGGCGATATCAGTGAGCAATGAAGTAGGCAAAATAAGTGATAAATGTAAATCGATGGCTAAGATAAAGTGATAATATCATTACTATGACGAAGATATATTTAAAAAAAAAATGCAATGATGGCACACAAGATAAAAAAGTATGTTCAGATATACGAATAAATTATAGAAACATGAAGATTATGTTTCGGCATAGTAATAAGCATTTTGGGGAAAATGTGCTTTACGATAAATTGGGGAAAATGTGTTTTACTCGCCAATTTGGCGCAGTTTCACTGTTTTGTTTCACGATTTTACGAGTTTTAAGCAAGCTACCTAAAAATAAAGCATGAAAAGTAGCTTTTCAAAAACATGAACAAAAGAAAATAAAAATAAAAATACAAATTTTAAAAATTTCCATAATTTTCATAAAGGAAAAGTATAAAATATAAATCATTACAAGTTAGGTAAAGTAGGGTTTAACGTCACACTAGTATTGCGCTATGGGTAATTTTAAACATTACAAAACAAAAAATACCATATATAATTTTAAAAAACACTACAAATAAATATATGAATTAAAAATAAGTTTTTCCACTTACCCAAACTTTTGTAGAAAATATTGCCTTCGGAATAAAAAAATTAATTCTCCGTCAAAACTAAAAACTTCCATCGAAACTAAATAACCATCTACACTAGCCAAATTAACACAATTTAAAATACTACCTCAAATTTTCTGTCAACTATATTCAAAATATATACTGCATGCTCTAAAAGCATTAATTAACAAACTTTTACTTAAAAAAAGAAAAAAAATGGCCAAACGAGGTCGGTTCATACGTCTACATACGGCAGAACGGACACATGTAAAAATCAAGAATCGCCTGCTGTTGCCATTATTAAAAAAAAAAAAAACATATCAAATAAACTCCAAGGTACGTAGGTAGGTTGGATTCAAAGTCACACTAGTACCGCGTTATGGGTAATTTCCGTATGGTGACCAGATTAGAGTACCTTTATAAATTAAAAGCGTTAATAATTATTACAATTCGCCATTTAGGAATATCATTTTATATTCTTTGTAAATGGAGACCAAAATGCTAATAATTATGATAAATAATCTTCTTGTAAAAGTTTTTAAAACTTAAAAAAACGGCTAACAAAACGGACTGTCCTCAGAAAATGAGGACATCTTGTCAGCTCGCTACGGTGTGGAATTTCCTTCCGCAGCAATCTGTGATACGTATTTATGTACGCTTCGCGTACATGAAAACCGAAAAAAAAAGGTAACACTGAATACCTCACCCGCAAACTGCATGAATCTTTAAAATGCACGACATTTCATTTCGCTGCGATTAGTAATATGCACGTCTCTACGCTCCGCGTTCATGAAAAAAAAAAAAAAAAATCTCTGGATACCTCACCCGCAATTTGCATGAATCTTTAAAATACACGAAATTTCGTTTCGCAGCGATCCGTAATATGCACGTCTGTAAAAGGAACATCACTGGATACCTCACCGCAACCTTCATGAATCTTTAAAATGCACGAAATTTCGTTTCTCAACGATCAGTAATATGCACGTCTGTACGCTCCACGTACATGGAAAAAAAAAAAAAAAAAACTGGATAACTCATCCGCATCTGCTTGAATCTTTAAAATTAACGACATTTTTATCCAAAGAAAAAGCAATGGATACTTCACCCGCAATCTGCATGAATCTTTAAAATGCACGAAATTTCGTTTCTCAGTGATCAGTAATATGTGGGTCTGTACGGTCCGCGTACATGAAAACCAAAAAATAGCATCACTGGATACCTCACCCGCATTCTGCATGAACCTTTAAAACGCACGATATTTCGTTTCGCAGCGATCAGTAATGCGTATATGAAAACCAAAAACATCGCTAAATACGTTTCCCGCAAACTCCATTTCCTTTAGCAACAATAAGATACGTGAAAATCACACAGCTTCAAAACAACATGGTGAGGCTACCACACTTCAAACATCGATCGTTCAAGGATGGATAAACATCGAGGGTACCAAGGTTGGCATCTTTATAAGCGATCGTTAACAAGACGCCAAGCAGTATCATAAACTGCATTCTACCCGCATTCGGATGTAAGTGCGCAATAAAGTGTGCATTTGTGCACTGTGTGGTTATAATATCGCTTTGAGGACGACAATATGTTGAAAGTATCACGCTGATAGCTGACTGATATTCCACTGATGAAATGAAGATGACAATAACAGAATTGCCAACATTTTAATTTATTCTTGAGTATTTTTAGCCCAGCCTTTATTCCACACCACTTTGTCTTAAAGAGCAAATTTTTTCTTATTTTATGGTAGTTATATATTGGTGAAAAATACTCTAAAAATAAGATGCGAGAAACAAAGGCGAGGCTAAAAATACTCCGGAATAACTTAAAATGTTGGCATCTATGCACATACTTGACAACCATCTCATTAATAATCATAACATTGTTGCGCCCCTTTAAAACACGCCCCCTTTTCCACACCACTTTATTTATAGAGTAAATTTCTCCAAATATAGTTACGATTAAATAAAAATAAAATTACTCTACAAAAAGACTGGTGTGAAAAAAAGAGGTGGGTACTAAATATGTTACGATTCATAATGAGATGGTTGGCAAGTTCGTATGCAGTAAAGTGTAAATGCGCATTGACAGCGATTGAATTAATTAAAATTTCAAACTTAGTAGTTGTACTGTTTTTACTGTTACAATGTAAGCTTATGGCTATTTTTACTATTTTCATATTTTATTGATGTAATTAAGATTATTTTTAATTTTATAATCTTAAAAGTTTTTAAAAATTTATAACAGGAATAGAACACGGGCGCAGAACTTATACCACTATCAATAAAAGAAGTATTTCTACATGTTAAATCAACGATATTATAGGTAGAGAAATTTCTTAAACAAATACCGGTATGAATTCTGCGCCCGTGTTTTATCACTGTTATAACAATTAAAACGAATAAATTTATTATTTAGTTTTCATGTTTTCCTTTATATTTCCTTGTCCATTTAAATATATAACTTATTTTGTTTACAATGCTATTCTCATTTTATCCCTTTTTATATGAGAGTAATAAACCTTTATCTTTATCCTTATATAACATCAAAATTTGAAATTTTATCAAAGTACAACCTTGTAGTTTTTATTTGTAACGTGAATATTCTTCAAATGTAAAAATATGTAAATATTATTATTTAATAATAGTAAAAAGTTTTTAATGTTTTAAGAAATGTATCTCATTATAAGTTACATAATTGGATTTTATAATATAAATTTATACGTCAGAAATTAGTTACACTCTGTAATAAAACTAAAACTTTTGAACAAAGATTAAAGATTCAGTTTTAGGAATTTTTTTATTTTATTATTTTTGGTATATTTATTAACTAAATTAAATTTCGAAATAGTAAATTAATTATATGAATAAATGAAGATAAATCAATTACCACATATATAAATAAAGGTGTATATATATATAAATATATATATGTGTGTGTGTGTGTGTGTACGTCTTTTAAATCCCTAATGTCATTCATTTGAGAGTCGTATTAATTTAGTTAACTTCTTGCATGTTAAAGTTAAAAGATAAATGCTGAATCATTGCAACAAATGAAAACTATCAACAAAAATAATACTTAAATCTCGCTAATTATTTTATTGCACTCTGTGTAATCCATTTAATCTTAGTAATAAGAGAAAATAAATCCTTTTGTAATAATTTATTAATGCTTTCTGTACACACACACACACAAAAAAAAAAAAAGGTATTGCAATCATGATTTTTTTTCTATTGGTTTTCGATGAATTGATACGTTTCCAACTGTTCTGAATTCGATTATATATATATATATATATATATATATATATATATATGTATATACATATTACGTCGGATGGCTGTTGGTCTGTATGTGTTTATTACCAAAATTTTATGAGTACTGTATCTCACAAAATAGTACATGTAATTTCACAAAACTTCACTTAGTTAGTCCTCAATATTTTATATACTTGTAAGTGTTTGTATTTAGCCTGTTACAAATGATAATTGAAAAGAATACATGTATTTCTATGTAACGAATGATAATAAGCAAATTGGTGGTTTTCATTCTCTGCCCCGCTATATATCGCCAAATTATGATGAAGACATTCAGCGAAATTCGAGGAATATGTTTTAAAAAAAAAAAAAGACAGGAAAAAGATAAAATGATTACAAAACAAAATAATAAAATTAATGATATTAATAATATTAAAAAGGATATAAATAATAATAAGAAGCCAAAATAAATTGTACTTTTCTGTTATCGGGATCGAATTCAGGTAGAATAAAAACACTAATAAATTTGGGGTATTTAGGTATTATCCCTTTGACTAAGAAACTAGCGACGATTTTGATGATTTACGCTCAAGTTAATTTTCCCATATATTTAAATTTAATTTACATTTAATTATTCGAATTTCATTTTCTGGTGAAAAACGCATTTAACTTTTAAATAATCATTTTTCTTTATCATTAATAACTATTTATCAGGACATTTAGTCTCTATTTTTGATTTGGAGAGTATGAGAAATTTGAGAAAATGGTTCATTTAAAATTGTCGACCGCTAAGCGGGAGAAGTTTGAATAGTTCAATTTATAATAGAAATACGCAGTTATTTCTAAGTTATCTTGCCTGTATTTTTCAAATTGCATAAAAGCTGTCTTTAAACAGTTGTATTTTCATTTTGTCTCTACCTTTTAAAATCACAAAATAAATGAAGAATCTTCCTTCTCATACAAAACATGCAACACCACTATAAAATTTTTTCAAACAGCAGCAACAATTATACTTAAAATTTTGGAGTTATTTTGATTTATATCACTTATTATAATTCAATTAATTAACAAAAAATTAAGAAGATAAAACATTTATCATGCAAACTGTATATTTAACACCATGTTACATTGATTTCAAAGAGTGGTATTAATATTTTGATTTGTTGCTTGATAAAATTACAAACTAAACTAAAGGTAGTAACAAGAATGATAACTAAATTTTCTTTTCCAATTGGCTTTATTCCACTCAGATGCAATTCATTTCATGACAAGAATTACCGCAGTTAAAATATTAGTCATGTAGATATTCTTTTAACCTACGAAAGTCCTTTATTTTAAGCATTGATATTAACTATTTCATTTTGTTGTTTGATAAAATTACAACGTATATGATAGGCTTTCTTTTCAAATAAATGGCATGTAGCATTGTTAAACAAAATTTAAATAGCAGCAACAAGAAAGTTGCCTAAATGTTATGGCTTGATTTGCTTTATTTTTCACGCTGTAATTGAATTACGATAGAAATGAGCAAACATACATAAATCACTTTTTATATATTTAACTTTGAAAGACAATTGTTTAAAATATGAGTATTTATAATTTTAACTTGTTGCTTCCCAGAATTAAAAAGTATGGGAACATGCTCTTTACAAATTAATTATAAACCCGCAAAAAATATAAGTATAAAATTCTCAACAAAATTTCGCAGATAAATTTGCTTTATTCTGTTTATCATAATCCAGTTGAAGTTAAGAAACATTGCAGATGAAACAGTATGCAACAACCCTTCAAATACTGAAACAGTAGAAATAAGGATAATATCAGATTCTGGTAAATTTTGTAAAGAATTTTGCCAATTTCATTTTAAAACTTTCTTATAAGAATGTTTGGCTTATGATAGATTTTCCCAGACTGAAAGCGGAAATGTTTTAATTGCTAAAAATAAATATTTATTTTATTTTAATTGCTTTAATAAGAGAGGTACAAATAAACGGACTTTTCTGAAGTGACAAAAAACTGGTATAGTCTCGCCATGTAAATAAAAGAGATTTGGAACCAATCAGAGTAACGTGATGTAGACGACAGTTCCTATAAAAGATGTCTGTCAAAGCTATTTGATCAACTCATGTTTGTACAGGTTATCAAGATTCTAACGAATTTGAACGTGACGTTATAATATGTGTACGAGAGAGGGTTGATAGAATCTCCAAAGTAGCGAGAAAATTTGGATTTTCGTCTACGACCATTTCACATGTATACCGTTAATATCGAGAATCCAGAAAAATATCACATCCCCAACATCGCTGCTCCCGGTAAAAGATAGTGGAAGAATGGAATTATTGATGACTGGTGAGATTCATTAAACGTAACAGACGAGCAACCATTGCTCGAACTGCTGCAGATTTCAATGCTGTTGCATCAACAAATGCCAGTATGAGAATTATTCAACGGACCGTTATTGATATTGGCTTTCAGAGTTGAAGGCCCATGCGTGTACCTTTGTTCAATCAACAACACAAAGTTTTATGCCTTGTCATGGAAAGCCAACACCTTCTGATGACTGTAACACATTGCCTGATATGACTCTTTCCTGATTTAAGTATTTTTCTCATTGTATCGGCCTGTTGGACGTATAGGGTATAGAGTCAACTTCATGAATCCTTGGACCCCACGTATCAAAGGGGGACTGCTGAAGCTAGTGCAGACTCTGTCATGTTGTGAGGCGTGTGCAGTTGGCGTGATATGGGATTGCTGATAATTCTAAATACGATTTTGTCAAGTGAAAGATATATAGGCACACTGTCCGATCACCTGCACCCATTCATGCAAATTTCGCATTTTGAGGGACTTGGACAATTCCAGCAGAACTACCCCTCAAGTCGAGAGTTGCTTTCGGGTAGCTCCAGGAATACTCTTATGTCTTTAGGCATATCCATTTAACAATAATAAGAAAGCACCACGGAACTGGCGTTTTTAACTAATGCGTACAAAACTTTGAATAAACGCCATAAAATGTAATAAACTCGAAACAATCGTTTCGGGTCGAAAGAGCATACGACCATTCGTCAGCCGAACAAAGTAGGCACAAGTGCTGCAGTTAAAGCGGCAATGCACAAATTTTAAAAGAATATGGTGAATAAAAAAGTAAAACAGCTGGGGTGAACTTGTGGTTGTTTAGTTTGGGAGCAAAACTTTGGGATACTTGAATTTATAGCTTTATCGGAAATAGAGGGATTATAACCACGAAAAAGAACAAGTGATTTTAAATAATTAATTTCTTTCGAAAGAAATTAATTATTTAATCTGATAATCCATCTTTTTAAAAGTACCATCATGAACTATAAATATTTAATTTAAATAAATGTGCGTAATGATTGTTAATTATTAATTTAAAAATATACATAGAATATGTGAGAACTATTGCCCTAGACATTGATTGTTTAAATGTGTCGTTCTTAGACATATATTAAAAGCAAAGCTGAGAAAAAAGGTACAAATTTTTATAAAATTAATTAAAAATTTCGTAGAATGTTACTTTAGTATTCACAAAATTTAAATTTTTATGCATCCCCCATACAAAATTTTAAATGATTAAATGTGCTCTGTACACTGTGTATATATTTTTATAAAATATATTTGAAATGTTCTCTGTACACTGTTAAAACTTTCAGTTTGAACTTGAACCATTATATGAAATAAAATTATAAGCAATACCATAATATGGTTCAACCTCACTTTTTATTTTTTTACTTCTTGTGATTGAATTTGTTAAACCAAAACTTGGAGCTACCATGCATCCATTCCGAATGGAAGTACAAATCAGTAAAATTCCTATTGAAACCAAACCAATCTTAAATTAAAAACCGTAGTCAAAAACATAGATTAAAGTGCAAATTTTGTGCAACAACTCACCCATGAGCCAAGATAAGATTCTAGAAAATTTAGCCGCTATTATTAAAATCAATGAAAAAAATTAGCGGGCAAGAAAGCGTGGCACAGTGCCAGTGTGTCTGATTCGAGACAAGGTATTCGGTTCAATCCCTGTCTTGGTCGAATTTTGATTATTATTATTATTATAAACATAATACGAATATCTGGTTCAATATAAAATTTCCAAATCATGGTAAAAGATTAAACCATTAGGTGGTTGCAGCTACTTCAGTACCAAGCTTTAGTTGAAACTAATACCATATTTTTAACAGTGTAAGCCATGACGCTACTTTTACTTTCGCTACTATTTCTTGCTTCAAATATACTATAATATTAAAATATGAATTTCTCATCATTTCTTATGAATAATTAACAGGATTCCCACGGCCCGATGTTTTTCAAGGACTCCTACACCAGTATTATCTAAAAATAAATTTCTTCTTAAGTGTACACTGTATATTTAAGAATAAATTTATCTTAAACTTCTGGTGCAAGAGTCCTTGAAAAAAGGCGTGGCCTTGGGAGCCCTGATTAATTACATATTTTTTATTTCTTTGCAGAATAGGGACATTTCGGCCCGCCAATATATATAAAGTAACAAAAAGAAGTAAAATGCAAAAATAAACAGTTGATTAGTTTGCCACGATAATCCGCAAAAGCCTGAATAAATTAATTAATAATTATGATAAAAATATCTATTAATATCTTAAAAGGATATGAATAATTGGATCAGTAAAATTTTTATATAGATATGAAAATAACAATAATACATACTTTAACATGATTCCATGAAAAAAGAAATCTATATAGAATGTTAACAAGAAGGAGATTATAAAAAGAATAGAATCAATATTGTTCTTAACGAACAAACGCTAACAAAAATGAATCATGAGAACGATCAGAGAACTTAATTATAACGAACAGGAAGCCGTCAAAATACAGAAACATTTAATCGGGGTTTACCATTTCTGCATTGAACTGAAATACATATATGTTACATATGCGATGAAAATATGTAAAAAACTACTTTATAGTAAAACACTTTATTTTATTTTATTTTATTTTATTTATTTATTTATTTATTTATTTGTATAAGAGACGCATAAAAATTTAAATTTCAAAATTTTTGAAAGCGAACTTTTTATATTTTGTAACAATGTTTTTAAAATTCCTCATCATTTTTTACCCCACATTGTAATTCGTAATGTATGCCAAAGATCAATATTTGTAGAAATTGAACTGTTATTATTAATAATAAATGAGAAATATTATATATGTAACAGTATAATATCGTTTATAATAAATAAAATCTGTTCGTTTGAATGGTAAAAATAGAATAAAATGTACGCTTACCTCTGGGAGGAACCATCTTTCTATCATACCCATACGGACTTAGCCATTCGAAGAAAAATATAGCTAAAGCAGCACCTTGAATACTGACTAATAATATCATTATCCAGGATATTGTATCAAAAGGTTCTAAAATCGAATTAGGTAATACATTATTATTGTCATTTATAGAGTACATATTAAAATGCATTTTGATACAGAATATCATTTGTTTGTACAAAAAATTACAATTTCCTATGCTTACAGAAAATATTATAAGGAAAAAATATATAGAATTGATTGGGAAAAATATCTGTATTATTATTAACGAACAGCGAACTTTCGCGAACGCTGACGTGAATTCCCGTCATTTGAAAATCTGTAACTCCGCTAGTGGGCGTTTCTTCAGCTTATATGCTATATTATTTCTTAACAATATACCCTATATTCACATTTGTACAATCAATGCACTATGGATACAAATATTTTGATTAGAAAGAGTAAAATTCTAATGTATATCCATTTATATAAAAAAATATGAATATACAAAACATTGATTTGAAATAATATATTATCCAAGAATAACGCCCACAGGCAGAGCTTACTGCGAAAAAGACAAATCTTGCGGTCGCGAAAGTGTTAATAACGTACATATGAAACTACCCTGTAATACACAATAGTATTTGTTTGTACAAAAAAATACCACTATTCTTAACATGTTAAAATATTTTGTTTCATTTACACTATTTTATACTTATACAAAAAATACAATCCTTAGTATTACAGAAACTATTGTAAAGATATATATTTTTTTTTTAAATTAATTCGGAAACTCGTGAATACTATGATTATTAGCATGATAAAATATACTTCCCCATAAAGTGTTGTTTATATATATTGAAAATACAATACTTATTTTTACAGCAACATTGAAGACCTCGAAGTCTCCGCCTTTCTTTCTTTCTTTCTTTTTTTTTTTTTTTTAAAGACACAAATTTTTTGAAATTTCCGCCTACGTCGCTACTACTATTTTTATACAGAAGTTTTTACCATATTTTTATCGTAAAGTGTCGTTATTAAATAGGAGAGATATTATCGTATAAAAATAATGGTAAAAGAAAAGGCGATAATTTTTCATTTTTGAAAGTGTCCTAAAAAATGTGTGGAGACTTCCAGCTCTAATTTTGTACGTTCAGAAAAATAAAAAAAATCAGAAGTGTGATAATAATATTTTTATTAACTTATTATTTTTATTTTATTTATTTATTTATTTTTTTTTCTTTTTTTCACAGACTATATTTAACTTTACTAAAATTACAATATTCTCTGTAAAAATAAAGATTTTAAAGATTAGAACATGAAAAATCAATAGGAAACAGCTTGAATGCTATCGTTATCAATAAGTTAAACTGTATTTTTGTACAGAACAGAACAATATTTCTCGCATACTAAAATTACAATCCAACTTTTTACAAATAAATAAATAAAAATATGAACAATACAAAAAAAAAAAAAAAAAAAAAAAAAAAAAAAAAATACATGTATATTCTTTATGCATAATAATATAATAACACTTAGTTTAAAAAAATAGTTATGTTCTTAAAGAAACTTTTACTCCTTATACCCATTATTGATCACAATATCTTAACACTGATTAGCGTTAATCCCTCTAACCTATGATCGGAAATTGAATGTATTCCCTAGTACAGTGTATACATTTTTCAAAATATTCATTAAATACATTAAAAGTTCCTGTACATTTGGATTTAGACTTAAGCTGTAATAATGCATACTTGCCAACATCCTAATTAATATTCCGTTGTGTTGTTAGTCACGCCCTTCTATTTCACACCAGTAAATTTTTAGAGTAATATTCTCCAAATGCAATTAAGATTAATTAAGAAGAAAAATACCCTAAAAATGTACTGGTGTGAAAAATAAGGCGGAGCTAACAATACTACGGAATATTAATTATTATGTTGGTAAGTATGAATAATGAGATTTCAGATTTTGAAAATTCCGACTAAGATTAAACATGATTTTTTGTGAAGTTCATTAATTAAGCCTGACTTTTACATGAACACTTTAATATACTTGAAAGTATGTGCTTATTTGATAGTTTCTTCGCATTATAATAGTAAATTAATTATTTCATTGACGTTTAAACTATAATAGCTTTTATTTATTTATCCCTTTAGCCGTTCACAGGGATGGAATATGGGCACAGAATTCATACCACTATCAACGTAACAAAATTTTCTTCTTCTTAAATCAATGATATTACGGGTAGAGAAATTTCTTAAACGAATACCGGTATGAATTTTGCACCCATGTTCCATCCCTGCGTTCACTATATACTTTATTTTGGAAATTGTCAAACTAATATAAAAATGGCTGTTAAACACATGGTGGAGCATAAATACGTTAAAATAAAATAAAATAAATATAATAAGCAGGTAGTTTTGTAAGTGAATACTATAAATCCTAAAGAATCGCAACAGCTGTCTCAGGGCAAATTAATAGCAAGATTCTCCAACAGTGGAAATAACTAGGCACGGGGGGGGGGGGGGGGGGGTTATCATCAGAGTGGCAAAGTGCACTCGCACCTACTAAGAAATTTAAAGTAACTTTTTCGTGTGACTTCTTGTAAAACATTATTTGTTAAATTTTTGAATAATGGTACTATTTACTGTACAGAGAACCAATTAATGTTTAAAAATCGAACTAAGAGGGGAAAAAAATCATTGAAAATTTGTTACGTAAAAATTATAAATGTTTGATTTTGTGGCAAAACAAATGAACGTTAAAGGGTTAAACTATCAATAAATTATTATTGAGTAAAATACTATATATATATATATAATTATATATATTGTATTTTACTAATAATATATATAGTACGTAATGATGAAAATTGCTATGGAAAAAAAAAAAAAAACCATTGTGCAAAAGTCAGAACGGTTGACAGCTGTGCTATGTAATAACAGATCAAAATAAAATAAAATATTAAAATGAGCATCAATTACATATTTCTTTCTGTTCAAATTTTTTCTCAAATTACGAATCATCTGCAGTCTGATGATTCGTAAACACATGCACAATTTGAAGTTTGTGTTTTTAATTCTATTTCATTTTGGAGTAAAATTTTAATGTTTTAAATACAAAAAATATTTCATCATTTTATAAATTAAAATAAATTTTGGCATTTAAAATTTTAATTTAATATTTCATCATTTAAGCGAATCATGTTTTCAAATGTAAAAAGGAATTTCTAAGCTTACCTAGAAAGGCTTTTGGTGATATAATTCCTGTTCTTTTTGCTACAACAATGGCAATTCCTGTTTCAAGAAAAGGTATGGTGAAATCAACTGCTTTCTGACGGTCGGAATTTATTTTTATAGACGTAACAACTATATCTGCCTTGTGATTGAGCAAATCTGCTATTAAGCCATTCCATGTGTTATTTATCTAGAAAATGGGAAATCAAAATGTATATAAATTTAACATAAAAATCAATAAATTTTACAATTTTATCTACGATGTTTAAACATAAAACATGCCTGTTTATATAAACATTAATATTAAATAATATCACCTTACAATCTAATAGAGTGTTATTTATTGCGTTGATAATTTTTGGATATTGTGTTTCCTGTATACACATTCTGTTAGAGTTACCAACTTTCATAATTTATTCCAGAGCATAGTTAGTACCCACTCCCTTTTTCACAGTATAAATATAGTGTGCTTAAAATAATATTCTAAGTCTGTGACTACGATTAAATAACAAGAAAATTACTCTTTAAATATACTGGTGTGGAAAAATAAAAGAGGCGGGGGGGGGGGTATGTATTATCAATGCTCTGGAGTCATTTATGATAGTTGGCAGCTGTATCCTATTAGGTAATTTAACTTTTAATTTCAATATTATTCCAATTTTAGCATTTGTTCTAAATTTGAATTTAACTAAAATTTTATATAATTCATTTTCTTACGGCACCTTTTCTATTTTGACGTTTTTCCAGCGTCGTTGTTCAATATTTATTTTTTTGCGCTTGGGACTAGTAACACATCAACCCTTCTATTTTGCACATACGTGGATGACGCACGATTTGCACTTCCTTGGAAGTTCTGAATCTGTACCTCCATGCAGTGTTGCCAGATTGCGCGAAATTTTTATTCAATTGCCACCAATAATTTGTAGAAGTGGTATTTGATATATATAAAAGGCGAATCAAATCGAAGAATCGTCGATTATATATATCAAATATCACTTCTCAAAATTTTTGGTTACCATTGAATGAAAAAGTCGCGAAATCTGGCAACACTGCCACCATTGCTCGACCTTTCGATTCGCTTCACGTGATTCCGTTAGTAGGAGGGACGCTTTCTCACCGTGCTCTGTCAGCTGATCGCTGGTCGAATCATTTGAATGAAAAGTAGCAGTTTGTGCGTCTAGTATTTCTAATGCGTGTGATTATTCTTATTTATATATATATATATATATTTATTTATTGAAAATTTCTCTTAAATAATTGATCAACAATTTAGAAAAATTTAAAAGAAATTTGTAATTTTCTTTCTTTCTTTTTTTACTTCTTTTAATAGACAAAATCCCCCCCCCCCCCCCACACACACACAGAACTTCACCAATTTTACAATATTGGGATTTAAAAAAAAAAAAAAAAAAAACTTTAATATAATGCTTGTATATCTATAATAAATAAAGAATAATAATGTTTTATTAGTTTATTGTTGCAATACATGTAATTTTCTTAGTCATATTTCCATTTTAGAAGCTGTATTTTAAAATTATTAATGAATTTGCATATAGTAAATTCTTGTATTATCGGTACTTTTCTATTGACTAAACGCTAGTATTAATCGGCACTAAAAATTACGCACTAAAATCTGAAATTCTGAAAATAATATACGTTGCTACATTACTTACCAATAAGTATTTAGAAACTCTCGACACCACTACTGGAGTGGTGAGCGGCCCCTCCTTCCTGTTAATCCCTGTTAATTTAGACGTGTTGTCAAATATCTGGTAAAATTCTTTACAAGTTATCTTGAAGCTATATGAGTATAAGGAACATGTTACACCTCATGTAGTTCAGTAAAAATTTGTTTACTGAAGAGGTAAACGGGATAGCTAAAAAATTAAAGAAAAATCAAAATACACTAAACGACAAAAAAAAAAAAAAAAAAAAAAACAAGCCGCACTGCAGAAAAAATGACTTATACCTTTTTTATTTGTAATAACTTTAAAATTAATGTTTGAAACAAATAAAACTGTCTTGTTTGCACAATACCAAAGGTATGAAATGATACCTATGTATATTTTCGATTTAATAATTCGCTTTATTGCACTTTACGAAGTACTTTTTAAAAATCTGCATAAAACTTTCTTTTTGAACATAATTCAGTAACCATACACTTTGCATTCTATTATGATTTATTATATTAAATAAACAAGTTATATTTTAATATACGAAATAAAACTATTTATTTGTTAGATCTAAGCAATTTTTTGTTAAAAATATGTATTCTGCATTGGGTTAATTCCACCTTTATATGGAATTACTGCATTAATGCGCAATGGCATAGTTTTATACAGTGTTTTAATATAAATCTCAGAAAATTCAATGTGCCAAATACCACAAATAATTTTTTCTAGTTCTGGCAGAGTTATAGGCTGCAAATTTCGAGTCCTCTCCCCTCTCCCCCGCCTTTTTATAGACGAAACATTTTCGAGCGGATCGCGATTTTGACTATTTCCATGTCTGGTAAAGAAGAAATTCTACTATATCCTCTGTGGTATTTAACTTAAAGTGAAAAAAGATATGATTACTTACAAAATTATAGGTTCTCATGGGAATGTATAAGAAATTTTGACAGTTTGAAGTGAATAAACTTTCCACAGACGCCGTGTAGTAAGGTGCGTTATTATCTTTAAATGCCGTTTACGGAAATGTCCAAGATACCTCCAAAATAGTCACAGGCACCACCTTTATGCAGATTGTGTTTTATTTCGAGTTAATTGATCCCTTGAGCATGAAAAATTGCCTGACTGTTTGGAAAGTTATGCACCCCCGTACCATTATGTACGGAGAATGTGTCACTGTTTTAAAAGTGCGATTTTCATTAAGTCGCTCATATTTTCATTGTCAGATCTGCTTGTTTTCTTTAGCTCGAAATAAGTTAAACTTGACTCATCAGAGAGATCCAGTTCAGCCCAATAATTAACTAATCATTTTTTAATTTTTTTAGCCATCTGAGGTCTTGCTTTCCTACTTCTCTTCACTAAGAATGAAATTTTTTCAAATTTTCTGTCATTTAAACCTGCTTTGTTTAATAGTTGTTGTACTGTAGTTAAAGAAATTATGCCACTAATCACTTTTTCTGAAGCTCCTTTATGTTCTAAATGTAATACAAGCCGATTTTATAAGCAATGGCTTTTTAACTTACGGTCATCTCACTTAGATGAGCAGTGTGGCCACCTAAAACCAAATTTCCAGTTTAAACGGCCAAAACCTTTTATATCTTACTGAAAACCCTTTTACCAATATTTCTTTAACATTTAATTATTTTGCCATCTCAGGTATTAAAATATTTTTTGATTTTCATTCAAAAATTAATACTTTTTGTGGCATCGTTAACTGCCTTATTCTTACGATTTTTGAAATAAATTCTAAAATTACAATTTTCCTGACAATTGCATTTTATTTTTAACACTTGACTCAAAGCTAAAGTGTATGTGGAGGACAACATAATAAAATCTGTTCAAAAATTTGCTTTTTAAACGATAAAATTGGCAGTTGTAGAAAGGCGAAAAGGAGAACATCCAAGTGCGGCTTTTTTTTTTTTTTTTTTTTTTTTTGTCGCATAAGGATTCTTCTAATTATCTGTATAAATTTTTATGATGCTACCACATATATTCATGGATGTATAACGGTTTCTTTAAAAAATTGAAAAAAAAAAAAAAAAGCCACTTTTTAAATTATAACACGTAGGTTAATTAGACACATATCAAAGCCATTTTTAGGAAACTTGACATACTACATTAGACACAGCATAGTGCAACCAGAATGCAAAAATGCTAAATATCTTACGAAATATGAGCATTTTTCATAGATGGCAATATTTTGAACTTATCCCGGAGTATTTTTAACCCCGTCTTAATTTCGCACCACTTTATTTATAGAAAAATATTCTCCAATGTACAACTTCGATAAAATAAAAAAAATTTATACATAGTTCGTACGGCCACGACTTTTTTCAAGGGCTCTCCGACCAGTGTTTTTATACAATATATTTCAATTTAAGATTTCAAGCTTTTAACATCAAAATTTGCTTAATAATAATACTGGTGTAAAAAAGTACAAAAATTCAAGGACTGTACGAACTATATTATCCTTAAAAAAATAAGCGAAGAAAAGAAAAGGTGGGGCTAAAAATACTCCGGAATTAATTAAAATGTTGGCATCTATGATTTTTACTACGTAATTTTTAACTACGCATGCGCAAACATTTTAAAAATTCCATTTACATAATTTAATAGACAATAGTATTTGCATGATTTAATAGATAGAGTATAAGCAGAGACTTAACTGTAGTTCTAAAGATGTTTCCCACTTCATTTCATAGAGACTATCATCGCTAGTATAGCGTTAATACGAAACTACAGAAATTATTATACGAAACTACATTAAATTATACCGTTTTAATTTTAATTTTTACAATTATGATTAGTATACAAAGCTAAATAATATTTTTTTCTTTATGTGATTTATATCCAGTTCCATCAAAAAAAAAAAAAATAAAATAAAATAAAAAGGGCGTTTACCGTAAAAAATACCCTCCCCTCGTACAGACACACTCATGTTACAAATTATTCAGAATGATATTCTCGTTTCGTTGCATCTCTCTACGGGATTTCTTAATGAAACATGTGCTTTGAAAATTTAATGATATAACTAATGGCTGATTATTAAATAAAGCGGTATTTGGCCATTAACCCTTTCAGGGGCGGTGATGTCACTACAGCATCACCTAATTTTAATTTTCCACAGCAAAAACTCATCCCAGAAACTTTTTAGCAAAATTTTACTTACAAGGAAACATTCAAAAGGTGTCATCTTCAAAAAGTATTGAAAAAAATATATGGGATTCTACTTTTCATAAAACACCAGAAAATGAAAAAATTATCGGCTGAAATTAATTACAACGAATACAAAAAATTATCAAAATTAAGCACATTTGGCGATTTCACACTGCTAGGCGATTGATTTTGAGTACTTGGCGGAAAAGCAAAACACGGTTCTGTTCGTACACGGCAATCTTGGTGCTAGCAAACGTATTGTCTAATAGCGCTAAATCGCCAAATATGCTTAATTTTGATAATTTTTTGTGGTTGCTGTAATTAATTTCAGCCGATAATTTTTTCATTTTTTGGTGTTTTATGAAGAATAGAATCACATATATATTTTTCAATAATTTTTGAGGATTACACCTTTTGAATGTTTCCTTGTTAGCAGAAAAGGTCGTCAATTTCTTTTCTTTTAATTTTGTTCGCGAATTCCGGTGGCAGTGTAATTTAAATGATACCAATTACCTTGCGCTGGAAAGGGTTAAATTTTAACCCTTATCGCTCGTATGTCCCTTCTGAGGGGACATTAAAAAATCGAGCCACGCCTTTAGTTGTTCTTCTGCAAATGAAATGCTATTTTTCTAAAACGTGTAACTATAGGCTTTCTTTCGGCTACCGGAAAATTTTAACAGAAAGATTTATTTTATTTATTGATGAAGTAAAAAAGAACAAATTATTACAATTTTTCGATAGCCAAAAGGTATTAAGTTGGAAACTATACGTGTGACGTTACAAAGGAACGCCAAAAGGCGTGTCTTGCTGTTCAAAATAGGAAAATATGCCGAGAACAACTGAAAACGTAATTCTGAATTTAAATTATCTTTAATGAAAAAAATTTATACTCAAAGAAAAATAGAAATTTCATCCGAACTATTGAAATTATATTTTTGTATTTTTAACAAAGTTTCGGGCTCAAACAAACTTAAAATTTTCAAATTATTTTTAATGTTATTCATTACATTGTATTTTTAATTGAATACATTGAGAAATAAAAAAAAAATCTCAGTAAATTTACCATAAAGCTAACTGAGGAGAATTGGTTGGTGTGATACTTGTCTAGAGATATTAAAGAAGATTCTTTATGTGCGGAGTTTAGCTTTTATTTATTTATACATTTGTAAATATTTCTATGGATGAATAGGGGATTAATGGGTAAAACAAATGTAACTCAAAAGGGCCTATAAATGCCATTTTTAAATAGGGAATATCATCTATTAAACATGAATAACATATATCATTTTTTAAAATTTCAGAAAATATTTACAGACGCTGGGGGGCGGGCAGACAGACAGATAGACAGATGGACAGTCAGCCAAAAAAAAAAAAAAAATATGCGAATTGAAATCATATTCACAGTTAAAATTGTTAGAAAATGTTTACTGTAAACGAAAATACAATTCCAGCAAATGTCCAATAATAACCCTTAGTGTAACTGAATATTTTTGTGTGCCATGTAAATTTAATGCTAATCGTACTGTACACTACAGAAAGCATTCTTTTGTGCATATGAATAACATATTTCAATTCATTAAGATTTATGCAAAGCAATTAAAATTTGGTTTATAAAAATATCTTCACATAGAATGGAATGCTTTGGAATACTTTCGGGTAGCCCTGTATACAATCCAGTGATGGTGTTTACTCTATTTTCCATAGAAAATATCCTATAGTAAACGTTAATAACATATTTCAATTTTATTAATATATGCATTAATTAAAGGTATTAAAATATGTTTTATAAAAATACCTCTCATAGAGCACAATGCTTTGGAATAATTTCGGGTGTCCCTGTGCACAAGCTAGCAGAGGTATTTACTCCATTTTCAATAAGGATCATCCGATAGTGAACTCAAATAACATATTAATTGAAATTTTATTTTATATTACTTTTACATTATTTTATTTTACTTTTTCTTCCACAGTTGATTGTGTGATTTTAATAAAAAAAATTGTATTTCTTTTTCCCATTATCTAATGGTGTTTTCCATTTCCTGCGGCTTATTTTCTGTTGAGCTATCTATATGATAGACCAGAGATGTTTCTGCCTAAAAGGTTGTCTGAGTGAGTAATGCTGACCGGGATGTCGGCCTGGATAGCTCAAGTCCCGGTCCAGGCATTATTTTCACTCAGTCGGAACAATAAAATTTCAATTAATATGATTTTCTTCCACAGTTGATTGTGTGATTAAAAAAAAAAAAAAAAATAACATATATCAGTTTCAGGAAATTCTATGAATATTCACGGGAGTTAGAGCGCGAACACACAGAAAGACGGATGGACAGACAGACAAATCGAAGTCATTAACACTTTTCAACCTTGCTGGAATTGTTAAAGAGACGAAGTCATTAAATTTTTCAACCATGATGGAAAGTGGTAAAAATGAAGTGCGAAAATTTCACACGATTTTGCTAGTCTTTTAATTTTCTTCCTCTCTTAACGTGTTTTAATTTGCAGGTAACACTAAGAAATTTAACTATTAAATTTTTTAACAATACGAAATAATGTAAATTTTCATTAAGTTCTTAAAACTGTTGATTTCACGTGTTTGAATGATTTTAGTTGCTATTTTTAAATAAAGGATCTTTTTTTAATTTTTCTCATCTCATAGATAACCCCTTAAAGTGGGCCCGTTGGCGTCGAAAAATAGATGCCAAAATTGAAAATAAAGTGGTATAAGTCATTATTTTCAAATTGCAATAACTCAGGGAGATTTTGACTTAGAGTGATGATTTTTTTTTCTTTGCTTGAGCGAGGAGAATATTTTTCTAAACATAAGTCATATGATAGGAGGGGCCGTATAAAAAGTAAATTTCGTATTTAACATATATACAGCCCCTTGTACAAAGTAATGCCGTATCTGAAATCTACTCTTATTTGCACCAATTTTGTAACTGGAAGTATGCTTCTACCTTTCTTAGTTTACCAGATAATCGCTGTAACATCTATTTTGAATCACCCGGTATATTTGGTCCAGCTGTTAAATCTCTTGTCAATAAAATCAAAGCTTTGTAAAACAGAATTGAAAGCTGAATTATTTTTGCTAAAATATTTTAAAAACATGGAGAAAGCTTGATTGTACAACTTTTGCAAATTACAGTGCATTTTATGATACAGACTTAGCTATTTAATCATTCAATTTCAATCGTGATTCCATAAATGCACGATTTTCATAATTCGAAATTACAAAAAAAAAAAAAAAAAAAAAAAAAAAAAGTAAAATTAAGAACGATAGAAAATTAAATTCTTCAATAAAATAAACACAATCCCATTTTTAAAAAAGACCACAAAATATGGGATTCCCTGTAAATGCGCCCGGCAGATAATTAATTGATAACGATTATGAACAAACATTAGAACTCCTGAAGTGAAGTCTATATATACATATACAGACGTCACATCGTTCCTAAAATATTATGCTCATAAAATGCCAGTAAAATTTTAGGAACGCTGCGACGCTTGTATATATATTATATAAACAAATATGTGTGTATATCGTTATATATTTTACCTTATAATTATAGATAAAAAATGTATATTTAGCTAAATATTTTATATTTACTTGATTTGACTATATAATTCGCCGAATACTATTATTGTATTATTTTGAGCATATACTTTTATGATATAAAATGATATAAATGATATAAAAGACGTTACAGTTAATTGGTTTCACTAAGAAACAAAAAAAAAAAAAAAAAAAATCGAAAACTAATTTTTTTTTTTTTTTTTTTTTTTTCATTTTACATTTTTATCATCAACTATGTGTCTAATATCCATTCTTTTAATTAGTTTGACCATTTACAAAAGAAAATATGGAGTGAAAGCTAAAGTATAAAAATATGTATTGAAAGCGTAGTTTGTGCTATACTGTCACAGGCTCGACTTCGGGTTTGCAAAACGGATGAGCACGCCTTTATGTGGTGGATCAGAACTGTGAAAAAAATATATTCGTACCACTATCAAGGGAATCGCCAGGCCGTCAGTACTCCTAATGTGCAGATTTAGAAATGACATAAATACACAAAACATTTCCCGCCTGTGACTTCTTAATGTAAGTCTTCTGATGTCTTTCTTAACCCTTTACAGCGTACTACCCTTTTAAGTTGGAATTTCAGCAAAAAAAGTTGTAGGCTATCTACTTAGGTCTAAAGGAGTACACAGGTATAATTTTGTAAATATAGTACTTACCGTTTTGAATCTGTGGGTGTTCCATCAGCGGGAACACTGCGCCACTAGAGCTCTGAAAAGTGCATCTAAGAGCATCGCTGTGAAGGACGTAAATGAGTAGAAGATTTTGCATATGAATTAAAAAACACTGTATTATACCTGTGTAATAGCTTTAGCATAACCCATGGTGCATCACGGGGAGGCCTGCTACTCTACACCCCATCCCCCCCCCCCCCAAAAAAAAAAAAATCTTGGTTATATGATTTTTTATGAAATAATTTGATATTTACAGTTAGTATACATATATACAAGTCCTATGTGCAAAAATATTTACAATTAGTCTATTTTTTAGCTTCATGAAATTTTTGGAAGCACGTCACACTCTTTTGGTAGAAGCACAAACCAACATCGCAGGTTTTGCACATAAAACTAGTTTTGTGCGATTTTTTTTTTTTTTTTTTTTATAAACAACCAACCCTCCCTCGCAGCATCTTATAGCTTGACTTCATTCCATTCAAACAGAGGAAAACACAGCACGTAAACACAGCTGTCTTCTCTCATCATTGTTTTCGGTTGCATAATATGAAAAGCGCTAGTGTCGCAGTGTTCCAGGAGATGGAACACCTTATTTTATTCAACGATTCCTCGTATGTTTCCTGTATAAAAAATTAAAAATAATATAGAATAAATAATTTAGAGTACAGCCAATGATATAACATAGAAATCTTTTTTCAAGCAATCTTTTTTGTATCACAATATATATATATATATATATATATATATATATATATATATATACAAAATTTCTTGTAAATACGAGGATTTAAAATAACGCTAACAAGCTAAATATCATGGATTGCCTTGTGTAGTGGTTCCCTCTGTGGATGAAAAGGAAAGTTCAAAGTAAAAAAAAAACCTATTTGTATGCATTTGCAATTGAATTTAATGGTTGGAGAAGCTAGCGAAGTTATGTGTCCCATGTAGTGGAACACTGATTGGGAAAGGGTTAAACACTGAATTAAAATTTTAGTTCGTATGATACATCTAGAACGCTAAGTGAATTTGGAGGCGATTGTAGCCTCTGTTTTCAATGCACTGAAAAAAAAAAAAACTAAGTATGTTTTTAATATTCTGCCATAAGAAATAACAACATTAAAAATTATGTTGCACATAGAAATATTGGATCATCAACATATTTAGACTCAAAACTGCGTGTATATATCATATGTATGAAAAACCATGTGCATTTATATATGTATATACTACAGATGTCTGTCTTTAAAAAATTATTAAAGTGTGAACGTGTGTGTGTAAACTGTTGTTCTAAAACTTAGTAACGCAAATTAAACCAAATAAGAAGAGTAATCGGTAATGAAACGACTGAGAAATAGGAGATCTTGGTGGGTGGAGGTTGCGAGATAACTTATCAATAAAGAAAATTCTTTATTGTATAACGGGGATTTCATATAGTGCCTCAGCTTGAAACTATTTTAATGTTTCATTTTTTTTAAAGATAATATTCTCATTTCTTCTTTTGATTACAAAATTCATAGTATTAATTCAAATACAGACATACATGCAAAAGAAAAAGTTACAAATGCGTCTTTTCAAGTTATCAGCGAAATATATAAAATGAAAAAAAATATTAATTTAAATTGATGTGTTACTTACATTTACAACACCCCAAGCACCATCTTCTACTTTGTACAGGTCATATGTAAATTTCAAATCATGTGAAAACTTTTGTAACAAATCTATACAAAACCCTGAGCAGCATTTATAGTAGTCTGGATTTTTGAGTGCTAACGTATGATTTACGCTAAAGAAGAAACACAAAAGAATAAATAAGAAAAGTAACACAGAAATTAAACTGTAATAATTACAGTGAGATTATTAACATGGAAGCTATGAATTAACATATCAGTGTTAGTTATTATTATAAAAAAAAAAAATTATATTTGGAGATAGTTATTAATAACAATACCCATGTAAGAAACAAATTAACTTTACTTTCAAAGAAAGAAAAAACTGAGCTTATGTTAAATATATGAAAATTGTTTAATAATCATATTTTCAACGTATTGTTTTGTACATTTTTAAGAAAAGTATATGAATATTAAAACATTTTGAACTTTTAAATTAATATTTTTATTTTTATTTTTATTCAAATAGTTATTTTATTCAATCTTTTCTTTATTCATAAGCTCAAAATTGGCGAAATACTTATGAGAGAATATTTTATTTTATTCCAATATTTTAGATTCTCAAATTGGCTTTTATTTAAATTTTATATACAGAATTTCGAATATTTTTAAATGTTACACGCAGACGAGCAGCCAGATGATCAAATTTATATATATAAAACAAAAATAATTCAACTTTGTCGTAAAATGATCTTTCATTTTTTCTTCTTCTTTCATTTGAATTGTAAACGCACAAAAATTACTATTAAAAGCAAACAATACCCATTAGCCAAACTTGGCCAAACATTGTTTGAAAAGAAAGGTACAGAAATCGGAGATACAATCTAAGAGATCTATCAGCAACACTATGGGAGAAATTTAGAAGTAAAAATAAATTTATTTATTCAAAGAGCAGAGCTGCCAACCTAACCCGGCAAACTATTAGTACCGCCCATTTTTATACACCACTTAATTTTTGGAGTATTTGTTTTCTTAATTCATCGTAAATATTTTTGACGAATATTACTCTAAAAATTAGGTGGTGTAGAAAAATGGGCGGTACCAACAATTTGCCGGATTTGGTTGGCAGCTCTGAAAGAGAATTATACTGATGAGTCCTATTTTGCCTAGCGATCGACTGAAACAAAGAAATTGAAAGCTAATAAAAGCTAACATTTAGGTTTTTATATGCAAAAATATCCAGGTTTCATAAGCAAAATTATGAATCAAACTCAAAATAGCTCGTAAATTTACTTACAGATCTAACAACATCAGAATTAATAATCCGGAGGATTGTTAATGCAGCTGCCATTTTTTTCACACCAGTCTAGAGTACTTTTCATCTTACTTCATCGTAAATACATTTAAATAGAACTACTATAAAAATAGTGGTGCGGAAAAAGGGTCATATGTTAGCAATACTGCAGATTAGGTTGGAAGCTATCTAATTACATTGAAGATAATGATACTCATGAGTCTCACTTTGTTGAGAATTCTTTGGAAAAGAAGAGACTGAAGATGAAACTAAAAGCTGATATCGGCTGTTATATGAGCAGCATTATGAAAAAAAAAATAGAGCCCAAATAAATTTACTTATATTGAAAGAAAATTATTAATCTTATTTTGCTGAGTAGCTACTTTTTGTAAACAAAGAGAACTGGAAGTGATGATAAACTATTATAATATCTACGGCGATATAATAACAACATTATGAAACAAACATAAAATGCAAATAAACTCACATACATAGGGGACAAATTGTACGGCTTTTGAACCAGTATTTCTGTGCAAAATATTTATCAAGTTTAATTTCAGAAACTGCTAAAATACTTATTAAACTTTTCCGGTTAAAAAAAAAACCTGCAATTTGGCATCTATAAATCACATTTTGTTTAAAACTCGGGGGAAACAAAAATGACTGAAATTTAATAAAACTAACTTACCCTATCAATTTGCTTTCAGGGGCGATTCTACATCTAACAGATCTACTAGTTTTACATTCTCCAGTTTCATTATCAGGAGCAAGTAAATTTACATAAGGTGGCTCTTCTAAAAACGTAACTTTTAAATTAAACTTCTCTGGAACACCTGGCGGAGGTACTGGACTGTCACCAGGCCATACAATATCTTTTATGTCCAGAGTACCGTTTTCCCACAGACCTATCTGCAAGTAGACACAAAAGTATTTAAAACCAACTAAAATTTTATAGATTAAAAATACTATAAATTTATGCATGAATATTTTAAAAATATGATATGTATAATTATTTGCCACGTATCACAATTTTATTGGAAAATTAATATCTACATTTTCGAAGAATATAACTTGTTTTAATTTTCTTTGAAAAATATATTGTAAATTAGAATTAGAAAGTATTGCTAATAATTCTCCTAATAAAAACAGAAAATATAGCAACTATAATTTAGCGCATAATTATTTTCCTTACATTATAAGTTAAGTGTACATGCAATATGCAAATAATAATGTATATTTCATTATAGTGGGACAAATATACACTTAATAGTTTGCATTGTATGACAGAAGTTATTTTAATTTACCACCAACATTGAAATAAAATATTGTTCTTCTCACTTAACTATTAAGTAATTTTCTCCTTTATTAATCTGTCTGTCTAAATAGATAAGTGGTCAGTGGGATATTCTGACGTATGTTTTAATAACTATGGGATTCTGAGCGAAAATGTCATAAGGCGTTTTCTGATAACCAAACATATTTGTCGGTATTATATAATTAAAAAGAAGTTATAATGTATTGCCCAATATAATTGTAACTACGCAATAAATATCATTATTTTATGCAAAGGCGTAATTTGACATTACTGTATCTCTTACACTGATAAACGGCATTTAAAAATGTATAATTCCACTGTTGGGAGTTAATTTTACATTTTACATACTCGAAAACTGCTAGAAATCAGACATTACAGTCATCTATATTCCATAAATGTAACAGGCGCAAAAATAGGTCGATAATAAGAATTTGTTTCATACATTTTCATGCGCACATACTGCGCTTTCGTATAAAACTTTCGAACAGGCAATGTTTCTGGCACTGCGATGAAGAAGACACTTCTAAAGGGAGCGGAAACCCTTACCGAGGTTTTGACCGATTTCACTGGAATTGGGTTTCAGTGAATATTTCTTAGATATTTTATATTTATAAGTGTTTCGTTTAAATATCGTGATCAGATGGAATAGGTAAAGCTTACTAGTATTTATTTTCTTTAAACCCTTTGCGGCGCAAAACAATTTGAAACATGAACTAAATGAAACTAAAAGAAATTTTAAATTTTGAGGTTTAATAAACCGGCCTTTTCTGATGTGTTATAAACGTGAGTTTTTGCAGCTGGATCTTAAATTTTGCGTCCTCGCAGCGAGGACAGCGCGCGTTAAGGGGTTAAAAAACTATCCAATGAACGAAGTTATTGACATATTTTACTTATTTATTTATTTGTTTAATTCTCAGGTAAATGTTTAATACAATGATTTAACGATGCCTTCCAAAATTTTTTCGAAAATTTTGATGCCAATACTTTCTTACAGATTTTTTATAAGTTATTTTAACAGTTTTCTATGATTAAATAAGCTGAAAATTTTGAATTAAAAATAATGCTATCCAAAAATTGGAACCCTTGACGACTATGCGTATACATGTTATGTTTTTAAAATTACAATTCCGTTTTTTACATGCAGTACACCATATGGTAGCATTTTTAAAATTAATTTTAAATCGACTTCTCAGATGAATATTTTACAATATCTATAAGCTACAAATTTTCTTCTATTAAAACTCAAACGTGCTTGATTGACCCCAGAACTTTTCTACAGAACATGCAAAAACTTCTTAAAAAAAAAAAAAAAAGGGGGGTGGGAGGGGTAGAAAAAAAAAGAAAAATTAAAAACTAAAAAAACAGCCTTCTATACAGCCTTCCATGCGCTAAAAAGATAATTATTTCTTTACCCTATCGAGGTATACGCATAGTAATAATTTCGAGGGACTTTGATGGTTTTTCTATGGTGTTGCATTTTAGATGATTAGCAGTATATATAGCGAGGCTTGTAACACCCACCCCCTTCTTCCCCCGAAACTCTAGACAACCCGTTTCCTTGCTTAGTGTATATAAAAAATGTCCAGAGAAACGTACTTGTACAATCCATAGTCAAAAATATGGCTGGGTACGAAATACTCAGGCCGCTGTATTGGACCTTGAGCTTGTGTGTGTGTGTGTGTGTGTTTTGTCCACCACAATCCCCAGACCTGTCACCTTTAGATTTTACTCTATGGAGCCAACTAAAGGAATTAGTCTATCTAGGTCTAGTTACTAAAGAAAGTAACTTGTTTGCTCGTCTTCGTGCTTCGTGTACATTAAACACACCGTGTTTTGAGATGTGCAGGGATGGAACACGGGCGCAGAATTCATACCACTATCAATGTAAGAAAATTTTCTACCTCTTAAATCGACGATACTATAGGTAGAGAAATTTCTCAAACACATTCCGGTGTGAATTCTGCGCCCGTGTTCCATCCCTGGATGTGTGTATTCAGCCATTTCACAGCGCGTGCATGCATGTTTTTACGTACGCAGCGGAGATTTTGGACATTCCTTGCACCGAATATAACGTCAAAATTTTCTTTCTCATCTTTCTCGACAATTATTGGTCACTGAAGTGCAGTTCTTCTTAAATTCTTATGCATTAAGAGCAAGAAATCTGGCTGTGAAGATATTAGAGGATCCTGATGGAACATACACATATTTATTATCTAAGTGCATTTCTAAAAAAAAAAATTCAATTATTAAAAACAATCACATCATTCACAACTCTTCACTTTTGATGAATAAAAAACCCTTTTCTAAAAAACTATTATTTTTAGTTAATATAATTAATAATAATGACCACCTTCTGTCAGGAACGATTCCGGTTAGACCGCTTCAAAACAGAGACTTTTTTTTTTTTTTTTTTCTTAGAAATGCTAATGTATTTTTATTTTTATTTTTAATTAATCTGCATTTGTGCTTACACTTTTCCCTTAATGTCAATATGTAAAAAGATTTCAACGAAAGTTTATAACTATCATTGCATTTCTAAAATACCCATGGAGGATAAAATTAAAATGTAATATAAAATTCAATCATAAAAATTATAGGCTAATAGTTATTGCATCGTTTTCTTGCAATCATGATAATGTACTTTTCTGATATAAACAAACAGTTGATTGTGTCGTCATATTTATCAAATTAGTTAAAATAAATAAGAAACAAACAAGATGCCTAAGGTTACTTCGTTACAAATACGGTACCTTTCATTTGGTACCTTATTTGTAACAAAGTTTTGTTTAGATACTTTAGAATTAATTAAAATATGAAAATAATTTTAAAACTGGACATTTAAATTTTTTATTGTTGCCAAAAAAATGTACCAGTTATATATATATATATATATATATATATATATATATATATATATATATATATATATATATATATATATTGGGGGGGGGGGGCATAAGATTAAATAATGTTTTCACGGGAAAAATTAAAAATTAAAAAACATTAAATTTGCCCATGCATATAAAAAATACTTATTAAAATGAGTCGAAGAAGGAAGCGAAATAAGTACTGAATTATATTACGATAAATACGATATATAATATGATAATTTGTATTAGACCTATCGTCCAGGGTTGGTAGGTATTTTCGTTTAAAGAAATATTTTGTTCGTTCGGTGCAACTTGCACATTAGTCCCCTTTAAATATAGTGTCCAGCGAAGCTGGCAAAGCATTCGTTGATTCACTCCCTTAACTGATTTCACATTCCGTCAGTTTTGACGGGGTTATATACTAGTTTCTTTATAAGAATCATTCGAAATCTAAAACAGTTTTAAATGAATGTCTAGTTTAAAAAAAAAAAGCACTTGAATTACTTAAAACTACATAAAACAAATATTCATTTATCACATATTCAAGATAGTAAAACTTAGTAGTATACCCATTTATTTAAATTTCTATTCGGTAAATAAATTTCAGATTACATTTACAAGTTTTCTTTTTAATTATTTTGATATTTTAGTTTTTTTTTATTATTAATATATAAAATACTTTTCTAAATCCTTTGCAGTTATTAAAACGTAATCAAAGAATGCATTTTATATGCTTTAAAATCTGATTTCCATTGCATGAGAAGTGATGCGTGTAATGTAAAAAATAAATTATTAAGAATGTCTTCTAATTTTGATATTTTATTTCTATCGGTTTTAAATTCTTAAGAAGAATTTCTTAGTTAGCGGTTAAATAAGATGTTTATTTTTTGTAGTCATTAAGACGTAATCTACAATCTTAATTTTCGAGTTTTAAAAATCTCTTATGTTCATTAAATAAATGTTCATTCAATGTAAAAATAAAAATAAAAATCTTTTTACTTATTTATTTATTTATTTTTTTTTTTTTAATGTATTTACCTAAATGGTAAATAAAATTTTAAGAATCTTTTCTGAGAATTAAAAGAAAAATAAATTCCACTTCTGTCAATCCATTTTTTAAACTATAAAATCCATTTGCAGAATACTTATTTCAAATAATTACAATATGCATGTATATATAAATTCACATAAACGAAATAAAATATTATAAGAAACATTTAAACAAGTAAGTTTTTTCTTTATTTCTTATATGTAGAAATACTGAATCTCTATATTGCATTTTCAGTTTTTGCAGAAAAGTTTTAATACAGAAATATAACTAAAATAAAGAAAAAGCATCGAATTTAATATAAATGATACTCCAAGTGTTGCCATACTTTGCAATTTTTTTATTCTATAGTCACCAATACTTTTGAGAAGTGATATTTGATATACATAATAGACATTTTTTTTCTTTGATTAGACTTTTATGTATATTAAATATCCCTTTTCAAAGTTATTGGTGACTATTGAATAAAAAAGCGCAAAGCCTGGCAGCACTGGATACTCGTAGAGACATTATTTAAGAAATAAATGGATTCTAAAATAAAAATCCGACATCAATTTGTATTATATTTATGCTTGCTGATGTCAAATTCAAATAAAAAAAAATAAAAAATTATAGTATAGTAATAATTACAAAAAGTTATGCAA
The DNA here is from genome assembly GCA_963930645.1 of Salticus scenicus. Taxonomy (NCBI): domain Eukaryota; kingdom Metazoa; phylum Arthropoda; class Arachnida; order Araneae; family Salticidae; genus Salticus; species Salticus scenicus. The sequence continues at coordinate 745,432 of OZ005660.1, forward strand.
ATGAGGTTTTTCAGTTTTTGTTACCGATTTTGCAGTTGTTACATTTTATTTCCTTGTAAACTGACATAAAAATTATCATTTATTTTTATTCTTATTTTTATTTTATTTTATTTTTTCTTTCTTTATTATTATTATTATTATTATTTTTTATATGATAATCATTGTTTCTTGAAATAATAAAAACAATTTTTGTACGTGATAAAAGTAATTTTTTTATTGATAAAATGAACGCCTCAAACTATGTTGTAATTGTAATAATAGTAATAGTTATAGTAATAGAGTAAAACCTGTAAAACCTAAATCAGTATATTTTCTTTAAACAGAAAATTTTTAAACACAGAATATGTTTAAAAACGAATACGTATTTCTACCTGCATGTTATTTAATTCTCAAAAGTTTTATTACATTATTAAAAGAATCTGAAAGAAAGCGTGTAGACCTTTGAAAAGAATTATTTTAAAGCTGTATACAATATTCTTATTAATAATCTGTGTACAAAATTGTTAAAATAAACTAGTTTAGAGTACACATACGTTCTTAAGTTAAAAATATTTCACATGAGTGCAGTATTTGCATATTAAAAAAATGTAAATTTCAAAAAGAAGTATGAAAAGTAATATGAAGTTTCAGACAAAATTTCGCGACCTTTTTTTATCTCAATAAAATTTTATAAAAGCGGCATTAACATTTTACGTACATTGCTATTGCTATTGAGTAGTTTCGCACATAAAACATTTGATGTGTAACAACCACACGATTTTCATAACCCACTTCTACATGTATTACAGGACATGTACTACTCTAGGACAAAAAAAAAAAAAAAAAAAAAAAAAAAAAAAAAAAACAGCACCAAGAAGGAGTAATGCAAATTGGACACAAATTGACATGTATACAGGTTTCGATTGAAAAGGCAAAATTTTAACATCGAATCAGCATGCGACGCATCTTAACTGCGCAATTGGCAGAATATTAAAAATAAGAAATTTTGATTTCAGATCATAAATTTTTCCAGAATTTTATTCCGTCTACTCAGTAACTATGCCTCGCATACAGGTGCGCAAACAATATTCGCTGATGTCAGCATTTTAAAGAGGTGTGTAGTTAGACTCAAAGAAGCCGGTTGGTCTAATCTGCGAATTTTCTAACAACTGGGTAGGAGCGATCTATTAGAGCCACTATTAGATGATATTGACAGGAATGGGTAAACTATGCCGAAACGTAAACAGAACGTAAGAACCAATCAACCGTTAGAGCGGTACTCAAAGCTCCAATTCATCATCATCATCGTTCCTACGCGCAACTGGTACTTCAGTGACTTGAAAGGTCATTAACAGACGGCTCAGAGAAATGCGGTTGAGCTCACAGAGCCCCTTGCGCGGACTTCTGTTAAACTTTGTATACCGACAAGCACGTTTGCAGTGATATCGGGATCGTTTGAACAGGAATGTCAATGAATGGAGTAGAATTGTCTTCAGTAATGAGTCCCACTCCGATTTGAGCCTCGATGACCAGCGAAGACGCGTCAGAAGACGCCCCGAAAAAAGGGAGGATTCCAACCTTACTATCGCCAGCCATACGGCCCAAAAATCAGGAATGGTGGTCTGGGATGTCACTTCATTTCATAGCAGGACCCCTTTAGTTGTCATCCGTGGCATTTCTACAGCACAGCGGTACGTCGACAACATTCTACGTCCCATTATGTTTCCCTTCATGTCACGCAATCCTGATCGTATAGTTCAGCATGATAATACCCATCCGCACACAGAGATACTACTGATAGTTCTACTGCTTGTTTTCTTGCTTGTACATCATTATTTTGGCTAGAAAAGTCGCCGGATCTCTCTCCCACTGAGGACGTTTGGAGCATCATGAATATGGTCTTAAAACCAGCTCGGAATTTTGCAAATCTAACGCACCAATTGGACAGAATTTGGCACGATATCTTGCAGTAGCACATCTGCCAACTCTATGAATTAATGTCAAGCCGAATAAATGCTTACATAAGGGCCAGAAGTGGACCAAAACTTTATTGAGTCGTTTATTTTGTGACTCTCTTTCTCTTGATTAAATCATCCAAATTTTCTGAAACTGTAATCATTTGTTTTTCTTCGCATGCACATCACATCTACCAATTTCCGCCCCATTCGGATAACTCCCTATTGGTGCGTCTTTTTTTTTTTTTTTTTTTTTTTTTTTTTGTCTAAGAGTGCATAAATTCGTTTTGGAGAACCGTCAACTTTATGTGTTCTAACCACACTAACAAATTAGACACCTAATAGTTTTCCTGTAAGAGCTAACTGATATAAGGTGGTTATAATTAAACCGCCCCTATAAACAGCATCCTACAGCGCAAACGGGTGAACGGAATGCAACGAAGTTTGGTATATAGACTATGTACGAGATGCGCTCACAGAATTTCGAAAAAAAGACAAAAAATCCAAAAATGTACACCAGAGAACGCCTTTTTCGGAAAACCATTAAATTTAACACAATAAACGACCAACACAGAATACAGAAACAATATTAACAATCCAGAACAAGAATTATGAGCAATAAAATGTAATGTTTGTTTCATGAAGCTCCTTTTTTTCTCTTGTCACTCTTACTGTTTCTGCTGTAAACACATATTCTTGTCGTTTTTGTTAAAAAGGTTGTCCTAAATCCTTAAAGTCTATTGTGCCCTGCTATTCTATTCTATTGCTAAACACATTCCTGTGTATAATGAATCTACTAAGGCATTTCTTTTGAGATTACCTTGACAGCGCCATCTACAAGCACATTTTATAAATATTTTTTTCCTTTGTCAAACAAAATGCCATTGCCTCATGATTGTTCTGGTAAAATATCAAGCCATTTTGACCGTTAGTTTTAAAATTATAACGTTTTGAAATCGCAACTTTAATTGTAATCACCCTGTATATAAGATGGCGGGTACGCAACCACTTCAAAAGGTAATCAGGGTAAATTTGGTGGCTACTGGTGTTTACACAGTAAGTAAAAATATTATGAAATGCCATTTATAGTTAATACTTGTTGAAAGATATTGCAGATAAAAGCTAAAACTGGAAAGATTAGATGTAAGATATAGTATTTTCTTACCTTTTCCCAGCCGTAGTAATTGAGATTCACTACATGAATTTCAACATCTTTCAAAGTACCATCCAGATTAAATTCTATGGGACGGCCTTGGGATTTCCTCTTTATGGACACATTGCGCATATGCCTAAAAAAATGTTTCTTGTTTAGTACACGTTTAATAAATGATAAATAAACAATATTATTATTTAATTACAATATTTAATCATGTAATGCTTTATATTTTACGGTGCATTGCCAAATAGCGTTGAACAATACATTTCTGTTGAATAAGTCCACTGTCTTGCTGAGTTATAGTGCGTAGATTTCATTAACATTCTTATAAGGGTTTATTCTCCAAACATTTAGTGAGATATATTTAATAAATTTTAAAATGCCCAGTAGAATTTGATTTAACTTAACAGGGAGCAGCCCCCTCTCATCGCTATTGGAGCGATATTAAGCGATTCCATGTCGAGACAAAGGGGACTACTCCGAGGTTTGTTGAAAAAAAAAAAAAATACAAAGTTTCGCCAGGCGTGTAGCCCAAGACCGACAAAAGGCGAGAGAGGTTAAAATAATAATTGAGAGAAAAGTTCTTGGTTTGAATTAATTCTGGTCGATAAAGTTTATTTAGAGTTTATGAGGTAAACAGCTGAAACATATTGAGATAAGTGCTATGGTACAATCACCTGTGTAGTAAAATCAACTCCCTTTAGACGGCGCTGCGTCGCCAATGAAAGAAAAAAGATTGAACCTATATTTTGTTAATAGATTTTGGCAACAGCCAGTTAGTTTATTTTTAGATTTTGAATTCTTCGACTGCGTTCGAAGATAGAATTTTCGATCTCACACTATGAGAGTTAATTAGATTCGGAACTATGTTCCTTTAAGTATTTCCTTTTTGTACATAATGTATTTAAAGTGTAAATAGATCTTTTATTTTATTATAATCATTAAATTTCAAAAAGAATAATGCATCGTTGTCCCTTTTTCATTCTCTTGCTTAAAGCAATCCGGCATTTAGATTTTGTTCCTTTTTTCTTAGATTTCAAAAACCACTGAACCGAGAATTATTTTACATTTTGGTGCATCAGTGCCGGCAAGAGAATAATGTTTTTGAAAGTAACGATGCTTGTGTATTCGATTATTAAAATGCCCTTTTGTGTTTCATAATATTAAATTAGCTCTTAAAGAGCGAAGACTGCTCAAGGTAAGAAATATTTATGGAAATCTACAATGGATGACAAACATAAAATTAATAGAAATATTATTCGATCCAGCGTTACGAAGTTGGTGAATAGTATAGAATTAAATGTAAAAGAAGAACAATTAAATGTTGAAGATTTAGAGGAAGCTCTCAATCAACTAACTATAAAAAATGGGCTTCTACAGGAAGCCGATAGGGAAATAGAAAAAATAATTCCTTTAACGGAATATGAAAATGAAAAAAACGTGTGTTATGAATACCAAGACAAAATCGCGAACGCTATTTTTGAGCAAAAAAGAAAATAAAAGTAAATTCAGTCGAAAATAGTGGTGTAAATTCAAATGTTTCAAGTACATTACAGAATAGAAGTACACCGTTAAGTGAGAATAATAAATTTGTTAAACTCCCGAAATTAATTATTCAAAAATTTGGCGGTGAATTATCCCAATTTATGAGTTTTTGGAATACTTTTCAAGTTACTATTCATGACAATGAAGCTTTGTCAAAGGTAGAGAAATTTAATTATTTAAAAAGTTATTTAACTTCGACAGCTTTAAATTCCATACACGGGTTAGAGATTTCAGAACAAAATTATGATAAAGCCGTAGAAATTCTTAAACAAAGATTCGGACAACGCGATATGATAATTAACCACCACATGAACAATTTGTTAAATTTAGCACCCGTTTATAAATCCACAGATATTTTTAGATTAAAAAAATTACATGAAGAAATCGAGATAAGTATTAGATCATTATCCTCGTTAGAAGTTGATGAAAATAATTATAGTGCTATGTTAATCGCAGTAATTCTAAAGACACTACCGTCCGATTTAAATTTAGAATTCAATAGAAAACACGCATCTAATTTACATGGAATTAAAATTCAAGAGCTATTAGATTTCATACAAACGGAAATAATTTCGCGGGAAAGACCATTATCTACAAAAAATAAAACAAACGAACAAATAAAAAGTAACAAATTGAGTTCGAGAGACGCCAATAGATTATCGTCTGCACATGAATTAATCACTACAGCGGTTGAAAATAAACAGATGAGATGCATTTTTTGTAAAAAGAATCACGCGTCAGAAAATTGCTTCGCGTTGGTTTTTGAAAAGAAAAAGAATATTTTGAAATCTCAGGGCCGTTGTTTTTTGTGTTTGGAACCAAAGCACCGTATTTCGGAATGCGATAGGGACATTAAATGCAGAATATGTGGATATAAACATAATACAATTCTGTGTTACAAATCTAAACATAAACCTCAGGAAAAAATAAATGTTCCTTCTGGTTCAGAATCCAAACAGGAAATAGTTTCTACTGTTTCTTCTATTAATCAGGAAAATAAAATTTTGTTACAAACTTGTTCCGTAAATATTAAAAATAAAACGAACGAGGAAACGATATGTTTGCTTCTCGATTCAGCTTCTAGTAGAACATTTTTATGTCGTTCTATTGCTAATGAACTAAATTTAAAAGTGATTAGAAATGAAAAATTGAGGGTATACACATTTGGAAGTAAAACACCGATAGAATAAACCTATGGCATAGTTAAATTAAAACTCGTGAATAAAAATAACTCTGATCATAATATTCAAATTGAAGCGTTAGTTACGGATGAAATTTCTGGATCGTTCATTCACCCTCCCCCTGAATAGGAAAAAATCACGAAAAATGATAATTTTCAGAATTTAGAATTAGCTGATATACCTAATAGTAAAGAAAGCATTACACTTTTGATAGGAGTCGATTATTATTATGATATTGTGTTAGGTAATATTTAGACGCATTAATAAAAATTTAGTAGCAGTAAAAACTGTGTTCGGTTGGGTTTTACAGGGAATTAAAAGCTATTCTCTTGAATCATTAACCATGAGTATCATAGTAGAAGAAAATTTGTTGTCAAAACAAATAGAAAATTTTTGGAATTTGGAAAATTCGGGTCTTATTAATCCGAAAGAAAAATTTGACCTTTCCGAAAACAAAATTATGAAAAATTTCGAATCGGAAATTAAGTATGAAAATAAACGATATAAAGTTAAATTCCCTTGAAAAATTAGTAAATCACAATTACGAAATAATTTTGAAATCGCTGAAAACAAATTTTCGAGACTTAAGTACAAATTTTGTAGAAGCCCAAATTTATTTTTTGAATACAACAATGTTTTATAGGATTATTTAAGAGAGGGGATTATAGAACCCGTCACAGATTTGGAGAAAAATTCTACAACCTTTTATTTACCACATAGAGCGGTAATAAAAACAGATCGTACAACAAGTAAATTACGAATCGTGTTTGATGCGTCTTTACATGATTACAATAATCTTTCTCTTAATAATTGTCTACATATTGGACCTAATCTTTATGAAGATATTTTTGACATTTTGTCTAGATTTAGATTTCATCCCGTTGCTTTTACTGCAGACTTGAAACAAGCATTTTTACAAATTTTGATAGACGAGGAAGATAGAGACGTAACACGATTTTTGTTTACAGAAAGTCCTCACGAAGGCACCTCTCCCCTTCAGATTTTTAGATTCACTAGAGTTTTGTTTGGACTTAATTGTAGTCCTTTCTTATTAGCTGCGACGATAAAACATCATTTGAAAAATTTTACCGACATACATAGGGAGACTGTTAGTTTTTTAAATGAAAACATCTATGTAGATGACATAATAGGAAGCCACCCATCAGTAGAGAAGGCTTTAACTACAAGTCTAGACTCACTTAGTATCTTTAAAGACGCGAGTATGCAACTTCACAAATTTCATACAAATTCGACACCATTACATGAACTTTGGGTACAAAAAAATGTTATTAGCAAGGATTCTAAAATATCTAAAGAAAATGATCCCCATATAAAGTTTTGGGTTTAGGGTGGAATAACTTGAAAGACACTCTCTATTTTGATTGTAGGGATTTAATAAACCTCGTTTCTAAACAGATAAATACTAAAAGGTTTGTTTTACAAGTACTAGGCAAAATTTATGACCCTATCGGTTTCCTAGGGCCCTACACTTTAAGAGTTAAATGTCTTATGCAGATGATCTGGAAGACTGGTCTTGATTGGGATGACACATTACCTGAAGATTTGAAAAATATATGGAAAGACTGGTGTAATGAAGTAACTCATCTTTCTAAATTTTCTGTGCCGAGATATTTTTCTGGTTTTCCAGAATTTAACATCGGTGATTTGCAACTACATGTTTTCTCAGATGCTAGTATCAAAGCATTTGGCACTGTTGCCTATTTTAGAATTAAAGAAATCTCGAATGAAAAATGCAAAACGATATTCGTTGCTTCCAAAAAGAGAGTAGCGCCTTTGAAAAATCTCACGCTACCTAAACTTGAACTCACAGCTGCATTGTTGGCAGCTAAACTAGGTCATAATATTTTGAGAGCTCTGAAATTAGATATACCCACGTTTTACTGGACAGACTCAATAATCGCTTTTTTTTTTAATAGAGGCTCTCCAGAAAAGTTTAAGCCGTTTGTGCAGAATAGAGTACAAGATATTCGTGAATTGACATCTCCTTCAAATTGGAGGCACTGTGCCGGTTCGTCTAATCCTGCTGACCTTGTATCCAGAGGTGCAAAGATCATAAAATTAATTAATGATACATTGTGGTTAAATGGGCCTGAATGGCTCAGTTCACCACCCGAACTTTGGCCAAAGTCTGATGATAAACAAAGGCTAGATGTAGAAAGCTTAGAATATAGAAAAAAGATAAAAGAAACACTCCTTTTCAATTGCATGACAGAACAACTAGAAAACCCCATTGATATAAGAAAATACAGTAGTTTAGAAAAATTAATCAGAGTTACAGCTTGGGTAAAAAGATTTATTAAGAGGATCAAAAAAATTCCAGAACTTAACAGTACATTGACAACCGAAGAACTAATAGAAGCTGAGAAACATTTGATATCGAATGAACAAAAGTTCTGTTTTAAAAATGAATTTCACTCGCTAATAAATGAAGAAATTATTGATAAAAATTCTCCCCTTAGCAACTTAACTCCTTATCTAGATGATAAAAAAATGATGCGGCTCGGCGGGAGATTAGAGTTTAGTGATTTACAGCTAGAAGAAAAACATCCCATCATTCTCCCCAAACAGTCGTGGTTGACTACCTTGATTATAAAAAATGAACATGAAAAAATAATGCATGGAGGAGTATCTGGAACATTGTCAAAAATACGGTCTAAATATTGGATTCCCAAAGGTCGCCAGTTAGTTAAAAGTGTCCTGAATAAGTGTATTATATGTAAGAAATACCTTTCCAGACCAACAGTTCAGATCACTGCTCCACTACCCCGTGACAGAATAACAGAATCGCCCCCTTTTTCCATATGTGGCATTGACTTTGCTGGGCCTCGCTACATTAAAAATTCTAAAGAAATTGAAAAATCTTATATAGTGTTGTTCACTTGTGCAGTAACCAGAGCGTTACACTTAGAACTTGTACACGACATGAACAACTGATTCTTTTTTGTTGGCCTTCAGACGTTTCTTAGCGAGAAGAGCAAACTGTAAAGTTATATATTCGGATAACGCCAAAACGTTCAAGCGTTCGAAACAAGAGCTAGAAAATTTGTATCAAATTCTTTCTGATGATTCACTTTCAAAGTTTTTTGCAAATGAAAGAATCTTATGGAAAAATATAATAGAAAGGGCCCCCTGGTGGGGCGGGTTCTGCAAACGATTAGTTAGATCCGTCAAAGACTGTCTGCGTAAAGTCATCGGCAAAGCCCTCTTGAATTATGATGAAATGTCTACTCTCCTTATAGAAGTAGAAACAGTGCTCAACTTACGCCCCTTAACTTACGTGTATAGTGAATCTGGAGAACCGAACCCCTTAACTCCTATGCACTTTTTAAATTTTGGTAAAGAAATCACCTACTCAGTGAATTTTGCTGACATTATTGAAGGTGCTTCAAACAAAATATCTGCCTTAAGGCGTAAAAGATACCAATCACTCTTGTTAAAGCAATTGTGGAATAGGTGGAAAAGTCAATACCTATTGGATTTAAAAACAGCACATACTTTAAAGAATCCTACTGCACAACCTGAACTGAAAGTAGGAGATGTAGTGTTAATTGATGATGATTCAAAAAACAAACTTCTGTGGAAACTTGGTATAATCCAGAAAACAATCGTCGGCAGAGATCACAACATCCGATCTTATGAGGTTAAGCCTGCCAATGGTGTTTTAAAACGAACTGCTCAGCATTTATACCCTCTGGAATTAACTTAACTAAAAACTTTAATGCTACGAACTGATAAAATAACAAACTTTTGAGAAAAATTTGAACTTTCAAAACCTTCATTTTAATGAACACTTTTTCTTTAATTTTCAGAATATTTGATATCCTTTTTTGAATAATTTAGTGAATTTTATTTGATAATTGAAAATATTAAAATTTTGCATGTGTTATTATCTTTATTTTTAAGTTTGCCTATATTTGATAACTTTGTTTATATTTGATAACTAAGAGTTAATTTCTTAAATAATAATGTGTTTGCATATGTTTAATATTGATATTTCAATTTAATATTTTGATTTGATCTTTTATTGATTTAGTTATAGTACTTTAGTAAATATTGTTTACATTTGTATTTAATATTAGATAACTGTTGATATTTAAAAAAAAAAAAAAAAAAAAAAAAAAAAAAAAAAATGATTATGTGATTTAGTATTAATAGAATATTTAGAAATTTGTACAATTTATGATTATCAGAAGTTATTCAAATTTGAGATTTATTTTTAATTTAACGAGATTTTTGATTTGTGAACTCTGTAAGAGTTCATGGCGGGGAGTTGTGTAGTAAAATCAATTCCCTTTAAACGGCGCTGCGTCGCCAATGAAAGAAAAAAGATTGAACCTATATTTTGTTAATAGATTTTGGCAACAGCCAGTAAGTTTAGTTTTAGATTTTGAATTCTTCGACTGCGTTCGAAGATAGAATTTTCGATCTATCACTATGAGAGTTAATTAGATTCGGAACTATGTTAATTAAGTATTTCTTTTTTGTACATAATGTATTTAAAGTGTAAATAGATCTTTTATTTTATTATAAACATTAAATTTCAAAAAGAATAATGCATCGTTGTCCCTTTTTCATTCTCTTGCTTAAAGCAATCCGGCATTTAGATTTTGTTCCTTTTTTCTTAGATTTCAAAAACCACTGAGCCGAGAATTTTTTTACACCTGTTGCCGGGAGAGCGCTCCTCGCAACAAGGGGCAACAGGTTACTGATCGCTGAATCCATTTCTACACAGAACATGTGCATGATACTCTTGTAGACGTTGCTCTTGAGGAGGTCTAGGTTCCTATCTGAGCCAGTAGGCAGTGTTATTGATAACAACATTAATCAGTGGCATTTGATACATCCATTAATAGGGAGAAAATCTTATTGAGTTTGTTAATTAGATTTGGTCTATTTAAAATGTTGTCCAACCAGTTTACTGGTCTGGGGGAAGGATTTCTGATATAGTGGGCAGAAGTGAGGAAACAGTTAAAGTAATAATGCAATTCATTTCCCTCCTCGCCACAAGGGTACAGGGGTGAGCGTCGACGATGAAATCTGTGGAGGTAGCTTGGGAATGGGCCATGGCCCGTCAGGAAGGCTGTTATAGGAGGGGTAAGTTTCCAGTCATTGGTTGTGGCTATGGGTTGTGCGTGTGTCTACCTTTTCCTGAGACATCCCGCAGAGATTGCCAATTTTGAATCAGTTGAAGTTTTAATTTTTGTTTAACGAATGAGCGGGGGAGGGGGGGCGGGCAAGGAATATTGTATAAGGCTACTTTCAGTGGCATTTGATTGTGAGTTTGTTCAGTTAAAATATGATGTCCAGTACCATTGCACAGTAGATCGTAAAGGACCTAATGGAAGAAATAAAGAGTGCAGCGCGTAAAACCGGCCCGTAAAGTCAACACATAAATGGAACATAAAATAAAATGTAATGTATTGAATATGATTACTCACTTTCGCAGTAGGTGCTGAAAGTGTTCTCTGCCCACTTAAACACACATGTGAGCACGCTTGAAGAGATTCATATACAGTCGGTAACAAAAGTGTCCGAACACTAGCGAAAATTCCTATGTAAAAAAAGTGAACTTCTTACGGTTTTGTTAAATAAATCCTTGTCGAGTCCTGTTCTTAGTCAATGTAAGAACATGATTCGATAAGGATTTATTTAATAAAACCCTTAAAAGTGCACTTTTTTTACATAGGAATTTTTGCTAGTGTTCGGACACTTTTGTTACCGACTGTATATCCTTGTTAGTTCTTGCGTTGTGATACCATAATATTACGACGGGCCGGTTTTACATGCCACACTCTGTATTATGTTTTAAAAAAATTGCTTTCTCTAAAATGACCTATTACATACTTGTCAACCTAACCAGGAAGATTGTTAGTTCTTGCCCCTTTTTGTACACCACTTAATTTTAGAGTAATTCTCTTCAAATATATTTATAATTAAATAAGAAGAAAAGTACTCTAAAAAAAGACTGGTGTGAAAAATTAGGCAGAAAGGAGCGGGACTAACAATCTTCTGGGTTAGTTTGGCAAATGTGCTATTATAATTAAAGGAAATTTTAGGCATTAAGAAAGCACCTGTTTTATTTTATTTATTTATTTTTAAAGATAGTAATTTGCATTAAGCTAAGCTTGTAATATTTAATTTAAGATGGGAAATTTATTTTTATTGGTGCTTAAGGGACATCTAAGAATATATGTGGGTACGAACGTAGAATAGTAATGTGCTTATATACCCGTATCATTAAATTAAATATTCGTGAAAATCTCATATACCTCAAAAGCTTATTGTAACATAGACAGAGAGGATATTTTAAAAAATTGTTAACAACTGGTTATGTACAAGAGAGGATTTCAGATTTTTCATAGCAAAACTTCCTCATGCTAAAAAGAACACGCTTTGGTTGATCTAATCAGAAAGAATATCCTGAATAATGATTGGATAGTATGCAAGTAGGAATCCAATATAAGATCATAATGGATAAAAAAGTTAGCATTTTTTCAATAAAAGAAGTATTAGATGAAAAAATTGCCTTGCGTGTTTCCTTTTTAAAACATTAACGTGAAAAAAGACGTTAGTTTTCCAAAAAACATACAAAATGTAATTTATAACAGAAATAAATGTACAACTGAGAAATATTCAAATTTAGAAAAGTTTTAAAGTTTTAACGCACCATTTTCTTTTAATTTTTTTTTGTTCTATCTGTTTTAAATATGTTTTTATACTTGAAAACGCACTATGTAATTAAGCACTCGCTGCTCAGGATTACTTATACAGCAAGAATAATTAAAACTTCATATAATAGCAGGAGACTTGGCGTTGGAATATTAAAACAGGAATAAACTACTACGTCAGAAACGCCAAAAAAAAATTTTTGAGGTGCATACAGCTGTTTCGGTAGCCTAAAGCGTACCGTCATCAGTGCAAAAAGAATTCTGAATCTGGAGAAGTGCTCATATATATAGGAGAGGGACCGGATTTAGTTCAACCAATAGGATTACGGAAGAGGTGGGGAGTGTGGCCAATAAGAATTAAGGAATGTGTAGCTGTGTAAACAGTAGAAAAATTAAGGAAATGTGGACTGAATGTAAAATTTCCAACAATCAGACAAATAGGGAACAGCGAAATCACAATTTACAAGGTTTTTAAAATTTTTATAAATATGAAAAGCTTCAAAGAAATCGAGTTCATGAATGGATTTAGGTCTGCAAATTATTTTAGCTGAATTAAATTTAAAATTATGATTTTCCTCCCAGCAATGTTTAGAAATAGCCGATTTATTGGTTTCTTGTTTGCGGACGTAATTCATATGTTCTTTTAGACGAAATTTAAGACTGCGTTTAGTTTGGCCAATATATGATAAACCACACTGACAGGAAATACTATAGATGCCCCAAGAATTATGCATATCAATAGGATCTTTTAACTGAGAAAAGGTGAGTTTATTGGAAGGTGAAAATATTATTTTAAAATCATATTGTTTGAGAATTTTAGCTATGGTTTGACTGGTTTTAGAAAAATAGGGTAAAACAATAGTGATATTAGATGTGACTGATTTAGTAGACGAAGTACGAGGGAGATTCTCGCAGCTATTTACATGCACTATTTCGAAAGCAAGGTTTTTAAGAAAATATCTTTTCCTTTTTGGACACGTTACGTTGACGACACCTTCACACTTATCGACATATCTCATCACAATATTGACCATGTCTTAGATACCTTAAATTCAATTGACAGTAATATCCAGTTTACATATGAAATAGAAAACAATGGCTCCCTTCCATTTCTTGATACCCTCGCCTCTCGCACTGTAAATGGATTTTCAACCACTGTCTATCGTAAAAATTTTGCAGTCTCGCTTCCTCCCCATGCGCGTTCATGTCACCCACCTAACCAAAAAATGGCTGCTTTCTATACTTTTGTAAACCGTGCCCTTAATATTTGTTCAAATCCTATTTTATTGAAATCTGAAATTAAATACCTGAAAGCCATCGCAATTGACAGAGGTTATGAGCCTTCCATTATAGACAAAGCTGTCCAAAAATTACAACTCCCTCGTACTTCGTCTACTAAATCAGTCACATCTAATATCACTATTGTTTTACCCTATTTTTCTAAAACCAGTCAAACCATAGCTAAAATTCTCAAACAATATGATTTTAAAATAATATTTTCACCTTCCAATAAACTCACCTTTTCTCAGTTAAAAGATCCTATTGATATGCATAATTCTTGGGGCATCTATAGTATTTCCTGTCAGTGTGGTTTATCATATATTGGCCAAACTAAACGCAGTCTTAAATTTCGTCTAAAAGAACATATGAATTACGTCCGCAAACAAGAAATCAATAAATCGGCTATTTCTAAACATTGCTGGGAGGAAAATCATAATTTTAAATTTAATTCAGCTAAAATAATTTGCAGACCTAAATCCATTCATGAACTCGATTTCTTTGAAGCTTTTCATATTTATAAAAATTTTAAAAACCTTGTAAATTGTGATTTCGCTGTTCCCTATTTGTCTGATTGTTGGAAATTTTACATTCAGTCCACATTTCCTTAATTTTTCTACTGTTTACACAGCTACACATTCCTTAATTCTTATTGGCCACACTCCCCACCTCTTCCGTAATCCTATTGGTTGAACTAAATCCGGTCCCTCTCCTATATATATGAGCACTTCTACAGATTCAGAATTCTTTTTGCACTGATGACGGTACGCTTTAGGCTACCGAAACAGCTGTGTGCACCTCAATAATTTTTCTTTGGCGTTTCTGACGTAGTAGTTTATTCCTGTTTTAATAAAACTTCATATATCCAACAAGTTTTCGATGTCTAAACATTATTTTAAAAAAGTTTTGGGTAGTTTAGGTAGACGCTGGCAAAAAAATATTCAAACAAACAAAAACACATTTACCCGTACATTGAAAAAGAACTGTGATATAATTTGTTTTAAAAGTTCTTGGATAATGTTGTCTAGAGTATGATAACGCATGGAATAATGCCCCACTGTCTACGATCGACTTATCGTCCAATGCTTTGACTTTAGAGTAATGGTATAAGAGTAAATAGTTACGATGTATCAGCATGCACAATAAATGAAGTTAATTTTTGTCTACTCAAAAGGGCTAGAAAGAATATTTATAATAGAAAGGGCTAGAAAGAAATATAGAAATGCTATCGCAGGAGCCATGTTGAATCAAGCAGAACATTAACTAGAGCTAAACAAGAGCTACGTTGTTTAAAATTTCTACGGTTACGATTTTAAAATGAGGTTTTTTTTTTGGAGCTAGGAATTCCTCTTATATCATTATTAAAAGGCTGTTACTCTTACGCAATTTTCCTTTTCTTTGTATACGCTGACAAACGAGCTCCTTTCTATTCACATATTTCAAAACATTCTACGTTTTGAAGAATAATAAAATACCGTTATTTAAAAGTTCGAACATTGTGACAACAAAATTTTATCCTACAGAGCTAGCACGTTGACTTAATGTTATGTTTGTTGATTTATTATCCAGCAGCATATAATACTAATATAAAATTTTGATGTAATGTAGGAAAAAGACCACGTGCCTCTGAACAACCATTTATAAAATAGAAATTACAATGACCTATTATATCTGAAGTATATTTAAAATTCGAAGGCATATTTTGTGGACATTTGGTGATGTATCAAAAATTTCATTCGTTCTTCTAAACAGAAAAAGCTAAATGAAAGTTAGTGCAGTTGTACAATGTCGAGACGTGAAATCAGTGTAACAGGTTCGAATCCTTTCGTGGTCAGTTTTCGTTCTTGTTAAAATTAATTCGACCAATCGAATAAATATGTTCTGCAACTTGATAATATATCTAATTTTGTACGAACGATTTGAGCAGTAAATGATAATGAATTAAAATATTTATTAAAATACGTTATTCAAACCTTTAACATAAGGTATTATGACATAGCGTGCTATAGTGATCTTCTATAGGTTAAACAAACTAATTGGTGACTGAAACTCTTTTTAGCATATAAAAATCTCAAAGACAAATACACAGTGACACAATTCTGTATTTCTTTTTTTTTTTTTTTTTTTTTTTCAATTTAGCTTATTAAATTTTAGAAATCAACTCTCATTAGGACGTAGATGTGTGAGGATTAACGCCGACTGTCATGAAAATGTATCTAGTCTCGGTAAAATAATCACCGAGAGTGTGTATTTATCAGGGTCTTATCCAGTATTCACACGAGTTTTGGAGAATACCATGGCAAATGACGATTAACTACATAATGATTACGACCTGAATTAGAACCTAGGAAACAGGAATAAACTACTACGTCAGAAACGCCAAAGGAAAATTTTTGAGGTGCATACAGCTGTTTCGGTAGCCTAAAGCGTACCGTCTTCAGTGCAAAAAGAATTCTGAATCTGGAGAAGTGCTCTTATATATAGGAGAGGGACCGGATTTAGTTTAACCAACCAAATTTTAAAAACCTTGTAAATTGTGATTTCGCTGTTCCCTATTTGTCTGATTGTTGGAAATTTTACATTCAGTCCACATTTGCTTAATTTTTCTACTGTTTACACAGCTACACATTCCTTAATTCTTATTGGCCACACTCCCCACCTCTTCCGTAATCCTATTGGTTGAACTAAATCCGGTCCCTCTCCTATATATATGAGCACTTCTCCAGATTCAGAATTCTTTTTGCACTGAAGACGGTACGCTTTAGGCTACCGAAACAGCTGTATGCACCTCAATAATTTTTCTTTGGCGTTTCTGACGTAGTAGTTTATTCCTGTTTTAATATTCCAACGCCAAGTCTCCTGCTATTATTAGAACCTAGGAACTCTCATCTATCAGCTTAGACAGCAGAATCTTTCGCTACTAGTACGAACTGATTAGAGTGTTCTCTTTAAAATTAAATTAATAATTATTAAAATTAGTGCATATGTTAAATATACATGAGAATATACATTAAAAAAATGTGCAACCATTTCTAGAATTAAAAATATTAAACTATATATAAAAAAATGGATATTAAATATTTTCAAATACTTAAATACTTACTTGTATAAGACATCTCCTTTGTTCCAACGGGACCTTCCATCAAAATCACAACTTAAATTTGGAGAGAGAGACATATTATTGCTTCTTGCATCGTTATAAAAAGATTCTATACCATGAGCGAAAATATTTACTCCCCTCTCCAACTCGTTGAGCAACTTGTCAATAGTGACATTTAAAAATATACCTAAAAGAAAATAAATGAATACAATAGAATTATTAATTGACAATAAAATACTAATAACCATAAATAAGAAATAGTATATCAAATTATAATTTAAAAAACAGTAAAAAACACGTATTCATTAAAAAAACAAAACAAACTTGAAAGCACACCATTAGGTTATACCAGTGGTGAGCAACCTGCGGCGTGCGAGCCACACGCAGATTTTTCGCCCCTTGAGATTTTAGAAAATGTCGACTTAGAAATACTCTAATTATGTTAATAAGAATGAATGATCCAATATAAATTAGGTTAAACATTTTTACTTTACATATATACTAAGGGTGGGAATCGATTAACAGTTTTAACTGGGTTAATCGTAGTTCATTAATCGATTAATCGGCTGATTAATCGCATTTTTAATCGGTTTTCATTTTTCTTTGTATAATTTTATTTGAACAATGAATAAAACTCTCCTATATGTTTTTTTCCCAGATAGTACGCGTCAGACCATAAAAATAAGATAGATGTTGATTTAACTAGTTCCTTAAACAATAAATACTGAAAAAAGAAAATTTCTTACATTTTTTTTTAATAAATGAAAAGCTATTTTAAATTCAAAGATATTACAACACTTTGAAAATCAACTGTAAATATTCGTACGTGACTGAACATTTATAGATCATACTTATTTTATGAAATACATTTCCTATTAAACTTAGATTTAATTGTGAAGATATTTAATTAAGCTTAATTATTGATATATAATAATAATAAATTAAAAATACCCTATAAATATTAAAATTACACTTACTCATTTATAATGGATCATAATGCGAAACACACCTTCATGTTTATTTTCAAATATTACACAACAGGTCGTAAAAAAGATACTGTTTTAAGCAATCCATTAAACACACAAGAACCTTGACATTTTCGGGATCTAAGCTTCATCTTATGTGAAATGTATATATATAAAGCGAATATGTGAAAAAATATTTTGTAGGAGTGTGTGTGTTTGGGATTAAGACCAACTGACTTCACTAGGATCATAGACCTATAGGTGGAGTGCCCTTCGTGGGGGCCATTCTGAGGGGTTATAGCACTTATTTGCGCGAGTTTCGGAGAAAACCACAGAAAACTCTGAACGGCTAGGTTGACGAGCGCGACCTGAGATTGAACCTGGCATTTCCCGTCTACCAGTTTTGAGCACAGAACCTTTCAGCCACTAATATTTTGTAGGAAGAAATTTTAAATTTTTACTTTAATTGGTAGTTTGAAATTTTAATCTGATTTTGAAAATTTTTAATCGAATTAATCGGTCCGACTAACTCGATTAAAGAAATTGATCGGGACTAAGCATTTATCGATTAACCGAACCGATTAATCGATTAATCGGCACAGCTCTAATATATACTTAGTGTAACAAAAGTGAAATTTAAATAGAGTTTGATTAGATAGATTCGATTTTTCATCTTTTTCTAACGAATGAGAAATAGTAGCGTACGCAATGCATTTACTATAATCGATGTTGTGTTTTTCATTCAATTAATTTATATATATATATATATATATATATATATATATATATATATATATATATATATATATATATATATATATGAGCGCAGTGGAACAACACTTTTATCTTTATATATAATTTACGTCATAGAGTACCTCATAATATATTTCAAAAAGAGGGTATTGCTCCTTTATGCTAAAAAAAAATGTAGGTCAAGTCTTAAAAAATTGGGGAATTTTCGCCAAAAATGCAAAATTTTGAAATTTTGGACCACTGGGGAACAAGCAATTACTAGAATAATAGAAATGTTGATTGATATGAATAATACAATATATTGATTAAAACTTAAAATACACATGTTCTAAATAATAAAATGGGGAATTTTCGCACGTGGGATCAATCTGATATTTTCCTCATTTTCAGGGCCGAAAAAACTCTTCATTCTTTCTTTCTTTCTTTATTTATTTTTTTAATAACACAAATAGCTATTTAAAAAAGATGGTAATGAAAATCAGTAAAATTTAATAATTTACTTGGAATACCTTGATAATTTACTTCATTTTCATTACGAAAATAATATGCGTGGAAACTTGGCGCAGAATTCATACCAGGAAAATTAGATAGAGTTTTCTTGTTATTAAACCTACGACTTTAGAGGTAAAGAAATATTTTAAACAAATACTGGTGTGAATCCAACTATATCAGAATTTTTTCAAAATAAGAAAAAATATATTTCTATGCGATCAAATAACGCATAATGCTGATTCATACTGTCATTATTTTTCACAGGAATATCTGAGAACAAAACAGAGACAATAACAAAATAGATTTAGCATCATTTTATGCTAAAAGCAAAATCTAAGCATAAATACAATGCCGATAGTCATATTTTCTCTCTTTAGTAAATGACGTTAATTATAACCTTTATCTCAGTAGGATATAATGTTGATTATAATTTTTGTTCTATTTCTGAGCGGATGATACCTTCTGAGTAGATAGAGTTTCTTTTTCTAAATAACGATTTATGGCCATTTACATATAAAAACGAGTGCGTAATATATAAATACATATTTTAAATATAATTCATTCTGATTGTTTTGTAAATGTAGAAAACAAAGTTATTCCTAAATTTAATAATCGAAATAAAGCATGGTGTCAAAGAAATGACGTAACAATTCTTCTTTTATAATAAGCATTTTGTTCTCATTTACATTTTGTTAAAAAAAAAATTGTTTAGAAAAATTAAATTAAAAAAACTAAAAATATATAAGAACTAGAAGTAAAAAGGTTGTTGTTAGTGCAAAAAATCGGGTAAAAAAAAAATAAACACAAATTTTGAGCATATATAGATATATATATACATATGAAAGGATAAAAAGAATCAAGATTTTAAATTATTATTTTAAAATAATATTAAGTGATAACTTAATATTAATATCTCAGGAGAAATCTTAAATTAATATCTTAGAATAAAAAATCAAAATATTCGACAGAACGCAAGAGTCAGATTTAAGAACAAGTTTTAGAATAAAGATTACGTAATCATTAAATTTAGCGGCAAAAACTTTGCAAAATATTTAATCCCAGATGGCCGGGTCGCGTATCTCCGAGCTGTTGGTGCACGCAGAACAAATTCACAATTTTTCGCCAGAGAATGCGATTTTCGCCAAATCTGGAAGTGCAAAGAGAAACTTCACGCCGTTTAACCTGTATAAATAAACATCCGGCGTTTTTCTTTCTTTCTTTTTTTATTATTTTTTTTTTCTTCTGATTATTAATGTAGGATTTAAATCGCAAAACGAAACATATCTTGAAATTAAGAAATAGTTATCCGAATAGAGAAGTAGATAATAATAATGGTAATATATTAGCATTGAGATCATGTATAAGGCCAAAAAGTTTGTAAAAATTGTTCAAACAAATTACAAATTCTTAGTAAAATGCATGAAAAATGTTCAAAAGTCCAAATCAGTAGTACGGCATTTTACATTTCAACTATTTTTATTATCATTTTGTATTTAATTTTTTAAAATGTACGACTTTATAAAATATTTCTCTTACGATGCAGTGTTTGAATTTTCATAAATTATCACCTTATATTTATCTATTATGTATTTTTAAAGAACATTTTAATCATAATAAAATAGATATTTCGTGTTAAATTTTATGGTTGAAATTCATAGAATTTTCTACGTATAATTTCCTCCTCGGACATGTCCATTTCTCATTCTTTACCCCCCCCCCCCCCCTCAACCCCAACATACAAAGTTATAAAATAAAACGTTAAACATTTTATTAATGCTATTCTATTTGTTTTTCAGTAATCATAAACAATCTAACTTAATATGTTATACAAATCAAAGTAATAATGATGCGCATAACCATTTTCATCCTATATTTATTGTTACTAATTTCTATTGAGAGCGAAATGTATTCATATTAAAAGGAATGAGTATGATAGAACACTCAACACAGTCGCAGACTGAAATGCCGCTCCTCATAGGCTACCCTCTATCCGATTCGATACATTTGACTTATCGTAATTAAATGACTAATTTTATTAGGATTGTTTTCGTACATTAATTTCCAACACAACTGCAAGTTCGTGGGAAGTATTGGCTTAATATGTCAAATGAAGAAACACAATTTTTAATTACTAAAGTTTCAAATTAAAATGTTCATATTTAATGAAGTGCATTAAAAAATATATTTTAAAATATTAGTCTGACATGTTTACGACAAAATATTGGCATAATGGACGTTTAAACGAAATTTTGCTCTATTTTGCCATGTTAAAAAGAAAACTTAAATTTTGAATAACATGTGAAGTTTACAACTTACATTGTTCCAAAGCAATATTGTCCTTATCAATAACATAAGTGATATTTAAAAACTGATGCACCCATTTTACAAACTCAATATCTGTAATACACACAGACAAGTCACATAAACCAACCACTAAAAACATAATTTTTGGATTCAGGAAACCTCAAAACATATAAATGTAACAAAAATTCAATTTCGAAAACGTGATCCGAAAACAATACTTTCGCGACCTTTTACGGATAAGATAAAGTAAATTAGAATAAGAGAATAATTTTAAATTAATTAAACTTTAATTGCATTTATTACATTGATTTTTATTTTTTAAAAGAAATGCTTTCATTTAATTTGGGGTAGACCTGTATATTTACTATATATTTTACAAACACAATATAGTGTACTAATTTAGCACAGAATTTACAACACATAACACGACATGAAATGACCTTTCAGCAATTCCATTGTATGAATATATCTGAATTCTTTTGTGGGGTTTTGTGTAAACTTCTAATAAAGGATATACATCCTACGTTGTATACGAAACACTCTTTCATGCACATAAAATATAAGTTCAATTTTTTTTTTTTTTTTTTTTTTTTTTTTTTTGTTTCATCCAAAAATATTAAATTGTATTTACCAGAAAATTCACACATAGACTTAATGAATTTAAATTCTTTTCTTAGTCACTGTACACGAATTACTTAATATTTCATCCGAGTCCCAATATCTATTCTTGAGGTATGGTGATAACAAACACACAGACACACTCAGGCAACCGCTAAAAACCTAATTTTTTGTTTCAGGATATTTAAGCAAATGTAGCAAAAACTCAATTTCGAAAATCTGAATCAAAAATAAAACTTTTCTTACAATATATGGGTAAAATAAACTAAATAATGATCATAATAATGACAATCTGGTGTGTCACTCACACGACTTTCTTTTTTACCCTGCATTTCAATATTATAATGACAGATTGCACATTAAATCTTAAGATCAATAGCGTAAGAATGTAAAGTTTAATGTACTTTTCAAATAGTAATCTAAAATAGGTTTAGAAACAATTTTATTTGACGAAGAGAAAGTAAATAATAATAATAATAAAAATAATAATAAAACAGAATAAAATAAAATAAATGTATTTCAAGGATAATTTTAAAAGCTTTAAAATCATAATATTACAAATATACTTCTTCATTAATCTTGATAAAATAAATTTAAAGGGTTTTCTAATAAATTTTGGTATTAAATTATATTATCTAAAAATAACGACGCGTATCTCCGAATCCATTGACACATTTTTAACAATTATGATTCAGGGAGCCTCAAAACGTGTATATATAACAAAAATTCAATTTCGAAAATTTGACCCCCAAAACAATACTTTCTCTACCATATATGTTGGTAAGAGGAAGTAAAATAAATAAATAAATAAATAAATGTATTTCAAGAACAATTTTAAAAGCTTTAAAATTAGAATATTACAATTTTATTTCTTCATTAATCTTGCTAAATTAAATTTAAAGGGTGGAGGATTTCTAATAAATTTTTGCATTAAATATATTATTTAAGAATTACGATACTAAAATTCCATTGGCACATTTTTATAGTTTATTCTCTTGGGAAAAAAAAAAAAAAGTGGAAAGAAGGGTTGCTTTGCGGCAGAGAGTGTTTTGGCGTGAGCTACAAAAATTCACCAGGTTCGCCTGTATGCGCCAACATTTCGGAGATACGCGGCCGGGTCAACCAATAATAAAATGTAGGCGGGATCTAGTTCAACTAGAAAACAATAAGAATTCATAACAAGAGTTTGAGTTCGCGCCGATATGAGCGATATTTACATTGGAACACACGAGAAATCGTGGCTCTTCCCGATATGAACTTCCCGATAATAAACTCACGTCAAAATCATACTTCAATAGGTAAAGTTTACTAGCTAAATCCTAGGCGCCCTGCGGGGAGCCGCTATTTCGAATTGCTGGCCATCGGCACCGTAGCTTGACGGTTGCCGGAACTAAGAGCGCACATGTCGTTCAAAATGTCTTCATAATCGGCCCATGAGCGTATCATTTCTATGACTGCACCTTTGGACTTAATAAAGGATTATTAGTTTAACTGATGGGCTCCCTCATTCCTTCATAAGATGACTGGACATTCCACATATTAGCTTTATTATTGGACCATCACGTTTAACCAATTTTTATTATATATATATATATATATATATATACATATACATATATATATTTAATGAACTTGTATTTAAAGTTTGACATATTATACATAACTTAAACATATTTCTTGCTGCAATTTGTAATATCTGAGCATTTTTAAAATTTCAAAAGTATCTGAATAGCTATGAAGTACTATACCGATTTTGAAAAGTACTAAAGATCAATTTAAAAAATATATGAATTTGGAAATTCTCTAAATAACGTAGATGAATATGAAATTATCATCTCTTTTTACAGTTTTTTTTTTTTTTTTTTTTTTTCTCTCATTGAAATGCACACACACAATCTACTGTCCCACACACCCTATTTTTTCTCCTAATTTTTCCGAGTTATGGTAGATACTGAGACAGATAATTTTTTTAAGCTTAAAATTTCCATATGATAAAAGTTTAGATGGATTTAGATGAAAATTAAATGTGTATTTAAAAAACACAGAAAGTGATCATTTAAAGTAACATTTCCGAAAATCATCGAATGCTTATATTTAGGGGCAATCTGGTGGCATAATTGTTAGAAATATGGTTTTCAGGTGACAGATTTGGATATGGGATGAGGCATGAATGTTTGAGAAATCCATTTTAAGCTGTAGGTCTTAGTCTGTTCAGCTTTAGGGCGCAAAATATGCTCGTAAAATGACAAAGTAAACAAAAGAAGTCTACTTTGAGAAATGTCTATTTCAGTGATTTAGTGAAAAGAAAATTCATTCTCCAATATTCATGAACTGGTACATTTACATGATTCAGTTTTGACTAATTCGAAAACTCGTATGATAAAAAATTGTTTGGTAAATTTGACAAATTGTAGATACAAAAGTGTTTTGTGAATTCCGATTAAAAATTTACCGACAAATTAATTAAAAACTGAGTAAATGCTTAAACGCATGTGATTTATTTTTAATTTCATATATACTGATGCAAATAATATGAAATTAAATATTATTATTATTATTATTATTTTAATTATATACTTACTTTCATTGAATATCTACCGGAAACTTCAGATTCGGGGTACTCGGGAGAAAAAAAAAAAAAGTCTTATTTATTTATTGTATTTTTATTTTTTTCTTAAATCTGACATAGCTCCTTAAGAGTTCAATATAGAACAGGGTTGCTTTGATCTTTTATCCTCCGCATGGCCTATTATATCACTGGCATTCGTTTAACAGATTTGGGACAGTTCACCGCGTTTAACCCTTTAACGGGCGGTGGTATATGTTTTATACCACCTAATTTCAGTCCCCAACTGCAAAACATCATCCCAGAAATTTTTTGTAAAATTTTACTCTTTTTTTTACTTTATCCCTAAACATTCATTTAATTACTTTTCTTCTACTGTTGTTCTCAAACTCTGGTGACACTTGATTTCAAATCAATTTGAATTCATTGCCCCTGCAAGATTATGTATGAGGCTGAATCAGGGATTGAGAAAAACTAACTTTTTATACAAAAGATGATGTACTTGTACACCGTATGGAAACTGTATCTGCCATAAAATTTTGGGACAAGATTTATTACCTATATGTAAAATTATGTCCTGGAGTACTTGTTATGCAGGAATCGTATTAAATAATAATATACATATCTTCTACGTTAATCTTGTTGATGAATGTCGTACGTCTTAAGTCTTAAGATCTAGAATGAATAATCTATAATCTTCAATATACAAAACTTCGTGTCATGGTGCAATAAAATATTAATGATGAAGTCATTCTAATGATTGATAATACTCGAATACATTAGGTTTGCAAAAAAATATCTTTTAAGATTATAAAATATAATCCTCGATAAGTAAATCTTAATCCACAGAGCGTAAAGTCATTAATAACTAAGTCATGTTAATGGAACATAATAATCAACGACATCAAGATAGCATATTTGCTAATAAATATATTAGGGGTCAAGGTTTAGAGCGAATTTACTAAAAACTTCTGCATACCAACATTAATCCTAAACAGCATAGAGTTATTGATGATGAATAATTCTGTGCTGTATGGAACTATACAACTCCTAATGAATAATAATATTCGACGACAGAAAGGTTGATTTTCTAAAAATAACTTAAGTGAATCAAGGATTAGACGATTACAGGGAATAAAATATAGACATCAATATATCGACTTTACCCGCACAGACCATGTTAAAGATTACTTTACATGAAAATGCTTTGAATGATCATTAAATAAGCTCAATCAAGTAGTGCTTAATGTGTGGGATTGATCTGCATTCCAGAATCCAGCAATTTAACTCGTATTACAAAGAATTCATTTCTCTAAGGGAGTGGTGGACATTATAGTGTTTTTCATATAAATTACATGGAATTATGAAAATTTCCACATAATACATAAATACATTGAATTATATAATATATTTATTTAAATTGTTTAAAAACTGTTAACATTAATAAAACAATATTAAAAATTTTATTTATTCCTTTTTAATTTTGAAAACAAAATTTGTTTCCAATTTAAATTTTATAGTTTAACAATATATTCTAAACATAATGCGTTAATACATTGTACTCACATATCTGCAATTTTTTTTAACTCTAAAAAGTAATATATATATATACATATTTGCCAACCACCTCATTAATAACCGTACAATTGTTAACGCCCCCTGAAAAAACGCCCCATTTCACACCACTATAATTTTAGGGTAATTCTCTTCAAATGTTCTTACGATTAAATAAGACTAAAACCACTCTAAAAAGTTATTGGTGTGAAAAAAAAGGCGGGTACTAAAAATTGTACGGTTCATAATGAGATGGTTGGCTAGTATGTATATATATTAGATTTACAACGTCTATTATTCACTTCATGCATTATAAATTAGAGTCAAACACATTCTTTAGGTAAAAATCAATTATCTATTATTGTCATTTGTTAACAAACTACGACTTTCTGCAATATATATCTATCCACATTATTCAAGTGAAACGAAATAAATAAAATAAATAAATAAAAATGATTCTATAATGTAAAATTTATCTTAATTTTATGTTTTAATGTACATTTATTTTTAAAGAAAACACAAAATTATCTTATGTTTTTAGAAGACCACAATGATCGGAGCTTTCTCAATTTTCATAAATACAATTTATATAAAACAACATTCGTATTATCCTCTAAAGAAAAAATGCTGCAAATAATATGTAATTAAGTGACTTTATAATTTATGATAATAATTATAATTAATTGATTTTATAAATTCGGCATAAATACTCACTGCTTGCTGAAATATAATTTAAAATGTTACAGTTAAAATAGTTGAGAGTTTTGAAAAACAGGTAGACATTCTTCCTTCTCAAAGAAATAATGCTCTTTAAAAAAAAAGTATTCCTAAATATTTGTTAACAAGATTAAGGGCTGATGATGACATATATTGTGACATGAAAGGTTTAGTTTAATTGAAAATGTTCATATTAAGGCTCGACAATGCATAGAGCAAACTCAAAAATCTTATGTGAATTGCTTTAAATATATTTTCTTAAATGCTACGCACGTATAACAAGTGCAATATATTTCAATTATTACTTCGTTTAATACCAAAAGATTTACATTTTTTTTTTTTTTTAATGCTTCATAAATCCTCATCTTTCGCCAAAAAGTTGTTTATTTTGTTTGAGTAAAGAGTTTATAATTTTATAAACTAGTTAAAGATTATTCTTTCTTATAAAATAAATATTAGCTTTTAAATATGTGTGTACCTTAACCTTTGTAAAATTAAATTAGAAGTTTATGTTGCCATAAAGTAAAACATGAAAAGCATAAATGTAATATTCGACAATAGATTAAGCAATTTTAAATAAAAACTAATGTGAATTGCATTAAATCTTTTTATTTATTTTTTTTTTTTATTTTTTTTTTTTTTTTTGCGACATTAGTTCATACGCAAAAAATATGCATTTTATATGAATTATTACCTTAAATAAAAAAGAATTTATATAGGTAAATTATTAAAGAAAATATGAGATATTGAAAAGATATGCAACAAAAAGTAAGTAAATAAATTATTATACCTCTTTACTTATTATATTGTTTATAAATAATTATATATACAAAACCAAAAGGGAAGAAAACTTTATGTAATCACTTCATAATCTAGTTGCTTTCTTGGTGTTATGGAGTGTTTTTATCCCGTCAATGCATTGCTTGGATCAATCCTATCCCTTACCAAAAGTAACTTTTTTTTTTTTTTTTTTTTAATGCAAAAGCTACTACTAACTTGTAAATAAACAGACTTTGGTTTTTATGTTTTTACGTTTACTTGTTTCATAATCAGACTCAAAAACAGAATACATATATGCATTTGCTTTTTGAAAAACACCATAGTTTTTGCAATTATATATGCTTGAAACCTAAAGAATTTTAAATTCTGATTTGATGGGGGAAAATTGCAAACCATTGTATATATTAATGTAGTGTAAATATTTATTAACTGCAGAAAATATAATTAATCTTATTAGAGTTAAAAGATCAACATTTTCTTCGTATGTTAGATCAGCTTTTTCTTATAAAAGAAATGTTAGCTTTTAAACATAAGAGTCCTTAATCCTTGTAATAAAGCCGATCAGAAAATGATGTTGACAAATAACAAGACCCGAAAGATTTAGTTTAATTGAAAAGATTAAATAATGGACCTGACAAAAGATTGAGCAAAAGAAGACTCTTATGGGAAGTACATGAAACTGTTTTACCTACAATGCTACATATGTGTAAAACATGCATCATAATAGTGGAAATATTAAGATAATACAAAACATTGTAAACAAATAAATTAACAGATGAAAAATATATTTTGTAAAAGAATACAACTAAAACGGAATTAAATAAGAAACTATTATATATGTTTTTTCATTTGTGTAATTGTTTTAAATCATTACACGTATTACTACAAGAAATATTTATTATCATATTCATTTAAAAATTTGTAGAGAAGATACATTTTATTCAGAAAAAAATGTGTATAAATAAATAGATACAATTTTTTTTTAGAAAATATTTTTTTTTTTTTAATAAATGCAATTCTTAATTTATTTGTTTTATTTATAGTAACATACGCAAATATAATGGCTATTTATTTTATTTATCAAAGCAGTTCTACCAAAATACTTTAAAAAAAAATGATTATTGTTTTAAAAAGGATTGTAGACAGTATTTAAATTTTTACTACGATATTTCTTCCTTTTGTTTTGTTGTTAAAGTAGGTGAAATTGAATTAAAGAAACAAGTAAAGGAAAATTTAACAAATTTTATCTATATCTTGCATAAGAATTTAATTTTGTAAATCTTTTGTTTTCTACGATGATATGTTATGGTTGGTATGTTCCGTATTTTTCAAAATCTGTATTTTTTGAAGTAACCTTTGTAATATCTTTTCACGATTATTAAAGTGGAAATTTCTTATAAAAAATGTTGGATCAGGAAAGTTCAACACGTAATGACACTGTACGTACTATTAAAATGCTTTAATTATAATGTATAAAATGTGTGGGGATAAAATGCATGTATCAAACTATTACCAAGTTTAGTACAAAATAATTTAAATAAGAAAAATACTATTAGAGAAAAATTAGAATACTTGAAAGGAATTTGACTTAAATTAAATTTAATAAAACCTGACATATGTTTTCTTACGAATATAATTTTATAAATGTTTTAAGTATTTACACTTAATGTGTTATATATTTCTTATAATATATTAAATCTTTTGTAAAGAAAATATATACTCTAATAGGAAATTTTTAAATAATGATACTTAGAAGAAATGTAATTATATCCCAGTGTACAGTCATAAAAAAAAAATCGCCACTCCCCCATCTAATTTCGCCGTAAATTATCGTAGAAACATGCGGCTGGTACATATCGATCTGTAATAATGTCTAGTTTTTAATGGTGTAGTTAGATTTTGTTTAAGGGGTCGTCTACATATTAAAGCAGGAATAAACTTCATTTTTTTTCAACGACGATCACTATTTTTGACTTCATATTCAGATTTCTGAGATCAAGGCGGTTCGGAAAACATACCTATTTATATACATTAAATCAATTTTAAATAGAGTTACACGTGAAAATGTATTAGGGGTCCGTCTATACATTTAGAAAATACAAATCGTGATCAACCACCCAATATACATTATTTATTAAGTTTCACACCGGAAAACTATTTCAGAAATGTTAATTATAAAATAAAAAATGACTCTAATTCACAGAATTCTCTGAGTTAGTTTATGAATTAACCCTTTAAGGTTCACTACTTAATTGATTTTAATAATTTCTAAACTTGTTTTAAAAATGGCTTTTAGACACATAGCTGATCATAAATATTTAAAAAATTAAAAACTAGCATTGTTCCTTTTCGAGAAATTTTCGGTTTGAAATATCTGTAAATAAACCTTATTAAATTAAAATAATATTTAATTTAATAAATAATTCATTTTATAAGTAAACATTATCGACAACAAAAACTCGTAAAAGTTGCATAGATCCCAACATTTTAATTTATTCCGGAGTATTTTAACCCTTTGTGGGGCAAAGTAATTCGGAACATTTAAATTACACTGCCACCGGAATTTACGAACATAATTAAAATACAAGAAATTTTAAATTTTCACGTTAAAAAATGGGCCTTTTCTGCTATGTTATAAATGTAAATTTTTGCTAAAAAATTTCCGGAATGAGTTTTTGCACTTGAGAATTAAAATTAGGTGTTCCATCAGCGGGAACACTGCGACTGAAAGGGTTAAAAGATTTTTATTGGTTTCTATTGATTTAATATCAAATAGTTCACTTCATACGAAGAAAATTAAATAGCTTGAATCATATGAACCCTACAATGTTGAATTACAAAAATCTAGATACCGAGGTAAAAGAATAATATTAATACTGATAATAATATTAATAGCAGTTAAAAAAAAAAAAAAAAAAAAAAAAAAGGTTTAATATTTTAAGAAAATTATCTACTTCTGTTGGGTATATTTTTGTTTTATACAGTAAGCCCCGCATGAAAATATTACTGTAAAGTTTTACATTCAATTTTAGGCGTACAAACCAACAATAAAAAATTAAACTAAAATCTGAGAAAGGATATTTAACATTTTCGTGACCGCTGACATAGATTCACGTCATTTGGAAATCTGTAACTCCTACAATGGGCGTTTCTTCCACAATTTGTGTGTTACGATATTTCTTAAGAATATTCCTTATCTTCATATTTATATGAACAAAATAGTATGGATACAAATACTTTCACTAGAAAGAGTATAATTATTATGTAAATTCATATGTAAAATAAATATGGATATAGAAAAAATGGTTTCTTATTGGCTAGCATGAATATTCCCCGTTCTGCAGTCGTCTACTGTACTTGAATTCTTAATTTTAAATGTGTAAAATCTATTTCTTTGAAAGTAATAAGACATATTACTATGTTTTAAATTCTTTTTCCATGATAAATGTGACGCCAGTTTTACGCCGTGATTAGAATGATCGAAAATAAATAATATTGCGCTTTGTTTCAATAACAGATTTTAAAAACTTAAAAAAAAAAAAAAAAATTCCAAATATTATTCAGTGTTAAAAAACCTTTAATAGAAATTTTATATTTTATTATATTACGTTATGCGATAAAATTTAAATTGCATAAACGGTAGAGTAAACGAATGCGAAAATGTCAGAACAAGATTAAAACAGAAAATTTGTTTTAAACAATCTGGTAAAAAATAATAAATATTAATAAAATAATTTTAAAAAAGGAAAAATAAAAGTATTGTTCATTGCGTATTGCTCTTTCAAATAATAATCTTCGTCTTACCGCATTTTCTAAATCATGACATATAACTTGAGGTGCATGAATCCTAGAATATTCAAGTAAAAAAAAAAAAAAAAACGACAACAGGGATATAATAGAATTTTAGCAGTGAGAAACTAGGAAAAGTTATGTAATATATAACAGAGCTGCCAACCTAATCCGGCAAATTGTTAGTACCGCCCCTTTTTCTACACCACTTAATTTTTAGAGTATTTTTCTACTTAATTCATCATAGATACATTTGAAGAGAATTGCTCCAAAAATTAAATGGTGTAGAAAAAGGGGCGTTTTTCAGTAGGCGTTAACAATTTGCCGGATTAGGTTGGCAGCTCTGATATAAGAACTTAACATTTCAGAATCAAGTATACTCCTTTTTGTAACGAAAGCCACGCCTTTACACATTTTTTTCTAAAACTTTACATTATAAAACAAAATTATTTTACATACATTCAATTAAATCATTTAAATTTTGTCTTCAGCATTCGATGTAGCAAATGCCATTGACAATTTATGCATACCAGCGTCACATACGAATATGCAAACTAGTTTTTTTTTTTTAATACTGTTTCCGCAATATAGAGGCGGGGCTTCATTTCTTTTGAAATTCTTTCACAATCTCTCGCTTGCATTGCGATAATTTTATAAAAAATAATCCGATTTATATCATAAACATCGAAATTCTGCTTAGAAAACAATTAGAATAACATAAAAGTAAATTAAAATAGTTTTTCGTCAAAATGTATACAGATATTTACTCACAGAGGATACAAATTATAATAAGTGACAGCCCCCTAACAACAGTAAAAAATGAAATATCACTGTAACTCAAAAAATAATGTTAGGAACGAGCTGTAAATTTGGAAACCCATGTTTTTGATGATGCCCGTTCTATTCATGCAAAAATTAACACAGGTCATAATTCATAATTTTTTTCAAATATGAAATTAATAATAATTTTCATAATTCAAAAAATGTTTTTTTATCAAAATTATGCATGGAATATGTTTGGGTCACCTCATTCTATCGTATAAAAAAAAACAAAATTTGAATATTATAATTATTTTGGAAGATATGAATTATTGTTTGTCACATTCATTTAACATTAGCATCCTCATATTTTGACAGCTTATAACTCTGTGAAAAATTGAGCAAAATATATAAACTATACCATTTTCCGCTATGATTTGATCCAAAGAATTCAAATGAATTATAAAAAGTGGGAGTTACCATTGAAAAAAATGAAGTTGATGCCAGTTTTAATATGTAGACGAACCTTTAAGCAAAATCTAACTATACCATTATAAACTAGATTTTATTACAAATCGATTGGTACCAACCACATGTTTTTACGACAATTTATGGCGAAATTAGGTGGGGGGGGGGCGATTTTTTTTTATTTTATTTTATTTTTGGTGACTGCACAATCAATGCGCTATGGATACAAATATTTTGATTAGAAAAAGTAAAATTGTAATGTATATCCATTTATATTAAAAATATAAATACAGAAAACACTGATTTGAAATAATATAATAACCAAGAATTACGCCCAAATGCGGAGCTTACTGTAAAGAAGAAAAAAAAATTGCGGTCGCGAAAGTGTTAAGGTAAAATATACGAATTTTTTTTTAATTTTGTCCTTAAAAGGGGGAAAAGAGGGCATCTAACTGTTCCATCCTTCGCACGGGGAAAACCATAGTGGTTTTAAATAAAAACTTCAATCATATGTAGCAAAATGTTTCTAATTAGGAACTGATTAAAGTAAAATATTAGAATCTTATGAAATTTAACTTTTAAAGGTGTGAAAGGTGTGTCTAGCATTTCTAACCGTTCTTCGCACAGAGAAAATCACATGGTTTTCTGTGGAAGAGTAAAATTTAGAAACATGTTTCCTCTTAGACCAAAATTAAAATAAAATATAAGAGTCGTCCGAAATTTAACACTTAAGGGTAGAAAAGGGGGTTCCTAGCACTTTTACCCGTTCTTCACATGTGAAAAATCTCAGTGTTTTCCAACTGAATTTTTCAACAAATTCGAACAAAGTTTGGTGTTCATAAGAATCTAGAATAATTAATTTCTGTCAACAGGTCAAATTAATTAGCTTCGTTTAAATTTTTGTTGTTGTTGGTGTTTTGTTCCCGCGTGAAAAACTATTAGAACTGCTAATTGTATTATAATTTGAGTTAAGATTACTGTTTTTTTCTACATATTTTATTGCTAGTAAATAAAAGCCCTACACAATGTAATAAAGCGTAGCCATTTGCTATAATAAAATGCAACTTTCCTGTCGAATAACTTCTAAGACATGACGTCGTATTCAAAGACGCATTTCATTTAGACAGTTTTGTGAAAATGACGTCGTTGTAAAATATTATAAACCTTTTTATTATTATTATTATTATTATTATAAGGCACTAAGTCATTTTCCCGTATTCACTGTAAAATGTTTAAATCGCACGCATAAATGTTTGACGTAAACGTAATTTTAGAACTTTTTTTAATCATTTCACCTCTCTTTAATTGCGAATTTTTGTAAATCTCAACTAAGGAAGAATATGCACATTAGATGTAACCTACATATGAAATTTGAAGTTTCTAACTACAATCATAGCTGCCAGAATTACTAATTTTTAAATCAGATATATATAACAGTATTTTTCAAAAGGAATTTGTCACATATATTTTAGACGAATGCATAAAGATAAATAAACTGAAAATATTTATAAAAACTTTCCGTTATGAAGTTTCCGTTGAAAATAATTGAGACTTGGCACCTATGTGAAATAATACCGAAGAAATCATAAAAAATATGGTTTTCAAAAGGATTTTCCCCCACCCTATCTCCCATTGCGCATGCACTAGAAATGTGACACACCTATAGTACTTTAACCCTTTGCGGCGCAAGACAATTTGAAACATTTAAATTATACTGCCACCGGAATTCATAAACTAAAATAAACTAACAAAATTTTTAATTTTAAGGTTTATAAAATCTGCCTTTTCTGATATGTTATAAACGTGACTTTTTGCTAAAAAATTTCCGGGTTGAATTTTTGCAGCTGGTTCTTAAATATTGCGTCCTCGCAGCGAGGACAGCACGCGTTAAGGGTGTTAACTATGCGGTCATATGCAATGAATGTCTCAAGTGTAGTTCAAGTCGGCCCAGTGGTTTGGGAGGAGATGTAAGGCATACATACCCATTTATATACGTACAATGACTTTTATTTATATTCAGATATATATACATATATATATATACATATATATCATTGTATATAGCGTATCTAAAAAATTTGATTTCTACAATCCTGTCTGTATTCCAAGAAGTATAAAATGTTTATTAGAAAATATTAAATTTTATTCAACATGCTTATTTGTCTGAAAAAGAAACAAACATCTTTACAACATTTTATTTTTAAATGTAGCATTAATAATCATTAGTTGTGGAAAATATATATATATATATATTGTTAAAGTTAATCGATCAGCATTTTCTAAATCAGATAAGAATTCTTTCTTTTAGAAGAAATATTAGCCATTAAAAATAAGTGTTACTTAATCTTTGTAAAACAAGTTTAGAAACTGATGTTGACAAATAACAAAACCCTAAGATTTAGCTTAAGAGGAGAAATTAAATAAAGCAGTCGACATAGGATTAGGCAAAAGTAAAAATCACATGGGAATCACATAAAATCCTTTTCCCTACAATTCTACGTACGTAAAATGTGCATTATAGCTGAATTATTAAGTTAGCTGATACAAAAGAATTTAAACAAGTAAAACAACAGTAGAAAAGAAGGATTTTGTAAAGGAATGCCTCCAAATTATAGAATTCGATAAAATACTGTGTTATTTTATCTCGAGTGCATTGTTAAGTCTTTGTATTTCATTTAACAAATTCTTATTATCACTTAATAAATGATATATAAAAGAAATTAATTCTCTGATAAGAAAGCATTTAAATAAATAAATCAAAAGAAAAATAATTCCAGAATAAGACAAAATATAATGATATATTAAAAACAAATACGGTACTGCATTTAAACTCTTAACTTATGGTGACGATACAAATACAGGTTTTCCCAAAACGATTGAAACGCAGTTTAATTCTTTACCTGTTAAAGTTGTTTGTGTATTGTAAATTGCTTTGTTGGTGTCTAAAATAAGGTGCAAAATAAGGCTAAGTTAAATTAATAAAAAATTCTGACCGTTAATTTTCAAAATGTTACAATTTAAAAATTTTTAGTTGATTGAATTATATTTATTTGAAAATTGGATGGTAAACATAGAAACAATGAACCAAATTCGAACCGTATTTCTTTTAACACTTTCGCGACCGCATGTTTTTGTCTGTTTCACAGCAAGATCCGCCTGTGGGTGTTATTCTCCCCAGTTACAATATTTCAGAACAAAATTTTCTGTATTCTCATTTATATTACAAATGGATATACATTATAGTTATACTCCTTCTAATCAAAGTTTTTATATTCATAGTATATTGATAGTACAAACATGAATATTGGGTATATTTTTAAGAAATAAATAACATACAAATTGCGAAAGAAACGCCCACTGGTGGAGTTAGAGATTTTCAAAGGGCGTGAATCTATACGTCAGCGGTCGCGAAAGTGTTAACATATTATAAAAAGATTCTATGCATAATATGTACATTAAAATCATTTCTGACTGTTTAGGGTAGAGTTTTGATCCAGTCAAGAATTCTAAATATATATATTATTTGTTCATTAAGATTGCCTTTTAAATATTTAATTTTATAATTGTAATACATAATTTTTTTAAACAGCATAATACTGAGTCATATACGCATTTTAAAGCGAATAAAAACATAATAGGTGAGACGTTGCGAAACCTCGACGGTAGCTTCTGTGCTACGAGCCCGAATTTAAAACGCCGATGACTTTTTCTAGTCAATTCTGACTTTTTATTCCTTCCGGTGTTAGACTTTTTTTTCCACATATACAAGATCACACTAATCACGTGCAGTCTTTTACTAGGTCTAGGCGTATTAAACCCTTGACGATCATTGTCTACAGCCCTACCGAGCTTCGATGACTTTTTCTAGTCAATTTTGACCTTTTATTTCTTCCATTGTTAGCCTTTTTTTTTTTTTTTTTAAGATTTTTTCGTTT
Organism: Salticus scenicus; assembly: GCA_963930645.1. Lineage (NCBI taxonomy): Eukaryota > Metazoa > Arthropoda > Arachnida > Araneae > Salticidae > Salticus > Salticus scenicus. Next base: position 782,015 of record OZ005660.1, read on the forward strand.
CATTCCATGCTTTTCCTATGGATTTCTGACTCTTTTTTTTCCGTTTTTCTATGAAATTTTAGACGTTTTCCCTCGATTTCTAGATTTTAAAGTGCGAACAATTATGTGTGCTTGTGATATCAATTGTGAGTTTTTTTCCTTCTCGTCCCATGGTTTTTTGTGTGGATTTTTAGCTTTTTTTCCCCCCCTCAATTTCTACATTTTAAAGTGTAATCACACTTTAGAATGTGAAAATCGAGGAAAAAAGTCTAAAAACCCATAGAAGAAAAGTATGGGACGAGATGGAAAAAAAAAAAAAAAAAAAAAAAAAAAAAGAATTCCCAATGTTAAGTGTGTATGGGGGAAAAAAACGGCTAGCACTGGAAGGTCAAAATTGACTAGAAAAAGTCATCGAATCTTGTAAAAGGGAACTTGCTTGGTGCGCTGAAGCTTATTCGAGGTTTTACTACGTGTCGCTAGAGATGGTTGAGAAGACAAAATGAGCATTTGGCATTTCAGTTCTTTCGGTGGAAGTGATTGTCGTTTTCGAAACGAACTGTTCCTTCCTTTCGCACTTCTGCTGTGATAAAACACAGATGACCATAAAGAATAAAAGCACCGTGATATTTTTTCTTTCTAATTGCAGCTGTAAAACACATGGTTCAAATTTATCTAGGAATATGTAGATTTTATTCAGTTTTATAGAAAGCATTAAACACTATACATTTTAAATATCTTATGTATAAAATCCAAATGAACAAGAAATAAATTGATTTTTTAGTATATATTAGTATTTAAATGGATAATTAATTTTCTAGATTTATTTATAATTTAAAATTTTGTAAAATCGATTTTCGAATCTATTTAGATTACTTTCGAAAATGTTAAATTATTAGGGTGGAGACGGCGGGAGACAAGGGAAAAAATTGTAGGGATAAACTTAGATCGTTCAAAATTTGTACCTATAAGTTTTGAGGGCCGAGGAATCGATTGCGGATACTTTCGAAAGAAAAAAGTTATTAGGGAAGCAGACATAAAGGGTAAAATTTTTACAATAGTGTTAGAGCCTCGGAAATTGTTGTTTTTTGATTTTGGATATGGGCATAGCTGCCAATTTTTCCCGATCTTCAGGAAGACTTTACACCAAAATTTTACGCTATAGTGAACTTCGATATATCAAATCTCCGAAAATTAATATAAGGAGTTTCTCTAAAAATACAGTGGTGATTATCCGTATTTATAAATTGTAAAATTTAACAACTATGCATATGAGGAATCGATTGAAGGTATTTTCGAATGTGTAAAATTATTAAGGCGCCATTACTTGGGAGTGGGAGATGGGGAGAGCGAAATATTAAAATAGAGACAGAGCCTTGTAAATTGGTAATTTTTTGCTTTTTAGGGGTGACAAATCGATTAAAGATACTTCCGAAAGTATAAAATTCCTAGGGGCGTGATAAGGGGATACAGGAGCACAAATGTTGAAATGTTGAAATGAAGTTAGAACCTAGAAAATTTTTTTTCAGTTTATTGGAGACGAAAAATCGATTGAAGATATTTTCGAAAGTGTAAAATTATTGCCTAGCTGTACATTAGAAACACATATAGAATATTATGCATTGTCATAAATAAATTTAAAATGTGCAATTGTAAAAAGTATACGTTTTAGAAAAAATAGGTACTAGATTCTTTTTTTTTTTTTTAAACAAGAAATTGTACCAAAAAAAATCATCGCCAAATAATGACAAAAATTTAAGAGTCTTCAAGGAAGTCATATGATAAATCTGTAATGTTAAAAGGTCTAGATATTACGGATTTCTTTCTATCCTAAAAAAAGTTACTAATTTTTAGCATAATATTTCATTAAAGAAAAAATATTAAATATTGTGTATTTGAATGGGATATCGAATATGGGGATTTTTAGATTATTTCTCTACTTTTGTCTTGTGTTATGCGCTATTGATATTCCTGTTCAATGAGTGACAAAACTGTGAAAAGTCAAGTAGAACCCCTCAGGGGTTATTGAAAGAAGCGAGACCGGGGGGGGGGGGAGAGCAAAGCCTCGCTCGGGGTTTGGTGAGAATAGTGAGCAGGGGTGGATCCCCCCTAGTTATTGAGAATAACGTTAACACTTGAGCAAAATTGTTTAATGAAATTGCCTTTCTAATTAATGAATAATACAAGATATTTTTAAGAAATATTGCAGATTAAAGAAATGCATGTTGAAATATAAAAATTTGCTACGTAAAATTTTAAAATGACAAGACTTAAAATTAAAATATCACATAATAAACTACAGGATAAATACTTTTCGAAGTAAGAAAGATTTTATTTTAACCAAAACTACAATTTTAAATTCCTTACGATATTTTAATTAAGATATCTGAGCGTTAATTTACTTAATTAATTGATATTCTGGAACATGAATAGAAATTCTAAGAATTTAGGGCTTTTAATTATAAATTTTCTAAAATGTCTTAGTGAGCGTTAAAATCCTTCTAATCCCTCTCGGTGTCGGGCATTAAATATCTAATTGACGACTCTGCTGTATTTTTAAAGGGACTGTTTTTTTTTTTTTGGTATAATGAATAAAATTAATAGAGAAATGTGCTAGTTTAAAACTAAAAATTGAGCTCTAATTTAAAGTAAACATTAAATAAAATTTTACTTAACAAAATATATTTAAAAAAGAAAAATTCATTTATTATAAAGATAGATAGATATTCAAATAACTTTAAATTCGTTAGTATTTAAATTTGTTTTTAGTGTCAATTGCCATTTCTTCCTATCTCTAATTTCATATCATCTCCAAAGTTATAGGCATTTGATATACTGTTTTAATTTTTTCGGAATCAGTTTTTAATGCACTATAGGTTATTGCACCCGAAAATCATGGTAGCTAATTCTAGTGAGGTTACAGATGCTGGAAAAATTCGATTTTTTTAGAAAACGAGGCAAGTAAAATCCCAAATGGAACAGATATAGTTTGACCCCCCCCCCCCAATTAAAAAAATAATAATAAATAAATAAACCCTCCCATGTTTAAAAAGAGAATAAAACAATATATATATATATATATATATATATATATATATTGCATGCAGAAATTTCTTTTTAAAAGAGAATGATATTGGAAACACCTTGTAAACTATGTATTGTGTTTCGTGTTAAATTATTCTGTGCTTATGTGTAGTATTGACACAGCTGGCCATACGTTTATTGCCATTGAAAAACATATACTACCAATTAAAACCTTTTACGTTTTGATTATAATTTTCAAAACATACCAGAAAACACAGATGTGACATATAGTTATCAAAAAGACATCATTGTGCAGTGTTGCCAATTTAGCGGAATTTCTGCTAAATTTAGTGGATTTTTGACACAGTCAACGGGAAAAAATAAAGATTTAGCGGACAGCGGATTTTTTAGTGGATGTTTGTAAAGATAGCGGATTTTCCAGTGGATGTTTGTAAATAAAGTTATTAGTGCACTGTAGACTTTATCCCTATGCACAGGGACTTTTATCAGTTAACATCAAAATGTATAGACAGAGTAGAGAGTTTTTGTAGGTACTCCTTCTTCCTAGGACATGTTCAAAATAGCCTGAGGATGAAAAATACATCTTACGGATGTCCTCAGCACTAAAATAGGGACTGTTGTCATGAATATAGGGATTTTTATCATCAATGTATGGACATTTTAAACTCTCCATGGGGACATGGCAAAATTTGAGTTTTCAACACTGTATAGAGGTTATATAGAGCTGTAAGTTTTCAAAATCCATTCAATGCGCTATTAGATTTCGCCAAGATGCTGCTGGTTTTAGCATGGTATAATGTTGATGTAGAAAGGGCCTTTAGTATGTTTAATGCTGTCAAAACATCCCATTGAAATGAAATACAAGCTGAAATTATAAACTTTTTTAAATACGTAAAGGACTTCAACGTGTAAATAATTGTTGTCATACATAACGGCAATTTGCCATAAAACATTCTCAAATAAATAGGAATGATGGTTGCATACTAAGTGCTTCAACCACAGGATCGGAGAAGGATGAAAACAATGATATAGATGAAATACAGTCGATAGCAAAGTTATTGAAGCACACATCCACACTTTTCGTATATATTTTTTTAGTTTGATTGCTAATTTTTGTTATCAATTTACTTTTTTACAAATAGTATAAGTCTATGATCATGACTTAACAAGTATTTACTTAACAAAACAATATTATGTACACATCTTTTAAGAAGAATTATTGCTGGTGCATCAATAATTTTGCTGCCGACTATATTTTATAAACTCTTGTAAATTAAAAAGCTTATCGATATTTAAGTAAATGTGTAATGTATTCAATCATTACAAAGTACATTTAAATAATTGATTTTTAGTTTCATTATTTAAATTTTCAACGAATTTTTAGTGGGTGAATGGATTTTACATTGCACTAGGGCTACGCTATTGGCAATTGAAATTTTAGTGGATTTTTAGCGGATTTTCCCGAGTAATTTTAGCGGAGAAAATTTTTTTGTATTGGCAACAATGACATTGTGTCTGACACGCGAGATGTCATTTCGATACTAGCGAATAATTCTGTCGAAAGTGTCCGCTGAATAGATATCTTTACTAATACGTGAAACGGTTATCAATCTGATGCCAAATACCCGACACGGCAGTGATATTTAAGATACATAATCGGCAAAATGTACCGAGTTCTGATATCGTCGACACAGAACTAATATAAAAAATAACGTTAAACTGATTACACCTATATTTTATGGTTATCAGTTTAGATTTAATTTTCAATGCATATATAGTTCTACATTGCGAAACCCATTCAATTGAAAATGTTTTTATCTTTCCTGATAATAATTGGCATTATACAAATTAGCATGATTTTGTGCTACTGCAAACTGACTTCGAAAATTTTGAGTCGGAGTAGTTTTGCCAAGATTAGTAAATTTTTTATTCAATAATCACCAATAACTTTGAAGAGTGATATTTGATATATATAATAGACGATTAATCTTCGAAATGATTAAGCACTATATTTTAATAATTTGTTTAAATTTAATACAATTAGCTCCGTATTCTATTAAATTATAAAATAAATCAATTAATCTCCTTCGACATGTTTTCACATCAAACTTATCTAATAAATTTAATTTAGAAATAAATAATCAATGTTAAACCAGCAAATACTGACTTGATAGGTGCAACTCTTTAGAAGGTGTGGCTACACGAAATGGGTGGTGTCAGCATATCAAAGAGAAATAAAAAGGTTTATTTATAGAAAGGAAAACGAAAGAAAACACAATCTGACTTAATACAAAATAAAATACGCTTTTAGATCAGTATAATATATTTACGAATAAGATTTTGTACTGCACAATATATTTGATTTGAGGGGTGGACGTATACTAAAAGCTTGATAATTTTTTATGAAAACAATTGAAATTTTGAAGAAATTATTTCCTTTTAACATGTACATGTCTTATTGTGCAATTTATTTTTAAATTTTGACTTTAATTATATCAAAATATTAATTAAATACTTTATTTTTTATTAAAATTATATAATAAATTTATCATTTCGGAATTTAAAATAATAATAATAATAAAGGATTAAAAATATGCAGATTTCTCAACTTTTAGAATTTATTCCGAATCAATCTTAGTAACGCCCATTATTTTCTTGAGTAATTTTCCCCATTATGTAACTAAGATTAAACAGGAAGAAAACTACTCTTATAAAAACGTAGAATGAAAAGAAGGCGGTACTAACAATACACTGGAATAAATTATAAATACTGTCAACTCTCAGTTATGAGATGTTTCACTTAGCATCATTCTGTATTAATATAAAGTATCAGAAACAATGTATTGTAAGCAACTTTTTTAACAAATAAGATTAAAACATTTGCGTTTTTGAAAAGACTTACGAAATTTTCATTAGCTAATAGAAAAATCCCTACAAAACAATTTTCTTTTTTTTGAAAAAACCCACCCTACGCCAAAAACAGAGCAGAAAATCCCTACATCTGGCAACACTGCTTATCTGAATGAGAAGAACCACATACAAAAAATAGCATGCTACTAAGAAACATTCGAGATGTACGAGTGCAAAGCGTCTACATCTCACAACTTTGCGTACCACATGTTAATTATCATAATATGCTAATAGATTCTTGACAGATTATTATGAACAAGTCTTCTTATAAATATTTATTGGTGGCAGTAAATAGGACAGAGCCAGAATAACGGAATAATATCAATAATATTTTTATTTTTATTTTATTATTTTTTTTTATTTGATGTTAAAAAAATATCATGTTTCAAATATCATTTTACATTTTTACAATTTTACATTTGATATTTTAGTAGCGCCCCGTAAAATTCTCAGGTGTCAGATACCTGTATTACAAATATTTAATACTGCAGTTGTACTGCGCAAAAATATCCTGTTTTGGTACCGAACAGAAACCGTTTGTGTGATATAAATTTATTTATCATGAATCATTATGTAATTTTTTTTCTCTGAATCTTACAAGAAATCGACACATCGCATAAATAGGAAACATCAGATAACAGAATAACAAAACGTAATATATATATATATATATATATATATATATATATATATATATTTATATGTTTGCTAGGATCATTGATAATTTTTGAATAATTAAATTTTTCTTTGCAATTTTTTTTTTTTTTTTTTTTTTTTTTTTTTTTTTAATCCTTTCAAATATGGGATATTTTTGGGTCACACTGCATAATGAGACAAATTTCTAATCGAAATAAATTTCTATTTTGACGGTTTTTACAAAAGTTAGATGTTATGTTAGATGTTCTATTTATCTCACTCTCTCTCTCTCTCTCTCTCTCTTTTTTTTTTTTTTTCACTACTCAACCACTACGCAGATGGAAACACTGTAGCGTTTTTCTTTTGCTGCTGAATGAATTCTTTTCTACGATGAATAAAGAAATGAAAATATTCTTTTCGATTAAAATTTCGTAAAGAATTTGTATAAATTATGTATATAAAAATATTTTGATAAAATAAATCCTATACTATAAAGAGTTTATTCTGTGAAAAGTTCAGACAATTATTTAACATCAGAGCTGCCATCGTCATAATTAATAGTCCGGAAGATTGTTATTACCCGCCTTTTTTTTCACTCCAGGCTTTTTTAGAGTATTTTTTTTTTCGTATTTCGTTGTAACTACATTTAAAGAGGGTTACTATAAAAATTAACACTTTCACGAGCGCATGCTTTTGTCTTTTTGACAGAAAGGTACGCCTGTGGGCGTTATTCTCCCAAGTTACGATATTTGAGAACAAAATTTTCTGTATTCACATTTATATTACAAATGGATATACATTGTACTATTTCTAATCAAAAATATTTGTATCCATAGTATATTGATTGTACAAATATGAATAACGGGTATATTCTTAAGAAATAAATAACGTACAAAATGCGGAAGAATCACCCATTGGTGGAGTTACAGATTTTCAAATTACTTGAATCTACGTCAGCGGTCGTGAAAGTGTTAAGCGGTATGGAAAAAGGAACGGGTACAAATGATACTCCGTATTAGTTTGGATATATGTAACACACTTTTCGAAATCAAAGAATTTAAAAATGAAGTTAGTCTCGAAATTATTATAAAACGTCTGCGGTTAATTTTTGATTACAGTATCGCTTTAATGAGCCATTTATTTCTAGTAATGCAGAGTTTCTAACTTTTAAAATTTAATCCGGAGCATTTTTAGTCCTGCCTTAATATCACATTATTTTATTTAACCATCCTGTTAACAGAAGCTTTTTGTTACTAGATATCGATGGGGTCTAAATTGACCCCAATACGGTTTTTATATTGTTTATGTACACTTATGTTTAAAAATGGGATAAATCGTTAATTTAATTATTATAAATGAGAAAATATATATATTTGCACATTTTAAGTGATTATGAGATGTACAAAATTAATTTCGCAAAATTTAAAGTCTAAAAGCTTGCACAATCTAACCTATATTTTTCATTTCTGCAGATAATAATATGTCCAAAATTATAAATATATGCAGTATATTATGTGAATAACATTTCTTGCTCAACTTTAATTGGTTTCAGTTGAATTAATATATATATATGTATATATATATATATATATATATATATATATATATATATATATATATATATATATATATATTATATTAAAACTACTTATAAAATTTCCTTCTGGTTAGACAGCAATTTGGGATATAAATATGAGAGATATAAATATAAATATTGTACTAAAATAATCCATATATTAGTGCTTTTCCTCTAAAATTTGCATCAGAAATATTACTTTCGTAATAACAAAACGTATACTGTAGGGGAGACTGGGGTGGGTTGACCCTATGGGAGGGTTGACCCAACTTTCTTTACTCTGCTATTTCTAGCTTTCAAAAACTTCCAACTGAGGGCAGCACATCCTACTAATGCAATGTAACAGCCATGTTTGTTTGAAAGTTGTCCCATGCTTATTATTTAAACAAGCTTGAATTTGTGTTTTCCACTTCAAAAAGTAAATAATTTCGATTAAATTTGCAAGGCATTGTCAAAATATTCTTAATCAAATATCAGAATTCAAATTTATATGGTTAAAGTATATACCTCAAGCTAATATGTGTTATAATTAGTTTTGCTAAATAACTGTTTAATTCCCTGATTTTTTTTATGACATTGCAAATGGCTATTGAGGGAGGCTTGACCCAGATGATATGCGGGAGGTTTGACCCTCCCTTACATATTTCTTGCTTATTGTGGACTGAAAATATTAATTCATCTATTATTTAATTGTATAAAAATTTTTAAAAAATGATTTTTGTTTTTAGCATGTACCATTCGTTTGCCAAAAATCATTCCCTACAGTGTTTTTCAAAGCATAAAAAGAAAATGAGAATGATCAAAGGTGCACCTGTTGAAACACAAGCTGTTGGGCATTCCAGTGGATGGATGACATCCGAAAACTTTGAAGTATACAGAATGTAGTACACAGAAAAAAGTTCTTATCATACTTGATAATCATGAAAGTCATGTATCACCCAAAGGTTTGCAATTCTGCAAAGATAATGGAATTGTTCTCTTAACATTGCCATCGCATACAAGTTACAAATTGCAACTACTCGATCAATGTGTGTTTGGACCCCTTTAAGGGTTTCTACAATGAAGCGTGTGATAACTTTATGGTGAGTAATCCAGGAAAACCAATTTGACTTTACGATATTCCTGAACTCATTGGAAAATCGTAACCACAAGCTTTCACCCCCATAAACATTCAAAAAGGATTCGCTGTTACGGGAATATTTCCTTCTAATTCAGGGATTTTTACAGTGGCAGATTTTATAGTCTGCAGTGTGACAAACCGACCTGAGCCAACCGATTCTCGGACAACACAAATTGGTCAACATCATATTCACAACCTTGCATGCAAACAGAATTTGCCAAGTTCTTCGCAAATTACTCCTTCCTGTACCTGTCAACCTAAACATAATTTCTCACTCATTCCTGAAGATTATATTCCTCATAGTAGTAGTTCACAAGTCACTTCTTCTACTAGGCTCACCTGCCAGCCAGAAATTGAAAAATCGGCATCTTTGTCCCTGAACAGATTTGAATTTTCCCGAAAGCTGGACCACGAAAACATAACTCTAAAAGAAAACAAGCAAAGTCTCGAATATTGACAGATACCCCAGTTAAAGAACAAATAGAAAATGAGCATACATTGAGAACATCAAAGAAATGACCTTCTGTTAAAGCTACTAAAACCAAAAGATTTTCTAAACGGAAATTTTTTAATCCGGTTGAAACATCGAGTGATGAGGATGAAGAAATCCCTCATGTGTCAGACAGCAGTGAAGATGAGTTTGTAATATCAAAGTCAATGTCAGAAGGAGATTTTGTGCTGGTAAAATTTGTGAGTCCTAAAACTGGTAGGCCTAATGCATTTCATTTCGTAGGAAGAATAATCAAAGAAAGTGGAGAGAGAGAGTTTCTTGTTACATTTTTACGCCACGCTGCTGAAACAAATTATTTATCCAGAAACGGAAGATATATTTGTTGTTTCAATGAGTGATATGATAAAGTTACCAAATCCGATATCAGCTGGAGGAACTGAAAGAGTTGCGTTACGAATTTATTTTGACTTTGACTTTTCTGAGTATAAGTGCTGCTAACTATTCATTATTATTTAACATTTCTAGCTTTTTTCAACAAAGATTAATGGCAATGACTATTTTTAATTTAAGAGTTGTTTTAGTAGTGTGAACGTATTCTTTTATATAATTTTTTCAATTTACACTTTAGAAATATTGCTACTTCATCAACTAAAACTTTTATTGTTATCACATTAATTTCAGTGCCAAATTTTCTTAAATTTTAGGACTAGATTAACTTTGTTCATAAATATTATAACTTTGTTCATAAATATCATAAATATTATCCGTGAATAATGGTGGGTCAACCCTCCCATTGTATGGGTCAAACCTCCCACATGAGGGGAGCCTTGACCCAAAAATTCTACTTCAATGACATTCATTATTTCTCTTTTCTGTTGCAAAGTATGCAAATTTTTTACATATATTTTGATAATAGAATATATCAGGTATGAAATGGTGTACAAAGTTTTTTTCTGGAAGTAAAATTTTTTTCTCTAAAAATGTTTTTGTAAAAAATGGGTCAAACCTCCCCAGTCTCCCCTACACATTTCTCACACCTAATATAAATTTTGAATAGTTTTTACAAACAAACACTAAGCATTTCACCCAAATGTCACTACTTTTTCTATCTAATAATCCTACACAATATTGGAATCTCCCGCGTTTTTGCATTTCTACTTATAAACTTATTGCAATTATTGAAGAATTCTTTGAGATTCTTTTTAGACCAAAGTTTTACCTCTCTGTAAAAGTAATAGCTGTCATTTATATTTTTTTCTTTGCTGTTAATTAGGATTCAGATGTATGCAAATAACTACTCAGTGCCCTTACATCCAAAATACTGTAAAATATTTGTGTTGTTCATCCCCTTAGTATTCGTTCCCCTTAGTGTTCGTATTAACTTACCCATTTTGTCGACTCTTCATTTGGTATTGTTTTAATCTTTTACCATAAATTGTTTTAATTTTTGCTTCTTTTAAATTTTCAGAAAAAAACGCATAGAACTTAATATATTCATAACTTTTTGTTCAACTTTGGACAATAAGATATAGTTATTACTCATTTTTGAAATACTGATAACAATTTGAATTTGAATTTCCCTTCAGTAGTCATAAAACTCTTGGGGTAATTCTTAACAAATGTTGCGAATCTCCCCCCCCCCCCCCCAAAGGTATCAACTTTCCTTACATTCATTTGCTGAACTCAATATTGTAAAAAAATATATTTGTTGTGATAGTTCTTTCACTTGTTCTATTTCTTCCACCATATTTAGAACTAAAAATTTTCTCTGATTTATTTCTTTACGGATATTTTTTATTTTTCGTGTATACACATGCATATCACAAATGCGAAAATTAATTATCACAAGCAGTGAAAATTTTGAGGCCTTATATTTTTATTTTGGAGGGAATATATTGATGAACAGTATATCTTTCTCTAAATGTCACCAGTGTCCAAGAATTATAACAATTTGATAAATGATATATATACATCTTTTAATCTCTAACTTGTAAATGAAGCATGAAATAGATTTCTTTCTGGTGAGAGTTTATCATCAGATCTGTTTTGGCGTTTCATTTTAACATCATCAAACCATATGCTTCTGCTATTCGTATTTATCAGTTTCCAGCCATAGATTTCTTTAAATCCAAATGATAATCGTTTTTAGTCCATACAGTGGTTATAACGTCTTTATATGACATCCAGATTCCAACAAGAACATTTTTTTCAGTCTCCTTCCCCCCACTTCCCCTATTTCAGTAATTGCCCAAGAAATTCATGTTTTCTTCTTCTTCTTTATTTGACAATTTTATTAAATGTTGTATTAAATTTAAATTTTTTAAAAAATTAATGCAGTTAGTATGTTATTTACAATTGTCATAGAATAACTAGGGCCCGATGCTATCGATATCACTTCAGGCTTGAATTTTTTCATGAATGAAATGTCGTAGTATAATTACTATTTATATTTCAACCTACAAATACAAAATGTAATCAAATGTATTTTTAATTTATACTGAATTGGAATAAAAATTCAGACTTAAATGAAATTTATAAGAATTTTATTTTAAAATATTCAAAATAAATATGTAAATTTTATATTTGTTCTCTTATCTTTTTCGAAATGTTATTGGGGGTCACCTGTGACCAATGCTGCCAGATTTCAGGGAAATTTTTATTCAACATCCACCGTTAAATTTTTCTTGTAACGGTTAGCTAATCACACAGACGATTTCTGTAAAAGATGTTTCCAAACAGTTAGCAAACCGTTTCAATTAAAATTTAGTGGTGGGTTTTAAATAAAAATTTCTCTCAATCTGGCAGCACTGCCTGTGACCCCATTAATATTCAGTGCGATAAATCAAAAATAATGCCTGATAATTTCTTACGAACTGATGTTTCTGTTAAATTTCGTAAATATTATGACAAAATGAATAATGTCTTTTTTTTTTTTTCAAAATTATAGGTAAAGTACGCTAAGTATAATAACGCGTTAAAAAGCATTGGGGTCAAAAAATACACAAAACAGCCGACAGTTGGCGCTGGTACAAAGACTTTCATGGAAATACGCAAACGGAACAACTTTCGATCTTAGCACACAACTAGTTCACTATTTAAAACGGTCTACGTGAACAAGGATGTTGAGTTCGAAAGATAAAGCTTTGCTATTTTAAGGAACTAGGAATCAGCGACCCTTGCCTTGCGTAAATTCAGACTTCAACAAAATGAGCGGAGTGAAAATTAAACAATAAAATTAATTTATATGGGAAAATTTATTTTTTTAGTTTGGATATATTAAAATTCCAAATTAAAATATTGCGTGAAATACCCTACGATAAACACATTTTAAAACCACTAAATGCTAAAAATAGATAAATAAATACATAAAATAATAATAATAATAATAATAATATATATATATATATATATATATAAGGAAAAAATGCAATTTTCTAATTTTTTTCTTTTATATATTTTAACTAAAACATTTTAACTAAAACATTTAAACGTTAATTATTTAATAAATTTATACACTAGGACATACATAGAAGTTACGTAAATTTACTACACATAAAACCTTTTTTCTAATTTGAAGTAATTAGCTAAGGCTAGTACTTCATATTCTTTAAATATGATGCACGTTTAAGCGAATATAATTTTAGCATATTTTTCTGAAATATGTGCTAACACTTTGTGAGAAATTTTTAATGAGAGTAACGACATAATTCAACAATATTACGAGTAATTTTGATGTAAATTGAAGTTTTAAAAAAGTTTAAATCTCAATGTTTATGATATTAAAATTTTATAAACACAAGCCTTACTCAAGATAGTCCATTCTGAACACATTTCAAAATTAAAGTTTAAAAAAAAAAAAAAAAAAGTGAAATTTTGAAACTTTTTGTTTACGGTAATAGGCTATTTAAACTTAATCACTTAATTAACTGATATTTTCAAACATAGAATATAAATTCTAAGAATTTTGTACTTTTAAATATAAATCCTCTAGATTTCCATGATGGAAGTGTTAAAAATCCGCCTAATCATTCCGTGTAGAAGGATTAAATGAATGATGAAGGACTCTATGGCACATATGGAATGATTGATTTTTATGCATATCAAAGTACAAAAAAAAAAAAAAAAAAAAAAAAAAAATGTATGTAGTTTAGCAATAAATGTTAAGTAGATTGACAGAAAGGAGGTAAGAAAGCAGATATACACACATGCAGTGCTGGGGAAAATATTAAGATCAAGCGAAAAATTATTATTTTCGCCATTTCTAATTTTAATTTTATGCAAATTTAAACACAATTCAAAAATTAACAGTTTTAATTATATATATATAAAATTATTACGACAAATGCCGCTACTTTTTAACTAAAAAATATTTTTTGTTTTTGTAACATATTATATCCTGAAAAAAAAAAAAAAAAAAAAAAAAAAAAAAAAAAGAAGAAGAAGAACGAGCTTACTGCTATAGCTTTTCTCATTTTATTTATTGTTTGCAGCGCAGAACACATACTGGTAGAACTCATACAGAACTCATACAACTAGCACAAAACTCATACTGGTATTTCTGAAATAAAATTTTCTTCCTTTTTAACAACGATTTTATAAGAAAGAAATTAAAACTTCTTCACACACCATAAATTTTAAATGAGCACAACCGGTTTTGAAAGGACGTAGCCTTTCTTCATCAGGTGCAAACACGTGCAACTGCCTTGGAGGCAAAAGCAAGACTCTGATTTAAAATTCATGGTGTGTGAAGAAGTTTTAATTTCTTTCTATTGACTGTACGCCAGTTTTTGAATTTATTTTCGACGATTTTATAAGTCAGTAAAGAAAAAAAAATATATATATACCGGTGTGAGTTCTGCGCCAATTTTCCATCCCTATTATTTGTGGTATTTTATTATTGTCCGAGGGGGGTGCTCTGACAAATTACACAGATAAGGACAGACAAAAATTTCAAAATTTGTAAAAGTGGGAAAAGCAGGAAAGTAACCCCCCCCCCCCCTCTCTTCTCCGGTTGAACGAAGTAAAATTCTGAGTTTTAAACAATATGATTTAAATTTCTGGAAAGTAGCTAAATTTTTAAGCAGACTTATATTTGTAGTTATTACCTTTAAAAAAATAGTCATAATTATAATCACTGTGAAGGCATAGGACATCCTTCTGCATTGAACCCTCGTTACAGCGTCTAGAATAAACAGTGTCGAAAGCGGCAAATAAAATTGTACTAAAAAAATTAAGCCTGTCACCAGATGTCATTGTAATCGAAGCTAGTGTCACGACATCAAAACCGAGACTACCTATTGGTTAATTATGGGCTTAGATCACGTGATTGAGCTGACGAAACTGGGAAAAGCCAATCAGGTCTTCGATTTGAGCAAAAGCTTCGATCACAGCGACATCTGGGGAAACTTAATTTTTGTAGCATTATTTTAACATCACGGTTATAGGTGATTTACACACTGTTTATTCTAGACGCTGTACCCTCGTCATGTTTTTAAGCGAATAACTCGAAAAAAGCATTGTTTTTCTCAATTTGTGTGAAGCTTTCTTTCACCAGCCGAACTATACGCAATGTACTATTAAGAGATTCCGAATTTAAAATATAATAAAATGTAACGTCATCCTCTTCTAATTAAGTAAGATAGATGAAATTTTTCTAATTAAGTAAAATATATGAATTTTGCAATCCCTAAGTTTGAAAAGTAGACGTGCTGCTTTGTTAGGTAAACAGTAAAATGTTGTTTTTTTCGGCAAAAAAGGTTTAATCTGGATGAGATGGTTGGTTTTGCATAGTATTGGTATAATCTTCGGAATGAACTATTCTTTTCTTAACCCTTTAACGTTCACTACTTAATTTATTTTAAAAATTACTAAACTAATTTTAAAAATGGCTTTTAGACACATAGCTGATCATAAATATTTAAAAAATAAAAAATTAGCATTGTTCCTTTTCGAGAAATTTTCGGTTTGAAACATCTGTAAGTAAACCTTATTTAATTCAAATAATATTTAATTTAATAAAATAAATCACTTTATAAGTAAACATTATCGACAACAAAAACTCGTAAAAGTTGCATAGATCCCAATATTTCAATTTATACCGGAGTATTTTAACCCTTTGCAGTGTAAGGTAATTCGGATCATTTAAATTACACTGCCACCGGAGTTTACGAACATAATTAAAATACAAGAAATTTTAAATTTTCACGTTAGAAAACGGCCTTTTCTGCTACGATATAAATGTAAATTTTTACTAAAAAATTTCCGGGATGAGTTTTTGCACTTGAGAATTAAAATTAGGTGTTCCATCAGCGGGAACACTGCGACTGAAGGGTTAAAGCATCAATTTTGTGGGGGCTATGTGATAATTTGGGGTGGCTTCGCTGCTAAGGGAACAACAACGCAGTTGTATATCGGAAAACAAAATTAAATTCCGAAATCTATGAAGATGCCCTTGCAGAAAATTATTTGTCAGTGGTATCTGTGATGACATAGCGAGTACACATTTCAGACTGACAATGCGTGAATTTAAAATTCAATTTTCATAAAATCCTAGATCCTAGCAAATCAAATCCAACATCCTAATTAATATTCCGTATTGCTGTTAGTCTCGTCCTTTTTTCCACACCAGTAAATTTGTAGAGTAATATTCTCTAAATGCAATTATAATTAAATAAGAGGGAAAATGCTCTAAAAAGATACTGGTGCGAAAAAGAAGGCGGGGCTAACAATACTACGGCATATTAATTAGTATGCATAGCTGCCAAGTTTTTTAATTTATTCCGGAATGCTGTTAGCCCCGCCCTTTTTTCACACCGTAATCTTTGTAGAAAAAGTATATTCAATATATAATTACGATTAAATATGAAGACAATAACTCTAAAAATATTACGGTGTGAAAAAGGGGTGGGACTAACATCATTTCGGAATAAATTGAAAAACTTGGCAGCTATGAGTATGTTGGCAAGTATGAACAACTATTTGAGTGGTTATCAAAAAGCCCTGATCTGAATCCACCAGAAAATATCTAGAGCATCTTATGTAAAAAAATCAACAAAATTTTTCTAAAGATAACATTTAGAACCTTCAAGGTTACTACAATATTTTGGATTTTCTAAAAAAATCCTGATTTTTTTTTTTTTTTTTTTTTTTTCAAAATATCTGAAATATGTTATTTTTTAAAAGATGTTTGGCTGAATTTTACCTGAGATTCTGGTGCATGGCGTGTCAGGAAAATGACAAAATTGACAACACAAAGTAGGAGCTTAAAATGTCAATTGTAAACTACTAGAAAAGCATCTCAAAAACTTTGAAAAAGTTTTTCAAATTCTACGACTTCAAGAATCATTAAATTAATTCAAAAGAAAAAGAAATTTTTGAAATATTAGCAGTTTGTTACATGTGACCTTATGTAGCCTTAATGTTATTTTCTACTTTCTACACGTATAAAAGAAACAAAGTTTCAAATACAAAACAGTTTAAATTTTTATAATACTTTTGTAAATAATAATCGTAATTGTTATTGAGTATACGTTTACATGAAATTTAAATATACACTTAAGAATAATACAGTTTTTCAGCTGGCCTAAACACTTTTTCTGGCACTGTATATTTGGTAATTTAATGAAATATATAACGTCAGTCACACACAGAGATTTTCTGCTGCAATAAATATTTTCTACCAATAATCACTATTCTATTTAATCTAAAAAATTCGTTAATACTATTTCTGCATGGAAGTAGTGATAGAAAAAAAAAAAAAGAGAGAGAGAGAAAATATTATTTTTTTATATGACTGAAGTAACTGTCTTCCATGGAATCATCCATATATGTAAAATAATATTGTAAAAATAATATTAACCCGATCAGGTTATCACATTTTTTGGCACTCTGTCTGATTTTCGTGGGTCGTTGTAGACCCGAGGCATGTTAGAAAACTTAATTTGTAATGGAAAAATCCGATAAAATTCTTAACAAACATGAATATTTTTACTTTAACGGTAGACAATGAATATTGTAAAAAAAAAAAAAAAATTATACAGACACGACATTATTTCATTATTTAAAACATGAAAAATCTGACATTGACAGATTTTAATTTAGTGCCAGAGGCCTACTGCTAAACTTGTTAATATCGACAAATTCTTCTTTAGTTAATTCGTGACAATCTAAATTCCATGATAACGTTTTCATTAAATCAAACCAATGTGTTTCAGCTGCAGATATTGTAACAAATAACGTTGGAAGTCCAAACTGTCTTATAGCCTCAAAACAACGTTTTTTCTCTTTTTCCCAATGAGGGGGAGGTGTGCCTTGGGGGGGACTCATGTCAAAGGTGTGCCTTGGGGGGGACTCATGTCTAAGTTGTACCTTGGGGGGGACTCATGGCAAAGTTGGGCCTTGGGGGGACTCATGTCAAAGTTGTACCTTGGGGGGGGGACTCATGTCAAAGTTGGGCCTTGGGGGGACTCATGTCAAAGTTGTACCTTGGGGGGGACTCATGTCAAAGTTGGGCCTGGGGGGGGACTCATGTCAAAGTTGTGCCTTGGGGGGACTTCATTCAATAAACCGACTGAAATAGGCCCTTAGCACTATTAAAAGTGTATTATAAAAATTCGACAACGCTCTACCGACTGAAATAGGGGTACCTTGGGGGGGGGGGGGGGGCTCATGTCAAAGTTGGGCCTGGGGGGGACTCATGTCAAAGTTGTGCCTTGGGGGGACTTCATTCAATAAATCCCCATTCAATAAACCGACTGAAATAGGCCTCTAGCACTGATTAAGAGTGACCTATAAAAATTAGACATCTGTACCGACTGAAATAGGCCTCTAGCACTAAAAAATTAATATATATCGTCATAAACATACGCACCTTTCAAAAATGCAGGCACCGACAAAAAAGTTCATAGTTTTTTTTTTCTTTTTCTTCTGTACAATTTATATATGTATTATGTTAAAGTATGGTTTATTGTGTTGTTCCATTTTGTACTTTGGATAGTCACCGTGAAAAAATAAATTACCACGAATTTTAAGTAGTAATTCAATACAACATGAGAAGTCGCTCTCAAGTATTTCAAGACAAGGTATGTAAACTATATAAATAATTAGTACAGAATTACTAACACTCCGGATTTATGAATACCAATATCTTTTCAAAAAAATATTCTTTTTATTTATTATCGTAAATTCTATGACTAAGACGAAGATAAATTTAAAGAAATAATGATATAAAATTCGGAGGGTTTACGAAGAAAAAAAAAAAAAAAAAAAACCTAAAATTTATTTACGTTATCCAAAATCTCTGTATCTTTTTTTAATTATCCCCCTCTCCCCAAGAAACAGAAAAATAAACAGCAAGTAATGGTTTCGTAACTTTTTTTTCGATTTGCAGTATTCGATGGATTTTCACGTTTTAAGAGGTCCTGACCTTTTTTTTTTTTTTTTTTTTTTCTTTTTTGAAAATCTGTGTGAGTGGGACAAAAATTTGTGGCGACTATAATTCAGGAACTACGGCACAGAATTCACTTCCAATTTAAATGCAGTTACACCTTGACATAAATTACTGCCTATCAAATTTTGGCGCAAATCCCTCAACAGATTAAGGAAAGTGCGCTCCTCCGGGTCTTTCTAAGGGGTGTTAACTAGTATTTATATAATTTTCGGAGAAAATCACGGAAAATTCCAAACTGATAAGCCGGCGAGCGCGACCTGGAATCGAGCATGGCACCTCAAGTCTCCCAGTTTTGAGAGAAGACCCTCTCGCAACTGTTGGATCTAATATATTTTTGAATAAATTTAAATAAATAGATGAGAGAGAAAACTTTCATTCAGTAAATCCTTAATTTTAAAATTTTAAATGTTAGTTGATATTAATTTTATTTATGACGGACTAGACATTAAATTACATTCTTGTACAATTTTAATTACTAAATATTTATTTACCTTTATGGATTTTGGTGTGCTAGTGTATACGTATGTCTTTCTTATAAATAATAAAGCATTTTTAATTTAAGAAAAATAATTCACTCTTAATAAGGTAATAATGTGCCGTGAAAGAAATGACAAGTAACAGACATGATTTAAGAGATTCATCTTTATCACTCAATTGCTCTAAATTCAAATTGAAACACATTTGAAGTTCAGAGATATTAATCTATATAAACAAGACCTCATCTGCTATCCTGTTTTTTTTTTTTTTTTTTTTCTTTAAGTTTTAAGTTTTTATTAAATAAATATATAAATTTATTTAATAATGTGATAAATCTGACATGTGTAAAAATAAAAATAAATAAAATAAATAAAAAGTTTGCGTACTAAATTTTAAAATAAAATTTCCTTTTTTTAAATTAATAATGTACAAAAAATAAAGTAAAAATAAAATAAAAAATAAATTAAAAAATAAATAAATAAATAAATAAATAATGTTGAATGTGTTACATTATTTGATAGTTTCATAAGTTTTATATTTAGAAAATTTAAAAATAATTGAGTTAGTTGTAAAGTGAAAAGTGGTCTTCTTGTCCACTCTCGAATGAAATTAAACCCAATATTTATTAAATATTTGATTTTTTTTTTTTTTAATTATTATTAATATATTTACGATAAAGCTCTTTCACTTTTATTTATTTCTTCAAATAAAAGGAAAAGTTTCAAAATTTCGACTTAAAATTAAATTTAACAGCTAAATGCTAAAATGGAAAACTATATTTAATCCACGGATTAAAAGAGTAGGATGTATTACGAATGTTACGGAAAGGTAGTAATTTTCATCTTACAGATAGAGGGCGACCAAATCTCGAAAATACATCAATCAGCACTGATACGAGGGAGAACACATGCTTTATACAGAGTAGGTTTATTACGAATACTTAGGGTTTTACCCCTGAATAAGGGATCAAGAGCTTTAAGAACGCCAGATACTTTATCTCTGGTCCAAAAAATATGATTTTTGAAAGTAAGTCTTCGGTCGAGATAAACTCCCAGGTATTTCGTCTCATCCTGCCATGGAAAGGCAGTATTATTGATAACAACACTATTAGGATAATTTAATTTTCTAGAAAAGATAACCGCAGAAGTCTTATTTTCATTAATTAGAACGCGCCATAGAGCAAACCGAAAAACCTGTGTAAAAGATGAATAAGGTAGGCAGGAAAATTAAGCTTAATTAACTTGTATATAAGGCCTTCATGCCATACCTTGTCAAAGGCCTTAGCAATGTCAAGGAATATAGCTGCTGCTGGAATTTTCGCATTGAAGTTTTCGCAGAGGAATTCAATAACACGAAACAGCTGGTGTTGGGTAAAATGTTTAGGTCTAAAACCAAATTGTTCAGGCATAAGCAGGATGTTGTTAAAAAGATGTTTGTTGAGCTGGGCTCTAACGACACGCTCCAAAACTTTGCTAAGAGCAGGGAGGAGTAAGATAGGTCTAAAGTTGGTAGGGTTGGATAGATCACTGCCGGTTTTAGGAATTGGAGAAATCACAGAGGTTTTCCAAATTTTGAGAAAATATTGATACTTAAGAATATTGTTTGTAATATGAGTTAAGTAGTGAATAAAATTAATAGGGAGGTTTTTAATGGCAACATTGGAGATCTTGTCAATACCATGGGCCTTGCGATTTTTCAGATTTTTAATGATGTGTAAAATTTTCTAAGATTGGATATTTAAATCAGGTGGAGCGGCAGGGTTAGAAAGAAAAGAGTTAACTTCATTATTAACATAGTTAAGATGAGACAAATCTGCCTGAAAGTCATTAGGAGAAAATTGAATCTCATAGGAAGAGGCAAGAGCATTAGCTTTGTCAACATCCGTATAAGAAATACTACTGTTAAAGAAAAGTGGTGGAATAATGGTATGATTGTTATTGAGTCATTTTTTGATCTGCCACAGAGAGTTATCCTCGGGAGATAAGTTTGAAAGGAAATTAAACCAGCTTTTTTGTTTTTCTCTTATAATACATTGCTTAATACGGTTATTAAGATTATTAATAGAGTGCTTGAGTATGGAATCACGAGATTGTTGGTATAGCCTACGAAGTCAATTACGGTTTTTGATTAGGTTATGTAGATAATTAGGAAAAAGAAAATGCTTGTTGTTTTTAAAGTAATGGAGTGTGGCATGTTGTTGTGCAATATCGATATGTTTATGAAGGGTAGAAACTGCAACATATATATCATCAGGATTATTGATAGGAATGTTGTTAATAGGAATGTTACTGAGATAGTCATGGTATTTCTTTCAATTTATTGCAGTAGATGGGGTGGGTGAGATAGGATTAATTAGGTCCATTTTCAAAGAAACAGGTAAGTGGTCAGAACTAAGATCATTAATAGAGTTAGTGGTTATTGGGTAGGGAAGATTTTTAGTAATAGCAAAATCGATTATTGAAGGTCTAGCATTAGTATACGGGAATGGGAAGTGTGTGGCAGTGTTGCCAGATGAAAATTTAAATTATCCCTACTAAATGGAGAAAAAATCCCTACATTCCCTACGTAAAATATTTTTACCCTACAAACGCCCTACGATTCAAAACTATAAATAAAAATTATGTAAAATCGTATTATTATTATTATTTTAATATTTTCTAGCATTAAAACAAAAACAAAACAACAAAATGATCCGTTCTTATTAATATACACATAAGTTGATCGTTGATACAAATGGACAACAAATAAAAACAAGTACCTAATACATGTATACAAATGTATATTCGTGAAAACACAGTAAATAAAATGGACTATGTTTCTGTAATTTTTTGATTTTAATACTGTTAGCTCTGTATTCTATTGAATTATTAAATCAAACAATTAATCTCCTTTGACATGTTTTCACATCAAACTTACCTAATAAATTTAATTTAGTAATAAATAATCAATGTTAAACCAGCAAATATCAACTTGATAGGTACCGTACTCCGACTCCTTAGGGGGTGTGGCTACATGAAATGGGTGGTGGGAGCACTTCAAAGAGGAATAAAAAGGTTAACCCTTTGCGCTCGGCATATTTTCCGTAAGACACGCCTTTTGGTGTTCAGTTAAAACGTCACATGTATAGTTTCCAACTTACTACCTTTTGGCTACCGAAAAATTGTAATAATTTGTTTTATTTTACTTCTTCATTAAATAAAATAAACCTTACAGTTAAAATTTTCCGGTAGCCGAAAGGTAGCCTATAGTAACACGTTTTAGAAAAATAACATTTCATTTGCCGAGGAACACCTTAAGGCGTGGCTTATTTAATAGTAAATAAGAAGAAAAATACTCTAAAAAAAGACTGAGGTGAAAAATTAGGCAGAAAGGGGCGGGACTAACAATCTTCCGGGTTGGGTTGGCAAGTATGTATAGAGTATTTTCAGTCACGTGACCAAACCCTTGGCAACGGCCTTAGTAACGCTATCAAAGGGCAAACATTCGTCTTTTAATACGGCGAAATATATCGAAACTCTTAATGATCAAGCGATACTCAGA
Organism: Salticus scenicus; assembly: GCA_963930645.1. NCBI lineage: Eukaryota > Metazoa > Arthropoda > Arachnida > Araneae > Salticidae > Salticus > Salticus scenicus. Next base: position 805,194 of record OZ005660.1, read on the forward strand.
AAATAAACTAATTGATAATGTAGATCCATATTCATTAGTAACTGTTAACAGCGATCAACTGTTTCCGCTAGTCAATTTGTGATCTGTTGGAAAAAATTTTGTCCATACGACATCTGCTTTCACTAGTAGGAATTTCAATGCATATAAAAGTTTACAAGCTTACAACCAATTCCAGTGCGGTTGATTGAAAGAAGTTTTTGGTATAGAGATAAAAGAAATGTATCTACACGTACTATTGTGTGCCCCACAGTTACGATTTGAGCAGACGACACTTGAGGCTTAGCTCTATTAGGGGAACCGGAAATAATGTCGTTTTGAATTAATAAAATGAAACCGGAAATTTTTGTTTAACAGTGTTTACATGGTACTTTACAAATAACCATTTTATAAGTTACCTAAGAATATTTTAAATTTTATACAGGATAAATTTCCGATGTCAGTATTTTAAATCAAAATGACATTATTTTCCGGTCCCCCTAATATATTAAATAGGAATATGAAGTAGACTTACCAAGCATACCACGTGGAAGATATATGAATTTAGAGTCATGAACAGCTCCAACCACTGATTGAGAAGCTATCCAGACGTAATGCTTTCCGGTTAGTCCAAGCTCTTTAGCAGCACCCATTATTTCATAGCTTTGTTCCTTCGTTGCAAATAACAAAAATATCCGTGCCTCTGAATCGGCAATACTTTCAAGTTCATTTCTGATTTCATCTTTTGTCTCGTACTTTAAAGTAACAATGTCCAAGATGTCAAATCTGAAAGATATGTCTATATTAATATAAACATCTTTTCTCTTTATAATGAATGTATAATCTTATTTGCATAAAAGAATTAAACAGTGTAATAGGTTTAAAAAAATCTAAAGTAAAGAATGATTAAAAAACTGTTAAATATTATTTTACAAAGTTTAAAATTTCATTTAAATTTATATCATGCTTAAAACGTTAAAAAGTATTTTACACTATGATGTCCAATTAATAGCTGAGGAATAAACAAGTACATATTTAGATTGAGATGGTAATGAGCACAATTAATAAATTTTTATATAATAACAAACTACAATATATTTAAGGGTGTATTTATCGTGTTTGATGGATAAAGCATTCTTATTCATTTTTTACTTCAATCACCCTACTACCGTAGGTAATGGAAGTCCAAAGATTCGGTCCAAAGATTCGATATCAAGTTTTCACCTGATTTACGAGTATTAAGGCCTCCTGAGTCCAAAAAAGTAGTTTTCGGCAATTGGTCAGCGTGTGTGTATGTATGTATGCATATGTGTGTATGTGTGGGATCTTCTGGCTGTCACATCTCCAAAACTATTAAAGATATAACTACGAAACATCAGAATTGAGACAAGTCTGGTGTACAGATGGATTTTCCAAATTTTTGTGAAAATTGAAAAAGCGGAAGTGGGACCATGAGTCCGTATCTAAAAAACCGCTCTAACGATTTCCTTCAAATTCGCTATATAAACACTCTATTAGACATCTTTTCGAATGAAGCAGTTGGTTAGTTCAGGAAAATTGATAGGAGTCCTGTATAAATATCTCAATTTCAGGCCTCTCAAGTGCGTTCCTTTAAAAACGGCTGCACGGATTTTTTTTTTTATAACTCGTTATATTAACTCCCTTTTAAATATACTTTTGTATGTAATTATTGTTTTCCGGTCAATAATTAAGTATACCAAGCTTCGGCAAAAGTTAGTATCTTAAAAATGACTCTAACGATTTTCTTGAAAATTGTTACATATATCCATTTTAGGTATCCTTTCTCATGTATTACGTGGTTATTAGAGAAAAATTAATAATCATCCTGCTTAGGTATGTCAGTTTTAGGTCTCGGAAATTGCTGTTTCAAAAAAAAATTCTACATTTTTTTTTTTCTCTCTTATTTTTTAACTCGCTATGTAAGCTTTGTTTTATATGTCTTTACAAGTGTATAAAGTTTCTCTCACAGGATAAATTTTAGGTTTCTACGTCGTTAGGTCAAATTTATGTCTTTTGATCACATTATCTCAAAAAATTTATATAATACGTGTAATAGTGGACTCTATTATCATTAATTGCGTTATTGATTGCATTCTATTATCGTTATTATTGTTAAAATTTCGCTTTACTGATGTAGTAAAATTTGGTATCAAAAGTTATTGTTACTGCAATTAAGAAAATTAAGTTGTTAAAGTAAATGAATTAAGTCAATTTAGGTAAATGGCTTACTTATTTTTCGAGATGGTTTACTTGACCATTTGCTAATTCGTGTAAGTCAGAATGCCTTATTTCTTCGTATAAGGTAATGCATTTTCCTAATTGATACAGATAAGTTCAGGTGGCGGTAATCAAGATTACTGCTATGATAAATCTAATATTATTGGCAGGTAATTTTAACTGCAAAGACTCAACGCAAATATTGGATGCATTTGGATCGCTTTTTGGCTATTCTTCTTTCCATGCTGTTCTACCCCATATATGCATAAAGTTAAGAAATATTGCGCGGTAGGAGAGATTGCGTACATAGTGAATCGGCTGAAAAGAATAGAGTGGGCGTGTTGCGATTTTAAATGGTTGTACAACATCAATAGTGAAGTGTCGACCTGAATGTGCATGTCGATAGCTTCAAAAGTCTAAGAAAAAACGTAGTTATTTTGTCTCGTTTCCAAAAATAAATGCTTGAATTTTTACAACTTTTCCAGGGAATTTTGATGCTATAGTAATAGTACAAAATATTTTTGATTTAAATCATTTCTCATAAGCTACTAACCTAGACTAACGGTTCGAGGACCACGATTTTCTCTAAAAGCGAATAATTATTTAGTAAAAGACTGTGCAGTCTCTCCTACCAAAATGGAAGAGTTTGCGCTTTTGTTATTTTGGAAAGATTGCATATTGATTTTCAGAAAATTCTATACTAATAGTGATTTCGCAGCTTTTTGATAATGTACCAGGAAATAGTTTGGACAAGTGACTGGATTGATTCAACCCATTCGAGACGGGTCATCTTTTTGGAGACTGCCCCCCAAATCGGAAACAGAACATTTTTAAGGAGTGGCACGATCGACATAAGCCACACCTCTGGTGGGATTTACTTCTGGAATGCAAATGTTAGTCTATGAGAAATTTATCGCAAAATATTTGAATGTTATTGTATACCTGTTTAGTTTTGCAATATTTTCAAGTATGATGCTCAAGTTTTGTGCAGCTGTCGGCTGCTTAAATAAAAGCGATAAAACTAAATGCTAGCGAAAAATATCAGCCCACTGAAACTTCTTTGAAAGAACTGTAATTGTTTAAATTTCAATTAATTAAAATAAAATAAAATAAAATAACTGTAAAGTATTTTAAAGGTGAAACGAGAATATTTCAAATCAGGTGAAATTTAAGGAACATTTTTGTGCGGAAGATTACGAGAGGAGGGGGGGGGGGAGGGGAAGCACTATAATAAACAGTAAACGGTGGGCGGATTCTTTGCTTAAAAGTGGGTGTGACTAGCCATGCATCATTTTACACATATGGGGTGCTATTCTTTTTTTTTTTGCTCGAAAATGTATTACACACACATGCATGAAATCCGTCTCGAACAGGTTTGCAGGCAATGTTTGTGGACTACGAGAAATTCGGTCTCAAACAAGAAAACATTCAAGCTGAAAAGGAAATGTACTAATTTTAAGTTAAACGTGTTATTTAATAACTTAATGTTATTTTATAATCTTTATCTCGTTTTGCTCTTTTTTCTGTTTCTTTAATATTTTTTCTTTAAATAAATTTTTTGAAATTTCTTTTATTTTTTTGATTTTTTAGTTATTGAATAAACTATCCACTCCCAATACAAAAATAGTTGTTTACAAATGCCTTACAACAATGTCATTATTTTTATTAACAAGGTAATTGTAGTTATAATTAAGCGCAATCTCTCCTACCCATGTGCGCAATCACTCCTATCCTGTAAGGAGAGATTGCGTATAATAGCTCTCTTGGTTTTATTACAGCTGTTGTTTTAAATTATAAGAGAACAACAAATAGTAATGGAATTGTATAGAAGAAAGATCAGTTTAAAATTAGGCACCAATAGTTAGCAAAAAAATTAATATTTGGATTTTTTATGATTTTCTGTTGAATTGTGAGCAAACTCTTCTATCTTTTCCTTATATCTGTAATTTAGTTTTGCATTCTTGAAAAGCAATCCATGTACCACATACCAATGATACCAGAGTTTCTTGATGAGATTATTATGCTGACACTGGCAGAAGCAAATATTGAGGCAGCGCTAGGATTACCGGATCTAAAATCTAAGAGTGAAACAGGAAGAATTCTTGGAATGGTTTACCACTAATTTTCGGTATATCAATCACTATTTTGTAACAATAAAATTTAAAATTTAAAACATAGGCTTATGTAGACCATGAAATGTATACAGCATTTTCGGAACTGAAAATTAAACTAACTGAAATGACACTTCGAATGTTACAAGTTAAATTTTTATTGCGAAGACGCAGGAGAAATTCCCATAGCATTCTACAGTTACAAATATATATCAAATAATAATAATAATAATAAGTTGCATGCAACTTTAATTAACTGCTACTTTTTTTTTTTTTTTGATGCGAATAACATTGGTTTAGTTTATCATTATACGAATATTTTTTGCACTTAAGACTAATACGATCGAAATGGAAATAAGGTGTATAATGACATTTACTTTCCTTAATTAAAGAGCCCCAGACTTGATGATGTCAGCGATCAGATTTTTTTTTGAAATAACTAAATCACACATGTAATCAAAGGATATTTTATAGCTCAAGACTTATATGATTTAATCCCTTGTCAGCATTTGTGATACAGATTTCTTATTTAACTTTCCCCAACGAATCCAGATTCACAGGTTTTTCGAATCCGGAATATCACAAGACATGACAAAGCAATGATTTCTTACAGTTTAATTTATTTAATTATTATCATTATTAATATTATTAAGTCTATCAGAATGATCTGTTCTTTTGAATTAAAAAATAGTTACTGGAAATTTTTGTTCAATAATATTTATATATACTATACCATCTATTATCTTGAAAGATGCCCAGAAATATCTTAATTGTTATCCAGGTTAAATTTCCGATGTCAGTTTTTAATTGAAAAGAGCAGAATTTCCCGGAAGATCTCATATTATTACTACGCAAAAAATTAGAAAGTGTAAATTCAAATATGAAATGTAAGTAAAATATTTTGTATGTACATTTATATTAAGTTTATCACTTTTGCTTTTGGCCATTTAATAAATCATTATAAAAATTGCTTCATAAATATAATATTGGTCTTTTGCGTTATTAGTTTATTTCGTTGTAGTTTATTAATTTATTTCTTCGTTTTTCCAAAACAACTATGCAAACTTAGACAATCCATGAACAATACATATTGTTAAAACTTTCAATGCTAGGCTGAATTAAAAATTTGGTACTACAATAGTTGCAACTTGTAACCAAGCATTCATAACTTTTATCATGATTTGATGCTTCTTGTTAAACAAAAGCAACAAATCATGTTAAAATATTTTCCCACCTTATGGTCGCAACCATAGACCTTATATACCATAGACCACGCATTCCCCCTCGTTATCTGACTGCATCATGAAGGACCTTCCCCAGCAAAATTGTCACGTGATGTTGGCCAGGAGGAAGAGTGAAGAATGATCACTGCGTTATTTTTCTGTAGGAACGAATTTTGTGTTTTTAATATTTTTATTGTACACGCACTTTTTATTTTAGCATTTAGATTTACGCATGGATGGAAAGCTAAACTTTCATAGATTAATTCCATAGAAAAAAAATTATGATAAATCATTTTGCAAGCGAAAAAATTGCGTTTGAATTGACATAACCATCTTAAATCGTTCATGCATACAAATGAAAGGGGAAAAAAAAAATAGCTTTCTTACAGATTTCAGAGGAATCACCCTTAAGTCCAGTTCACGTGACTTCCGAGACTCGGAACAAAGGATGAAGGTATCGGATTACACCCTCATGTTGAAGACATTCGCTATAATGGTCAGTTCTATTGGTGGCGTGGTCTAGTATATAAGGTCTATGGGCGCAACTACTTTAGTACCAAGTTTTGGTTAAAATAAACTCCAAATCATGGAAGAAGGTGTCACGATCTTATTATGGTTGTAGTTACTTTATATTATATTTCGGTTACCTAGTACAAAAATTTTAGCAGTCCACAAATTCGAGCAAGCCCAATACAACAAGATAAATCCCAAAAACTGAATGCTTAATTCTAAGCACATAACAGTTTCATTTAAATTCTTCATTGCTAACGCAAAAAACTACATGTTAGGCATCGAAATGATGAATTTAAATTTTAATTCATTTGAGAATTTCAATATGCTTTCTATCCTCAGAAATGCATTTCACATTTTATTATTATTATTATTATTATTATTATTACTATTATTTAATATCTTTGGAGATGAATGGAAGCCATTTTACAGTAAGTTGTGTTTTAATATCCTTTACTACGTTAGAAAGAATTTCACCCCTAACGCAGTGTAGATGGGATAGTTCAAAAAGTAAGTATCTACTTGTATAATCCAGCCAGGGTGAGTGAAATTATTTATCAAAAAGTTGTGGGAAAAAATACTATTTTCGTCCCTGCAGGTATTGTTATCGATCAGTATGACTGCGATACTGAAAACATTATAACGACAACATTTGCAAAATAATTAAGCAAAAAATATTCAACATTTATTTTTCTTTTCGGCTAAATTATTTTTAATCTAAAAGAAATATTTCAATAATTTTTAAAAAATAAAGGAAGCTATCATTACTTAAAGTCAGGAAAATATCCTCTCTGAGTGAGATCTCTTATCGCTCTAATAAAATCTTCATGACCTCCAATGCGTGACGTCACAACTGAGAACGCATGCCAAGAATATCTTCTCATAATGCTTAACATAACTTGAACATGATGCTCAACAGATGGCGCCAACTGTAAAATTCTAGAATCGGAAACACGCTGAAACAGAATTCAGAGTTGAAATATTAAGTAAACATAAAATAATCAGTCAAAAAAAAAAAAAAAAAAAAAAAAAACTAATACATTAAATGTACGGTAGAATATATAACGTTAACTAAAATAATTTAATGGAAGATTCAATTTAATGAAGTTAGTTTTTTAATGCTTTTTGTTTTAATTTGTTTTTCTTTCATTATAATTTTTTTAAAAACACTTTTACGTTATTTTACAATAAAAACGTTTAAAAAGGGACGGTATTTCTAGCGTTACTAATTAACAAAAGAAATAATTATAAATTATTATGTTCTTGTTTTTATCATTTTTCATATAACCATAACATACTTATATTTCTGCCTTATAATACACAAAATTCTGCAGTATAATTTAATTTTCTATTTAATTTTTATTTGTTTCTTTTACGCAGAATATTTTCTGCTTGAGCAATTTCTTAATATAATGCAGGCTTTGCAGCGTTCCTAAAAATTTACTCGCGTTTTATTATACTTCCACCACCATTGTTAAAAACTTTTTTCTTCGAGGTTTTAATTTTAAAATATTAGGTAAATAAGTGTTCATTTAAAATAGTGGTGACAATGTAGCAAAACGATTCCTAAAATTTTAGGAACGCTGCGAGGCCTGTATAATGTATTTATAAGGTATTTTTAACATTTTTAATAAATTTTCAAAAGTACTTAATAAATAATTCGATTATTATTTTTCAATGTCCTAACTCTTATATTTGTAAATATTTTTATAATGCTTTGATACTGATACGTTTAATTCTCATGACACTTGTCGAAGATTTTTGGGAAACGAACGTTCTTTAGTTTACAACAATATGACTTTTTTCGCAGTTTTATTTGAAATTATCTTTTGTTGTCTTCTTCACAGAATTTCTCATAATGTTTTATCGAATTTGCGTGAAAAGTGCCATCTACCAGTCAAAATTTGAACTATTTTTGTAGTAGATTTCATTTCCCCATGATCTTATAACACACAAACTAAATTTCAACGAAATAAGCCTGCTGGAATGGGATCTACATAAGTCTAAACAGAGTAATTTTAATTTTAACCACCCAGAATATTAAAGTATCATCATGGAGGTAAAATACATTAGATGTTATATTATATAAGTTGTTAGGAAAGAGTTTTTGTAATCTATGCGAAATACGAGTTTTTTTTTTTTACTCAAATTTGAATGAAAATTTTCATATCAAATATATTCGCTTCTTTATCAAACAAAAACAAATCCTAGACTGTAAAAAGGAAATCTGCTATATCTTTTACTATATCTTTTTTTCCTTGTTCTGTCATAAACCAAAATTTTTCGAAAGTTATTTTCTTTCTGCTATTCATAATCTCGACAGAAATCTCGTTCAAAAATAATAGGGTATTTTTTCACTGAAAATCGAAATTTCGTGCCTGACAGGAATATTTACATTCGTATATGGCAGAATTTTGACAGTTTCTGACGTTGACTGAGATTGATTTTAAATTCCTTATTTATTTATTTTTCTTTCTTTCGTAATTCATATTTTTTGTTAAGAATTATATATGATTAAATCTCTAAAAATATCTAGCGCAGAAAAATATTCAACGTAAGGTAGAAGTAGAATTTACCGGTTTATGTAGGTTATAGAAATATACATTGCTAGTTAAAACTATCCAAGAGTATTGATGTAAGTAACATATATATAGATATTCGTATAGATACAGATATAGATATAGATATAGATATGTATATTATTTTAGATTCATAAAAATCTAAGTTTGTATTGTATAAATTTCATTAATTAAATTGTAAGTTTAATTTAAAAAACTTATTAAAGCTAAACAGTGTATCTGAAATAAATTTTTAGCGCATTCCGAAAAATAATTCGGTTTGTTAAATGTTATTTGAATACCTGGAAATTGATGTATGATATTCAGCTTTGCTATTGCATATCAGTTATTGAAAACCTTTTAGCATTACTGGTTAATGATCAAAGCCTGACAAAAGACTTCGTTTACATCGTGGTCTAGAAGAAGTGTATTTTTAAAGCGTGTTTTATAAGCTTTATAAAAACAAAAGATCTATAAGCATGAAATTAACATACGTTATTCAAATGTAAAATAATAAAAAAAAAATCTTATAGTATATTGGGTTGGCGCGGCAAGAAAGCTCTATCGTATTAAATTAAACAACTGACATGGAAAAGGAACAAAACCAAAATTCAAAGGTAATGTTCAATCACTTTGTAATAACATAATATTAATTGTAGCTTGGCATAACATAATAGTAGCTTGGTTAGCATATTATAATTAGTTAACCAAATGTTATTGATTTTAAACGTACCTATGACGATTCAGCCGGTTATAGGGATGTGTTTATGTAAGTTTGTTTACATTTCGAATGATTTCCCACTATATTAAATAACTGCTCGGGATTAATGAATTCGGGACTGGTTGTGATACATTTTCATAATTTTCTATAGTTATTTTTTGTTATGGATATCAGTTATTCTTTATCAGATCTTTTTTTTTTTTTTTTTTTTTTATCATTTATTTATTTATTTATTTATTTATTTAATCAGAAAACAGAAATTTGTTATTTATAAATAAAATTTATTTGAACAAAACCATTTGTTCAACCTAAAATTTGTTAACCCTAAAAACCGAATATTCACATTAATTTAGTTTAAATTAAATTTTGGTTTTTACGAAGCCAGTCAACGAAAAAATAAGTTGTAAATAAGGCGAAATCCAAAATAAAAATTTGAATAATCCCCTCCCATCACGTGCCCCTGCCACTTTATTTTCAAATATACTGCCCTAACGATCATAAAACTAAAAATTTTAGTTTCCATTTTATTTTGGCTAAGTGTGGCAAAAAAATTAGCTGTTTCTCAAAATTTTACTTTTTTGGAGATGGCCGATTTTTCAACTAGACAGCATATATATATAGATAGTTTGAAATAATTTTATAATCTTTGTAAATTGCCTAATTTATCTTTAAGTTTTTTACAATATTTATTTATTTATTTATTTATTTTAATTTATTTTTTTAAGTAAATGTTTTTAAATAACATACAAATATATTTTTCAATTTATTAAAATATGCATTTTAAACAAATCTTTATTAGTTAACGATACAACATTTTGGTAAATATGAACAACCATCATACGATAAATAGATTAATGAATACATTAATAAATTACAGCTTTCCTGTTTATTATTATCTCTTTGAATAATAAATCGCACATATTATGTTATCTGTCGGATTCTATTGTTGTAAGAGTAAAGCAGTGTTATTGCATACAACCATTGTTGTTATTTCTATCATTATTATTGTACAAACTATATTACTGTATCATTGTTGTGTTTAGTCTAATGCTAATGTATTAGTAAAGGAATAAGTATGATTTTTGAAAGATTTCCTAAAATGAATTTGCATTTTGTAAATAGAAGGGTTTGATGATAAGATATTTTATACGTGATTGTAAAATATGTAGTTTTCTTTTGAATTTGTCTTTCTCAATAATTCAAAAGGTGCTATATAAAAACATAAATTAGTGATAAATTTACTTTAATAAAATATATTCCGATACGATAGTAGCTGAATGCATTATTATATGCTTTAAAGAAAAAAAAAAATCAATGTAATTAAAGATTAATATAATCTCAAAGAACCACGATTCAATAATAAATTCTAATTATAATTAAAAGCTTTTTTTTTTTTTTCTTTCAAATAATTGCTGACAACATTTTTTATAAAAATTTAGCCGGGTTATTTATAAATATCTCTCTAGAATTTGAATGAATCAGCCTCATGTTATATGCAAATTAATTTATTGTAGAATTTATAAAATTGATTCTATTTTATTAGTATATTTATCATTTATGATAAATATTTAGTGGAAAATAACCACATATATATACAGGGTGTTCCAAAATTACAGCGACAAACTTTAAGAGGAAATAGGGCACAGGATAACAATCTAGAATTGCATAGGAGCCCATGTCCGCAAATCTGAATTTAACCCTTTTAAAAACCGAGTGTTTTGGGATATTTTTTAATAAATATACGTGTGGCTTTTAAATTTTGAATTTTTTATAAAAAAAGAAAAAGTCGTGTGAATGATTGTAGAAAAAGATATGCACAGTAATAATGCTGTTTCTGATCGATGAAATTAAAGTACCAATTGCATTAATACGAATATTGTGTATGTTTTTGTAAAATGATGGATCGTATAAGATTTTTAAATTTACAAAGTAGGCGGAGTTAAAAAAAAAAAAAAAAAAAAGACTGCAGATGAACAGTCGATAATATTCATATATGGCGGTAATTAAAAAATAAATAAATAAATAAATAATGTATCCGCTCCTTAAAGGATTAATGTGATTTTTGCGCTCATGGATTGCTATGTATTCATTATTTGTTCAGCTATTATCTACATTCACTTAAAGCTTGTAGCTCTACGTTTGACTAAGATGACATTTGCAAACATGGGTTACTATGCATTCTAAATCCTTATTTGTGCCCTATCTCCTCTTAAAGTTTGTCTCTGCAATTTTAGGACACTCAGAGCTGCCAACCTAATCCGACAAATTGTTAGTACCGCCCCTTTTTCTACACCACTAAATTTTTAAAGTAATTTTCTTTAAATATATTTGCGATGAATTAAGAAGAAAAAGACTCTAAGAAATGACTGGTGTAGAAAAGGGGCGGTACTAGCAATTTGCCGGATTAGGTTGGCAGCTCTGGACACTGTGTATTTATTCATTAGCAAGTATTAATTAAAATAATGGTCTCATCTTTCTAGTTTAAACATTTTTATGGTGGACAAATTTTAAATTAATAATGTAAATTATTTTGTTGTGGATAGAGAAAAATGAGACTTTGCTGTAATTTTCATAAAAAAAAAAAAAAAAAAAAAAAAAAAAATATTCCTTTAAAACCAAAAAAATGTATTCGTGCTATGTACAGTAAGAAAAAAGAAAGGAAAAAAAGGCCATTACCCCCCCCCCCCCCCTGTTCCATCTGAATTTACTTCAAATCGTCACAGAAAAATGCGGATGGTGCCGATCGACTAGTAAACGTTTTGTTTTATGGTGTACTTAGATTTTATTTAAGGGGTCGTTTAAATATTAAAACTTAAATCCACTATTGTTTATATTAAAGATAAGCATTCATCTTAAACAAAAAAAAAAAAAAAAAAAAAAAAAAAACATTGTTATTATAAATTAAAAATATATTTTCAAAAATAAAATATATATAAATTATTAAAATTTACTGTCATTTATGTTGCAGATAAAAATCCATTCTGAAAAAGAATTATACATACATTTAAAAAATACATATATTTAAAAACATTTGAATATTATATTAATTCCTAGATAGAAAATGTCATCTTTAAAGTTAAAAGTACAGATATAAATTAATAAAAACCACAACACATACATAAAAAAATTACATCTGTAATACGAGAAATATGAAATTTAAAAATATAAACACCCAGAAATTTGAAACGTGATTATATATGATTTGTGTAATAAATAACATTGAGTGGCTAAGGAGTGTACGGATTGGAATTGTAAACGGATGAAAGAATTTCAGATGCGGGTGTGAATATACTTCTATAAATATTGCATGCTACCATGGAAACTAAAATGCAAAAAACATGCTGTAATATGCACACATGCTATTTACACAGCAAACAAACCATGCAAAGTATTTAGTCGACCATAAAATTCAAACGCAAATGCATTATACACATTAAAATTATTTGTTATAAATTTTACTTTAATATCACATTTCAATTAGATTAAAAATAAAATAAATAAATAAATAAAATAAAATAAATAAATTTATGCTATTAAAATTTGAGCTATAAAAGGACTATTTTAAAATGTCCTTTATTCATTTCATTTAATTTTTCTCTTTTTCATTCCTTCTTTCTTTTTCTTTTAAATACACACTATTGCAAAGCCTTTTAAGGGGCGCCATTTGCATAGCTCAAACGCAAATTTCAGTTGTAATAATTGGCTCTAGAAATTTTTCATAAAATTTTGCTCTTATAACTTAGAGGAGCAGTTTCATTTCTTTCTTTTCCTTTCTTTTCTTTTATTTTCCTTCTAATATTGCTGGTGAAATTTAGTGGGTATTGATTTTATGTAAGAAATTTTCCTTGTCCTTCAAAGGGTTAAAGTATCCTAGGTAGTGGTGTTGAATAATACTTAAAAAAAAGAGTGACTCACGGCAGAAATAATTATGTACTATTTCATGTTGAATTTGTCATTCTTTTCGGCTATCGAACCGTTGTACATAAATATTTCGGCCTTTAGATGCGTGTTTTCTTATTTTAAAAGTTTAGTTAAATTTAATACTTTAGAATAAATAAATAAAAGAGCAATACATTTCATGAAGATTTATTATGAGACTAACTGAAACAGTGCGTGCAGAAAGAGCTTAAGCCTTTTTTTTTTTCAAAATTGAGACAACAGCAGTTTTAGTGTTTTTGGCCCATCAATATATATAGAAAAGACGCCTGTCTAATAAATATCTAGAGTGCGGCAGAGGGGCCAATTTTCTTGTTGGGTGCATGTTCTTCAGTCATGGAATGAAACCCTTACTGCTTACAACATAGACTAGACTGCAGCACTACAGCTACAGGACAGCTTTTAGCGCTTGGTGATATTACTTCTGCAGTTTAATCAATCTTGTTGTCGTAAAGGTCTGGTGATGAAAGTATTATAAAAAATTCGTATATTTCAAGAAAATCTTCTAAGGCAGCTAGTAGACAAGAGAAGATTCGTTTTGGGATAAATTCTCTAATATATTTTAAGTACAGCACAACAACTAAAGGATATGTGATTGCCAGTCAGTTTATTGACTAAATTTTTGCCCTTTCTACATTCAGAAACTCAATTTTAAAAAGACTGGTTTCGGATACTCAGGGCCGGAAGCACTTGTGAGAAAGTCACGCATCTTCCACTGTATAAGAATGGGGAGCATAATGTGATGCTTACGGGATATAAGAATGCTATTGGGGTGGAATATCTTAAATTTAAATTACCAGCTTAATGGAAATGAAAAAAAATATATATATATATATAAAAGACACGAATATAAAATAATTTTGAAGATTATTTGAAAAGGAACCATAGCCTCCTTAACTATATGCCTGTCGCGTAGCTCGGAATCTAGGCAACAGTTGAAGTGGCAGACAGCGCCACCTGGTACAGATTGCGCGACTTTTTTATTTAACAGCGACCAAAAATTTTAAAAAGTGGGATATGATATACATAAAAGGTGAATAGAATTGAAGAAACGTCGATTATATATACCATGTATCACTTCTTTAAATTATTGGTGACGGTTGAATAAAAAAGTCATATAATCAGTTCTAGGTGGCGCTGTCTACCGCTTCAACACTTGCCTAGTTTCCGAGCTACGCGACAGGCATATAGTTAAGGAGGCTATAAAGGAACGCATACTGTAAAAATAAGAAAGCTTAAGTAAAGCATTAAAGAGCTCGAAAGAAGCTAAGGGACCGCAAGAATATTCTCAGATTTTTAAGAGCAATCTTTAAACATTTAATTTTGGAAAGGAATCGCACAGACTGCACCTACCATCACTCGGTTTATCAAAAACAATTTGGTTTCAAAAGAAAGTCTTGCTGGCTTGTAAAGTATCATTTAAGTATTGTTAAAAAAAATGTCTGTGCCAATTTACTAATTAAAACCGCGAGAACTCTGTGGTACATCTAATATCAAAAAGAAAAATTTCTCTTATAAGTGGTAGTATAAATTCTGAGCCAAATTCCCATCCCTGTAAATAATAATTACAAGATTTGAAGGATATGGTTACTACATTTGAGTTTTTATTTAAAAAATTACTTTTAGCGATAAGAACATTAAAAAGTAATATGTATGTAAATGCAAAGATAATTTTTCAATTAAGAGACTAGTAGCAATTCCTTTTACAGTTCAAATTTTAATGGTAATAAAAATGTACAAAATAACAGAGGATTTTTATTGGAGTGAATTATACTGAAAAGGGAATTAAAATAAAAGAACTAAATTGCAAAGCATAGCTCTTCTACCTGGGTCTGCATCCATGATTGTTGAAAGGCAGCACAAAAGAGTAAAATATTTCTATAAGAAGAAGTACGTCACCTGCACTACTATTGGCGTCATGGGCGTCTTAAAAATTACAAAATAATTTGAAAGAAATATAAAAATGCTTGAATATGTTCTAATTTACTTTCAAAAGATTTTTAGATTTTGCTTACTAGGCAAGTTTATTCTCTATACCTTATTAATAAAATATCTCCCCCTTTTATTATTTATACTAGATAATGTTGCGATTTTTTATATTAAAGCTATTATTTATAGAGAATAACTGTAAAAAATTCAGGTAAGTAATTTAAAAAATATATGTAAAACAAAAATGTATTTTATTTAGTGAACTAAAACAATTATCAAGGAAAAACAGAAAAAAAAAAAAAAAAAAAAAAAAAAAAAAGATGTATTTCAGGATGTGTTATTTTCTGAAAAAAGACGAAGAAAAGTTAAATAGTACATTTAATTCAAAAATACTAAATATCCGCTATCAAAATATTCTCATCAGATTATACCGCTTTTTTATGAGCTATATCGTTTTATTACATTAAATTTATAATGCCTTAGAGTATGATTGTACAAAGCCTCAAGAAATTCATTTTCTAAAATTAAATGTAAAAAATATATTTTTTAATGGCACATTAAAAAAGTAATAAATTAATAAATTAAATAAAAATGAAAATAAGTAGATAATAAATGTAAAATTACTATATGCAGTTATTTAAAAAATTCTAAGATACATTAAAAAATACCAAATACCCCTTACCCACTCCTTTTCTTTTTTTCTGTGTAGGGTGATTTTTAGTTAGATTTTACCTGTTAGCTTTATCAATTGATTGATAATAATTGCAAAAAGTATTAATTAAAACTAAAAAAATATTATTATGAAATAGAATTTTAATTAAACATCATAAAAAAATTTCTAAGGGAAAAAAATAAAGTCTATATTAAAAAAATATACTTAATGCAAAAATACAAAATAAAATTATGTGGCTTGAATTGATATTTCAGATATACAAATTTTATAATAATATAAAAAATCCATTTTTTTTTTTTTTTTTTTTTTTTTTTTACAGCTGAATAATCCATCTTCCAAAACACATTCCTGACCGCCATCAAAAATTTAACTCCGGTAAGAAATATGATAGTACAAACGCTGTTAAATAGACATACTTATCTTATTATTAAAAATTACATATTGCATAAATTTCTATTTTGCTTTAATAACTCTCTAAAGTGAAATTTAATTACTCGAATGTGAAAAGCATTTTTACAACCATTTTGAAATATTCAATGTTCTATCAAATAATAATAATAATAATAATAATAATAAATAAATAAATAAATAATATGATGTAAAATAAATCTTAGAATTTCGCTATTTCTTCATAGATGTTTAAAGATATTTTTAATTTTGTTGATATTTCTGAAAATATGCCAATAAAAATGTTGTAATGGAAGTTTAACACGAAAGTTAATACCCTCAAACCAGATCGAAGGATATTATTGACTGCGACAGTATAGAAGGGAAAAATGAGAAGACCAGAAATAATAATAATAATAATAATAATAATAATAATAATTTCCATTTAAAAGTTAATTTTTATTCCTTAGCAAAAATTGTCTTACAAAAAATTCTGTCACGAATATAAATATCGAAAATGTAACTTAAAAGCAAGTTCAGTAATGACTTATTTATAACGATATTGGGAAAAAAAATTAATGAAAAAAATGTGTTACTAAAAAAAAAAAAAAAAAAAAAAAAAAAGTTCATTTAGCGATTATCCGATATTTACAATCTATTCCAGAATTTCATTCTTAAAACTCACATGCCTAATTTATAGATATAAAATAACCGTCATTATATCATACAAAATATTATTTATTTCAATTGTAACTCGATGTTTTATTATTTTTATTATTTGTTACGTTTCTATGATCATATGAGTAGAAATTCCATTTAAATCAAAAATACTTTACGAGCTTACAAAAATTATGACGCCCATGATTGTTTTATATACTAACACTATTATTAATATCTCATCTAATACGTTGCTAGTCTTACATTAGAAGCCACATGCTACAATATTTTAAATGGATGATGCTCATAAAACTGTATCATATCTTCCGCTAATGCTACAATATGCAATGCAAATTAAAATGCAAATAATTTTTTTAATCTTCAAAGCGAAATATAATCTGTACATTAAATATTTCATTCAAATGATGCAAGATACAAAAAAACTAAAAGCACTTATATTAAATAATATTCGCCTGCTATATATAATATTAAGACGATCTCAATCTATTTCCAATTTTAAGAGTAACTATAATTTCTTTAATTACAAGATTAAATTAAAATTACCGTTGTAAAAATCGTAAAACATAAAAGGAATCTATGTATAAATAAATAATAATATGGAATCTGTGTATAAAGATATAATAAAATTTTTTATGTTGTCAGGAATTTTTCAATTAAAAGTTTAACCAAATAAAGAAGGTTAACTATATCACCCTTTTTTTTAGCTAAAATTGTACAAGGAATAATGAAAAAGGGATAACCATTTTTCTAGTTTGATGGGTCAGAACTAACTCTAACGTATAAAACACACTTAAATGCTAATATTTTAGCGCACTTTTATTTGAGTAGTAGTAAATGAAAAAAAAAAAAAAAAAATCATTTTAAAGGTTAATATTGGGGCTGCAGATCGAAATTTATTTACATAGTTTAGAGGAATAAATTCTAGGGGAAATTGTATTTATTTCCTTTAAGAAAGTATTAACCCCTTAACGCCCACTGTCCTCGCTGCGAGGACGCAAAATTTAAGAACCAGCTGCAAAAATTCATCTCAGAAATTTTTTAGCAAAAATTTACGTTCATAACATAGCAGAAAAGGCCGGTTTTTTTTTTTAACCTTTAAAATTAAAATTTATTTTAGTTTAATTTCGTTCATGAATTCTGGTGGCAGTATAATTTAAATGATTCGAATTGTCTTGCGCCGCAAAGGGTTAAATAATTGACATTTTGGCAGATTTTCTTTTTTGCCTTTAACAAGAAAATTAATGTAGGGATTTACTCCGCCTTTCTCGTAATTAATTGCACTTTAAATACCTTCAAAGCAACTCATTTTTTCCTTTATTTCGTAGAGAAACATTAAGAGTGGGTGTGACTTTATCTGATGTCAAAACACCAAAATAGGATTCGTTTTATTGTAAGAGTTGCAGATACAAATTTATATAAAAAATTTACTGAAAAGAATCTTCTAAAAAAATTGCATTTAATTATTTCCATTTAAAGAATGAAATAATTATTTAGTGCTTTTTTTCCCCTCTTTTTATATTCAACAAAAGAGTTAATGAATAGGTTTATTTCCTTTTATCTTGCAGTTAATTGTACAGTAATTATGAACGAAACATTTTTTCCCCCTAAGTACATACTGTTATACACTGATAATTTTTTATAACAGCAAACATCCATTTTCTAGACATATATAAGAAGCAACCATACATTTTTTAAAAAACTTTCCTGAGTATAATTTCTGGTATCCGTAATGCCTTTCCAAAATTGCAAAAATTATTTAACAAGTCTTCTATTTCATGTTCAAATAAAAACTTGATTAACAGATTTACTCTGACTCAATTGCAATTAATTGCACACTTACGTTGATACTTATTTTGTCTCATAGAGAAACATGAGACTTGGGTGTAATTGCCCATTTGATAAAAAATTGCTTAATACAGTAAAACAGAAATTTAATCTGAATATTTTTTATTTATTTAATAAAATATATACTTTCAAATATTATATCTCTTTGATGTTTTCTTTTATTTTTTATATTAACCACATATAATGTAAAAGGCGCGTGATTGGGATATACGCAATAATCAATTAAAAAGAAAAAAAAAAAAAAACATATTTAACTTAAAAAGTTATTTAATGTGTTTTCAAAGTATACACTTTTACAATATTAGATGTTAAATTAAATAAGAATTGAACATTAATTTAGTTAAATATTTATTTCATATAACATATGAGAAAAAATAATTATTATTTAGCGTTTAATTTAGTTTTTCTTTGATTTTTTATATAATGCAAATGTATTAATAAGAATTAGTCGTGACAGAATATCATAAAAAATTGTTTCTTTTTACTCCGTTTTCAAAATTCGTCCAATTACTTTCAAAGTATTCACATAACTACTTTTTCTTTTCTTTAAGAATAGTAAGCTCAAATATATTTTAAATAGCTGCGTTAACCTTATTTGATCGAGGAAATTAACACAAAATATTCCTGTTCATAAATTATGGTGATAAATCTTTCATGAAAAGCGTTAAAGTTGAGTGTTATATGCAGAGTAAAACTGTATATGCAGAGCCTGTACAGCTCTGCATATACAGGGGATCATTATGAATTTTAAATGTTCTTATGATTTTGTGACTGATTTTGATTTTCTTCTGCTCATTTAAAAAGTTATTTTGATATCAGAAATTGATAAACAGTTGCATCAACAGATCTCTGATGCCATGAAAAAGAACAAAACTTAAATACTTTTTCTTTTTTCTGTAACGTTTTTCAAAAACTGTACAACCGTACTTTCGAGTCCAATATGGCAACAGCTACCAGACGTCAACTTTTATTTTTCACCTTCGCACCTGATGGTTTTTCGTCATTTCAAAGTTGAAAATTATGCCCCTATCCTTACTGATATACACTAGCATATTAATTTTATACATCAAGATAAACTTTATGTTTGATCCAAGA
The DNA here is from genome assembly GCA_963930645.1 of Salticus scenicus. Classification (NCBI taxonomy): domain Eukaryota; kingdom Metazoa; phylum Arthropoda; class Arachnida; order Araneae; family Salticidae; genus Salticus; species Salticus scenicus. Next base: position 825,074 of record OZ005660.1, read on the forward strand.
TATTTGCAAAGGAAAATCAAAACCAATGCAATCTCAAAAAAGTAAGAATGATGTAAAATCAAGATAATTATTTGTGCGTATATATTAAAAATACAAATGCAAATCTATGAAGAATTAGTACATTATTGTTATTTTTGTATTTGTTAATTTTCATTGGATTACTGTATTTAACTACTTAAGTCAAACGTTCTAGAGTGTCTTCTTGGGTGGAGTAATTTTAATTCCCAACTGCAAGAATTCAACCCAGACTTTTTTTTACCTTCCTACCCTGTTGAAAAAATTTTACGTTTTACCTGCATGGGTCGAATCGACCCACTTTGTATAGATTGAATTTAGGTCTTAAGAAACAATTTCTATGGAGCTCATTTTACATCTACGTTTCCGACAACTATCGCCATCTATTGACTATTCCTGAAAATGAAGTCTTCTCAAAAGAAAAAATTGGTGTTTTAAGCATTTCTATGCATGTTAATAATGTGGGTCAAATCGACCCAGACAGGTAATATGTCACATATTTTTTTGGGGTGGTTTAAAACAAACCAATGACTTTGAAATCATCATATATTAAACGAATGCATATTTTTGAGGCATACATGATGTTTCAACAATCAAAATTAAAAACTGTAGAAGATATCGAAGGATCAATTTTAAAAATGGGTGCAATCGACCCATACAGGGTAGAAAGGTTAAAGAATTTTATTTTTAGGGAAAAACTTCATCAAATACAGGGAACAACGCAGTCACTTTTTAAAGTACCACTATTTTTATAAAACAATCTCCGTATTATTCATTCGAAGATAACTACTAAAATTTTGTAATCAGTTGCTGTAATTTACAGCAACTGATTACAAAATTTTTCTTTTAAAAAGAAAGTTGTATAAAAAAAAAAAAAAGGGACCGCGCCGATTTCTGTAATATCAACCACCGAGCTGACGTGCCAACCTTTTCGACTTTACTGACCACAAAATCTTTAATTTAAAAGTCCAAGGAGTACAAAATTCATAACTTAAAATCCCATTGACCGCTAAAATTATTTATTACGAAAGGTAAATATATTTATAAAAGAATAATCATAGAATGCCTATTTTATAAATATGAAATGAATCTGGTCAATATAAACCATGACAAGTGCTTATTAGGACTGAGGGCCTATTAGTCTCAATCTGGGATTTTTGCGTTGTCGTTTTCGATAGTTGGACATTTGTCGAAATCATTTTTCGATAGTTGGACATTTATCGAAATCTAAAATTTATCGAAAATATAATTGAATAATTTGAAAGCGATGTTAAAATTGGTAAGAAAAAAAAACTAATAGTCCTCCGTCCCAAACTAAATTCTGCTTTTGCCAGAATTTCATTAAAATCATTTTTTTTTAAGAAAAAGAAAAGAAAATTTATACAGTATCGTTACAAACGATATCGAAAAAGTTTTTTTTTTTTTTTTTTTTTTTTAAATAATTTTGAATCAGGAAATAAAAAGTGCGCGAGCAATATGAAATAAAAATAAGTAAAAAAAATGAATTTAATGATTTAAATTTTATATAAAACATGATCGCATGCTATCATAAAAAGTAGATGTAAAATTTAAAGTTTAAATTTTTGGCAACAATTATAAATTAAAATAAATAATTTAATAAAAGTTTAGAAGTTAGAATTTCTGAAAAATATATAGATATGTATATTTTTTTGTTTTAAGAAAAGCGTAAATATTTACTATTCTTTTCATAAGATCTTTGCTTAAAAGTTGTTACATTTAAATAAATCAATTACAGCGTAAGAAAATAAACACCTTTTCATTGCTTCCATATTATAAGAAACATACAGACTAAAGATTTTACTCTTCGATCTTCGCTGCGAAGAATTTCTTTTCTTCTAGATTCGTTTGTAAATGTTCCAAAATATTTGTAAGATAAGTTCGCTTTCCAAATTTGGTTCGATTTGGAGTATTATTTCGGGAGTTATCGAGATGACTATATAGATAAATAGATAGATAAATGAAAGTGATTGCAATAGGTCGATTGCTAAAGAAATCAACCTAAAATTTAAATGCCTTCAAAAGGGACCTTTAACAAAAGTGTAAATTAATGATTTGCTTTCGTATAAACACGAATATTTCACATTATTATTCTAATAAATCTCAGAGAATCAAACATAATTATCAATGTTGTTAGATATTTATATTTTCATTTCATTACGCAATTTTTTTTCTTCATGTAATTTAGAATAAAACTTAATGTAAATTTTTCGCTTGCTTGCGTTAGATTTATAATATTACAGATTTGATTTCGATGAATTATCATATAATCTTACTTTGAAAGTATTTACAGATTCCTGGGACACACTATAATTAAATGAGTTGCTTATAAACTTCCAAATTTTACTATAATTTAGTTACAATTTATGAGATGTTACCTATCTTCTAAAATACAAAAATTATAACATTTCGATGTAATTGCTATTTTCAACGAAGCTGTATACAAATAATCACTATCACTTGTACATGATATCGGAATATTATTCATGACCAATTGTACACATACCTGCCAACATTCTAATTATTATCCCGTAGTATTGTCAGTAGCTGGCCTTTTTTTTTTTTTTTTTTTTTTTTCCACAGTACTTACCTTTTTAACTCTTTAACGTTCGCTACTTAATTTATTTTAAAAATTACTAAACTAATTTAAAAAATGGCTCTTAGACACATAGCTGATAATAAATATTTAAAAATAAAAAATTAGCATTGTTCCTTTTCGAGAAATATTCGGTTTGAAACATCTGTAAGTAAACCTTATTAAATTCAAATAATATTTAATTTAATAAATAAATCATTTTATAAGTAAACATTATCGACAACAAAAACTCGTAAAAGTTGCGTAGATCCCAACATTTCAATTTATTCCGGAGTATTTTAACCCTTTGCGACGCATGGGAATTCGGATCATTCAAATTACACTGCCACCGGAATTTACGAACATAATTAAAATAGAAGAAATTTTAAATTTTCACGTTAAAAAAAGGTCCTTTTCTGCTATATTATAAATGTAAATTATTACTAAAAAATTTCCGGGAGGAGCTTTTGCACTTGAGAAATAAAATTAGGTGTTCCATCAGCGGGAACACTGCGACTGAAAGGGTTAAGCGCATTTTTCTTCTTTGCTAATCTTAATTATTAAGTTTACCGGAAAGTTCTGTCCTATTCAATTAATAGATTGAAACAGGAAATGTTTACTTAAAAGTATTTATATGATATTTTATCAATTATTATCGAATTATCTAAGAATATCACCAAAAACATCTTAAATTTTATCCAGGATAAATTTCTGATGTCAGTATTTAATTCAGAAGGAGAGAACTTTCCGGTAGACCTCTCACATAATACATTTGGAGAAAATACTCTAAAAATGGAGCGGTACTAACAAGGCTACGGAATATTAATTAGAATGTTGGCGGGTATGAGTACAATCGAATTCATTTGCTACGAGTTCTGATTCACCGAAAGCTCGGATTTAACGAAGAATTTTTATGATATTGTCGGTTTAGTTGTAAAAAAGTCTATCATACTTTCTTTTGGAAAGAGAATAACCTAAATTTATCTGAATTTTTTTTCTCTTTGTCCAAAATAAATTTACAGAATTTTTTAACAAAAAAAATGTTTCAAAAAGCCCTGTTGTTAATTTGTTCAAAATTATAGAGATTATTTTAAGTCAGATATTCAATACATGTGGGACGGGCACCCCGGGGAGCATGATTATATTAAATATGGAGCGCGAATAAATAGAAAAAGATATAATTTTTATAGAAAAAGATATAAGTATATGGAAGATTTGAGGATCGCTGCCAGGAGTCGTAGTCTCCGCCTTTTTTTGAGGATACTTTCAGAAATGACAAAAACATACCTGTTTAACCACCCGTTTTTTCTTAAAGAAATATTTACTGAGCTTTAAAAGTAACGTGTCGTAATTAAACAGGATAGAAATTGTTGCATAAAAATAGTGGTAGTAAAAAAGACGCACATTTCTATTTCTGAATGTGAACTAAAAAAGAGGCGGAGACTACGTCCCCTGCGCTGCTAATAAGTAACAAAGAACAATAAAATAACTCTCCTCCACCTTCTTTTTTGCTCAACCATCTTTTCAGGAGTCTTAAAATAAATTGTACGCAAACTAAGAGAATTTTTTAAAAGTCTCCCACAAGAGATTGATTATCTGTATTTAGGATACAAAAACAACTGGGGAACTTTTTTTTTTTTTTTTTTTTTTTTATTTGGTCTTAAAGTAGCAACGTTAAAATTTAATTATTTAGAACCTGTTTTCTTATCCGTTCTTTATACATTAAATACTTATTTTTTATATTTTAGAAACGGTGCCAATGAATTTCAGTTTTTATATAAGATCTTTCACCACTATGTTTTACCAAAAATCCCGTTTCAATTGTCTACCATTATATTCGCTGGAAAATATTAATTTAAAATAGAGATAAAAGTCCAAAGTTTCCGTTGATCGTAACATTCTCTACCACTTTTTTCCTTTATCTTTACTTCATAAAATCGTACAAAAGCAATACAAAAAATTACTATTAACAAATAGTGATAGACAACGTTATGGACAATGGCAACTCTGAATGTCTTAACTGGGAATTCGGGAAACTTAGTAGCTATGTGATCCTTTATTCGTCATTATAAACAGGTTCAAACAGGGTTTCCTTATTGTTATAAACAAGTTCAAAAAATTTCACTATATACAATTTATTTCCAGAAACAAATTATTGCGTATCTTTAAAGTATAACAATATGAATTCAACAAAAAGCATCTTCATTAGTTGCACATTTAAAAGCAAACACTTCACAAAATAAACACTCTAAAATGCAGTATTTAGCACATTTATGAACGTGTACAAGAAGCACTATATACAATTTATGCAACTTTACTTTAATCGTTCAGTCTTATTTTTTAACAACACCATGCGTGCAAACAGAATATTAGATACTTTTGCATGCTTCTAAATCCATTTTCTTCTTTTACGCGATATTTCTTCACAAGCAAGATAACTGAAATATGTTTTAATTTTATTAATCGTTATCTAGAAGATCAGCAATTTAGTTTTTTAATACACGTCACTGGTTTACATTGTTTTCAATTATTTGTATAATTTAAATCCTTGTGTTTTAACACGATTAAGTGTATAAATAGGTCCAATTCTATATTTTTAAGGCGTTTTTCCTATAATTTGACAAACGATGTAACGCATTAAAACATACTTAATTTAATATAATCACACTTACTTAATTTAATATTTTAATAAAACCTTTAATCTTCAATTAAAATTTTAAATGCATGTAAATCATTTTAATTTTTAATCGATATTCATATATAACCCCATTAACAATTTGAGTTTTCAATATTTACAAAATTGCCGTTCCTTCTGTTTGCCACATATTTCAGGCGACACGATAATTTATGAAAATCTCTTTATGAAAGTGGCATAGCAACAAAATTAAGAAATGGATATTTTTGTTGACTATCAAAAACCATTCATCTCTTTTCCTTTCATTCTAAGATGTCGTTTCAATTTATTAAAATCACAAGTTATCTTGTTTGAATATATCTGTTTTTGTTTCGGCAGTGCTCTTCCTGATACCATAAAGGGTATATTAACATTTTTTTTAAAAATAACTTTCTCAGGCACTGTTGCTAACTTTTAAATGTCTTAATTACCGAAACAATTATGCATATAGGTATATATATATATAAATAATCAGTAAAAAGTGTTAAAAAAATACATGAAAAGTTTCTATAGAAATTTTCCGGGCGAAAAAAAAAAAAAAAAAACGTAAAAGGTGACAACTAAACTCAAAAGTCCTACTCCCCGTCCTTTTTTCCGGATACTTTAAAGATAAAAAAAAATTACGCCGTTTTTGCTAGCACTAGTTTCTTACAGAAAACTTTATCCTCTTTTTTTTATAGTAAGGTGTTACGATTATATAAGATAGAGATTACTGTAAAAAAATAATATATATATATATCGTGGAATCAAAAGTGGTAAAAAACTCATTAGTCCAGTCAATAAATACATTGTACCTTGCAAAAGGTGGGGTAGAAGATTTTATTTTTTTAATTTGTACATATTAGTACTAATATGCAAAAAACGAGTTATCCAACATGGGCGGCCCCGGGAGAATTTTTGTCAGCTGAAAAACCTCGAAAATTTACTAGTTTTTTGGGTTTTTTCGAAATATCTCAGAAATGGCTGAATTTAGCGATATTTTTCTAGTGTAATGTTTAAAGAGGATTAAATTTCCTACAATTTACTTCATTACACCTTTTTTGTAGTACTAATAGCAAGCGCGTAACAGCTTCTTGAAAATAAGCAGTTTTCTCAAATTCGTAAAAAAAGCGCATTACTCCTTATAAATAATGTATAGTAATTATTAGAATTAGAAGCTTTATTTACAGAAAGCTTAACAACTTTTAATGGTATAGCTCTGATATCTGTCGTCCTTGGGATTTTTGGATTTGGTGATCAAAAACGTAATACGGAAATACACACGCCAGATGTATTTTTTTTTTTTTTTTTTAATATATATTGTAAGAAATACTGTTTTATATTCTTGATTGTTCTCTTAACATATACCATGTTAAAATAATCGTGATTTTTGAAAGGAATTAAATATGTTCGCCAGATAAATTGACGATCATTTCTTTTTTTTTTCACTAAGGACGACAGATAACAAATCTGCTCCCTTTTAATTTTTTCCTTCCCGTTTTTACTAACTCCCCCCCCCCCGGGCCACGCACTGACAATTCTGGCGTAACAACAATAGTCATCATCAGACTCCAATCTCCAATAACTGCCGATGTATAGTATTATATCACGGCAACGCATAATACACACTCAAACGCATAGAAAGATAAATAAAAATAATAATAAAAAATTGTATATAAATGTAAATGAATGAATATTAGGGTGCTAATAAGCAAAAACTCAATGCATTGATGCATAAATATTTTAATTCTACTATTTATTAAAGTATAAAACATTAATGATATTTAGATATAATACATAATGTTGTAATTAACATTAATTCCGGCTATATTAATATTGATGATAATAACAATATACAATCTAAATTTTAAATGAACTTCATAAATAGGCAAACTTGTTTGAAGAACAATAGCAAATAATTACAAAAGTAAATTGTAGAAATTTAACTTTATACATAAATTATAGGGAGATTCATTTAGCCTTGAAACAAATAAAGAAACGTACATTAATGTATACATGTTCATTTTCTTTGTGGTTGTTTTGAAAGCTCGGGTTCTTAAATTTCAATAGTCATCAGAAGTAGAAGGAAGGTGTGTCATCCTCAAACTGTTCCTCTCCGTCTTGCAATAATTATATAAGCTCTTAGAATAGCTTATCATCTTTTTCAGCCTCGTCCAATGATGAAATTAGTACGACATTTTCCTGTTGAGGATCAGAGTCCTTGTTACTATACCAGTTTCGCTGAGTATTTTATAGCCAACATTTTGGAAGCAAACTGCTTTCTTGTTGGCAGTTTCGGCTTTTAAAACATCTTCACCATATTTTTTGCAAAGGCATGATGTAACCGTTCTGATGCCAGGACGAAAATCACCCTCTATTTTATTCATCTAATATTTTATGAGGCTGGCACTCCTCCGAGTCGTTTTCAGGGTAGGAGTAAATTGATTCCATTGCCTCATCAATGTTACTTGCAGGGTAGTATCCTCGTTTCATCTCACTTTTAGGACTTCAATGCAGTTTTTGATGACAAAACCTGTGATACCCAGCATTTATAGCAACTAAACTTTTTACATTTCCGATGCATTCAAGTACTTTTTTTTCTTCTCGCATCCCCACGATTTTCGGCACCATTTACAATTGTTTCTTTCACACCCAGTTTCATAGCATGGTGGATAAAATTTCTTTCATGCTCAGGAAGTCGTTCCTGTTTTTTAAAGAAATATTCAAGTATCCCCTCTTCACACAAGAAACACTGATCTTTAAAACTAAAACCTTCAATTCTTGATGGAAGATATGGAGCCGCACTGTTTGGACCAGCTCCATCACCAGTTGTATGACGCCGTACATATGCTGCAGTCATTCGCTATCGTTTGTTACAGGCATTGTGAATTCTTACTTGTTTTAGGTTCTTCAAAAAACACTAATGTTCTTCATTTTGACTTTTTGCATTGCACTTTTACAGATTTTTTGTATACCTTTCTCCTTCAGAATCTTTACTTCACCTTTATTCAAACTGATTTCGAAAATAAAACAAACACTCCGGTTATTGTAATAGAAAACGCTCACGGGTTGAAACAGTACGTTCGCACGTTCGAACTGAACTGAATAACATATATTGATGTTCAGCCGAGGCGCAGCATAGTACAGGATGAGAAGACGCGGGAGGAAAGGGAGAGCTTTTTAGTTGAAGGGGGGGGGGCAGGCAGGGTTTTTTTTTTTTTTTTTTTTCTTTTCTTGATACCTTCTTTGCTACGAAGCAAATGTCATTTCCTAAGGTCAGACAGCTGAATATCTCCCTTCCTTTCTTTCCGTTTTCTAATATACGTTCATGCACCGACCCATTTCTTTGAGTTGTATTTTATTAGATTGAGAAAAAATGCCAAGTTTCAAGAGGCTGTAACACGCTTGCTTTTAGTACTACAAAAAAGTTGTAATTAAGAAAATTGTAGGAAATTTAATCTTCTTTAAACTTTATAATAGAAAAATATCGCTAAATTTAGCCATTTCTGAGATATTACAAAAAATGTAAAAAAAGTAGTAAATTTTCGAGGTTTTTCAGCCGACAAAAATTCTCCCGGAGTCGATCATGTTGGATAACTCGTTTTTTTCATATTGACACTAATATGTACAAATTAAAAAAGAAAAATCTTCTACCCCACCTTTTGCTAGGTAAGCCCTTTTTTACGTACCTATTGACTGGACTACATCCCTGAGAGTGTCCTGATAAAAGGGCAAGGAGTACAACCCTGGTTTATCACTTATTTCCTACTGTATCAAAAATGTGATGTTTTGGTTTCGATTCTTTAAAAAATAATCCGTTTAATATATAATTATTATGGTAGTTAGCTTAAGTGTCATTAGAAATTTGTAAGCTGTAAGACATATTGATATTTATTGGACTATGTTTCCATTTAAAATGTGAATTCTCATCAAATTAAATATTGCGCCTAAACTTAGCATATATTATGCTGTTTTTGAGGTCACTTCCAAGAAATCGATATGACAAGAAGAGAACTGGATACTGCATCGTCTTATTATTTTCTCATATTTATTTATATTCCCATATTCAACCATTAACAAATAATAATAATAATAATAAAAACGCGTTTAATATATAAAAATGTCGTTTATATGTGGTTAAAGAGTGTTTTCTTCCTTGATTATGTGACGTAATTAATATTGAATTTAAAAAGTTAAATTTAATCATTATCCATACAAATTCGGCCAATAACAGAAAATTGAACAGTCTGCGACATAAATCTACGGCACACATTCAAAAATATACTTTCTTTTTTAAAGATTCTTTAAATTAGGAGATATTTTCTCAAGTGGCTATTTCGTTACTAAGATTATATTAATATGTTAAAATACAAACCGCCATTTTTCTTTTTTCTATTAATGATGTTGAGAATAGGCTAGCCTTGGTTAGAAAAAGAAAACAAAATCCTATAGCCTTGCGCAAAATATTTGCACAAAAAAAACATTTTTCTTTTAACTAGGGTTCGTACGGACACGCCTTTTTCAAAATCTTTCACCAGCATTTTTTTTTTTTTTTAACAACTTATATTTTTTAGGTTTTATGGCTTTTTTCATAACACAAATTGCTATATAATATTACTGGTGGAGAAAATCAAGGAAATCCAAGAACCGTACAAACCTTATTAAATACAAGGATTCAAAAAATGAGTTAATTTTTTTTGTCAATATTGATAAAATTTATTCCTAAACAGAAGTAGTAGTTAATTTACGCTCACCGATCAATCTGCCGTTAACAAAGTTCTGAAACTTTTTTATCTGTAAACCAACTGCTGATTGTCATTTTAAAGAAAATTTCCGAAATTACGCGAACATTAAATTTCTTACCTGCTATGCTAACTTATATTACCTACTGACAATTTATATACTGTAATAAATATCGTAAATTATTAAGACCTTACCTTCAACACTTGGAGTTCAAAGAAATCGGAAAGTTTGCATGATAGAATTTGTTTTAAAATTATTTTGATTTACAGCTTGCATCGAATAATAAAAATATCTTAGATGCAACTTTATAACGTCAAATCCAAATTGATATCTCTGCTACATGGTACCACACTCTGCGGCTTTCTCTGTTGAAGTGTAACATAAATAATAGTGTGAACACTACTTATGCTAATTATTTACCATCTACTAATATAGGCACATCATAAACCCTTTTTCTACATTTTTTTTTTTTTTTAAATAACACATTAATTAAAAATTTATCTCAACACAAATAAACCAAAATACGTCATGCTATTTCTCAACTTTTTTTTCATGTTCAATCTTTAATCACTTATCATTTATCAATGCTTCCTCTTGTATATATACTGTATATACATATCAATATTAAGTTGTTATTTTTAACACTTACTATTTTTTGTAAATAGTATTAGCTGAGTTACTTAACTTAGTCAAAAGTAGAAAAAAATAATAATAGTGGTGTTAAATACTTCAAACTGTAGAACAAATAATGACAGATATTAGAAGTCTCTATTTTAAATGTGGCTTCTTCTTCTTTTCTTTTTATACATGACATTTTATAATCATTTGCATCTTTTTTTTTTTTTTTTTTTTTTTTTCTTTCTTTGATTAAATATTACGAAGATTGTAATATTACGAAAGTGAAATTCAAATACGAAATAGTAATATTTAAAATAGAGCCTTTTCTAATCCCTGTAATCATACTTGCCAACCATCTCATTATGAACCGTACAATTTTTAGTACCCGCCCTTTTTTTTTTCACACCAATAATTTTTTAGCGTAATTTTAGTCTTATTTAGTCGTAACAACATTTGGAGAGAATATCTCTAAAAATACAGTGGTGTGAGAAAAGGGGCGTTTTTTCAGGGGGCGTTAACAATTGTACTGTTATTAATGAGATGGTTGGCAAGTATGCCTGTAATGAGCATGCTACCGACATAAAAGAAAAGTTGGTCAAGTGATTAACAGACATATGCATCTATATTATAATACATAATTATTTAAAAAAATCTAAAAAATACATACCTGTTCTAATCCTATGTTGTCAATATTCCAAGCTATCACAGGAATTCCGAGGTACCCAATTAGTTGGAGAACATACTGAGCTGATGCAGCATTTGTTCCGTATGTGGGTGTATTCGTCATGTAGATGATGGCGGAAGGATTCAGAGGTAACACCTTATCACAAATAGTTTCCAGTACCATAGACGGGTTCGCTGCTAATTCCATCATTACAAGAGACGTGTTTAAATTATAGTAATTAGTAAATAAAAAGTTAGCATACCTATTTCTGTTAACATTCCTATAAGATTCGTCCAAAACTTTCGTGTAAGAGCGTTCAATGTTTTTGAACATTGTTTGCGGAAGCACTGCAACAATATTGATGTTACTTTTCAATGGATTTATTTCTGCAGATTTTGTGATGTCTAGAATTCTAGTTCTTTCTCGAAAAATCCCCGAATGTATTGTAGATATACATAAGGATAATATTAAAATGGTTTGGAAGGTTACCTTCGTAATGCTCGGCATTTTCTTTTTTGATTGTAATTATTTGTTCATGTAAAAATATTTCACAATTTTAAGTTTAAATGTTTTAATATCTTTTATATTTACAATTATTATTATAGATTACAGGAAAGCATCTGCTTTATTTTGAACATACAAAAATCTATATATGTGTATGAAAATTATAGAAACGATATTCAGCGTAAAATTAATGTTAAAAAGAAAAAAAGAAAAAAAAGAAATGATTATTAAAGATAATTATATATACTTTTTCAATCCTTAAAAGAAAAAAAAAAAAGAAAGAAAAGAAATACTATAAAGGAAAAAAATTCAATAATCTAATTTGTTCACATTTTTTCATATAAAGTTTAATCTTAAAACTTCATGTGTAAGTAATGATAATACCTAATCGAATTATAAAATTTTTCGTTGTTTCTTCAGTGTACTCCATGTTATTAAAATTTTTATAAAATTCGGTCACACTTAGGAAACCGCGAAAAAGGAAAAGAAAAAAATAAATTTTACTTGCATACTTAAATTATATTTGTGTTGATGGGGACACCTGTTTTACTTGTTATCAGTATTGGGGGGAGAATGCTGCAGTTTATTACAACAACTCTTGTTTTACATCTGTAAACGATATTCTTTTCATATTCAAACGATTCCATTGCTGAAAGAGAAAAGAGATAAAAACAATGTTAGTTATGTTTTAATATATGTTTTAACACATAACAAACGGTTTTTTATAAAATTTACTTGCTACTAATAGCAGAAAACATTTTATAGGAACATTCCTTCGCGCTATCTATTTTTGACACGAATACGTTTTGTATTATATATTTCATGAAATTTTAAAGCTGCGCTTAAAGAATAATGCTCGTTCATAGCAGTGTTGCCAGATGGTCCAAAGTGAATTTCCCCAAACAGTTCTCAAATTTCCCCAAAACAAATGTTTTTTCAAAATAAAAATCCCCAACTCAATTTATACTAAAAATGTAAATTTTTTGGAAAAAGTTAAAAAATATTTAATAAATTTAAGCTCACATTTTTCTCCAAATGAAGCGCTTTATAGAAAAAAATCCCCATTTTCAAAAATAAATTTCAATACGCTAGTTTTGGAAAATTTTAAATTTGTGTAACTTTTGTCTATTTGTCTAACTTTCTTATATTCCTCATGTCTAATAATTTGTACTTAACCCATAAGTATATATAAAAACAGTTTTTTTTTTTTTTTTTAATGCATGAAACACAAAGTATACCCAGGGAGCTTAAAAAGCTTTCGTCAAACTGAACATCCCATCCCTGCAAGTTTAATTCAAGCTAGCTAAGAGAAAACATCCAAATTTATGCTAGTCCAGTCCAGCTTACTATAAGTTTGATTATTCAAGCGAAGCAGTAATGAATAAGTATTTAGCATTCACTATACTTGCTACAACACATATAAACCAAATAACTCCTGGAATAAGAGATTACAAGTGGGAAAAAAAAAAAAAAAAAAAAAAAAAACAGAATAAATTTTACAATCAAAAAGATAAAAAAGTTGCTTTTCTATTTCTGAAACACAAATAGCATCCAGAATTGCCCATTTTTTTTGTTTTTATTGAATTTTAGGAAAATGTCATATTTTACTAATTTTAAAGAAATTCCCCGTGTGTTTCCCCAAAGTTTTCCTTTTCCCCAAACTGTTCCCTACTAAATCACTGACCCCAAGTCTGGCAACACTGGCTCATAGTTGCCAAGTTTCCCGATTTCGGCGAAAGACTTCATACCAGTTTTCTGCAACAATTAAGTTAATAAATAAAACACAATAGCGCGGCTTTTAAAAGATACTGGTGTCAAATCTGATTTAAAAATTAAAAATGTTGGCAAATATGCTAGTTGTTCGTCAATTGTGTTTTAACCCTTTCCGGCGCAAAACAATTCGGATCATTTAAATTACACTGCCACCGGAATTCGTGAACTAAATTAAAGTAAAAGAATTTTTGAATTTTAATAACACTGTAAGTTTTTTCAAAAAAATTTCTGGGATGAATTTTTGCAGTTGGGAAGTGAAATTAGGTGGTATAAAATATATCCCACCGCGCATGAAAGGGATAACCCTTTGCGGCGCAGGGTAATTCGGATCATTTAAATTACACTCCCACCGGAATTTACAAACAAAATTAAAATGAAAGAAATTTTAAATTTTCAGGTTAAATAAAAGGGGGATTTTCTGCTATGTTATAAATGCAAAATTTTGCTAAAAAATTTCCGGGATGAGTTTTTGCACTTGAGAATAAAAGGTAGGTGTTCCATCAGCGGGAACACTGCGACTGCAAGGGTTAAACTCTGATACAGTGTTGCAAGATTGAAGAATTTTTTATTCAATATCCACCATAAAATTTTAATTGTATCGGTTGCTAAATCACTTCGAAGCTTAATTGTCGATTATGTATGTTTAATATGACTTCTCAAAATTTTTGGTGAGAGTTGAAAAAAAAAAAAAAAAATGTCTCCAATTTGGCAACACTGTCTGATAACAAAGGCTTCTATTGTTCGGTCATGCCGTCTTTAAATATCACTATTGATATATCTAATTGATTAGGTAGACTTCTTGATCCTCGGTTGTTTGTTGTTGACAAATCCGAAATCTAAATTGTCGTAAACATATAAAGTTGTACAATATGATATAATTCTTTAACCCCTTTCAGTGGCACCGTTTGCATAATGCAAACGAAGATTTTAATTCATAATTGCAGAAACTGGCTCCGGAAATTTTTTATAAGTTTTCGCTATTATAAATTAGAGTAATAACACAATTTGATTTAAATTTGTGTTTGATTTTAAAAGAGACAATTTGCTTTCCACTCAAAGGGTTAAATGATTATTCATAAGACTAATGCAAATTCTTAATTCTTTCAAATTTTTCGGATGTGATATAAATTTTAAAAAGTATACACAGTGACACCTGCTTAAAATGAATTTGAAAACTTTTTCGAAAGATAGAAAAAAAATTATTACATAGGTGAAAGCTAAATATATTGGGTAACTTCTGTCAAAAGTTCAATTGAATAGAGTAACATATTAAGCAAATTGTCGGCACAAGAACGAGCTAGGTTTTAGGTATTTTTTAGAGTTGAAATTTTATAAGGGGTTTTTCACATGCCACGGCCACGTATTGAATTTGAAGAACCAATTATTTCAATCACGTTGCAAGAGTTCTTTTTTGTGAAAAACCCCTTAAATGCTTGTAATTGTAACATATTTTTATTTATTTATTAAGATTCGTGAGTTCATAAGGAGCCCGTGAAATACGAAACCTGGTTTTGGAGTTAGTGGTCTTGTCAATCTTCCCACCTGGCAATGTGGCAATACGGCAAAGTCTTACTTACTGCAGTACATTTGCAAAACAAATGCAGTTTTATGGTTTAATCCGTACCTTTCCTCTAACATTGAAAAAAAACAAAAAAATAAGTAAAAAAGAGCATGAATACCTGATAATTTGTTGTTTTACATTTCGATGCAGGTAAATATATGGAAGTCAACAGTTTTTAAATTGAAAAATAATGATAATAATAATAAATAAAAAGCAGATATGCACAAATTATTCAAGTTTCTTATTCTTCGCTACAAGTTACTGGCTACGTTCTTCTTAACACTTTCTTTTAAAAAAAGAAAGCTTTAAATATATATATACACTGATGGAAAAAAAAATCCCAACACCGAGAAAAAATTATTGTACAGTAATGAAATTTCAGCAATACATTTGTCTAGGTAACATATTTAATTGATTAAAGTTTCAAGATCACAGGTAGAGCCATTGGCGAGAAGAGCCATTTTAAATGTGAAATGTTAGTACATTAGTAACCGGTGTAACCGCCAGAATTTTGAATGTAAGCATGCAAACGTGCATGCATTGTGTCGTACAGGTGTCGGATATCAGTTTGTGGGATGGAGTTCCATCCCTGTTGCACTTGCGCGGTCAATGCAGGGACGGTTAATGCTGGTTGTGGATGACGCTGAAGTTGTCATCCAATGATGTCCCATACGTGTTCGATTGGAGAAAGATCTGGTGATCTAGCAGGCCAAGGCAACCACTCGACACTCTGTAGAGCATGTTGGGTTACAACAGCAGTATGAAGGCGAGCGTTATCCTGTTGGAAAACACCCCCTTGAATGTTGTTCATGAATGGTAGCACAACAGGTTGTATCACTAGACTGACATACAAATTTGCAGTCAGGGTGCGTGGGATAACCACGAGAGTGCTCCTGCTGTCATACTAAATTGCTCCCCAAACCATAACTCCAGGAGTAGGCCCTGTGTGTCTAGGCCGCAGACAGGTCGCTAGCAGGCGTTCACTTGGCCTCCTTCTAACCAACACACGGCTATCACTGCGACCAAGGCAGAACCGGCTTTCATCAGAAAACCCAACAGATCTCCACTCCGTCCTCCAATGAGCTCTAGCTTGACACCACTCGCGTCGCAAACGGCATTGGTTTGGAGTCAGTGGAATGCACGCTACTGGGTGTCTGGCTCGGAGTTGTCCTTGAAGAAACCGATTTGTAACAGTTCGTTGTGTCACTGTGGTGCCAACTGCAGCTCGAATTTCAGCTGCAGACGCAGTACGATTAGCCACAGCCATACGCCGAACACGGCGGTCTTCCTCTCAGTAGTGCCCCGTGGCCGCCCGGAACCCGGTCTTCTTGAGGCAGTACCTTCCCTTGACCACTGCTGCCAACACTCATGCACAGTGGATACATTCCTGCCAAGTCTTTCTGCAATATCGCGGAAAGAAAACCCACCTTCTCGTAGCCCTACTACACGACCTCGTTCAAACTCAGTGAGCTGTTGATAATGGCTTCTTCGTCTTCTTAGAGGCATCCTTGACTAACATTAACCCACTACGTCAAATCTCAACTGTAAATAACGATCACGAACCTTACAGCGCTTATTTAAAGCAAACCTCATTTGCATGTTCATAGTGTCGCTACAAGCGCCACACTTATGCGCGTAGCTCGAAATTTGAATCGACGTCATCTTTCAGATGTATAAACACGCCTACCAAATTTCGTTTATCTAGAAGAGCTCCTTCCTGGTGTTGGGATTTTTTTTTCCATCAGTGTATATATTAACCAAATATATTTCTCGTCTAAATATGTTGCTTTATGAATTATGTTAAACATAATTCTACGCAAATATGCAAATATCTAGTGTATTATTCCTTCAAAATTTAATTTAATAAACTAACATGGTGTAAAAAGCTTAACTACTTATTATATAAAATAATATTCCTTTTGAATGTGGAAAGAAGCTTATAGGATTAACATGTTGCTTAAATTAGATACCATATGAAAAATTTGCAGTAAGGCAAATGTCTGAATTTCTAAATTGTCTTGAAATTTAGAAGAGTTTGCTGTCTGAAAATTCGCATATTTACGCGTTTGAGACATTTTTGCGTCTGAATTGGTATTTCAGATATACTTCTGTCTTGAATTAGGATATCTATTTTGTCTAAGCTGCATATTAAGCCATTTATGTTAAGACACATGCCTTTTCAATTTTTTTTATCTCTTACTCTAATATCCCTTTATTTGTAGTGTCTATTTTCATTACTTATTTTATTATTATTCTTATGTGGATTTTATTTTATAGATTTTTGGAGACTTTTATAACTTTATAAATAGTAAAAATGAAAAAGAAAGAAAAAGCATACAAATTATGTAGTACTTTTTTTTTTTGTACTTCTAGTAGGGGAGCGTGGGGCGGGTTGTAACAGTTTTTGGAAAATTAAGTATATTTTGAAATGTATTTACGTTTTCCTGTTTCTAATTACTGTTTTCTATAGCATACATTTTCATCTATCATATTCATAAAAAAAAAAAAAAAAAAAAAAAAAAAATCGTTAGTTTTGCTAATTTTAGCACAAAAAATATTTTTGCAAAATTATTTGCCTGTTACAATTTGTCCGGGGTTAGTGGCAAATTGTAACGGATGCAAAGGGAACCCTAACAATAAAAACGACAATATTTCAAAATGTTTTTTGTCATCAATCATTTTTTAATTTATTAAAAAAGGCAATTAATAACTAATATTAAATTACAACCTTCTTGGTATAGTAACAATGAATTATTGGGTTTTTCGATAAATAATGTCGTTTTTTTTTTTTTTTTTTTTTTTTTTTTTTTCATGTTTTGAAAAGTGAATTTATTTATATTAACAACAAACATTAATCAATCATATGTTGACCATTTTGTTGGATGACTTTTTGCCATCTTTCTGTAAGTTGAAAAATTCCACGTTTGAAGAAGTCTTGGTTTTCAGAAGCGAAGGTTTTAAAAAACGACACTATTTATCGAACAACCCAATATATTAAATGGATTATAGTAAAATAAAGATATAATTAAATATAAAATGAACATAGAAGTCAATCTAAGTCAGAATTGAAATTAATTCAAGCGACTGATATTTTGTTCCCTCTCACGCCTTTAATGTGTGCTCCCATTTTGCAAATTAAGCATTATACGCATTCTTATGCCACAGAGTGCGTTCAGCAGAGCTCGAATTCTCCGCCCTTTTTCAGGACACTGTCATTAAGAGGGGACAATACCTAATCTCGCCGGCAGCCTTCGCCCATGTTATTCTATGGGAAAATTTGTTGCAACAATTACACATTACCTAATGAATATTTTTAAATTCTGTTTTCGCAGTTAGAAAATTCATAACCGTTAAATGAGTACTCATTTTTGAAAAATTCATTTTTTTTAATTTTTACATTTTAATTTTGAGTTCAAAAATGTGATTTTTTACAAAATGCATTTTTCTCATTTTCTAATCACAAAATGAAATACTAAAATTTTAAAAAATCAATTTTTGGAAAACAAGTACTAATTTAACGCTTATGAATTTTCTAAATGTGAAAACAGAATTGAAAAATATTCATTAGGTAATGAGTAATTATGTAAACAAATTTTCCCATAGAATAACATGGGCGAAGGCTGCCGGCGAGATTAGGTATTGTCCGCTCTTAATGAGAAATTTCTGCTTCTTTTTCTACCACTATTTTTATGCAATATTCTCTAATTGGTGATTACATCATGATTATAATTCGGGGTTAAATAAATTAATTATAATCGGGATTTAATAAAAAAAACTTAGCAATGAAATATAAAAACACAGAAAATATTTCTGTATAAACCTAGTAGTGGTAAAGAAGCAAAAAATATTTAATTACAGAAAGTTTCCTGAAAATGGGCGGAAACTTCGAGATCTGGCTGTAGGCATCTCCACAAGCCACTCCTCTAACATGTTACAACTTGCCCAAAAATTTTGTTTCAACTTGCCCCTTCATATGATTTTTGATATTTTGTTTATTTATAAAAATATATAACGATTCATACAAAAAATTAAACATGCATTTTATATCTTAACACACAGGCTAAATAAATAGCTACAAGCATTTCTTTAAAGTATAAATTAACACACATTTAATGAAAATTTACGAAATATTTTTTTCCCCACTAAATAGCTAAAATGAAGCACTTGTACAAAACCTCTCATTAACCATTGTTGAGGAGCACCGATTGTGCTTACATAATAAAGCGCGTCATAAGGGTTATGTTTATAAAAATATTTAATCACAAATGTTACAAACTATTTCGTGAATTGTGTGTTACTTCTTACCCTTGTGACAACTAGCCCCACGCTCCCCTATCCCAGAAGTTAAAATATATCGCCAAAATAGGTATTATTTTTGAAAAATAAATAAATAAATAAAATTAACTTGGCGCTTATTCATTTAATATATGACTTCTAATAAAAAATTTCAAGCAATTTTCTTAAACGATTTTAAAAAGTTTTCTGTAAGTACATATATATATATATATATATATATATATTAATTGAATAATATCTATTAGATTTTTTTGCGTCAATTAGTAAAAAAAAAACAAAAAAAAAAAAAAACAGCGAATGCAGTATTTTTCACCCCTATTTATAAGCGTCTCGAAGTATACTTGTTAAATCGCGGTTATCTCTATAACGGCAGATATTGACTTTGTGCAAAAAAAGTGTTACAAACAGTATATTTACAAAAATAGTAAATATTAATGTTAAGTTTTGGAAAGCACTCTTCGAAAAATATCAGTTTTTTTCTTACTTCTAAAGTTTCAAAAGCAAGAGAAACTTTCTGCAAGCTATACATATTTAAAGATGAGATTTCCTTTATTTCCATTAAAAGATTCATCGGTACTTTTAAGCTTTTAAAAAGTAAAGCTTTTTTTTTTTTTTTTTTTTTTTTTTTAAACATTGATTTGAAGTAGAAAAATCATTATTATAAATAACTGCATATTTCTCAAAATGAGTGTCTTTCTTTCTTTCTTTCTTTCTTTTCTTTTCTTTCTTTCTTTCTTTTTTTTTTTTTTTTTTTAACCAAGGTTACTCGTTAAATCATATCAATTTAAAAGCTTGAAGATAGGACAACAATAACAAATCTCTGCATTTATTTCCAATATTTTATTTAACTGCTTTAATATAGAATAATAGATACATATAAAATTATTTATTTTAAATTTATATATCATAAAAAGTAACAATCCTGTGCTCTGGTAATTATTTCTTGTTTAATTTTCAAAGCAATTCTCTTACTTAAATCCCATACTCTAGTCATAGCCTCCTAAACTAGATGCCTGTCGCGTTGCTCTAAAATTTGGCAACAGTTGAAGCGGTAGACAGCGCCACCTGGGACAGATTGCGCGACTATTTTATTCAACAGCTACCAATAGTTTTTAAAAGTGGGCTTTGATATAAAGAAAAGGCGAATAGAATAAAAGAAACGTCGATTATATATATCATAAATAATTTCCGAATATTATTGGTGACAATTGAATAAAAAAGTCATGAAATCTGTACCAGGTGGCGCTGTCTACCGCTTCAACTGTTGCCAAGTTTACGAGCAACGAGACAGGCATTTAGTTTAGGAGGCTATACTCTAGTATTTTCATTTTATGGATTGCTATATCTTAATTTCTATTTAGCTTAATTATACATACTTTATACGTGATAAGGTCAATTATATATATATATATATATATATATATATATATATATATATATATAATGATTTATTAAGCGAAGTATAATGACCAATAAGAATGAAAAATTTCTTTATGTAGGAGAAGCTCAGAAAGGAGAAAAATTCATCAGGGGATGAAATACACATATTTAAAGAAACGAAATTTATTAATTAACAGCATGCATAACAAACGAAACACTAACTCAAAAAAACCTTAACAGAAAAACATATACTAAATCGAAATTTATGTTAAATTAATTTAAGAAACTTAAGAAAGGAAGGAAGGAGGCAGGAGGCAAGACTTGTGACTTGCGTGTGGGGTTAAAATAGTTTCACGCTTTCCAAGACCAGAATTGGAGTCATATGGATTAAAAACTAGCAAAATTTCATAGCAGATAAATAATAATGAAACTATGAAGCAACAATGAAATTTATAGATTGATTACAATGTATTTAATAGTAAGATTAGAATTTTAGGAATAGTTGGCAACTCAACAATGAAGAAACTCAAAATTTAATGGAAAAAGAAAGATTGAAAATTAATACAAAGTAAATGCAACAAGTCTTCTGCCTTTTTTTTTTTAAATTTAATTTCACAATCCCACTAACCATCCAGCCAAACACCACCACCCATCCTCCGTAATCAAACACCTGCCCACCCAACCGCCACCCTTTTATTGTCTTTTACTATTTTATAATTTTTTTTAAAATTACACTAATGTATATATCACGGATGGAACACGGGCGCAGAATTCATACCACTATCAATGTAAGAAAATTTTCTACCTCTTAAATCGACGATATTATAGGTAGAGAAATTTCTTAAACACATTCCGGTATGAATTCTGCGCCCGTGTTCCATCCCTGATATATATATATATATTAATATGTACTGATATTAATATGTACTAACATGGTTATGGATATAAAAAAAGAAAGTACAAAGTTTTAGGAAAACTCATTTTAGCAGTGGCAAAAGTTTATTCATATTTTATCACAATAGAGACTTTACATATGCAGTGTAGCTCAGTTTTAACCGAAAATTCAGAGATGCAGTTTTGCGGAAAATCATAGAAGGTGAGTAATATCAGCGCAATTTGCCGGCTAACATACACTCAGTTTAAACCAGTAGTATTTTTCGTAATGGCCAATGTCTCACACATCAAAATTTGCGCAGTTATAGGCAATGGAATCTGACATATAGAATTGCCATAATTGTAAGATATCACAGCATAGCAGTGGTATTTGTTGGGTGATTTAGCCTAAAATTTGATTGGCACAAATTTATTGCAAGATACGACTAAATTTTAACCTTTTGAAGTTAAAATTTATTCATTCATTGTCAAAATGCTAATAGTTTTGGTTAAATTGTGTTCTGGGACTGAAAGTCTAAAACATGTACGAATCCAATTTATATAAATATACATATTCTGTTACATGTAAAAGAAAGTTGTAAATGAGCATACGTAAATTTTTAGAATTTGCCCGTTTTTATGTGCGTAATATAAAAATTTTGCGGATGCTATACCTCACAAAGAAATTTATGAAATTTAATAGATCTTTGGTACATAGATTCTGGCAAAGATAGCAGTAGATGTTTAATGTGACGGTAATCGTCTATATTTTACAAAGAAAATCTCAGCTTATGCACCTAATATGCATAATAAATTTGATAAGTATGATATCAGTTATGTAAAACTAAGTAATTTCAATTTGGGTTTATATTGGACAATATTTGACATGCCTATGCTACAACTTTCCCTAATTACAAGAAGGCAATTGTTCTGCCTTTATTGTGTATTAAGGTGGCCTCAAAAAATTGATTTTCATTTTTTTTTTTTAACGGTATTTCTTCAAAAGCTGTCAATTGATGTAAAAGTGGGATTGACAACGTCTCAGCTCAATCAAATAATATTAAGACCCTCGGCCTTATCATCCCTAAATTTTTTAAAAATATAGTTATTTTTCTCGAAAATCTTCTTCTTTTCTCTTCTTTAAATCTTTTTTTAGAAATTCGAACGATGCAATATTTTTTCTAATTATGTATAGGTAATATTGCTAACTTAAACTTTGATTGCTACAAATTTCTTAGCAAACACAAGGGGACTTTGAGTTTTTCCATAGATTAAACTCAAAGATTTGACTTTTTTTTTTCCCCTTAATCATCATCATCATCACGTTCTTGAGAAGTGCCTACGGCTGTCGAGACAGCCGCTTACCTTCACCAGAGGAAGAAAGAATACATATGGCGGGCTTGCATAATCTAGAGAGTCGGTACTAGGTCTGTGTGGGCTCCCAAGGAACCCCGGCGTGATGACTTGATGTCCCCTTAATACTTTCACTACCGCATGCTTTTCTCTCTTTGACGGTAAGGTCCGCCTGTAGGCGTTATTCTCCCAAGTTACAATATTTCAGAATAAAATTTTCTATATTCATATTTATATTACAAATGAATATACAATACATTATAATTATATTCTTCCTAATTAAAAGATTTGTATCCATATTATATTTGATTGTACAAAATTGAGTATTGAGTAAATTTTTAAGGAATAAGTAACATACAAATTGGGAAAGAATCACCCACTGGAGGAGTTAAAATTTTTCAAATGATGTGAATCTACGTCAGCGGTCGCGAATGTGTTAAGTAGCAGAAACTGGTTATTTGTTTTTATTTTTATTACTATTTTGGAGTTATTTAATATCAATTAGTCAAAATAAGATGCTTTTTAGAAATAAAATTTAATCTAGGTATATAAAAGGAAAAAGTGGGCTATAGGATAAGGGAGAGAGACAAAGACAAAAATATAGCATATGATTCAATTATTTATTATAATCATACCATAATGAATCTAATACACAATAAAATTTAATATTTAAGCAAAAAATATTCAGAAATAACCCAGACAGCAAAACATCTCGATATCACGTCGGCCGCTTATCAGAATTGTTGGAAAATGGTCGGTAATCATTTGAGGATATTCTCAAAATATCATTTCGAGCATTCATTGCGATCTTTTATGCTAACCTTAAAATCAAACATCGACAGAATATCGAAATAATGTACCATATCAATTAGTCAAAAAATGCTCCAAGCATGACATTAGGCCTTAATCCAGAGTGAACGAAAATCCAACCATTTATTTTCCCGCCTAGACCCCCCGCTTGCTTCAGGGATTTCTGCTGTGTGGTCATACTTCCGGACAGAATGTCACCTTCATTTACTGCACTCTCATTTCGGTGATAATTTCCATGTCTTGGCAAAAAAATAAAGGCGATGAATTGAAGATTATGGGGAAAGTCGAAGCTACGAAGATAACGGAAAAGAGATAATTACTGTTTGCATTTGCCCCTTTTAAACGGTATTGGGGGTTAACTACAGTCTAAAGCAAGTTAAGAATAGTTTGTGACTTTAAAAGGAATTAATACTTTCACGTGACTTATTTAGAGTGAAATTATTTACTTATTTCTATCCTTTTTCAATTTATAATGTTTTATTACTGTTATAAAAAATATTTAGAGATATAACTAAGCGCAATATCAAATGTAATATAAGTTTGATTTATGCGTTAAATTTACACGTTTGGAAAATTTTAAAGTATTACCAGAAAATAAAGCAACTTTTTTGTTTAAGATTTTTTTTTAAAGCTTTTTTTTTTTTTTTTTTTTTTAATCACATAAAATATTTAAAAATTAAGATAATATTAAATGATTGATTTGAAAATAATAAATCGATTGAAATTCTCATTTACAAATATTTATTACTTTTTTATTTTATAATATTTGCTAAACATCCATTAATAATATATGCTGAAATATTGTAATGTATGTATACATATCTAATTTAATGAGTAAGACACATTGAAATAAAAATACTAATCATAAAGTATTCGTACAACATATTATTTTATTTTCACGTATGTGGTTTAAAATAAAGTAAAGCTGCATAAGTCTTAGTAAATGCGCTGCATAAACAAAGACAAAAATGCAAGATTTTCTATAAACTAAGCAATGTGGATTTAAAAATAGTCTTAATGGAACGATAAACTTCGAAATTAGGAAAAATCGATTGAAAGACGAAGTATTCATATTTTATAATATGTTAAATTAAATAAGACAGAAAATTTATAATTTAAAATAGTGAGTTTTATAGGTAACTAAAGAATTATCTTTTAAATGGATTTTTTTCAAAGCCGATATTTTTTAGAATTTCTTAAAATTTCACCTCGCGTCTTAATTTCAGTGAATAATAATAATAATATTAATATTAATAATAATAAAGATCTTTCTTAGACATTTAAATTAATTTGTGAGTCTATTTTACTTTTCATTTTGATATAGATATTTCAAATACACGATTTTTATTTTGAAAAACCATATTTCGCATTCGCATCAAAGTAGCATTAAATTTAAAAATCAAAGCAGAAACTTTTTTTTTTTTTTTCTTTTTTTAAGTAATGTTTCATTGAATTCATAAAGTGCAATACCCAAATATGTTTAGAATATATTTTGAAACTATAAAAATTGTCGAGAAAAAATTGAAATTAAAAATCTACTCACATAAGACATTAAAAATAAATAAAATAAAATAAAATAGTAAATATATTTTTCATTTATAAGTTTAAAAAATCCTAATACTCAATAATTTAAATGCTATTCTTTTTCTTTTATGTTTCAGCGCATATAAATGCAAATTTAAGACAATAATTTATAAAAAGAATTAATATTATCTTTCTATTAAAACCAATAAAACATCAACATTTGCCGTCTATTAAGTTTCTAAATATGAAACAATTCCCCCCCCCCCTTAAAGATAACCATCTTAGCTGCTAAAATAGAAAATAAAATATATATATATATATTACTTTAAAAAATCTAAGGTAATTCTATTCAATATTTCTTACATTTATTAGTTAACAGGCGTTTAATAAACAAATTTCAATCTGACTATTTTCGTAAATAAACACTGTTAAAAATAATTTCTTAAAAAATGGGCTAAATTGTCTTAAAATAGCTCCGAAACAATATGTACTTAATTTTGAGAAACCATGTACTCATTTTTGAGTATACTGAAATGCTCAAAAATGGAGTTGACCAATCAGAATCCAAATATCACCATATTTCACATGTCAATAAACTCAAAAATGAGTACATGGGTTTTCAAATTTAAGCATATATTGTTTCGCAGCTATTTTGGGACACTTCAGCTCATTTTTAAGAAACCATTTTTAACAGTGAACAAAAACGAAAGTTACAGTAGGGCGACTGTGTAACTTCATTAAATTCGTGTATTTGTACAATAAATTGCAATATGGAACAATAATTGTAACACGGAATCATAAAATAATTCGGATTTTTTTTTTTTTTTTTTTTTTTTTTGTGCTTCCTTGTATAAAAATTATAAACAGCGAGCATGCAATTTCTTGTAGTTGCAATGCTATACCAAATTTTTAAATCACATGTCATATTCCATTAAACGATTTGAAAACTTACTTTCATTAAAATCCGTGTAATTCTTGGTAACGACTACTTTCAACATGCCTATCCAAATTTATCTTCATCAGTTATTGTATATATTACTGCATTTCCGACATTTTATTGATATAATGACGTTTTGAGATGGAAAAAAAAAATGGATTTTACAAAATTTGCTTTTAAGCACTCTATTTAAATTAAAATGTTAAGTAATTCATATTTTCGTACATGGAACGAATGCGCATTATAATTATATGCTTTATGTTTGGTATAGAAATGCTGAAAATCTTATTCCACTGCACAACGTTTCTATTTTCAACAAATTTTTGTGTGCATTTTTTTTTTTCTACACTGTAAAAAAAAAAAAAAAAAAAAAAAAAAATCCCATAAGATTACGGGGAAAGCCCGACAGCAGAGATTCCAGACATAGCCCGTAAAAAGAAACGATTACATCGTAAACTAAATATATAATAACATTAAATTACGTTACATGCCTGTAAAAAAAAAAAAAAAAAAAAAAAAAAAAAAACATTTTGCCCGTAAAACCAATGTTTTTTTTACGGACTTTGTCTGGAATCTCTGCCGCCGGGCTTTCCCCGTAATCTTATCATTATTATTATTTTTTTTTCTTTTTTTTTACAGTGTACTGTGATGTATATATAACGATATAAATACGATATAAAACATAAAGGAAAAGAGCTTTGCAAATAAACACTTTAAGATATAAAACCAAGCTGCGACTGTTTGTTCATTGCATACTTTTTTTTTAAAATTATTATTACACGCAATAAAATGTTACTTTGATATGTATGGATCTCTAAACTTCTCAGCCCCACCAGCGCTTGAAATGTTCTTCTCTTGAAGCTGGTAGACGGGATGTGCCGGGTTCGATTCCATGTCACGCTACTCAGATTAGCTCTTCTGAGTTTTCCGAGGTTTTCGCAGTAACTTACGTAAATAAGTTCTATGACTTTTTAGAAAAATCCTCAAGGAGAGCATTTCATGCATAAGTTTAGGGCAGAGTAGACTTTCTGCGAAAGAAAATTGAAAACTCCGAAAAAGTTAATTCATCCTATAACAGTTTTAATTCTCAAATGTTGGTGAACTATTCGACCGTTAGATAGAAAAGTTCAATAGATTTTCACAAGAACAAAATCGATCAGGCAAACATTCGAACTAAGACCTTTAACCAGACGAAGATCCGACTCATTATAATAGCGCGCAATGCTGTTTCGCGATTAACGATATGTCAAGGATGACTTTTAAAATCCAATATTTATGAAATATTTTGATTTTAACTTCAATCAAATGTAGCATTGTACTTACATACTTAGATTTAGAGGCGCAAAATCTTTCATTTTCACAAGAGTGAATCGAATCTCCTATGACAGATTATCAAATCTGTCATTGGAGAAATTATACTTATAAATGTGTGTGTATATGCGCGAGCTTTAAATAGAATTTGAATATTGTTTCCGCACTCAAAGTGTAATGCACATTACGCATAGTGTTTCACATACATTTATTAAGGGGAAAAAAAAAAAAAAAAAAAAAAAAAAAGAGGGTTTGCACTTTAAAATAGGATACTTATTACAAACGGCGCGTAGCGACCCTTTACTGAGAGATACGACAAGGTGTTCATACTTTTTGATTGGTGGAAAGCTCCCTTTGACCGCCCGAGGCGATTTCGCGCATCGCTACCATAGACATAAGGCAGGGAGAAATTGTGACTTTCAAAAATGCTTATAATTCATATTAATTAAATGTAATTAAAAATTTTTGAAGCAAATTTTCATGTTCCTAAATGTTTTTCCTATTAATAGAAATAAAAATTTTCATTGATTTTCGTCAATTCTTTTCTAAATAACTACTTTTCTTAAAACAGTTTCGTATTTGGCGATAACTTCAATAATTACACAGCCAACATCTTTCGGAAGAAATCGCACTTCGGTGCGGCGTTCGGTTTTTTTCCCCCTTCTTTTTAGAACAATTTTGAAAATAAATTATGTAAGTTAACATTAACTAATATACACTTATTATTATTTTATTTAATCTATTTATTTTTGTTTTACCTGATCTTATTAAAAATTATTTTGATTAATATAACAAACATTTAGATATAAATACAATTGATAAAGTAAAGCATATTTTTGGAAATTTTAGTGTTAAAAATACATAACTAATAAATAAAAAGGTCTTTTAATTATTTAGTTTTTTTTTTTTTTTTTTTTTTTTTCTTTCTTCAGGAGTATATAAATAAAGGCTAGTACATTCATTTAATGCATAAAGCTTAAACTCAATAGGTGCCTTATATTTTTCTTATATTTATTCAAAAATACGGAATACGAGGGGGAAAAAATAAGGTTAAAAAAGTATTAAAATGCTTATTGTTCTCCTATTTATTAATTTAAAAACATAAAATTATTTTATTTGTTTATCTATTTTATTTTATTTTATTTATTTATTTATTTTTTTTTTTTATGGAGAGATCAAGGGATTAATAGAAGTAAATACCTATATGGTGGCCAAGCGGAACTGCGGTCAAAGTTGGTAGATGGGAAGTGCCGGGTTCGATCAAAAAACGCGTTATCGATCTAGCCGTTCGGAGTTTTCCGTAGTTCTCTCTAAAACTCGCGTAAATACGAACTAGATTCACTTAGAAACACCCCCCCCCCCCCCACACGGAGGGTATTTCTCCTGTAGGCCTAGGTCCCTAGAGTAGTCAATCAGTCTTAAGCCATACAACCAATCAACCATTCTTTGTGAGATTAACGTATGTTAGAATTTCATGCTGTAAAATTATAAGTGCTTATTTCTTCATTTTCTTTATTTGTTTATTAATTAATTAATTAATTTATTTATTTATTAAGTGTCATATTTCTTTTTATCATATACGTTGTTTTTTATCTTTTTTTTTTTTATGATACTTTATTCAAAGGTACAAAATACGAAAATACGAAATATATATATATTTCTATATCTATCTATATATATATATATGTATGTATGTATTACATTTGAAGAAAAATAAACTTTCGACATGAACAATAAGGATGTATAAAACTTTTAAAGTTAATAAATATTTTTACAAATATTAATATTATCAATGATTATGCATTTAACTATTGGTATGTTTAAAATTTTGGTATGTTTTTAAGTATTAAACTAATTCAATTTTTCTAAACTGAATTATTTTAAGAAAAATACGTTGGTGTTAATGTGCCAGTTGCCTACAAAAGAAAGGCCGAGGTATGAGTTGAATAACTTAAGATAGGGGTGGTCTTTTTAAAGTGTTCTAGCCCATATTTACGCTTGTTTCGGAGAAAACTGCAGATAATTTCGAAAAGTTAGCCCGATGAGCGCTGCCTGGTATCGAACCTGATATCTCCCGTCTACCACCTTTGAGAGCAAAGTTAATTTTACAGTCTCAAAAAATTTGACCCCTGAAAAACCTTTTATAAACCAACTAAAACAATTTTTAAACATTTAATGTGCTGAGAATGTATATATTTGTAAGTTATTGGAATAAATAAAATTAATCATAAAGCTAAACGGTCATCTCTCAAATGAATATATCAAATCAAGTTAACTGTTTTTTACTAATTAATCTTAATATCGATGAACTTTCTTAACAGTAACTACAATGACAAATTTGATAAAATAAATTATTTTTTAAATAAATAAAAATAATTTTATTATTATTATTATTTTTATTATCAGTTTGTATAAATATATATTTTTAGACTACAGTTGCATAGTATATTATTAAAAACTAAAGAGTATTTAAAATTCAGAATTTTTGATATGCAGTATGATAGATAAGATGGTGTAAATTATTTCTATAAATGTAGAAATGTAATCTGAATTTAAATTATAATTATAATAACAATAAAATGAATGTAACGTAATTCATAATGTATCTTAGTTTGATTGCAAAGAATTTTTTTTTTTGCTTTACTTTAGAGAATATCTTTAAAAACTTACACCAATAAATCACCAAAATGCGCGATCAGCGCCAAGCATTGTAAAAGGTTACTGTAGCAAGAGGGAATCTATCTGGACAAGCGTTTGTCCACTGAGCATGCGTACTAAGTACCTGTCGTATCTCTGAGATTATCCAGGGTTTCTAACGGCGCGAGCTCTGTTACGTCACTGTAAGCAACGTTTTGGAATTAAAAGTTGTGACTTATAGGGAAAAAAAAAAACTATAACTGTATATAACTGCAACAGTTTGCATCTAATCAGCAGTTACAAAGTCACTAATTTATCACTAATGCGTTTTGTCTGTTTTCAATTTGATTTAAAATAACATTTCTGAAGAAAAAAAAAATGTTAAATGTTATCGCATAATAATCACATATTTTTTCAGAAAAGTCGCATTACAAGGAATAAAAATGTGCATTCTTTACAAATCTATAATAAGCAATTCACATAATTTGGCTGAAATAATTTTATATCTGTTGTATTCTATAATAAGAAATCAGAATTACTAATTGTTTCTCATTGCGTTATTACATTCCGTGGTATATAACAGACGCTTTTTAATTTACTTAAAAAAAAAAAAAAAAAAATCAAACTGTTTAAATAAATGCAAAAAAATCTAGCAATTTTTATCAACATAAAAAATTATTAAGTATTTCACAGTTTACAGACATTGCTATAAGCAAGTATGAATCGGTAATAAAAAGTTTCGAAATCAAATTATTATTTCTGTCATACTTTTTATGCTACTTTCAAAGCAAAAATATAAAAGTTCGCACTTTAATACTATGATACATCGAATAATCACAACATACAGCCGGCAGCAAAATTATTTCAGCGCTAGCAATAATTCCTATATTAAAATGTATACTTTATACTATTTTGTTAAATATATCCTTGACGAGCCATTTTCTTAGTCAGTCAAAGAACATGATTCGACAAGGATTTATTAAAAAAAAAAAAAAAAAACAGTATTAAGTATACTTTTTTATATAGGAATTATTGCTAGCGGTCAAATAATTTTGCTGCCGACTGTATTCGTAAACGTTTACAGTGATCATTAGCAAATATCTCGAATTCCGAAAAATTCTTTGTACAAACAATCCAGTGGAACCCTGCTGACAACACCTGCTTTTTAAGGGGGAAAAAATAGTTAAATCTGCGCGTTTTTATCTAACTGAACGGGAATTTTTAATTGCTTTTTTTTCTATCTATATATTGAATAATCATTTGTATTTAGAAATAAACAGTTACCATATAGATATATGAAATCATTTAACATCATAGTATATTATGAGGAAATCTCTCAGAAGTAGTATAAAAAATAAAAACCTTTTTTAAAAACATATTTTTCCCCACGTAAATTTTAAAATTACTAATAAATTCATTAACAAAGGAACGTTGATACTAATAAAATTGTGGCAATTAATATAATTAAGCATATACTTCTTTCATTTGTAATAATACAACAGAAGCAGCAATAACGATAAATAATAATAATTATTATTATTGTTACTAATTATTCATGAGCGCTATTATATGTTTTTTTAACATTTACAATTTTATGGACTCGCAATCGTCAAATTTATCAAATAGCATGTCTGAGGTATGAGATAACTTTTAGGCAATACGTTTTTACAACTTTCTTTAAAAATGATCAATCCATGTTTTTCATAAATGACTGCTGTCCACATCTTAATAATTATTTTATTTTAAATGATTCAGATTATAAGAATTTTAATTTAAAAAGTAATACTAATACTAAGCTAAATTAAAAAATAATATTAATTAATTTTAATTAAAATATTATATGTTAAACTTTCTAGTTTGCATTTTCATCAAAAATGGACAAAAATTAATAAAATAAATTAAATGAAATAATTATACATTAAAAAATATTTAAAGTAATGCAAAAAATCGAACTTTTTTGCAACTTACAAGCCATATGTTATATATATATATACATATATATATATATATATATATGTGTGTGTGTGTGTGTGTGTGTGTTAAAAAAAAAAAAAAAAAAAAAAAAATTCTATCGTAAATATCTTATCTAGATTAAAATAAAAAATTATATATGAATAAAAATCTATCATTCTACTTTATATAGGGACATATTTAACAAATATTATAAAGAATAATGTGAAATGAGCTACATGATATAAATCTCGAGAACTAGCTTAAAATGTATATTTTCACATTATTTCAGTGATAACACTTGGATTTAAAAAATGAAAAAAGCTATTCAATTTCTTAGTATCTTAAAAACATCTCATAATGCCACAAATCACATATGCTCATTAAATGTAAACTTCTTAGAATTTAGGAATGAAATTGTTTTAAATGCAAAACCTTTAAATACGCTCAAAATTTTATTTTTTGGCGAAAGTTTAAGAATTTTCAGACTTTGATGTTAAAATAAAAGAGAAAGAAAATGAAATAACATTTAAAATTTTCTTTTTGCAAAAGATGCTATGTTTATCACATATTCCCTTCCGTGGAGGAACAAAATTGTGATGGCATGTCTCCGGACCACCTCTAGGGGTGTGTCCCAGACCGTCGCCAATTGCCCATCTGCGGAGCACTAGTGCGACGTAAAACCCAATCATCCATCCATTCATCCATCCGTTTATCACATACTTTTCGGTAACTTATTTGAATATGAAATCTCAAAAACTGGCTTAAAATGCCTATTTTTATGTTATCATAGTCCTAAAATAAAATTGATATAACCATTTTCATATCAGTTTCATATTATTTCATTAATTTATTTCTACACGTGAGTGAGATATTATGCTTCCCGAACTGTTAGATGGGACGTCCCGTATTCGATTCAAAGTCGCGCTCCTTTTGGCCAACACGTTCGGAAATTTCCTTCGAAACTCGCGTGAATGCGAGCTAGGAAAACTTAGAAAAATTCCCACTTAGGCATTCCACCCAAGGGAACGATCATCTCATAGTTCATAGTCAGCCTGTATATAAAATACCAAAATTTTAACTCAAAAGATAAATAAAATATATGGTAATTTTATTCTTCTTAGAAATTTCAACAAAATGCCTGAACTATATTAAATAAAAGAAAAGAAAAAAAAGAAAGGCAACATTAGTTTCTTAAATGCAAGTAAGTAACTAGCGCACGTGAGCAAGACATCCTCATCAAACATTCTTCTTTACCCTTTTCTCTAACGTAGAAAATCGCCCTTCCATAGTATTTTAGAGACACACATTGGATTTAAAAAATTAATATGATGAATTGATGTCTTATATCTAAAACAGATATTCTAACAGATACATAAAACAGCTATCTATACATAATATCTAATCTCCAAATACGCTGTAAACTTCGAAATGAAAGCGAATAATGACCACGACATATTCTATACAATCAAAATTTAACTTATTCCATAAAAATATTATTTAGCACTTTCCTACTGGAGTGAAAAAGTGTCATATTATCACATTATATCATAAAAAGCAAATTTCATTTTATGCCCCAGATTAATATATATATATATATATATATATATATATTTAAAATTTTAAATTACAATAATATTGAATACTCTACACATTTTTTCCTTGTTTATTAAGATATATATATTGAAAACCCTTTCTATATATATATATATATATCAGCTAATCCACAAAACTAGCGGCTCTTGCGGAATAAAATATCATCTATTTTCTTGCATTCTACAACTTTATTATAATACATATATATAAACCATACTGCATTCATTTCCTTTTATACCGTATAGCTCATTTGGTTCAAATCCCCGTTCAAGCATGAATGTTCGTAGTGGCTTAGAATTCCTTTAAAGTTGTAGCTTTTTGTCCAATGAGCCTTAATAGTAATATTAATAATATTATTGTTAATAATAATAAAGATTGTGAAACGAGAGACATTTCTTTTATTTATTTAACGTGTCTGTAGGTAAATAACGTGATTTCAAACATTTCAAACATATACAAGAAGCCGCCCAGACGGTGGAGTGGTTAGCGTCCCTGACTTCTACACAGTTTGGCCCGGGTGCGAATCCAGGAGAAGGCATGGATGTCTGTATTGTCCATGTTCTTGTATCTGTTCTTGTAATAAAAACTTGTAAACCCTTGTGGTGTGGATTATTCGAGATATAAGCGGCCCTAGAGGCAAGCAATAAATCTCATGTACTCATCAAACCAAACCAAACCATACAAGAAATATATTATTTTTCTTCGAGGAGTCATTTATAATCAATAAAATTGAATAGTTTATGAAAACATAGTCCTCCACAAGTAATTTTTATTTGAAATTACTGTCACATAGAAAGAAATCCGTAATAATTTCATTTTAAAAACGGAGTAATATATGTATAATTTCCATTATGATAAATAAAAAAATAAATAAATA
Source organism: Salticus scenicus (assembly GCA_963930645.1). Taxonomy (NCBI): domain Eukaryota; kingdom Metazoa; phylum Arthropoda; class Arachnida; order Araneae; family Salticidae; genus Salticus; species Salticus scenicus. Next base: position 859,742 of record OZ005660.1, read on the forward strand.
AATAAATAAAATTGTGATTTATGTGTATGTATATATATACAAAGGTATTAAATTATTCGAATTATAGATATATATATATATACACAGACTTTACTACTTTCCATATTTTCCACAGAATCACTATCACTGATACTAATGAAATTGAAAGGATGACCCCTAACAGAAACCCCTCCTGCTAGAATATCAAAGAGCAAATGGTTAGTCTAAGTAAATGAGTTTGGCGCACTCTTTTGTACGCCAAGGTCATTACTTTTTCACATTCGCCTCACACTTGACATTGTGTATCTGAAAATCTATTACAAACGATAAAGCTAAGCAGTGGTATTTTGTTCATTTACTTTAGAAAATTACAATTTCTTTTAAAGGTTTAATAGATAATCGAAAAGAGAACTAACTATAGGATATGAAAACAATTAAGGTATAAAAATTTTTGTTTCTAATTCAAAGGATTTCATTCCTTTTAAAATATCATAGTATGTATGAAGTGTGAGACTGTTTTTATTGATCCCGATTTCTTTTTCTGCTTATTAAAAATACACAAAAAATTGTATAACATTTAAGTTTTATTTCAGCTTTTGAAAAATTATACATTTAATACTTTAAATAAATAAATAAATAAATAAAATGTATAATTAATTATAAGATAACTTATTTTAGGGTTTACATATTAAGAATGAATTTAAATATTTAGGATAATTAAAATTACTTCGTTATTTTCTATGATTGCTTAGTTGAAAATTTCATAAATTTTTCCATGTTTTTATTTGCAGTAAAAACAAATTATTTTTCTTTACGCAAAAACGTATAATTTAAAAATTGTTTTAGCCTTTAGAAAAAATAAAAATAATACACATAATTTCAGAAAAAAAAGTAGCAAAATTTGAAAAGAAGACAAATTTTCAATATTATTTCAATATTCCTAAGATAATTTATAATTTTAATGCGTTTATTTTACATAATAGCATAATCTGCATTATGGAGATCCCAAAACTACATTTTGTAAAATAAATTGATTATATAAGAATCTTCAGTGGTAAATTAGATTTTTTTTTAAGGAAAATAATCAAAAATTATCATCTATAAGATAATTTAATAATTTAATTTCTTTTAATTATTGACGTAGCCAAAATGTCTTAAATTTTTTATTTTTTATTTGCTTGATAATTTTACTTTATACCAGATGATTTTTATATACAAATTTATTTTAGAAAATAAAGTTTTGGGATAATTTCTATTATATAGGATTTTATAATTTTATTCTAAACCAAATAATTTTTATAATTTTATTCTAAACCAAAATATCTTACAAAAATAACTTCGATTTTTTTTTTTTTTTTTTTTTTTAATGTAATTATAATTAAGAATATTGCTTTTTTTTTTTTTTTTTTTTCAAACGCTAAAACAAGCTTTAAACATCATATAATGTCTTCTTTTTCATCATACAATTTCAATTTTATTTAGCAGACAAATTAAAAATTTATAAACAAAATAAAAATTTAAAAAATGGGAAAAAAGAAAGTTTAAATTAAAAAATCATTAAAATTATTTCAATTACTTAAATATTTTAATTTATTATTAATACATAAACTCTAATTTATGTCGCGGATATTACATAAACTCTAATTTATGTCACGGATACATAAAATTTGTTTTGTTAATAATTTTGCAGATTTTTGTAGTTAATTAAAAATCTTAAATTTGTATTTTTTAAAAGCTGAAATAAGTGTGAAACGCTGAATATATATTTGTGTAATTTTAATAAAAATTGAAAGAACTTGGGATTAATAAAAACAGACTCAAATTTCAAACATACCATGATATTTTAAAAGGTATGAAGCCCCTTGAAAGTACACGAAAATTTGATAAAAACACATACAAACGATATCCGTAGGTAATCAACACAATACCATATAACGTCGATAAATAATCAACTGGCAACCAAACGGTCGAAATAAGGGAGGGAAGAGGTTCAGGGTTGATTAAAAAATGCTCCAGATCGGATGATCGATAGATGGTTTGCCGGGCGGACATAAAGAGTTTCCTGCCGACGTCAGGAAGGGAGGTCGTTTGAACGAAAAATGGTCAGACTTGGACATTCGGCCGAATCTCGGCCAATAATTATTTGCTATTTGGGAATAAATAATAACCCGAAAATAAATTTTACATAAATTTAGAAGGTAGTTCCAATCTGCTCTAGCACCAAGTAAAAATAAAATATTTTGAGGGGATAAATAGGAGATTTCAATGCGTTAGGAAACTATATCCAACATTCAACAATTACTTGCAAAACAGACCGCGCAACCTCTTCATCTTTTATTAAGAACTCCACTGGCCATTGCACTATGTGGAGGTTTCTCCCGAGTTATCTCGGGATGGCTGGCGAAAGGGGCTCCCATTTGAATTAATTTGATTTTTTTTTCAGTTGTGTTGCTTACAACTTTAAGATTTTTTTTACGTAAATCTGTCTTTTTTTAAAAATCAGTGTCCTCTTTCTAAACATCCGGCTCGGTATGTAAGAAATGAGTTAAGTGTTTATTCTTTTAAAACAGGTGAATGATAATGGAGTAATGTTATAATCTACTTCATTGTTCAAAAGAAAGTGAGATTCTTTTAAAGTGATTTTAACTTTCTAATCGTTTTGAACATTTTCTTCTTGAAGATCAGTCAGCTTGCTCAGAACATCATCATCACTATTACGCTATTCAAAAGAAAATAGTTTTTAGCTACAAATATATTTTTTTTCAATCCTAAGTATCATCAACAAAATCAATGGCAGCTTGTTCTGGGTACGAAAAATTCTTTGTATGTTTGGACAAAACTAACTAGTCTTGAACAATTTTTATTGATTTTTATTAATAGAAAATCTTGGTTTGGCGGTCAGTATTGCTTTAGGAGCATTAAACAAAATGTTAACATAGACTAGACTTTTTTAAGTAACTGTTCTATAATTCACTGTTTCCTTTCAAAGGAGAAGTATTTGCAGCAATAGTACCAAAACATTTTGCTGCATTTTTTTTTTTTTTTTTCTTTTGTCCTTACAATTTAACTTTATGAAAGACAGTTCTTGCTTGAGTATATCTTCAACTATTTTTTATCTGAGAAACTACTATCAACTGCTGTCAACATAGCCCCATTTTCTTTTTTTTTTTTTTCGTTTTCTTTTTTTAATATATATATGTGGCAGCAATTTCCTAAACCAATTTACGACAGATACTTATAAATCTAAATTTGCAAGCCTATTTTTGATAATCTGTGCTCTCTTTTTTTGAAATTTCTGTCTGCAGACTCGTATAATAGATCAACTAAATGTTAAATTTTAAGCACCGTGGCTTAAAGTTTCAACAGTAGCTGAGACAACTGTGAGATTTGCAATATCTCAAGTTCCTAATTTAAGGTGGTGTTTACTGAAAAAGAAAACAGTTTTTTTTTTTTTTTTTTTTTTTTAATGCATTTTTATTTATTCTTGATATGAGGGTTATTTATTTATTTTTTATGCTGTGGCCTGAGAAAGTGGAATGTATATGATTAATAAATATTCTGTCTACATTTAAAGAGCCTAGATTTAAACACTAGACACATTTACCAAAAAAAAAAAAAAAAAAAATGTACTTTACGATGCTTAATGCAGAATTTAACGTTCAGTTAGAAAAGTTGATTTTTCTGTCTCAATCCACCTTAAATTCACATATTACAAATTGTAAGTTTGTAAAACAAGTTTTGATGGGAAAATGAAATCCCAGAAGATTCTTTGGAAGATTAGAAAAAAAATATGCTTATAAGATACACCATTTATCAATTTTATAACAGAATCCCCAAACTTTAAAGAAAATCGGCTAAATGTAATAATTTAGAATAGATGAGGCAGGAATTAGTATTATCCAATTAGCCTAAAACTTTGGCAATGTTATTTTTAAAGCAGTTATCAACTTTATAGGAATTCCCATCGAAGATTGAAAAAAAAAAAAAAAAAAATCCTCGTATGTATTGCGAACACCGTACGTGTGTATAAAGGCACCAAATTGCATATGTCAGATTTTGTTTATGATAAATTATTTGAGTGCATATCGGCTAACCGGCGGCGCTGGTAAAAAGACTGTTTTAAATTTTACTTAATTTCAAGCTAATTATTGAATTAGAAGGCCAAAAGATTATATTGCAATGACTGAAATATTAGAATTTTATTATTATTATTATTATTATTATTATTTTCTGTGATTTGCTTTTTCTAAATCATTGAAATATATTTGCCGAATCTGCCAGAATTCTTTAGGAAAAATGTTCCATTGCTTCTAATTTGAATGATTTTTATTTTTATTTTTTTAATTTTTCATACGTAAACATTGCAAAAAATAATTCATTTAGTCAAATGGAAAAGATATGAATAATCTAAAATCTAAACTTACCAAAACAAAAGTATCTCAATAGAAAAGGCTCTTTCTATAAGTAAAATATCAGAAAAAAAAGAAATACTGAAAATATAAAATTGCATAAACAAATTTTTTGTAGTAAAATGGATTTAAGACACGACAAAAAATCATATGCTTAAAAAAAAAAAAAAAAAGTCTAATAAAAAGTAAAGTTTAAAAGATGTTAAATCGATGTAAAGTTTCTTTTTATTTATCACATTATTTCTTTTTAAAATTTAGTTTCGTTCAACGAAGAAAAAAAAAAAAGAAAAGTCTGACAACTAATAAAAAAAGTTTAATTATAAAGAGTGTCGAGTAACGTGCTTCTTTAATGTTAGTTTCAATTTTTATTTTTATTTTAAGTGTCGTCTTCAAATATATCACTCAACATTTTTCAGGCGAAAGAAATGTTTAAAAAATTTTCATTGTAAATTACATAGCACATAATAACACACACACACATATATATATATATATATATATAAATTTCTTACATTTAACTAAAAAATTTGGTTCTGAAATATTTGGATTTACCAGCAAATTTATTTACTTGTATTCTGAAGAAATTATACCACATTGAATATATATATATATATCTGTTTCTTTAAGATTCTTTTAAATATTTAACAAAAGTTTGCCGTAATTGCATATTTCAGTGCTGTAATTGCATATTTCAGTTTAAAAAATAATATTTAAAGAAACATACAGTAATTATGATTTTTCCTTAGTTTTACATAACGATTATTAAAAATGATTACAAAATATCGATTTTTAAATTGAAAAATTTAAAACACATTTCATAGATTTACTGCATTCCTTGAGACAATATATATATATGTACAGTCACCCCCCCCCCCCAAAAAAAACGCCCCCCCCACACCTAATTTCGCCGTAAATTACCGTAGAAACATGCGGCTGGTACCTATCGATCTATAATAACGTCTAGTTTTTAATGGTGTAGTTAAATTTTGTTTAAGAGGTTATCTACATATCAAAACAGGCATAAACTTCATTTTTTTCAATTCAGATTTTCGATTCAGATTTCCTCATATTCAGATTTCTGAGACCAAGGCAGTTCGGAAAACATACCTATTTATATATTTTAAATTAAACAGAGTTAATCGTGAGAAAATGTGTTAGGAGACTGTCTATACATTAAAAAAAAAAAAAAAAAAAAAAAAATCATGATCCACCACGTAATATGCATTATTTATTAAATTTCATACCGGAAAAAAAACTTCAGAAATGTTAATTAAGGTCATTGTGCCTAAATGCGATAACCCATAAATGCGATAAAGTTCTTCTACTGAAAATCTAAATGCTTAAAGCACAAACTTATAAATCATAATGGAACATACACATTTCAAGAACGGTTCGCGAAACTTTTCATTAAATTTTAAAGGTTTTTTCTAGTAGAATTTTCTTTTGCAGTAAACATTGTCCATTATGGCTTTCCGACGTCTTTTCCTAATTGCGATAAAATATTTTCAAATTGTAACTGTAATTTTATCCTTTCGTCTTTCAAGATCAAATAACCACTGTTACGTCATGTGCTTGAATACCCTTCATACCTACCAGAAGAAAATTTAAAAAAATACTACATTTTTTTAAAAAGAGGGGTTTAAAATTTTTATCGCATTTAGGGGTCTGTTTACACCATTTTCCTAAATGCGACAAATTTTATCCCTTAAATGCGGCGAATTTTACAGTTGATATATTAAGGGAAGTTTAAGCATTTTTTCCTTTTTAACACTTTCCAACAAGGTTTAAAAGTGACTTAGACTTGTCTGTCCCTCTGTCCGTCTGTCTGTCTGTCTGTCCGCGCTCTAATTCCTGTAGGGACACAAGAAAGTATTCCAAAGCACTGTATTCTATGAGAGGTATTGCTGTAAACCATATTTAATACCTTAACTGTATACAAATCTTAGTGAAATTGAATAATGTTATTCAAGTTCACTATCGGATGTTTCATATATAAAATGGAATAAATACCACCACTAGTTTGTACACAGGGACACTCGAAAGTACTCCAAAGCATTGCGTTCTATGAGAGGTATTTCTATAAACAAAATTTTAATAACTTTACTTTCCACAAAGTTTAATGAAATTGAAATATGCTATTCATATGCACAAAAGAATGCTTTGCATAGAATATAGCCTGATTAGCGTTAGATTTACAGGGCCACACAAAAATATTCAGTTACATTAAGAGCTGTTCATAAAAATTTGCTATAATTTCAATTTCGTTTACATTAAGAGTTTTTAACATTGTCTAACAATTTTCATCTGTGAATATAATTTCAATTTAAGTGTCTGTCTGTTCGTCTTTCCGCGCTCTAGCTCCAGTAAATATTTATGTAATTTCTTGAAACTGATATATGTTATTTAAGTTCACTATCGGATTTTCCCTATTGAAAAAGGAGTTAATATCTCTACTGGTTTGTGTACAGAGGCACCCAAACCTTTTACAAAGCATTGTGTTCTATGAGAGATATTTCTATAAACCATATTTTAATACCTTTACTATGCACAAACCATAATGAAATTGAGAAATGTCATTCAAGTTCACTATCGGATGTTTTATATATTAAATGGAGTAAATACCACCACTGGCTTGGGCACAGAGACACTTGAAAGCATACCAAAGCATTGCGTTATATGAGAAGTATTTCTATAAACCAAATTTTGATAACTTTCCTTTCCACAAAGCTTAATGAAACTGAAATGTGTTATTCATATGCACAAAAGACTGCTTTTTATAGAATATAGTATGTTTAGTATTAGTTTTACAGAGCAACAAAAAAATATTCAGATACATAAAGAACTATTAAGAAAAGTTTGCTGGAATTGCACTTTCGTTTACATTAAGCGTTTTTAACATTTTCTATCAATTTTTAAGTGTGAATATAATTTCAATTTGTGTATCTGTGTATCTGTTTGTCTGCCCATCTCTCTGTCTTTCGGCGCTCTAACTCCGGTAAATAATTATGGAATATCTTGAAACTAATATATTGTTACGAAATTGTAAATAATTGTGTTTATTTTTGTATAAATTCTTTCAAAGAGGCTTAGTAAGTTGATAAAGTGCTAATTTTGTCCATTTCTAGTCATTTTAGCGTTGAAATAGCCTTATTTCCCCTTAAAAACGCATTAAAAAGCCCAATAAGGCAGGTAATGGATTTGGCGCCAAATTTGGCGACTTTTTTCCACCTTGGCGATTTTTTTGGCGACCTTGGCGAGAAAATCCTTATTAGGGATATACCAAATATGGAAGCTGTAAGTTGATTAGTTGACCACTTTCTAGAGTTTTCTCGAAAAATCTGGGTTCCATATGGAACAGTATATAAGGAGCGCTTCTCGCCAAGGCAGAGAGTCAGTTCAGTGCTTGCATTGCTCTTGAGCCTCTTTGGAAGAGACTTGCTTTATGTGTTATTGCTTTATGCGTTATTTACAGTTTGTACTGTGGATTTGCTATTGACAGCTGTTGTTTAAGCTGTGTTTACTGTTTGAATTGAAGCTGATACTTGGTTCATAGACCTGTATTTTCTGGAACTTTCTGTGAACAAATTACTGAATTTTTGTAAGTTTGACCTTTCATTCTCGGACAACTCACGAACCCCCAAGTACGCAACAATATGTTTTTCAAGTTCACTATCGGATGTCCCCTATTAAAAACTTGAATAACATATATCACTTTGAAGAAATTCCATAAATATTTATGAGATTTAGAGCTCGGACAGGCAGACAAACAGGCGGACAGGCAGATACACAAAACTGAAATCATATTCACCCTTAAAAAAAGTTCGAATGTGTTTAAAAAGCTTAACGTAAACGAAAGTACAATTCTAGCCATTTTTTAAAAAATAGCTCTTAATGTAACTGGATATTTTTGTGCCACCCTGTAAACCTAATGCTAATCATGCTATATTCTGTGCAAAGCATTCTTTTGTGCATACAAATACCATATTTAAATTTCCAAAAACTTTGTGGAAAGTAAAGTTATTAAAATTTGATTTATAGAAATATCTCTAATAGAACGCAATGCTTTGGAATACTTTTGAGTGTCCCTCTATATAAATCAGTGGTGGTATTTCCTCCATTTTATACAGGAAACATCCAATAGGGAATTTGAATAACATATTTCAATTTCATTAAGATATGTCTACAGTAAAGGTATAAAAATATGGTTTATAGAAATACCTCTCATAGAACACAATGCTTTCGAATGCTTTTGGGTGTCCTGTGCACAAATCAGTAAAGGTATAAACTCCATTTTCAATAGGGAACGCCCGATAGTGACTTTGAATAACATATTTCAATTTCATTGAAATATGTCTACAATAAAGGTATGAAAATATGGTTTATAGAAATACCTCTCATAGAACACAATGCTTTGAAATACTTTCGGGTGTCCCTGTACACAAACAAGTAGAGGTATCATATTCACCCTTAAAAAAATGTTAGAATGTGTTAAAAACGCTTAACGTAAACGAAAGTACAATTCTAGCCATTTTTTTTTAATAGCTGTTAATGTAACTGGATATTTTTGTGCCACCCTGTAAATCTAATGCTAATCATGCTATATTCTGTGCAAAGCATTCTTTTGTGCATATAAATACCATATTTAAATTTCCAAAAACTTCGTGGAATGTAAAGTTATTAAAATTTGATTTATAGAAATATCTCTCATAGAACGCGATGCTTTGGAATACTTTTGAGTGTCCCTGTACATAAACCGATGGTGATATTTCCTCCATATTATACAGAAAACATCCTATAGTAAACTTTAATAACGCATTGCAATTTCATTAAGATATGTCTACAGTAAAGGTAAGAAAATATGGTTTGTAAAAATACCTCTCATAGAACACAATGCTTTGAAATACTTTCGGGTGTCCCTGTACACAAACTAGTAGAGGTATGAACTCCATTTTCAATAGGGAATGTCCAATAATAATCTTGAATAACATATATCAGTTTCAAGAAATTCCATAAATATTTACGGAAGTTAGAGCGCGGACAGACAGACGGACGGACAGACGGACAGACAGACGGACAGACAGACAGACAAACCGAAGTCATAAACACTTTTCAACCTTGTTGGAATGCGTTAATAACAGTTTTCAACCTTCTTTGGAAAGTTTTAATAACATTAAAGTAACTCCCATGTATTAAATGCATTATCGCATTTAGGGAGTTTGAACATCGCATTTAGGATATAGTACCTTAAATGCGACAAAAATTTCCTAAATGCGACGCTGGTATATATGTTCATAAATTACTGATATTTTTTTAATTTCTTGAAAAAAAAAAATGACTCAAAACACTAGTTTAGAACTATGAGTATAATATTCAACCATTTTTTCTTTCTTTTCATAATTATTTGTTTACTAAAATGTCATAAGTTTCCTAAATGCGATAAACTTACCAAAAATCACGTCGCATTTAGGCACAATGACCTTATAAGATAAAAAACGATTTTAATTCATAAAACGTTCTGTCTTAGTTTAGAAATTAAAAGATTTTTATTGGTTTCTATTTATTAAACTTTAAATAATAAAATACATCACTTCATACGAAGAAAATTAAATAGCTTGAATCATATGAACCCTACAATACAATGTTGAATTACAAAAATCTAGGTACCAAGGTAAAAGAATAATAGTAATAATGATAATAATATTAATAGCGATTAAAAGAAAAAAAAAAAGTTTTTAATATTTAAAAAAAAAGAATTATCTACTTCTTGTTGGGTATATTTTTATTTTATACAGTAAGCCCCGCATGAAAGTGTTACTATAAAGTTTTACATTTAATTTTAGGCGTACAAACCAACAATAGATAATATACAAAAATATAAATAACAAGATTTAAACTAAAATCTGAGAAAGGATATTTAACATTTTCGCGACCGCTGACGTAGTTTCACGTCATTTGGAAATCTGTAACTCCTCCAGTGGGCGTTTCTTTCACAATTTGTGTGTTACGATATTTCTTAAGAATATTCCTTATATTCATATTTATATAAACAAAATAGTATGAATGCAACTACTTTCACTAGAAAGAGTATAATTATTGTGTATATTCATATGGAAATAAATATGGATACAGAAAAAACGGTTTCCTATTGCCTAGATCGAATATTCCCCGTTCTGCAGTCGTCTACTGTACTTAAATTCTTAATCCTCGTCCTACCGCGTTTTCTATATCATGATATAAAACTTGAGATGCACGAATCCTAGAATATTCAAGTTAAAAACAAAAGACAAAAGGGATAAAATAGAATTTTAGCAGTGAGAAACTAGAAAAAGTTATGTAATATTTAAGGACAAAGACTTAACATTTCAGAATCGAGTAAACTCATTTTTGCAACGGAAGCCACGCCTTTACACAATTTTTCTAAAACTTTACGTTATAAAACAAAGTTATTTTACATACTTCCAATTAAATCATTTAAATTTTGTCTTTAGCATTCAATGTAATAAATGCCATTGACATTTATGCATACCAGCGTCACATATAGATTCATATACTAGTATGAAAACTAGTTTTTTTAATACTGTTTCCGTAATATAGAGGCGGGGCTTCATTTCTTTTGGAATTCTTTCCCAATCTCTTGCCTGCATTGCCATAATTTTATAAAAAATAAGCCAATTTGTAGCGTTTTTTAAATGTGTTTTATAGAAATATATCTCTTAAAAAGCAACGTTTTGAAATTCTTTCGTGTGTACCTGTATACAAACCAATGGTTGTTTTTACCCAACTTTCAACAGATTACATTCGATAGTGAACTCGAATAACATACATTAGTTTCAAGGAATTCCATGTGTTAAAGCAAAGGCAGACGGGTAGACGGACAGACAAAACGAAAGCATAAACACTTTGCAATTTTGTGCAAAATGTTTTCAATGTCCCCCTTTTTTTTAATAAAAAAAAAAGAAAAAATAATAAAAACTAAATAAAAATAAAAACTTTTATCTCTGTGGATATACGATCTATTCTCATACAAATGAATAGGGTAAGTTAAAAAAGCTCCATAGCCATATGCTACAATTACAACGTATTTCAAGCATTAGTTTTCATGGGATGTCTCTTAGGATCATTATTTTCTTATTAGTAGTCTCATTGTTTCTTATTATTAGTTCAATTGTTTTCTTATTATTAGTCTCATTATTATTAGTTTCTAGTTATTAGTCCCATTTTACCCTTCGGGATAAATTGTTCACTAAAATATCTAATGTATAAAAATTATTTGCACTACATTAATTTAGTTTCCGAAAAATTAGTGAAATATTTTTGGAAATATTTCACAAAACGTCGAAAGCTGAAATTTTCGGCCGTATTTATAGCAAGGCAGTTTATATTAAACTCTAAGAAACTTTTATTACATAAGAAGAAATTGAACATATAAAAGGCTTTTTATATAATAAGTTAATTCCCGAAATGTCAGTCAGTATTGCCAAATTTAGAGATTTTATTATTCAATATCTACTACTAAATTTTAATTGTAACGGTTGCCTAATAACTTTAAAAAAAAAAAAAAAAAAAAGTGGACTATTCGACGTTGCTAATCGATGTACAGTCGGGAAAAAAAAAAAGCAACACTCGACGTAATATCGTTGCTAATCGATACACAAAAATGCAATAGGTATCATTCGGCGAGGAATTCTGAGGTCTTTTAGAAAATGAAATGAAATTTTGAATTGGGGGACTTCTGCATATTAAAACGAGCATCAACTTTGATTTTTTTTCAATGGTAATACCTTATTTTTATTTTATTTTTGAATTTCTGTATTCTCGGCAATGCGAAAAAGTATATAGGTTGTACATTTTGCTTTTTTTTTTTTATACATAGAGTTATAAGCGCTCAAAGTTTGAAGATGCTAATGTTAAATTCATATCTTCACTGTTAAATTCATATTCTTTACAAAAAATAACCTGATAGACATAATTTGTTTTACGAGATACAGTCGGTGACAAAAGTATCCGAACACTAGACTAAGAACATGATTCGACAAGGATTTATTCAACAAAACAGTATTAACTTCACTTTTTTTTTACATAGGAATTTTTGCTAGTGTTCGGATATTTTTGTTACCGACTGTACAGTAAAGAAACCAAAACATAATCCACGAGAAATTTTGATTCTGAAAAATATTTTTTATCATGAAAAAAATTAATAAATTCGTATTAAAAAAAATTATGAATTATGACCTATATTATTTTTTACATAAAATGAATTCTAATGCAAAAAAAAAAATACGGGTGTGCAAATTCGCAGCTCATTTCAGTTAGTTTTCGACATATAAATAAATCTTTCTTTTGGAGGGTTTAAGGCAGTGTTGCCGGATCAGGGACTACCACTAGATTTTAAAAGATTAATCGTTTATTATGTATAACAAACACCACGTATTAAAATTATTGGTGTGAGTTCAATAAAAAAATAACCCTTAATCTGGCAACACTAGCTTAAGGGGCAATCTGTTATGAAGTTTTGTATCAGATAACTAAGAAAACCTTTAAAAATAATACAGAAAATTAAACAAAATATTTATTACAATTTTTATTTACAGGTCAAAATATACAGGGGAAATTGGTGTACCTTGGAAATAAGTGTACCTCAGACCTATGCCATTTCTAGCTTTATTTATTTCGATATATGAACAATATCACATGTAGTTAAAATATTTGCTGTTAGGGGTCTTAGTGAAGTAACCTGTGTTTGCTTGGAAGCTCAACTTTTTGAAGAGTTCTTCAAAAAGTAAATTCACCTTGCAAAAGTAAATTTTTCTAAGATACTTTTATGTATTTCTATACCTACACATGCATTGTATATTGTGAAATTAGTGTCGTGTACCATGAAGAAGCTTTCTAGCTAAGTCCACATATGCTTGTTATCAAGTTAAGCCCTACCTGAACATAACGATTAGCAATTTCATTTTTAGTAACAGTGGTGTACCTTACACTTGTCACATTGTGTAGTGGATCAGTAATGCAGCTCCAAGAGTTAACATTTGGAACCTATCCAATTACAATCTTGATTATAAATAAGTATGAAGATTTTTACCAATAATCAAAATATGACTTAATGTAGACTTTTTAAACTCAATATTTAATATTTTCCACTTTTTAGACTCAAATTAGACTTAATAACAATAAGATTGTGACATTAATGATTTTGAAAAAAAAAAAAAAAAAATGTTTATTTTAATTCATATGTAATTCATTAATAAATAGATTTTCTTACTTAAAATTGAGTTTTTCTGTATCTTTTAATAAATGGTCTAAGGTACACTACCAGTGGTGTACCTCGGACATAATTGATTTTTTTTTTTTTTAAATATAATTGATGCAGTTTTAATGAAATTTTGGAATAAATATATGTTGTATATAACATCATATAGTATTTTAAAAAGCTATTTGCATTTAGTTTCGGGGAATAATTAAAAAATTAAAATTGGATAAGTCAAATAGGTCCGAGGTACCCCACCTACCCCTACATCAACAACGTGAAACGCAAAGAAATGAAACAAAAATGATGATATTTAGCAGGGGTCGTACTCTCCGCCTTTTCTTCAGGACACTCTCAAAGATAACAAATTTTCGTCTTTTTTGCCACCGCTAATTTCATGCAGCAATACTTTTGGTATATTTATAGTAATGTGCCTTGACTATACAGGATAGAGATTATTTTATAAAAATAGTGGTAGTAATAAATTTGAAAATTTCTCTTTCATGAGAGTGTCCTGAAAAAAGGGCGGAGAGTACGACCCATATTTTTAGACATTATCAGACTTGCCAACCTAACCAAGAAGATTGCTAGTTCCCGCCCCTTTTTGTACACGACTTAATTTTTAAATATATTTACGATGAAATACGAAGAAAAGTGCTTAAAAAAAAAAGACTGGCGTGAACAAATTAAACAGAAAGGGGCGGGACAAACAATCTTTCGTGTTAGGTTGACAAGTATGCATTAGTGTAAGAAAAACAAAAAGAAAACAAGCCTCGCCTTTCATCGTTCTTTGAAAAAAAATCAATATAGATAAAGAAAAGAAAAAGTGACTGTGAATATTCATGCTAAACTCCTGAATTTCCGGTGGCAAATACATACGAAAGTGGCATTTACTTATCGATTACTGATGATAAATTTTGAATCCTTTAAACGAACACTGTGATAGAAAAATCAATTAAATAAGCGGGGCTTACTGCTTAAACTAGAAAAATAGGTAGAACGTAAAAATTGTCAATTAAAAAAACCCGAATGGAATTGGCTTGATTTGTTAAATCGCTTCCTAACTACCGTGATAGTTAGGAAAGGTTAGTTATAGTTAAGGGTTAATTATTCAGTTCATATATTGCTTTATTTTTTTGTGGTAAGGGAGATTGATTGATTATTATTTTATAGATACGTTTGTCTTAAAAATTACTTTTATAAATATATTTGAATTAAGAAACTGTATTTTCATAGAAATTATAAAACAAATCGTGCTGTTCCAAAGAGTTGAATTGATCTAAAATTGGTAAATACGATTAATATTGTTTAATGTTTACTTCACGATACCTTACAAAAATGTATCTGAAAAGATTTAATTTATGCGATATTGTAATTATGCGCTATATTATTTCAGTTCATATATTATATCACACCTACAAAATAACGTTAAATAAAATTTAAGCTTTATTGGTGACCAGAATAGCCATCATAGATACTTTTTAATTGAAAAATATCGCACATTTGTCTAAGAGCATTGTCCGACCAATTTTGAATGTAATATATTTAAAAACATTTAAAATGGATTATCTAATAAAGCATTTAATCATGTACATATCTAAAATAACGATATCACGAATAGCCAAGGTATTGCAAAGATAATAATAATAATGATTCGATTTCGAGAGATGCATGCATGCTGAGTACAAAGGTCCAATAATGACCCCACACCTCATCGAACAGAAATATAGAAACAGAAATAAATACAAAAACCAGATGATAAAAGAGAGAGGAAAAAAAAAAAAACTATTAAAGGTTACAGTCGGGAAAAATTAGTTAAAATTAAACAGATTCATTGCCATCTCAGAGAATCAAACATCCAATTAACGAGGATCAGAAACCTGATCTCCGAGAGTGCCTCCCAGAGAATGGCTAGCTTATTAATGGTATTATCAGTATTTTTCCTTTTATTACGTGCAATTCTAAGTTTTACAATAAGTTCATCAAAATTTTTTACATTAAATTCAGTAGCGGTATCATTTGGGATGTCAGAGAGTTCCTGGATGGGGTTAGTTTTCAATAAATGGGAGTACGTAACTAGTTTTTGTGCAGAGGGCGTGGCTTGGACGAGTGACGGAAATTCTGATTAGTTAAGGTAGTTTCGTTTTTCAGGAGGAATAGATTTAGTTATGAGAGATTTATTTTTATTTTCGGGAAATTTGGAACACCCTCTGTAGTTAGCCAAATGTTTCCCAACGCAATTGCAGCAAACAGGATTAATTAATTTTTCCTCTCCAAGAGGACAATCTTTTCTGGGATGCTCATCAGAGCATGGAATGCATCTTACTTTCGTTTGACAGTTTTTAGCATTGTAAAAATACATCTGACACCGATTTACTGAAGTGTTCGGTCACTGGAGTGTTCACTGGGGTTTTTATAATGTTTAATTTTGATTTTGTAATACAAAAGTTTATCTAATTGGAAAATTGATTTGATGTGCTCGAAGTTATTTAACCGGATTTAGAAGAGGGGAAGGGGTTTCTTAGTTTTAAAGTAAACTAATTGATTAATTTTTATAACGTCATAATTCAATTTTGATAGAGCGTCCTCAATATCTAACTGAGTTGTTTCAACTGGGAGTCCTCGGATGACAGTTTTAATTGGGGGAGGGGGTGTTATTTCCGTTTATTTTTTAAATGATACTGTACTTTCATTTCCAAAAGCTTCTCAGTAATGTCGTTTTGGATATCATTAAAGTTGGGAAATTTTTTTAGGAAATCACCCGCAGGTGTAGCAATGACATTGCAATGTCCTAAATCCTTTTCGAGATTCCTGAGTCGCTGTTTTTTGTTTCCACATTTTGCTGTGATATAGAGGCCTCTTGGTGAAGACATTTTCTTAATTTGACTTGTTTAAGGGCGCTATTTGCTGGCGCCACCTAGTGGTGCCTTTTGATCAGAAAGTACATTTTCATTAAATTCATTTTCCTTAGGAAAATTGAAATCTGAGGACTTATTGCTGGCGCCACCTAGTGGAGCCGCTAGATCAAAAAGTTCATTTTCAGCTGAAGCTTCGAATCTGTTTTGAGTTGAGATGGCGTAGTTACTATTAATTTTACTATTTTTGGAGGATGGACTAACAGTGACGAATTTTCTTTTAAAAGGTACAGAATTAATTTTAGTTGCGTTAGTGTTATGGGTAGGAATGTTAGTACGGATTAGTGAATTTAAATTGCCATCGGACACCTGGCTAGTATCCATCTCTTTCATGTTTGCTTCATCTTTTGTCCAGTCGGTAGTTTCAATAGTACCGTAACCAATACGATAATCGGGGAAAGCTTAGATGACATCACGAATTTCCGATGCAGTGAAGTCTTTAATTAATTCAGATGTGTATTTCTTGGAGATGGGGTCAATATGAGTGAATTTAAAATTCAAAAATTTGTCGTAATCGTTATCTGATAGTCTTTCTATCATAATACTTTCGATTTCATTATATTTTCTCGCATTATAGAATAATTTTAGTAGCTTAAGATTAAATAAGGTCTTCCTCTGAATCTATGGATAGCGTCATCTGGATCACGAAGGGTGACCGAGGCAGAAATGGGAGAAGTAATCGCAATCACTTGATCCATACCGACTTTAGGACAATGGGTACGGAAAAGTACCCCTAGGAATCGGGGAACAGTGATGCTGTTCTCATAATTCAAAATCAAATTGTTAAAAAAAAAAGAACTTCACTAGCCACTCTATGATACAATTATTATTAATTTTATAATATTCTTTTTCTTGAAAAATTTGCGGTGTAAAACAATAGAATTTTTTCTCCTTTTTGTACGATCTTAATTTTATTTTTCAAAATTTACAGACTCCCTATCACATTTTTGGTTATAATTCTATGAATACAAAAGATAAAGTATAAAAACTATATACTTTTCTACACTGCCAGACTTTAAGAAATTCAAATATAAAGTCAAAATATAACTGAAAAAAAAAAAAAAGAAAAAGTTGGTGCTCATGTGAATATACAGATGACCCCTAATTCAAAATTGCCCACCATTTTCAAAAAGTGCACTTTATTTCCTGTTGAATGTTGTCTATTAAATTTTTTTTGCGTCAATTAATAAAAAATTACGACGGGTGATGCTTTTTTTTTTTTTTCTCCGACTGTACAAATATATAATTACATACTTGCCAACAGACTAATTAATATTCCGTAGTACTGTTAGCCCCGCCTTCTTTTTCACACCAGTACCTTTTTAGAGTATTTTTCTTCTTATTTAATCATAATTGCATTTGCAGAATATTACTCTAAAAATTTACTGGTGTAGGAAAACGGGCGTGACTAACAACACTACAGAATATTAATTATAATGTTCGCAAGTACGTAATTGGCAGGGATTTGGGAATATATTAAAAAATGAATTAAAAGATTGAATTGGGGGTTGTCTACGTATTGAAATACTCACAAACATTGATATTTTCAATGGTAATGCCCCTATTTTTTATATTTGAATTCATGGGGTCACGGCAATGCAAAAAAGTATATTGGTTGTATATATATACATAGAGAGAGAATTATAAACGTTCGAAGTTTGAAGTTGATAATGTTAAATGGATATCACAATTTTTATCAATATCATCACCAAAAAAAAAAAAAAAAAAAAAAAAAAAAAAAAAGAAAGAAAAGAAAGAAAAAAAAAATCCCTTGAGATGTATTTATAATATTGCGAGATACAGTGAAGAAACCCAAACATAATCCATGATAACTTTTGACTCAGAAAACTATTTTAATTATAAAAAATATTAATAAATTCATATCAAAAAATTATGAATTATGATATTTGTTATTATTATTATTATTTTCAGAAAAAACAAACCCTAATACTGAAAAATGCGGGTGAGCAAATTTGCAGCTCATTCCAGTCATTAATTTTCGAGATATTAATAAATATTTATATTTTTCTTGGAGACGCTTAGGGGGCATCTCTTATAAAGTTTTGTATGAGGTAACGAAGATAATCTTAAAAAGTAACTGAGAAAATCGAACAAAACATTTTTAATTTTTAATTACGGTATTACTATGTACAGTCAGCCCCCCCCCCCCCCAAAAAAAAAACGCCACTCGCCCAACTAATTTTGCCGTAAATTATCGTAGAAACATGCGGCTGGTATCTATCGATCTGTAATAACGTCTAGTTTTTAATGGTGTAGTCAGATTTTGCTTAAGGGTCATCTACATACTAAAACACGCACAAACTTCATTTTTTTCAATGACGATCCCTATTTTTGACCTCATAGTCAGATATCTGAGATCAAGGCAGTTCGGAAAACATACCTATTTATAAACTTTAAATCAACTCCAAACAGAGTTACACGTAAAAATGTGTCAGGGGACCGTCTATACATTTAGAAAAAATAAATCATGATCTACCACCAAATATACATTATTTATTAAATTTCACACCGGAAAAAAAGTTCAGAAATTTTAATTATAAAATAAAAAAACAATTCAAATTCGCAGAACTTTTTGTGTTAGCTTATGAATTAAAAGATTTTTATTGGTTTCAATTTATTAAACATTAAATAGTTAAATACAATACTTCATATGAAGAAAATTAAATAGCTTGAATCATATGAACCCTACAATGTTGAATTACAAAAATCTAGATACCAAGGTAAAAGAACAATAGTAATAATGATAATAATATTAATAGCGGTTAAAAAAAAAATGTTTAATATTTAAGAAAAAGAATTATCTACTTCTTAAAAGCAAAAACTGTTTTATTTAAGAGACAAAATTTAAGTTAAAATGCACATATAATAAAATATATATATAAAATACATATACAAAAAATATATATAAAAACAATTAAAATCTACTTACTAACAATTGTTATCTACTTCTTGTTGGGTATATTTTTATTTTATACAGTAAACCTCGCATGAAAGTGTTACTATAAAGATTTACATTTAATTTTAGGCGTACAAACCAACAATAGATAATATACAAAAATATAGATAACAAGATTTAAACTAAAATCTGAGAAAGGATATTTAACATTTTCGCGACCACTGACGTAGTTTCACGTCATTTTGAAATCTGTATCTCCTTCAGTGGGCGTTTCTTTCACAATTTGTGTGTTACGATATTTCTTAAGACTATTCCTTATATTCATATATATATATATAAACAAAATAGTATGAATACAAATACTTTCACCAGAAAGAGTATAATTATTATGTATATCCATATGAAAAGAAATATGAATATAGAAAAAACGGTTTCCTATTGCCTAGAACGAGTATTCCCCGTTCTGCTGTCGTCTACTGTACTTGAATTTTTAATTTTAAATGTGTAAAATCTATATCTTTAAAAATAATAAGACATATTACTTTATTTTAAATTCTTTTTCCGTGATAAATGTGACGCCAGTTTTACGCCGCGATTAGAATAATAGAAAATAAATAATATTGCGCTTTGTTTCAATAATAGATATTAAAAACTTAAAAAAAAAAAAAAAAAAAAAAAAAAATACCACTTTATTATTCAGTATTAAAAAAACATTTAATAAAAATTTTATATTTTATTATGTTACGTCATGTGATAAAATTTAAATAGCATAAACGGTAGAGTAAGCGAATGCGAAAAATGTCACAACAAGATTAAAACAGAAAATTTGTTTTAAAAAATCTGATAAAAATTAATAAAAATCAATTATATTAATTTTAAAAAAGGAAAATACAAAAGTATTGTTCACTGCGCATTGCTCTTTCAAATAATAGTCCTCGTCTTACCGCGTTTTTTTACCGTCATGATACTTAACTTGAGGTGCACGAATCGTAGAATATTCAAGTTAAAAACAAAAGACAAAATGGACAAAATAGAATTTTAGCAGTGAGAAACTGAGAAACGTTATGTAATATTTAAGAACAAAGACTTAACATTTCAGAATCGAGTATAAACCTCTTTGCAACGAAAGCCACGCCTTTACACAGTTTTACTACAACTTTACATTATAAAACAAAATTATTTTACATACTTGCAATTAAATCATTTAAATTTTGTCTTCAGCATTCGATGTAGTAAATGCCATTGACATTTATGCATACCAGCGTCACATAGAGAGTCATATACGAATACAGAAACTTGTTTTTTTAATATTGTTTCCGCAATAAAGAGGCGGGGCTTAATTTCTTTTGGAATTTTTTCACAATCTCTCGCTTGCATTGCGATACTTTTATAAAAATGATCCAATTTGTATCATAAACATCGAAATGTTGCTTAGAAAACAATTAGAATAACATAAAGGTAAATTAAAATAGTTTTTCGTCAAAATATATACAGATATTTACTCACAGACAGGGATGGAACACGGGCGCAGAATTCACACCGGAATGTGTTTAAGAAATTTCTCTACCTATAATATCGTCGATTTAAGAGGTAGAAAATTTTCTTACATTGATAGTGGTATGAATTCTGCGCCCGTGTTCCATCCCTGCACAGAGGATACAAATTATTATAAGTGACGGCCCCTAACAACAGTAAGAAATGAAATATCACTGTAACTCAAAAAATAATGTTAAGAACGAGCTGTAAATTTGGAAACCCATGTTTTTGATGATGCCCGTTCTATTTATGCAAAAATTAACATAGGTCATAATAATTAATTTTTTCAAATATGAAATTATTAATAATTTTCATATTTAAAAAAAAAAAAAAATTAATCAAAAATATGCATGGAATATATTTGGGTCACTTCATTCTATCATATAAAAAAAAAAAAAAAAAAAAAAAACAGAATTTGAATATCATAATTATTTTGGAAGATATGAATTAATGTTTGTCACATTCATTTAACATTAGCGCCCTCATAGTTTGACAGCTTATAACACTGTGAAGAATTGAGCAAAATATATAAACTATACCACTTTCCGCGATGATTTTGCCCAAAGAATTCAAATAAATTATAAAAAATGGGGGTTACCATTGAAAAAAAATGAAGTTGATGCCAGTTTTAATATGTAGACGACCCCTTAAGCAAAATCTAACTATATTATTATAAACTAGACGTCATTACAAATCGATTGGTACCAACCACATGTTCCTACGATAATTTACGGCGAAATCAGGGGGGGGGGGCGGTTTTTTTTTTGGCTGACTGTACAGTAAATGTATTATACATTATTATATATTATGTGTACTATATATGTATTATTTACTATATGCAACAACAACGTCAAACGCGAGATGATTTTAAGAAATTAGTAATAGCAAACAAAAATTCTTGTTTTCTAAAGAAAAGAAATTCCAGGAAATAACTTAGATTGGAGCTGAAAGAGTGGAGCTTTAAGCTCAAATGATCCCATTTTTTGTCAAAACTGTGCAAGATTATTTTTTAAATAGATTTTCCTTAATTATCTTTCAAAAATACGCCAGAAAAACACATCATTTTGAAGAAAAAAAGTTCATTGCAGGCGTCTGTAATTATTTTAACTAATATGCTATAAATAAAAATGATCTGCTGAATAATGAGTGATACAAGCATGACGTTGAGGTTCTTGATCTGCAGATCCACTGGTTTACATATTTTACTGAAATGAATTAGTGAATATTCAAAACATTTTCCACCAACACACAATTTTTTTATATATTAGGTGAACCGGGATGTCCTCTCGCTTTCAATTAGTAAAATGGCACTGGAGACTTTTATTTATTTATTTAATTATATATATATATATATATATATATATATATATATATATATCACACTTTAGCAATTGTTCTCTTCCAATTTATATAAATGTCACCGAAGAAAAATTTCAATTATCAAATTTTTAAATTAAACATACAGAAATTTCCAGTACACCTAATTTTGCAGATATGCTGCTCGATGCATTTCAGGGTTGAATTCCTAAGTTATACAGAGCAGCAAACTTGATCCGGAGAATTGTTAGCAGAGCCTCTTTTACTACACCACTTAATTTTTAAAGTAACTCTCTTCGAATGTATTTACGATGAATTAAGAAGAAAAATACTCTAAAAAACGACTGGTGTAGGAAAAGGGGTGGTGCTAACAATTCTCCTGATTAGGTTGGTAGTTTTGGTTATATAAGGTACAGTGATCTGAGTAGTAGGTTCTTATATATACATATATATATATATATATATATATATATATAATTTAAACGTTGATTCATAAATTAACTCGATCTTGAATTTAATAATTTTTTTTTTTTTTTTTTTCGTACGATAGGACTATTTCTTTCAGACAGCGATTTTGCGTTGTTGCCATTCAATGTTACCATTCAATGTTACCATTCAATTTCTCAAACTATCTTAAAATATTTAGAAGTTTTATTGATTAATTCATCAACCATGGAAATTTACTTAAAGTAGTTTATTATGTGAGAAATGTCGAGCTTGTTAATAACCAGGGTGGCTAATAACGTATATATATGTATTTATTTTTTACTTAGTTAGAAGATTACAATATATAAATTTGTTCTGTCGTACCAAATTAAAAAACGAACATATTTTAAATAAGTTTGAAACAAAAAGATTTTTATAGTTAAGAACAGCCTCAATCAAATGAATGTTACGACAATAACAATAACAATAACATAAAAATTGAAAAAGGTCCATTTATTTGGCCTCCACCGTACAACACACGTAGAAAAAAAAACAACAGACAAAATGCTTATAGATTAAGACTAAATATACAAACGCTTCCAATTTATAACACTTAATTTTTGGTCTGGGACAAAATATAATATTCTTTACAAATGAAAATCTGCAATACCTTTTATTAAAACGTTTTTAAAAATGGTTGCTTAACATTTTCCATCAACAAATCAATATTACGCAGCGCATTTCTGTGCCTAACATAAAATCTGCTGTTTTAGTAAAATAAACAAAATTTTTTAAATTTACATAGAAACTTCATTAGCTGAGTTAATGTAAAATAATTTTGTTAAAAAGCAATTTGGTTCTTCATTATTTTGCGCAAATTATTGTTACTGTTTTTTCTCTAAAATCGGCTATTTAATAAAATTTATACATCATAAAAGCATAAATAATTTTATGAAAATTATTTTCAGACTGCATTTGCATAAATTTCCCTTTTTTGTTCCCATTTGCCAATCTAAAAACATATACGAGTTTGAAAACATCGCATTAAAAAAGAAATCGTATAATATAATATTTTAAATATTAGGATTTAAATAACCGTTTTATATTAAAATAAGAAAAATATTTTTATTATTTTAATAGGAAATTATATTTATATTATTTTAATAATGACGCAATTATGAATCCAAACTAAATTTATGGAATGCAGGCAAAATAGTTAAATTTATTGTATCATCTGAATTAAAGAATATAGTTAAATTAGTTAACACTAGATTTCTAACACCAGTATTACATTTATTAACAACTATCAGGTATTGCCTGCCTCGCTGGTCACTATGTTTAAATTAATTCGCAAAATGACCTATAACTTATATTATAAAATTCTCATAAAAAAATAAATAAATAAATAAAATAAAATAAAAACTTTATTTTAATTTGGTCAAAACCCCCATTTTTTTGCGCCCCTTCCCGCCAGGAATTCACAATATTCTTTTATAGTATATTGTTAAATTTGTCAACTGAACACCTTTTGGCTAATGAAAAATTTATATATATATATATTTTTTTTTTAATTTTACTTTACCAGTAAAGACCGCTACAATTCACTGATTAAATAAAACAAATATTTCTACTGAATTTTTTCGGAAGCCAAGAAGTGCTAAGTTGGCAACTATGTGTGTTTTATACACATAACTAAATCACACATAAAAAAATTCCATTATAGAGATAATTTAGAACATAGCTACTATTGGAAACATGTTTTTTTGCCCCCCCCCCAAAGATCCCAAAAAGAGAGAGACAGATATTTCGTAAAGAAAATTTATAATGTGCATTGTGTACACATAGCACACACACATAACAAAAAACTGCTTCCCTCAGATAATTTTAAATAGAGTTACGCTTGGAAACTTGTACCCCCCCCCCTCCTAACCCCAAAGGTGAGAAGGTGGATATTTTTCAAAGTCACTGTATAATGCTTGTTGGGCACATAGCACATACACATAAATAATTAAATAATTAAATAAATAAAAATAAAAAATAAAGATAAAATAAATCTTTCCGGAGATAATTTTAAATGGAGTAACATTTGGAAGTTTTTTTTTTTTTTTTTTTTTTTTTTTTTTTAATCCGTGCCCATAAAGGGAAAGGGGGTAATTTTACAGAATTCATTTATAGAGTGTTTTAGACACACATAACCAATCAATACATTGAAAAAATCCCTTTTCTAAGATAAATTAGAAAATAGTTACAATCGGAAACGTATTCTTTACCTCCCCTCTCTACCCCAAAGGAGTGAAGTGGGCAATTCTCAAAATCCCTTTATAGTGCGCGTTGAGTACACATAGCACACATTGATTTAATATATATATTAGGGATGGATTATTTATCAATATATCCCTAAGTATCGATATTTTTTTAATATCCCGATAACAATATTTAAGATCTAGCTTCTCCAATATATCCCTTTAACGATATTGCCGAGTGCGCACCCGAGTGAACGAAACTCGAGCGAATGAAACCCGATCAGCCAACATACAACAGCTAACGAGAGCGAAACCGGAAGAAAAAAAGCCCCGAATATCTTATTTTAATACTCATTTTCTACTTTCCTCTAATTACTCACTGATAAACTAGAAAAAATAGCCCCACGCCAAACGATTTCTATTGCAACACATATACATATACTTCCTCATCCTTCATAAACTCAAATCTAAACATTACTGCTTTAAAAAGACCACCGCATAAAAAAAATAAATAAATAAATAAATAAATAAAAATAATAAAAAAAAAAATATTATATTTATTGAAAGCCATCTGCTTTGATTATCCCGTGAATAAGCTGACTTCGTTCAAGGTCACGGTTCTACCCCTTCAGAAAAAATTCATCAGACATACTCCAATATCACAATACCTATAATCAGCAGGTGTGTTTACTAGGATATTAGTCGAAACGATATATCCCTATCCGAGATATCTATTATGGGTTCTGATATATTACACTATACTGATTTCCCAGATTCCCACTCTACATTCATGCATATCGTAGGTGATGGAAACCACAGAAAAGGCAATATGACGAATGAAAACAATATCTTCTGTTTTAGCTCCTTTCCTGCTATTGGTTCATTGATATCGGTCTATTTCAAAGTGTCGATATAAAATGGCCAATAACATGCTTCAACATGTGTTTAATAAAGATCATCAAAGCCGAACTGATACAGTGATGCCAGATTGGGGATTTTGTCCCCATTTTAGGGAGTTTTGAGGCTTCTGGGGACAATTTTGGAGACCAAATGTTTGTGGGGACTTTTTTGGGGAATTCTAAAATTTTTGGGGACAAATCTGGGGCGTTTTTCAACTTTCTGTCAATGTTGGTAACATAATGATTTATCCCTATGTCTAGAGACTTTCAATAGCTTTATTGTTATTTGGGGATTTTTTCAAAAATTGCCTTCATTTGGGGAAAAATCTGAGCTTAAATCATAGAAAAATCTGCTTGATATTTTTTTTTTTGAAAAAATTTTTATTTTCCCTTTTTAGTAGAAATCAAGTTGGGGATTTTTTCGAAAAAAAAAAAAAAAAAAAAAAAACGTGATTTGGGGAAATTTGAAGACTTGTTTGGGGAAATAATTTTCGACCATCTGGCGTCACTGAACTGATATCTACTAGAAGAGTTTTTTTGCAAATTTTCTTAGCGTTTAATAAAAAACTTCTGAAAATATAAGCAATTATGGAATGTATTTTTTTTTAATATTATTTTATTATTATTAAATATTTCGATAAAATATTTTTTTTATTAAGACTGTACATCAGTCAGATAGCTTCCTTTCTCCTTTCCCATGTTATCCAATGGGATTTTCGTTGCTTCGTTTTATAAAAATATCTCATTAAAAAATGAAGTTTTTCAAATTCTGCTTTTTGAATATTACTCTTTGAACGGGTCGCCTTTTAGCTTAGTGAGCAATTTTTCGAAAAAATTAATTTAAATATCTTATTTCAATAAGTAAATTATGGACTCTAAGTGTGGATCTCTAAGTAAAATATTTAAATTTATTTTTTCGAAAAATTGCTCACTAAGCTAAAAGACGACCTGTTCAAAGAGTAATATTCAAAAAACAGAATTCGAAAAAGTTCACTTTTGAATAAAATATTTTTATAAAACGAAGCGACAAAAATCCTATTGGATAACATGGGAAGGGAGAAAGGGTGCTATCTAACTGATGTAAAATAAAGTTTTATCGTCAGTAATTTTACAGTGACAGTTTCTTTATAGAATTATATAATATTGAATAGTTTATTACTTTTTTTTATGTAGCATTTATATTTCTCTTTCCATTCATTTATTTATTTATTTTATTTTTAAAGCCGTACATGTTAAATAAAATTGGTTTAAATGCAAAATGAGTTACTTTAAGTAACAAAATGAAACTTCAACATAATTTTGTTTAAATAATATAATTTTTATACTGACAATGTATACATAAATACACACACACACACACAGACACACACACACATTATAATATGTAATTCAAATTTCAATTACTGTGAAACTATTACGAATGTGAATTGAACATATATATTTAAAAGATATTGTAATGATTTGGTAAGAGGATACAAAAATAAAAATGACAAGTAACTGACATTTAGGATGCATATAAGAGTTTTAAGTAAAAAATATTACTTTCTACAACCAAAAAAAAAGGTGTATTCAATGGCAATTCTGAACTATTTATAATGGCAATTCTGAACTAATTAAAGTAATTTTCATTGTTATTTAATACCTGCATCTTAAGACAATTTTTCTGAAGCTTTATTTTTAGTAGAATTATGAATTTTGATATACTTGGTACAAATAAAACACAGATCACATATTAGCTGTGTTAAAATATGATTTTTAAATAATTAAAGCTTAAAATGGGAAGAATAGAGGATAAACTATACAGAGGTATACTAAAAAGCAATAGTATAAGTTATAAGAAACACAAAACATTAATTCACTTTTTATGATTTTTTTTTTTTTTTTATGATAAAGTTATGGTAGTAATATACCAGAAAATGCATGGAAAACACTCTATACTTGTATACTTTAAAATTCGTGTGCATATGTCTTTAAAAAATAACAAATGTCTATTTTTTTCTGCCTTGAAAGAAATATCGCAATATATCGCTAATATCGATATTAACTTGGCGATATATCGCGATATTTAATTTCTGATATCGTCCAGCACTAATATATATATATATATATATATTTGGGACTGAATTACGTTTGGAAAACTCTTTTTTGCCCGCTACACTCTTAACGGCGGAAAAAGTGGGGGATATCGCAAAATCTCGTCATAGTTGGTGTTTTATGCAAATATTCAACCCACACACCAAAATTTGTGAATACAACTCCCATAGATTTATCCCCCCTCCCACCCCCCTCTTGGTGATGAAATTTCTAAAGTTCCGGAAATCGGTTTTTAGGCATTTGTGTTACTTATAATTTAGAGCAAAAATCTCACGCGTATGTTTTTTTTTTCCCTTGAGATGTAAAGGTAATTTTAAATCACGTTTTGCCCCCTCCGGGGAAAATGTGAATACTAAAAGTCGAAAAATGGGTTTTTAGGTATTTATGTTAGATATATTTTAAAGCAAAAAATTTTACGGATATCTGTTTTTTTTATTTTCTTTCTTTCTTTCTTTTTTTTTTTTTTTTTTTTAGTTTTAAAGGTTTTGTAAGATCACGTTTTGCTTACTTCCGCTCTTTGTGGGGGGGGGGGGGGGGGCAAATTTTGTAAAAACTCTTCTTAATGGATGTCTACATCAATGAACGAGTGTTTTCAGAAAATTTCAGGCTCTTAGGTGTAGGAATTTGGGCTGGGCGATGATGATTCACTGACTCATTTACTCAGGACAAACGATTTTATATATAACGATAACCAATTTGGAAGCAGATTGTATAAATAAATAAATAAAGATTAAAATAAAGATTTGAAATTAAAGGAAGAAGCCGTGCGGTAGAAAATATATCAAAGGATGTCATGTTCAAAGCATTAACGTTTTGAAGATTTGTTAATATATTATCTAAATTGACAATTACTATAAATAAATAAAACATTTATAATTAAAAAAATTTCAATAATTTCAATAATTTTTATACTTCTTTTATACTTTTCAAAAAGATAAAAATAATAAATAAATAAATAAATAAATAAATAAGTAGATAAAAAGAAATAAAATTATAAATAAATAAAAATTAATTAATTAATTAATCAATAATTTAAAAAAAAGAAAAAAAAAATGAAATACGTCTTAGAAATTAGCTTATGTGTCCGTCCGTCTAATTTCGGGCGATGTCATTACTCTAAATGTTTCTTGAACTTGAGTTATATGACTGTCATATTTTTTATTGCATGAGTCTTACTAAAAATAGTAGGTACAACTTGTGCTACTGATTTGTGTAAAGAGATTTACAAAAGGATTGAGATACGTTAGGATCTATGAGAGATATTTCATAAAGCATCTTTTAATACCTAAAGTGCGTTAAAAATAAATAAAATCACACACACACACACATATATATATATATATATATATATATATATATATATATATATATATTTTATGTCCAGATGAGGATGTTTATAAAAGAAACTGGTTTGATAAGTATTAATGAATGATTTGAGATGCCACAAAAAAATTGCATGTTTTTTACATAGCTTCCAACCTGTACGGTTTTTTTCTTTTTGTTGCCAGAATTTTTTAATAATTTTTCAGTACTTTTCTGTGATTAAACATAGTGATTTTTTTGCAATGAAATAGTGGTATTGAAAAACAGTACAAGTTGGTACCTGTGTTTTTATTATGAAATATAGGGGAAAATTGATAAAAAAACATTTTTAATTCAAACATGCTCTTTTACAGTTTAAAAGACGTAATGATGTCACATTTCGTATTTAATAATAAATTTGAAATCGTAAATGTTTGATGTGGAAATAGAATTTTTTTTTTAAATTATTATTTATGGAATGTGCAAATCGCATAATTTCTCTCTTGTTAATATTTTAAATGTATATTTTTACTTTGAGAATTTATGTTCCACTGTCTCTCTACAAATCTATGTAATTAAAAAAAAAAGAAGAAGAAGAAGAAGTTATTTTATATTTGGCTTTAATCGTGTCCGACGATTATCGAAATTTATTTTTTAAGCAAAAATGTTTTGTTTTGCCAAATATATTTAATAATATGAATTATATTTACAATTGTGAAAAAATCGTTAAAAAACTGCATAAACTGCTTAATTATTGAAATGAATTATTACAGAAAAGGAAAGAAAATGACGAACATTTGTAAATAGTAAAAATATTACTCGTGAATTTATATTCTTAATTTTATTATTTAATAGCCGGTACAATAAATTTTTAGTACAACAAATAAGTAAGTAAATAAATGAACAGCTCAGTTTTAAAGAAATTTAAGGCAATGTCACAGGGTAAAATAAATGAAGTAATAACTTCCAATTAAGGAGTCAAGATTAAAAAAAAAAAAAGTAATTCTATTTTGTTAAAAGTAATTTTTGTCTCTTTACCTAAACAGATGAAAGGAAAATGAATTTAAAAAAATAAAATCTCTCTCTCTCTCTCTCTCTCTCTCTTTTTTTTTTTTTAAGGTTATATGTCTTAGATTTTTTAACTGCAGACAGGTGGGCAGTAATGACGGGCGATTACCAATTTCTTCTTAAATCGATTTAAAATTGATAAAAAATAAAAAATTCTCTGGAAGACAGAATTTAGTTTAGTACGAAAGACTATTAATTTCAATCTGTAAAACTTTTATTTGCAATTTTAATTTAAATATTTTTTGTCTCATTTTTTGATCGTAAAACTGGGCCACGTACTTTTTAAAATGACTGAAATGAATTAAAAAAAAAAAAAAAAAAAAAAACATAAAAAAAAAAAAAGAAAACGTAAAAACCCTATAAAAGACAGAATTTAGTTTAGTACGGAGGACTATAAATTTCAATCTATAAATTTCAATCTGTAAAATTTTTCTTTTAAACTTTAAATTTTTATTATTTATTTATTTATTTATCTCATTTTTTGATCGTGAAACCACGTACTTTTTTAAATGACTGAAATTAATTAAAATGAAGTGTTGTCACCTAATTTTCATACTTTAGTTAAAGTTAAAAAAACCTAATTGTCGTGCCTAAAAACTGTTCACACCCCTGGATTAAGAAAAATCACCTCTTTCATTTGGTACTGAATCTGTAATGATAGGACTGACATTTCTAATTTATTTTGGTGTTACACAAAACTGGTCCACAAAAACTCCAAATCGAAACTAATAGTCATCCGTCCTAATAAAAAGCTATATTTTGAAAGCAGTATTAAACAAAATTGCGTATAAATATGCATAAAGAGAGGTACTTTTAATAAATCATTAAGAAATTAAAAATAATTATTTATAACAGTAATATTCAAACAGGAAAGAAAAAAATAAAAAATAATAAAAAATGCATATATAGTGACATCACTTCTTCACCTTCCTCATCCTCCGTGGAGGGTGCAAATTTCAATATAAGTATTTTTTAAAAGAACTTGTCAATACCTTCAAAATGAATAGGTGAATCATAAATCTGTGATCATTAAAAATAAAGCTATTATTATTTTCATCTTCAACAAACAATAATAATAATTACGATAATTATTGTAACAAATTAAAATGCGGTCTACAGAGCACAAAATTGACATTATTTTGACAATTATTGCTGTTTTTCTCTAAGATGAAAATCATCTGCATTGATCAATTTTGATAATTAATAATTTTAATAAATAATTTATTAAACTGCGTAAATTTATTAACTGCGTAAATTTGAATAGGAAAAAAAAAAAAAAAAAAAAGAAAAAAAAAAAAGAAGAAGAAAAAAGTTTTGTGATGGGATAACAAAATTCTAGTTTTTAATTGTGATAAAAAAATACATATATAAATGACTATTTTGTATAAGATATTATTAAATTTCGGAAGCAAATTTTACTGAAATGGAAAAGAAAGAAGGAGACTTGCAAGCAGCAACAAATTTAATCGCCGAAGCATGTCACGTAAGCAATCACTTTTCTAGCTTGTTTGCTAAAGGAAATGTTGGAAGCGGTCCTACATATTGTCTCGAAACGTGAGAAGGCTTACTGTACATAAATAAAAGACTTTTGCAGGGATAGATTTATATAGGGAATCACAAAAATAGTATTGAATTCATTAAATGTTATTAATATTTTAGGAAATTAATAATTATTAATTTACAATCAATGTTTTATCAAATGTTGTTTGTAAATTGAGTTAAACCTTTCAGTAAAATCAATTTAATGAAATTACAAATTTTGAATATTTTTTAAAGAAAGGTATAAAGAAAAAGTATAAAGATGAACAAACTTATTGACAGCAGATTTTGTGATTTCTTTATTATCTATTCCCAATATGTATTACTAATTTTTAGTTGTAAATAGTAAAGAAATTGTTAAATCTTTTATCAACGCACAATACCTCCACGTAGGCACTTTTATTACCTAAACAACCATCTTATTTTATTTATTTATTTTATTTTTTTCAGAGATAAGCATAAATATATAAAAATATTTGTTATTCTCTTTTCTCAGTAAGAAAATTATTTGCTGTCATTAACTTCTTTATATTTTTTCGGCTTTAATATTGTAATAAAATCGCATATTAATAATAAAATTTTCTTAAAATTGAGTATTCCAAGTTAATTTTAAGATTAATTAGCTTACGCGCATGTAGTTATAGTAGTGAAAAAGCTCTAGTGGTGCGCAACCTTTTAGTAACACAGTTACGCAAAAGTTTACATGTTTCGGGTACCGGAAAAATTTAATAGGCAAAAATTTAATAAATTTTATTTTATTTAATCATAGAATTTGTTACAGAAATATAAGAGCAAAGTTCTATTAAGATTTCCTGGGGGCAGAAAATTGTAAAAATTAGCAACTATGTAGTAGTTAGATCAATTGTACAGTTGATTTTGTTTAAGAAAGCCCCCCTCAACCTCAATATAACTGATAGGGGTATAAAGGGCCTATCTGCTCTATTACTCAAAAGTGAAGGGGAAAATCGCTATTCAGTCTATAGCTTGTGAATCAAATGTTTCTCTTACTGGAAATGCTCCTAAAAGCAGAATTCCCATTCGTCACCGAAATTTAAAAATATTTTGTATCTAACAGGGAAGAGGTGCCGCTCACCGCTCTAGGAGCAGTGTCGAGCGATTCTAGCTATGCTAGGCCCCTCTTCCGGAGTTTATTTAAACTCAAAAAAAAAAAAAAAAAAAAAAAAAAAATTACAAAAGCCGCTAGAGACAGGTCTCCCACACGACAATGAGCGGCATGTTCTATGCTGGTTGAAAAGTGACAAGTGTCTTAAGGCTTGTAAAAGTGACAAGCAAGTAGAGCAAGGCAGAGCAAGTGGCTTAAAGCAAGAGCAAGCAGATGTGAGATTAATCTGTGAGATTAGTCATATTCATAAGGAATTCAAATATATTATTTAGTTTAGAAAGCAGGCTTTTTCTATTGAGGATATTAAACAGCCAATCGGCTGGCCTGGGAGTGGGATTTCTTAAGTGAAAGGCAGAAGTTAAACTACAGTAGTAATAATAGTGATTAGGAGTTCCCTCCTCCCCGCAAGGACACAGAGGAGAGCGTCGGCAATGAAATCTGTATAAATAGGATGGAAATGGGCCATGACCTGTCAGAAAAGCAGTCACGGGGGGGGAAAGACACCAAGAATTTAAGTTTACGAGTGGGATGAGATTAAAGGTGTATCTTCCCTTTGGAGAAGTATCCCACAGTTTCTGCCAATCTCTAAGTAATTGTTGTTTTAATACTTGTTTAACGTATGAGGGAGGGGCAGGGAGTGAAAAATCTATTGAGTTGTTTTCGGTGGCTGCCTTGGCCAGTGAATCAGCAAGTTCATTGCCGAGAACTCCCCTGTGGGCAGAAACATGTGCCAGGGAAAGATGTTTAGCCAGATTAATAAGTTTTGATTTAATTGAGATAACCTGTGGATGTTTACTCCTGTGGCGAGCAATGGCTAGAAGACCTGACAGACTGTCACTGAAAATATTATGGGAGGGATAGTTATTAATATTAGTCATAACCCAGTCTATGGCCATTTGGATCGCGAATAATTCCGCTTGGAAAACAGAGTTATAGTTGGCCAGTCTGCCCGCCCACTGATGGACAACCGAACCATCGGTCATCACACAAAAGGCCGCACCCACACCGTGGTCCGTTTTGGAGCCATCAGTGTAGATAGCCACAGGAGCAGAAGGAGAAAAGCTATTTTTGTTACAATTTACTATTTGTGAAGCAACATCTTTGCCGGGATGAATATTCCAACTATTGACTGTGGGTTGTATTTCTGTGTTTGGAAAAAGGGTTTTTGCCAAAGAAATATTTTTTAATTGAAGAATGTTTGTTTTTAAGTACGTCTGTTGAAGCTGAAGATGGACGTGGGGAATGCCCGTAACAGCAGTGAGGGCGTCAGTGGAGATTGTTCTATATCCTCTTGATAATTGGAGGAGGAAGTTCCTCTGGATTGAGTTTAAGTTTGTCTGAGCAGCAACCGACAGGTTACCCCCCCAAATGCCAGCCCCGTAAGTTAATATTTTTTCTATAATTGTTGAGTACCATATTTTAAGAAAGGAGGTGGAGATTCCCCACCTCCTTCCAACCATTTTAGCTGCATTGTGATAGTGTGTGAGAGTTTTCAATTTAAGTTCTTTAATGTGGGCTAGCCATTTGAGACCCCTGTCGACCGTGATGCCAAGGACCTTGATATGAGGAACATGTCTGACACTGACGCCGTCAATTCTCATCACAGGCATTCTTTTCAATTGTCTTGGGTGAGAGAATGTTAAGGCCTGTGTTTTACCTGGGGAGAGAGATAGATCTAGTTGTTTTAGAAGATTATTGAAAAGAGAGAGAGCCTCCTGGGCCTGAACCTCCAGATCTTTTCTAATTCTGCCCGAGAGAAGTAACGAGAAATCATCTGCGTATGCGTAAGTTTTGAAACCCCCAGAGTTCATGCGCAGCAGGGTTTTGTTTGCTATGAGGTTCCAAAGAGTTGGTCCTAGGCATGATCCCTGAGGGCAGCCTTTTGATTGAGATCTTTCTGAGTAGCCGTTACCCCAATTAATTAAAATTTTTCTATTGGAAAGGTAGGAAGCAATGATTCCCGCTATATTGCCCGGGCAGTTGAGATCGCGTAGAGTACTGAGAATGTGGGGCCACTCTATGTTATCGAAAGCACCTTTAATATCGAGGGAGATGAGAGTGGTGTATTCTTTAGCACTTGCGTTGAGGGCGCAGGAGCTCCGGATTTGTTCCAAAAGCATTTCGCACGATCTACCCTCTCTGAACCCATATTGGTGTGTATGCAGTAAATTATTGGTTTCTAAAAAGTAATTTAATCTAGTAACGATGAGTTTTTCGAGTAGTTTTCCTAGAGTGGGCAAAAGACAGATTGGTCTATATGAAGTTGGCTCAGAGGGGAGCTTCCCCTGCTTCAGAAAGTACACCACCTCTCCTTTTCGTAGAATTATTGGAAAATATTGGAATTTAAGACAGAGGTTTGTCCAGTCAGTAATGATTTTGGGAATTGTGTAGAATGTATGTCTAAGTATTTTAAAGTCTATATGATCTGGACCTGGCGCTTTCTTAACATTGAAACTGTGCAGAGTAGCCCTAACCTCAGGCTCCGTGAAAGGGTCATCCGAGGGAGCTGAGAAGGGAGGAGGATTGAAATTAGGGTATTTACTAGATGGAAAAAGAATGCTCGTGATATATTCTAGGTTATTACGTTTAGAGGATCGAGCTGGAGGTCGTTGAAGTTTCAGCTCTGTTGGGGTAAAATATTTATTGGTGAAGAATTTTTGAGCGGTGCCAAATTTATTGGTTTGGGTGGAGCAGAACTTTCTCCATGCGCAAGTTTTAGCAGTATTTACCTGTTTTTTGAACTGGGCCGAGAGTTCTTTAATCTTTAGTTTTTGTTGCGGGTGTAATGTTGGGTCTAGATATTTTAATTGTCTCTTAAGCGCGGTTAGCTGGTTACGCATGGAGCGTAGCTGGGGGGACCAGAAGTTGTAGGCGAACTGCCTCCCCGATTTTTTGAGTCTGAAGGCAGAGGAGGCGGCAGAATGTATGGATTTGATTAAGTCAGAAGTTGCGCGCTCTAGTTGATTAGTGTTTGTTACTGAAGACATTGTATTATGTAGAGAGGAAGTATTAATTTTGAGTTGTTTTTTGAATTTATTAAAATTACCATGTGCGGTTGCAAATCTTTTAGAATAAGTGGTTGAGGGAGTCGAATTTAATGAGTAAGTAATATATTTATGATCAGAACTATTGTGGATATCCAGGACTGACCAGTCGTTAATGATTGCAAAAGTTTTAGGATTAACAAGGGTAAAATCTGGCCAGCCCTTGGCTTCATTTTTTTCGAAAGTTGGGTGGGAATTTTCAATATTGGCTAGACAGAGGTTATTTGAAGCTATGAATTCAATTAGGCTGCTCCCTCTAGCGTCCTCACGCGGTGAACACCATAATGGGGAATTCGCATTGAGGTCGCAGCCACAGAGAAAAAGAGATTTTTGAGTGATGAGAAATTGCCATTCTTGCAGACATTCCTCGAAATCAGAAGAGGGGGCAGCGTAGGCACTGCCAAGGATCAGTTCGCCTTCAAGTGTAGTCAAAGTCAGAAAGACACAATGCTCCCCAGTGAAAAGGTGTGTGTAGTTAAGATTTTGTGTGTTGATGAGTACATGCGCGGAGTGTTGATTAGAGCTAAATCTGGACCAGGAGGCAGGGAAACCATACAGGTCACCCTCTCGAGTGCAATAGGCATCTTGCAGCAGCGCAATATCAATGGAGTTTTTCTCCATATATACTTGCGCCGCCGAGTTTGCCGCCTTGCATCTGTTGAGGTTGACCTGCAGGACACGAAGACTGTCTATGGAGTTTGATTGTGGGGTGGTCGAAGAAGATGCTGCTTTTTGGTAGGAGGAGGAGAGAACTTTTTTGCGTTTTGCTTTGAATTTAAAATTTTTATTGGGGGTTGAAACGGAATTAGATAAATTAGGACGTTGTTTACCTGCTTGCTCCATAGTTAAGATAATGGCTCGTCGGAGTTACTGATGTCTGGACTTCTGCTGGCTCCGAGAGGAGTGGGTTGGTAGGTTGTCGCAGAGTATTTTCTGAGGTAGTCCATGAAGAGCTGTGTAAGATGATTTGAATCTGCAGATAATGGAGGTGGGATTGGGAAGAATTGGTATGGATATATTGGCCTAGTGGATGGGTGCTCTCTGCTGTCTGATGGAGGGTAGTCTTTGTCTTGTGGAGTGACTCTTTCGGACCCTGGATTGAGGCTTGGTCTGGAGTTTTGGCGTGTCTGGCGACTTCTTGATCTTGTTTCCTGTGATCTCCTGTAGCTCCTTGTGCGGGAGCTGGATTGTTGGACTGTGCGGATCCTAGATTTATTCTGTTGTTTGTTTTGGTTACTTCGTTGGCGAGAGTTGGACTGATGGGTTAGGCGGTTGCAGGTAGCAGCATCTCTTCTCGAAATTCTTGCTGCGCCTAGGGCTACCATAGGATATTTTTTGTCCAGTGTTTCACGGCAGAATTTATATCTTTCTTCATAGATGGGGCATTTCTTGGAGTAAGCCGGGTGGTCTGATTTTATTGGAGATAATCCATTTTTCAGTCTGTACATGTTTTCCCTCTGACAGTTTATGCAGTTGGGCCTGGAATTGCACTGCTCATTTTTGTGTGTACCTGAACAATGAGAGCAGTATTGTTTGCTTGAGCAGGTAGTCGTTGGATGTTCCAGGCTTTGACAGTTAAAGCACCTGATGACTTGTGTTAGTGGTCTTATTGGATATATTTGCAGGCCCAGTTGTATTGATTGGAGGTTTAAGAAGGCTTCTGCCAGAGGGGAGGGTGCTTGAACAACCCAGTTCTTCAGGTCAGCGATTCTGGATTGCTGCTGTCGGATGATTTGTATGGCTTCTTCTAGTTCTTTAGGTAGACCACTTAGTTCGATGAGGCATTTTAGTAGCTGTTTGCTTTCAGCTTCCTCCGGCAAACCTAGAACTAGGAAGCGTTGCATCGGGCAAGGTTTCATTTTCATTTTCAGATATTGTGGAATGTCACTGTGAGAGGCGAGGTCCTTTAGTAAATGTTGGGCATCAGTCTCTGAATCACATGTAACGTCTATGGATTTTCTGTATATGTTAGTTTTTACTATTTTTGCATGAGTGTTGAAATTTTTACATTTCAAGAGTGCCATGATTTCTGTTCCTCTGTCTGTGGGTTTGACAGAAGTAATGTATACTGTTTTCTTGAAAGTGTTAAGTGCCTGTAGGGCTTGTTGGAATTGCCTGTTCTGTGGATGTGCAGATTTATTGTTTCTCTTTTGGTTCTGTGTGCTTTGGTTTGATTGTGCTGCTGCCGCTTGGTGACCTGTGACCTGTGAGAAGCTGGGGTTAATAATGTTTGATTCTACATAGGAGGCAGGAGTATCTTGTGGAACACTGGCAGTGTTTTGTGGGGGTTGTTCTTGCTGTAACTTTTCATTCATAAGTTCCTGCAGGGTTTTAATTTCTTTTAGTCTTCTGTCCATTTCTGAGAAGTTGTTTATAATAGAGTTTTGAATTTCTTGTAGTTGGATATTCTTGGTGGCATTTTCCGTCGTGGGAAGGGCTATTAAATTGGTTGCTTGAGTTGGAGAGATTGGTTGAGATGGAGAAGTTGGTTGAGACGAGGAAGGGTCATTGGTTTTGTGAAGAGCCCTAATTTGACGAAAAGCATGCTTAAGTAGCACAAGGGGGGGTCTGTCGTTATTGTTCTTAACCAATGTTATGATGTTAATTGCCGTCTTGGCTATTTCATCAATGCATGTAAATGTTCTGAAGGTCTCCTGTCTGTTGAATAAGACCCGAGTCGCTCGAGAGCGGGTGATTGGAGGTTCAGTCTCCTCTTCTGTTTCGTATTCCGAAAACACTGTATCTACGTCTTTAGGTCTGATGACGGGAGTGTTGTCATCATCTGCCATGTTGAAAATGGGAATGTAGCTTTAAGAAAAGCTTTTTTTTTTTTTTTTTAATTTAGCAAGATTAGCTATTAATTTTAGATACTAAACAGTAAAAGTTTGTAATTAGTACCAGATAAAACACAAATATAAAATATGGATAAAAAGAGAAGCGTCCAGAAGAGTGGATGGGGTTTTCCCAGTCGCATTATGCCTCAAAAAAAAAAAAAAAAAAAAGTCATTATCAGTTCTATTGAATGAAAAAGCAACTGTTAACTGTTGATTGCGGGGAGAAAGAGAAAAAAAAAAAATATATATATATTAATTTATGGAATTAGCTTTAATGTTAAAAGAAGGAAGAAGACTGAGCTTATTTAAAAAAAAAAAAAAAAAAATCATAAAATAAAATAAAATAAAGTAAAAGGGGGTTAAAAGGAAAAAAAAAAAAATCCCTTCCTTTCCCTCTTTCCTTTCATTATTAAAATTATTATTATTATTATTATTTTCCCTTCCTTCTCATTTTTTTTATTTTAATAAGATGAACATTGGTGTTGATGCCAGACACAAGTGAAGAGAATGAGAAATTTATGGTTACTAGCATCCACAACAATCATCATTTTACTGTAATTAAATGGTTAAGTGCTTTTATTTTGTTAAAAACATGGTCAAAGTGATAGGCTACCATCGGCCATGTTAGGGATGATTAGGGAAATGAATTTCATTTAGCTAGCTTTTAACACTTTTACATTTTTATTGTTAACTTTTGTTCTAGTAATCTTAATTACTTAAATGAGGTATCAAAATGAAGCTTAGACTTTCAAGAACAAAATGAGACATAATTTGCGACTGGTACTTACCCCGTTCCCAGTGGCAATTAGCCCATTTCAGGAGTGCTGAATAGCATGACTTCACTGACCGGTGGCTCCCCCGTCTCTCAAAAATATTTTGTTAAGTAATTTTAATTATTAAGGGAACAAGGGTCGTTCAAATTATTTATTTTTATTTTACATTCTATCCTTTCTTAAATTATGTACCGCATAAAATCTACATATTTTCTTCTTAATTTATAGAGTACATTTTAAAGGATAAGAAGAAATTTTAGAGATTGAAAGGCCAAATATAAAAATATAAGAAATATAAAAATATAAGAAAAATAATGCAAAATAATGGCAAATTTCAAAATGCTGCATGCGAACTCTAAATTAATTTAAATCTCTATTTTTTTTTCCGATGCGTTTTTTGTACTTAACTGAATACATCTGGTTATTTAAATTTTAATATCTCAATTATATAATAGATTACGAAAAAAAAAAAAGTATAAAGTTTGAATTTTTCATGAATTTTTCTTTTTCGAATGAATTTGAGAGTTCAAAATACAAATAATAATATGTTTTGTCTTTCAAACTTAATACCCAGTTTTGTTTTAAATACACTAGTTAACTTTCATACCACCTTTTTAAGGAAAAAATCACATGGATCATTAAGTAACCGATTATTCAGAAAATCAGAACCCCCCAAAAAAATAAATTTAATGTTTAATTTTTTATAAGGGCTTTCACATAACGTTTCAGGAATCTAAGTGTGATATTATTTTTAAAATATTATGAAGTTTCATACATTTTATAATAGCTTTCTGGATAATTTTTAATTGCTTTGATTTTGATAATTTTGATAATCACTCAATCCCTTAATTGAATAGAATTGTAAAAATTCTTTTAAAATAATATTATTAAAAAAATTCGGAGTACAAAGGTGTTGAGAGTTGGAATGCTGGGAAAAGCTGTCCGCCATTACTAAACACAGATTTGTTATTTTTTACCTAACGTTATTTTCTTAAATCAATAAAGTCTTCTTTCAAACAAAATGACCTATACATAGGTTTTTGAAATGAGGGCCAAAAGTCAAATTTTCATAGTTATAAGTTTTCTACTTTCTAAAAGTCTAGTTTTATATGGGTTACTCAGATAATAATAAATAAATAACCATCTTTTCCTACGTACATCAAATTAAATTTCTGTAAAAAGCGGTTTTTATATATGATTGGGACGCTTAGATTAGATGCGTTTTTTATTCTCCATTGAACAAATATTGATTTACATTCAGAGAATTGGGATTAAAAGAAATTACGACTACTCTTAGCGATTTGCTAAATAAATATTCTCTTTAGGAAGAGACTTGATGCATATTTAAATGCAATTTCTTCTTTGACAAAGTTCTGTTTATCACGCTTACTTTTTATCTGGTTAAATTAAAAAAATTTACTTTCACTTGTGTTATTATTATTGTTATATTTTGTTTAATGTAGTTGGAGAATTTAAATATAAGTATTGTAGGATTTGGTATCAAATATTGTAATTTTTTTAGTTCTTTTGATACATTTTAATGTTAACAAAAATAAATAAATAAATAAATAAATAAATTTTGTAGCAAATTCGTAATTAATAATAACATAAGTTTTTTTAAAATAGAATCTCAATAAATATTTTGTTACTTTTATATTCATTGATTTATTCACGCTTGATACATTTTTACTTGTTCTGTACAGTAATTTCCTGATTAACGTTCATGTGTTACTTTCTAATGAACGAATTAATAATCATTCAGAATTTTAATGATTGTTACATTCATTTTTCTCGTAATGAAAATATGGTTTAAGAGCGCTTGAAAAATACTTGAGTTATTAAATAGTAGTAGTGATGTTGCATTTTTGTATTTTATACATTTAGAAAGTTTCTACTCTAGTAGTTATAATAAATAGTTTTAATTTATACCTAATTAAACCACAGTTAACAAACAGTATACACGTTGTTATTTTCTAAGAATTAACTAATTTAATTAACTTATATTTTTACGTAATTCTAAATAAAAAATAAAGTCAAAAAGTTTACTTTTCATACATTTCTAAAGTCACACTTATCAGAAAATTTAAGTGTGAGATTTATAAAACCAATTCACTTAAAATATGAAAAGCAGGTAGCATTTATATCAAAACTAATGATGCAGAAAAGTAATTAAGTGCAATAAATTCGATTAGTGGTTAAACATTCTGTAAGTAAGGGCACTTTACAATGCATCTTGAACAACAATAGAGAAAATAAAAATAAATGACTTAATTTTTCGAAATGAATGCTGTACCAATTAAAAATATCTATACAAATAATTATCACACACTTGGAGCTAATTGAATGGAATCCAGATGTTGTTTTTCTTTCATAATTCCCCTTAAAATGAGAAAAATAGGTTACATAAAATTCTGAAAGTTGAGAAAAATTATTATTATTATTATTTTTTTTTTCTGTGAAAGTATCGAAAAGCATAAGCTTTTTTAATGGTGATATATAATTCATCCGAAAAGTAATAGAAATTTATCTCGTAAGATGCTTAAAAAATAAATAAATAAATAAATAAATAAAAAATTTGCAGTAAAAGCACTCGACTTTCTGAATATTAAGTAATGGGCTATTCCCACCTGACGTCAGAGGTCACATGATAGAGGAAAAATAAATAGCAGACGAAGTCTTGTTTATCTATAGCGATTGCTGAAATAACATATTTTCTATTCTTATTTTTGATCAATCGTATTTAATCTGTGTTATTTTTTTCATTACATTATCATTTTTACATCATCATTTTTAATCCATTTTATATCATTATTCATCATCTTTTGTTTGCTGTATACATTTACAATCATCATTTAGTTTGTATTTGTTATTGATGTTTATGAAGAACAAGTTAAATATTCTAATTTTTGGTACTTAATTCAGTGACAGTGCAATATCGTAATGCGTAAATCCATTTAGACCAGTAACTAAGTTAAGTAACTTGTTGTAACATCTTTATGCAATTAAATTAAATGAAAACATTTTAAAATTCAAATTATAATCCATAAACATTCCACAAGAACAAGCTATTATTTATTGCTAGATCAGCTTATGTAACAGTTACACTAGAACATACAAAAAATCGATTCTTACAGTTGAAAATAAATAAACACATAAAGTGTTTATTAAAAATTATTAAATTTACAAATACAACTATTCTACTGTTTACAAACGCACAATATTACTTTTATTTTATTTTATATTAAATATTAAAATTTTTGCTCTTAAGCACAATATTTAATTGAATTCGATTCTCAGAATTCAATTATTCGTTTTCCTGTATCACATGATTGAGCAGATGAAACTGGGAAGAGTCCATTAACGGTTGCATAAATAAATTAAAGTAAGAGAAGTCGTTAAATAAACAACAGAGAAAATTATAATAGGGTGTTTGAGTTTTGTCTCCATACAGTATGTCGTTTAATTTAACATTAATGTCCTTCAAAAAACTTGAGCCCATGATAAAAAAAAAATAAAAATAAAAAAAAATGTTGTGTCCTTGCAAAAATTTATAAGAGCGAAACTGACCAAACTCTATACAATTTGTGTGGCAGTGACCTTTAACATGTATCTAAATTTTCAGCTCATTTGGATGAGGTTTTTAGACGCTATCGCACTTTAAATAATTTGATCCACTAAGCTACAATGTTAAAGAATTTTTCTTTGTTTACCCGTGAAATACTATAAGTGCTAGATTTTCCAAAAATTCATACTGTTCGCGTGACGATAACCTTTAACATGTGTATAACCTTTTAGACGAATCGGATAAGGTGTCTATCGCAGTTTAAAGAGTTTGACCGTATAGGGCATAATGATAAAGAACTTTTTGTTGTGTCCTTGTAAAAGTATAAAAGTAAAAGTATAAAGTTTCAGCTCAATCGAATAAGGCGTTTATACGCTATTGCCCTTCAAAAAATTTGAACCCATAGGCCATAGTGATTATTATTATTATTATTATTATTATTATTATTGTGTGTGTGTGTCCCTGCAAAAAAAAAAAAAAAAAAAAAAGTTATATATATATATATATATATATATATATATATATAAACGCTAGATTCATAAAAATCTACACAGTTCATAAGACTCTGAATTATAACCTGTGTATAAATTTTCAGCTTATTCGAATGAGCCATTTAGACGCTATCGGAATTTTAAAGATTTGGACCCATAGGCCATAATGATAAAGAATTTTTCTTTGTGTTCCTGTAAAAAAAAAAAAAAAAAAAAAAAAAAAAACTATAAGTGCTAGATTCACCAAAATTATTAAGGGTCGTGCTGGGGTAGCCTATAATATATATACTAATTTTTAGGTCATTCGAACAAAGCGCTTAGACACAATCGTGTTCACTCACATATATGCACACGTGCATACATACATACATATATCAGCGTAAAAATAGCAAAATCAAACTCAGGAAACCCCAGAGCGTGTAGAAATACCAAAATATCAATTTCGGATTTTTGTCATGATTAGAATACATTCCTTACCTATGCATGTTCAGAAAATAAAAATGGTTGGGTGAAGG
Organism: Salticus scenicus; assembly: GCA_963930645.1. NCBI lineage: Eukaryota > Metazoa > Arthropoda > Arachnida > Araneae > Salticidae > Salticus > Salticus scenicus. The sequence continues at coordinate 903,978 of OZ005660.1, forward strand.
TCATAAAAGTTGGTAATATTTAAACTTACCCAGGCCTCACAGCGTTTCTAAAATTTTATCCTCATTTTCATATATTGTCACCACTTCATTAAAGGAATACTTTTTTACATAATGTTTATACGTGTTTTACCTTTAAAACATTTAAGAATATATTGTTATTGACTATAGTGGTGACAGTATAATAAAATGCAAGTAAAATGTCAGGAACGTTGCGAGGCCTGCTTACTCAACTAGAAAAAATTATTTCATTTTATTTTATTTCATTTTATCAATTTTATTTTAATTTTTATTTGCAAAAAAGTAGGGGAGAAGGTGGTAATATGGACCACTTTTTATTTTTTAACAAAAAATGCACTTTTTAATGGAATTTTTTCAACAATAACTACCATAATTTGACAAAATATCCTTCCACTGAACATTTAAAGTTATTAGAAGGTAAAACCTTAAACGATTTGAAGATCATTAATTTTTTTTAAACATAATACAAAAATAGCTGTCTTAGAAAGTGGGGTGGTAATATGGAACAATAAAAAGTGAAACAAATATTTATTGGGATATTTATTTCAGAAAACATTACTAAAAAAAGGAAAACCTGAAAATCCAAAGGAAAGTATTGTAAAAAATACGCATATTTTATCGAAAAACATAAACAGGATTTTTTTTTTCCTGTAAAATATTGTTTGTAAAAAAAAAATAATCTTAAAGTTCAAATTAGTCATACTTAGGAACAAAAGTCACAAATATAAATGTCACCTTTACATCCACTGCATAAAACATGTGCCCATTGTTGGCATACAACACATTTAATCCAAAGTTCTCCGGCTTATGGTAATATGGAACACATTGTTCCATATTACCACCAATCGCCATTTTATAAACGATCCCATGAATTTTAAGTTTGAAAAATATTTATCCATAATTTAATCCTACTATTTTACTATTCAATCTTACAGTTAATAAAAATAATATTAACAATATCTTATATTTATCAATAAGGATGTGAAAAATAGTCATGAAACTTAACTTGTGAAATTTTTTAGAACTGCATAAACAAAGATCCGCCTGTTACACCATAAACAAATCGAGCTATACTGATCCCAAGTGGTATAGCAATTATTATGATTCACATTAATTATGTTTACTTTAGTAAACACAGATGGCTTCAGTAGATAAGCAGAAAGAAGCGGTTTCATATTACCACCCTGTTTCATATTACCACCTTCTCCCCTATAAATTTTGCACAATCTGTGATAAAAGTGACTATTTATGAATACTCTGAAAAGTAGGCAAATTTTGTGTAAATTAATTGCATTTTTTATGCATATAATATGCGTATAATATGTCTTCAAAAAAAAAAAAAAAAAAAAAAAAAAAATAGTAACTACCTCTAATTTCAAGTATATTTATCACAGGGTTCCGTCGGTCTTGATTTTGTATACTAGTAATTTTACACAGCAAATTTTGTTACGCTGTATATTTAAGAACTTTGTGTTTAGATAATATTTTATTAATTCAAACTTAATAGACTAAGTCAATTAAATACTGCTTATGTTTCTACTCCTCTACTGATCTTCAACTACTACTGGCTCAATGCACATATCATAATTTTACCATAAGCAATTTCAGTAAATCTTTCCCTGCAGTTCAACAGCATCCTGACCAAGTGCCCCTTGTCACGAAGGGTTATGCCCGGCACTACCTTAACCAATCTCTGCTCTGCATTGGTGCCCCTTGTTGTGATGATTTCAGTATTAAATTGAAATATGACTTCTTTACCGCCGCTGCATCTCGCGTGGGAGATCTGTCTCCAGCGGCCCTTGTATTTTTTTTTAAAAGTTTTTTTAAATAAACGTTCCAGAGGAGGGGACTAGCATAGCTAGAATCTCTCGACACCACTCCTGGAGTGGTGAGCGGCCCCTCCTTCCTGTTAATCCTGTTAATATTTTATTAATATTTTATTATTTAATTTTTAGATAATTTTTAGCCTCTTTTCAAGGTAAGAGTCTTTGGAAAGGAGCGGATTTGTGGGAATTCTGTATCATTTTTAAAAAGTAGTGATAATTATTAAATGAAAAGTCCCTACAAGTTAGCAACTCCGCCACGAACATTCGTGCTTGAATTGGGTAATTGCAAAAGTCTGTTCTTGATTTCATCCATGACTTTAGTTCTTTATAATTCATGAGTTACGTGTGAAAGGATTACTGAGAGACTTAATATTGATTATTCTATTGTTTTTATCCAATTAAAGAATTTGCACACTCTTAGAAACTCGATATACAATTTCCGCATATTTTGACAGAACGAAATAATTAAAAGCATGTTTACTATGTTGTGACATTGATATGCCCCAGTCCTCTGAAAATTAAGTCAAAACAAAAGTCATAAAAAAAAAAAAAAAAAAAAAATGAATCTCAACCCAGTAATTTCAAAAGTCATGAATATTTTATTGAGGTATTAAAACATATAAAAAGAGGACAAATGAGGACAAATCCAGATCGTATCCATAAATTATGAATTCGTTAAAAATGATGGTGGAGGAGAGAGAGATTTTAATTCACGAAAATTTTACATATTGACAGCACGGTGATCTTAGTCGAAGTCCCAGCAATCATGACCGATTAACCACTTCTAATCTGCCAGATTGTGGTAACATCACCACATCCAGAAGACAACGGCGTCAATTAAGTTTTCTTTGTCTTAATGTTATTCTAATAGGAATTTAAAATTTTGAAAAGACGGTTGGAAATAATGCAACCCTAACTTAGCATACTTCACTGCGCCAAAATAACGGTTACGAACAAGTGCAGATCATTATGAAATTATAGCGACTTGATGTCTGAAAGATGAGTGATTTAGATTATTTCAAACCACAAATTAATTACATTACATGTATTTGGAGTAAAAAAAAAATAAATGAAAAGTATAACGGAAATTGCTTAATGGATTTTTTACAGCTATAAATATAAATAGATTTATTGAGAAACGCAGTGAAAAAAAAAAAAATAATAATTCTTTTCTTTCCTTGCTGGTCAAAAAAGCGAGCCTTCCTTGGATTAAATCATGATGATATGAAATATGGTTTAGCAGCAAAATGGGTAACAGCAGAAAAATGAAAAAGTTGCAAGAGAAGAATTTATGACAAAGAAAGCTGGGAGAATATATTACGAGTTGGCGCATCGGGCATTTTCTTTGTCTTTGGATTGTTACATGTAAAGCGCTAGTCAATAGATTATCAAGCGGTAACCGCTGTTTTGATTATCATATGTTACTTTTGAGTTACCTTTTTTAACGTTTTTATTAATTTAAACTTTAAAAGTTTTCCATTTTCAATCAGTGAGCTCGCTTTTGCACGTAAGTGATAAATTGTGCTAGTAACGCATTTCTTATTGTAACTTACTACAATTGGTTATTTAATTTCGTGGTAGTAAATAAAATTTTTTTTTTAAAAGCCAGTGTAGTGATAGATGTTTCAAGCGGGAAAACTGGCGTCTTCTGAGGCAAAAATGCGGCTCATGCGGCTCATGCGTCCATGCGGCTCATGCGTCAGCCTGTATTACTATAAAGGTTCTGGACTGATCTGTATATAATAAAAATGTATCGGAGTGTATCCAAATTATTCAAATATATATATATATATAAAAGAAAAGAATTATTGGTATGTATTGTGTAAGTAATTTTTTTAGTGATTATCCAAGGAATACGATTAATTAAATAATTATAAAAATAATAAAATGATAATATAATTAAATAATTATAATTATAAATATAAATATGCCTAATTAGTTCATTTATAAATTTGTGCAAGAAGATTTGCAATTACAGAATACCAAAAATTTTAACTAACTAACACACTTAAATATAAATTTTGTGCGAAGTAGTTATAGGTTTATTGTTTATTTTGTCCGAAAATACTTAGTTTGATTGTTACAGCATATATATATATTTTCCAGGAAATAAAAATTATTTATGATTTCTTCTGTCACCTTTTTGTATATTTAAGCCCCAGATAGATATGAAAATTTTAATGTCATCCAACTTTTTGAATGTTGTTAATATGTCATACAATATATACGTCATGAAAGTCGATTTCATTTTTACGCATGTGTTTTATTATTCTATAATTAGACATATTCATGCATATTAATAATATATCATGAGCATTAGAACTCAGATGATACAATATGCTTTAAACATTACTGATTTAACTGCATATTTGATGTAATAGATTTATTGAAAAAATGTATTATGGCTTACCATTTTAGAAAACTTCACTCAGAAATTTAAAAATGTGTTGCATTAATCATTCCAAAATTGACATATTTGATTTTATATTTTGATGCTACAACATTCTAACTATTACACAAATTTAAATATTCAAATACTCATGCTTAAATAATGCATGTGTATTTTAAAGTACTTCATTTTCTTTTCCCTAGGGGAAAAGAAAAATGCTTATTGCCCTTTAAAAGTATCTTACAAAAATGCATACTACTTATGCCATAATATGACCTCAAGAGCTATTTCATTCACTGTACTTAAGACTGTTCATTTACATTTAAGTGCCATTACGTATTTTTATTTCTTTTAACTCTCATCAGATATGATACATATTAGTTCAGAAAGTTTTATTTCCTTTGAAGATGAACTTATGAAATAAAATAAAATACAAAATTGTCCCATTTGTATCGGTTCTTATTACGGAAATTTAAACTAAAATTTTAAACTGCAGTGATATTTTAGTATCTTAAAAATTCGATGTCTCAAAAGGCTAAGGTAGAATAAAAACTGATCAAAGTTATAAAAAGGATAATAAAACATTTTGTTGCATATATATATACACTTATTTAGTCTTTTTGGTAGAAAAACATCTAAATCTCTAAAATAATTTGAGTTGCAGTAAAAGGCGAACTGTTGTCAAATCTAACTGTAAGATTGGAAGTAAATTATTTTATTTCTACAATATTATTATTATTATTTTAATATGCATTTTAATCTTGAAATATAATATTTCAGTTAAGATTTTTTTTTTTTTTTTTTTGAAAAAAAACTCGAATAATCTCAGTGTTATATCTTGTAGAATTATGATAATTTTCATATATATATATATATATATATATTCTTTTTGGAAGAAAAACATCTAAATCTCTAAAAGAATTTAAGTTGCGGTAAAAGGCTAACTGTTGTCAAATCTACTGTAAGATTGAATGTTAAATTATTTTATTTCCGCAATATCTTTTTTTATTTTTTATTTATTTATTTATTTTTAATATGCATTTTAATCTTAAAATATAATATTTCAGTTAAGATTTTTTTTTTTTTTAAGTCGAATAATCTCAGTGGTCGAATAATCTCAGTGGTAATCTTGTAGAATTATGACAATTTGCGCATAGAATATTAGTTTTTTAGTTTTTACTCACTTTAACTAATATTCTTCTTTAAATACTGATTTTCTTTTTTTCTTTCTCTTTTTAAGGTATTTATTTTTAAGTATATATTTTTTTGGTTCATACAATAAATATTGTCAAAAATGAATAAGAATAGAATTAACAACCAAACATTTTCCTCTATATTGGATGTACACATACGTACTAAAAGTACTGCAAAAAATATCATGAAAATTAACATGCTAAATTGAGATACTACATATAACCATTTTATATACCGATCTAATGACTCGAAGATTTATGATAGTTTGTCATTATGTAAATCTACATTTAGTACTTTTAAAAGGTATTTTATGTGTTTCTTTGATATAATGAAATAATAGTACCTAAACTATTACAGAAATTTAAACATTCATATATTAATGTTTAAATAATACACATATATTTTGAAATATTCATTTTCTTTGCTTCAACGAAAAAGAAAATATTCTATTTCAAAAATATCTTACAAAACTTCGTACCACTTCTGGCAAAATATGGCCTGAAGAGCTATTTTCTTCACAGTACTTAAGACTGTTCATTTACATTTAAGTGCCATTACATATTTTTCTTCTTTGTAACGCTTATCAAAAATTATATATATACATATCTTCAGAATGTTTTATTTCCTTTGAAGATGAGTTTATGAAATGCTATAAAATGTAAAATTTCCTTTCATTTGTATCGCTTCTTACTACGTATATGTAAAAAAAAAAAAAAAAAAAAATCTGACTGTAGTTACAAATACTACTTTTAAACTTGTAATATTAAAAATGCATGGGAAGATAAAAATTAATAAGAGTTGTCAAAAGTAATAAAAGTAATAAAAAAAAAAAAAAAAAAAAAAAAAAAACACATTTTATCTCGTTTTACATAGAAAGTTTTCTAAAAATGTATATAAATTCTGATTTGCAGAGAAAGGACGTACAAGTTTAATTGTGAGTTTAAATAATGAAGTATTTATTGAAGAAAAAAACTCCTTACTTTAAATAAACTGTTATAATTTATATAACAATTTTATAGGAAAAAAGTGATATTAAATTCTCAATTTTATGCTATTGTAAAATAATAATAATAAAAATACATGTAATTTATTTTTAAATCACATTTATGTTTTTTTTTTTTTTTTTTTTTTCTAAGCAATATACAGGGTGACAAGAAATAACTTTTACGAAGTTTCAAACCAAATATCTGTAACTACCATTATTGCAAACTCATTTTGTCTTACCTTGGTCTCAAAAGTTCTTTGGAAACAAAAGATGGACTTTCCAACAGGATTCCGCACCTGCACACAGAGCTAAAGACACTCAAGATTGGTGCAAGATAAATTTTCCTGACTTTATTGGAGCTCAAGAATGGCCACCGTATTCCCCAGATTTGAACCTAAATGGATTATTCTGTTTGGAGACAAGGGTGTGTGCTAAACCTCATAAAACTTTGGCATCCCTAAAGGAATTCTTATGCAAGGAATGAGATAAAATATCAGTTAGTGAGTTGCGGCCCATACCCGAAAATTTTGTGACACGTTTAAAGCTCTGTATCTGTATTAAGGCTAAAGGTAGCCACTTGAAAATTTGTAAATAGACAAAATAATGTATTCATATTTATTGAAGTTTGGTCGTAATATTTTCCTTAGCATTAAAGTTATAATGTATCATGTGTGTCCAAATAATTTCTTGTCACCCTGTAATTCTACCTGATATGGTACTTATTATTTCTTTCAAATGACATAAATTTGCATTATTTAATATATTATTATTTATTTTTTGTTTTTCCTTAATTTGCTGTGCATGGAGATGAAACAAATAAAAAATGTATAATCTACTAATTATAAGTAATGGACAGAAAAGTAAATTTAATGAAAAAAATTAATAATACAATTTAGTTAAATTTCTTTAAGTTATTTTCAGATTCGAGGATTAAATATTCAACACCAAAGTAACTCCATGTAAAATATTCAATGTCAAGCAGTTACACATAAATTTCCAAACATTTACAATTGTAGACATTTGGCTAAATATTTGAAAACGTATTTGATGCCATGAATTTGATATCTTGAATTGCAATATAGCTGTAATTTATAATTATGAGGCTTCTTTTAATTATTTTCAGTCATTTGTATGTGAATAGTATGTACAAATAATCACCGAGATATAAAATTTTCTTTAAAACATTGAAAAAAAAATCATTATTTTTTAATTATAACATTACAACCTTCAGTGTATTAATTTCAAAGCAATGCTATTTTTTACTAAACTTGTAATTCTGAATTAGACACAGAATATTTCTGTCAGAATTTAAAAACATTAAATATATGATGTAATATACGCAAAAGTAACATTTAAATGCGCATGCGTAAGCCTTAACAAAACTTTTTTCGCTTATTTATGGAATAATTTATCAAGTTAATCATATTATATTGTTAAAATATTTGTGCTATTAGGTTGAACGAAAACATGGTAGCTGCAACCATAAAATTGGCGAAACGATTTTCATGATTTGGTGCCTGGTGGAACGAAAACTTGTTACCACAATACTTGCAACCATAAGATGGGAATATCATTTAGCATAATTTAATTCTTTTTTCAACAAGAAGCACGAAATTATGGTAAAAGGTTTAACCATCGTATAGTTGCAACTTCTGTAGTACTAAGTATTGTTTCAACCAAGCACATTGCAGTTACTGTCGCACCTAATTTCGGTTGAACCTAGCACTGAAATTTTTTACAGTGTAACTTCACTGTTTATGCAAGCGAATTATAACTAATGATGAGATCATTTTACATAGATATTTTGTGATTTGAAAAATAAAAGGTGTAGTATATGAAATACGCAAACTTATTGCTTATATACAGTGAGAGTCAAATATTTCTAATTTCGAAAATTAACAAAAAAAAAAAAAAAAAAAAAAAGAGAGAGAGAGAATGAACGAAAGAAAGAAAGAAACTCTCAGAAATTCATCGGTGGTATTAGTAGAGACTGGATGCAAAATTTTTAGATATTTTATTTTTCACGGGTTTATACAACTGCGGTGTGCTCTTTTACATGATAAAGTCGTAGGACCAATTTCTTTGCAAAGAGTTCTGTGGTGACTCACTCTACACACTATGGACAATTAACGTCTGTCTGGGACAACCCCCACCAAGGATGTCCAGAGACATGCCATCACAGTTTTGATAGTCCACGGAGGGTCCAAGCTTCGGTGATCCCTAGAGGTATAATTTGGATGGGAGAACTGGGGACATTGCGGCCACAAGAGATTTTTGCTTGCACTAATCACCGTTAGTATACAGGTATACGAAGATCTTCGTCTGAGTCGAGTATTCATTTACGCGCTCGGCGTTCTACTGACCAAGGTACCGCGGACCCCGTACTCTCCTGGATGGTATGAATTTTCATAATGAGTAATTTTCAAATAACTTGAAATGAAAAGGAAAAATAATGAATAATTGAAAAAATAAATTGTTAGAAAAATTTTGAATATCAATATTATTCAATTCATACTATTAGTTCACACTCTCCCTTTATCTTGTACAAATCTTGCAATCGATTTTTAAGTAACTTCCCGAGTAGCTAGAAATTTTAAACTTTCAGGATTGCTCAGAACACGGTGACAACACAATGCTTCGAAGTCCGATTTTCGAATTTTTTATTAGTTTTCTGATAATTAATTAAAATATGAAAATAATAACATCCTAATAGCTTTATTATAGCCATTAAAATATTAGCTATAATTTAATTATTGAAAAAAAAAAAAAAATACAAGTTTATTTTCTTTCGACATAAAAGTAAATACATTTAATTAAACGTGAACATTAAAAAAGTTATAAAAAGTTAAATTATGCTTCTCACAAAAATTGATGTCATTATCACTTTAAAAAAATTATGCACATTGATAAGAGCTCTTTGATTCATCAGAAAATTTAGAACATAATATATAAAAAGTTTTTTTTTTAATCTTATAATTATTTTTATTTCCTTTTTCACGCGCGCTTTTTATTTTCTATATCGAAATTATTAAAAAAAAAACTTTTTCGACAGTGTTTGAAAGTAGGAATTGACTTAAACAAATTTTCTTTTATATTACTAGTTTTTACTTATATCATAGTATTTTTAATGAAAGTGTTACTACAAGTTGTGACTGGATTACATTGAAATTAAACAAGAACGGTAAATCATGCAGTACGCATTGATTGCAAACACTTTCCAATTGTACGTACTTGTTGTATAACTTTCAATATATTGTGCCTTCGTGATCCCAAAACGGAGACACAGAAGGACTGAAAGGCATGAAGATAGACAAATTGCATTTATAATAATTCTTAAACATTGTTGGAAAGTGTTAAAATTGCTTAACGCAAAAGAAAATGTACCCTGAGATTCTAATTGCAGCCCTTAATGTAACTGAATATTTTAGCATAGCTCTGTAAATCTGAAGGTTAACCATATCATATTTTATACAAACATTATTTCAGCATACTAACAATAAATGCCAATTTCTTTCTGATTTTTGAAGTAGAAAGTTATTTAAATGTGATTTATAAAAATGTCTGTCTAAAGCATAATGCATTGGATCTTTTTGAGTGCCCCTGTACACAAACATAATACCCAGAATTTTCTGGTAAATCGTAGATTATTCAAGTTAGAGCTTAGACATTTTGTATATCGATAATAAGGATTTTCTCGCCAAGATTACCAAAAAAGTTGCCTAAGCGCGAAAAAATCGCAAAATTTGGCGCCAAAGAGATTACCTGCCTTGGGGAAGCATTTTTCCTGTAATAACCCTTAATGTAACTGAATACTTTTGTGTGGTCCTATAAATCTAACGCTAATCATACTGTTTTCTATGGGAACTTTTTTTTTTTGTGCATATGATTAACATATTTTAATTTCGTTGTGAAAAGTAAAGTTATTAAAATTTAGTTTATAGAAATACTTCTCATAGAACACAATGCTTTCGAAAAATTTCTGGTGAACGAAACATACGTCTATACGTTAATCGATGTGACCGCTTACAATAACAATAATTTGAATTTTACATAGAATAAATGTCACCCGTTGCGCTACATAGTATGCAATGTCGTTGAAGAGTGAAGAAAATAGGAATTTGCGGACAAACAAATGATCATTTTAGTCGTTCTATTTTTAGCATTAATTTCTACAAACTGCCTTTACGTACTAAATCGATGATATCCTGTAACTTTATAATTAACTTTTTTTCTATCTAGAACCGTTTTCGAGATAGGAACGCTAACTCCACTGTTTTCCACCAGATGGCGCTGTAGGCGGTTGAATCACGTTGCGCATGACCACTTTATTATACCTACATATAACTTTTATGATTATATCTACAGCCGTTTAGCAGTTAAAAGTGTCGGGACTCACTTTTTTGGGCACCCTGTATTTTCTTTTAATCGTAAAGGTGTAAGACCAAGACCTTTACAACGAAACAAAAAGTACGAAAATAGGAGCATCCGTTCAGAAATTATGAGCTAGCAAAGAAAAAAACACAAAAAAAAAAAAAAAAAAAAAAAAAAAAAAAACATACGGTTTGAATTGAGAACCTCAGAACCTCATCCTTTTTTGAAGTCGGTTAAAAATAAGTTTCATATATATATTTTGTGTGTTACATAATGCGGTAAATAAAGGTTAAAATTTTGATTTAAAGGAAAAAATAGATAACAGATGCTTGTTAAAACAGCTGTAGAAGACCTACTGATAAAGTTAACTTTCTGAAAATATACCAGAATGTACTTTAAAATTTTTGAATCGTTTTAAAATAAAAATTTCAAAATCGATATTTTCATCAACTTGTTAATAGCTTGTGTTGAAACCCTTTGATATCCCTTTCTGCTTTAAGTCTGCATTATTATAATTATGTATTTTTATTGATATCATTACAAGTTGGTCAGGTCTCCCTAGTGCTTGCTAGATTTTTGCTCATGTATTTACAAATTTATTTCTCTTTACCCGTTCACATTACTAAACATTGGATGATATTAAAGAAAAAGAGAAAAGAAAAGAAAATAGAATCATCTTTTGTATCATAATATTTGCATGTTTTAAAGTCCAAGCGACTCCAAGAAATAAAGTTGGCATTACAATCCTTTAAATCAAGTTTCATAACACACTGTTAAAAATTTCTCTAAATTTAATGCAAATATTTATCCAGAGTCTCTGTAAATTTACATTAGTTCTTAGTTAACAAGTGAATAATTGAGATTCTCAATTTTTATTCGGTATTTTTACCTAATTTTATTATTTAATTTTTTTAATTAAAATTAAAAATGACTGTTTCTACTTTCGCAAAAGCATTCCAAGTCCGAAATATATTCTTTACAATAATTAATTAAATTAATATTAGTTATTAAAATGACTGTATAAAATAAGTTTTTTAACATCTCTGTTTATTTTTCTCTGCATGTTTACGTAAGACTTAAGATAATAGATTAAACAGAGTTTTCTGTTGAAATTTTTAACAGTGCAGTATATATATTTACCTACTTTATTAACTTCTTGAAATGTAGTTTAATTCTACATACTATTTAATTTGTTATTATTATTTTTGCTGGATGTGTTAAAATTTCGCATAGAATCAAAATAATTTATTCTAAAATTAGTACTTGTTTTGTTTTATTTAAATTCTATTTTATGGATGAATAAGTTCTTGAAAAGTACCTGTTTATCCAAGCTCTTTTTCTGTGTTGATAACAACTATTATACATTCAAATAAAATTTTAAATATACCACTATAGATGGATCAACGAATATGGTATGTTTGATTTAATATTTCTACCAATGGAAAAAAAAAAAATTAAAAATCTGAAAACCAAGGGTAAAATAATATTTTCTTTATCTCAATGTATTGTTTTGATTGTGATTAAGTTTTCTGATAAATTATCCTTTTTCATCATTTTATTTAGTTGATATGCACGCACTGAAACCATACATAGAATTTTACTTTCTCTATTTCGAAAAATTCTTATAGCTACAACTCTATTTCTTAGCGTTATCTCTGGAAAATTTTGGATTTTATTATTAAGAAAATAATTTGTTATTTTACATTTATTACAATTATTATTATTATTTATTTTATATTTATTAGAATAAATTTCGCATCAAGCATAAAACAAAAGAAAGACAAGAAAAGAAAATGCATTATGAAATGTTTCAAAACATAAGTAAATAGGAGTCATTTATTTGCTATTGGTATTCATGTGTGAATATTGACCGATTGGAAACATGATAGCATATAATATGAGTTAAATCCTCACCATGGTATCTTTCTAAAGGGTTACAGCCCTGTTTACCGAATTTCAAAGTAAACCACGGAAAACTCCAAAAGAATAGACTAATGATGGTGACCTTGATTCGAACCAGACACTTTCTGTCTGTTATCTTTGATAGTAAAATATTTCAGCCACGGGTTAGATAAGAATTTATTTGAATATAAAGTTTCTATCAAATGTAAATAATAAAATTGAAATTAAAATAATTACGGGAAACATAGGTTTAATTCCTTGTCTGATTATACATTTCTCTTGTCAAAAATATTTTGGATTTTGAAGCTAAAATTTGCTATTGACATTTCTTTGACGTTTTAAATCCAGACAAAAATAAAATAAATTAAAATAAAATAAAATAAAAATAATTTTTAATTTATTTTCATTCATAAACTTTAAAAGCAGTGAAGTAAATTTTTTTCATATTAAAAAATATGTATATCATAATTAATTTAGTAAATTACTTTATAGCATTTTTTTTTTTACTTTTAATAAATTTAAATTATAACAATCGTAAACTAATAATACACTTGCATTTTTCAAGTATAATTACAATTCATCTAATATATTCAAACTAGTACTGTTTAACATAAAGTAGAAAAAAAAAAAAATATTTTTAAACGTCATCAACTATTTTTATGTTTTTCAAGTCATAAATAGTGCTAAAAATAGCGGAAAATAATAAATTACGCTGGCAAAGAGCTTTAACGAGCTTTATAGTAACAACATATTTCTGTGTATATAATTCCAGAAAGATAGAAAATTTTATTCTCTATGTAATATAAATGGAAACCATGTTCATTCTTTATTACTTTGAAAATATTAAATGCGAAAATTAAATGTATTCCTTTGTGAAATGTAATTAGATTTTTCGGGTAATTAGGTAAATTCTCCAGCCGTAATATATATAACATTAAAATTCTCTGTTTGAAACTATTCTATTGCGTTAAACTTTTGAAATAATAAAAGCATATTTTTGAAGTCAATCATGTTAATTGTTCAGTGTATTGGAGCATTTCGAAATATTCTGAGGGCAGCATTTAAAATTAAATTATGTCTTAACTTTTCAAGTGAAATGTATTTCACTTACATCTTGCATGAATTATGATTTAAACTATATTTTATTTCACAATTATATTGGCACTTCAGATTATCCAAAAATGTGATATATTTTATTCATTATTTTTTCAGTGTATTTAATTTAAACACTTAAATCACAAAAGAAATTATAAATTGTTTAAAAGCACGAAATGTTTCCATATTCGTTAAAATAATTTATTAATAGACACCTCTTGATCAAACAAAATAATCTTAATACAAACAATTAATCTAGTACTTTCAAAACATAATATGCGAAAATTAAAAGGATTTCTTTGTGAAATGTAAATAGACATTTCCTGGTAATTAAGTCACTTTTATTTTCCATTATTAAGAAATGTAACACAAAATTTCCTTGTTTGAAACTATATCTATTATGTTGAACTTATTGAAAACTGGAAATGTCCTTTTCATTGTGCAATGTATTGCAGTGAATAAAAATGTTCTTCGGAATGCAATACGTAAAATTCCAATTAGGACTTAAAATTTTAACATTTTCCAACAAGGTTGAAAAATTTTAATGACTTCGGTTTGTCTGTCTGTCTGTCTGTTGGTCCGTTTGTCTGTCTGTCCGCGCTCTAACTCCCGTAAATATTAATGGAATTTCTTGACACTGATATATGTTATTCAAGTTCACTATTAGATGTACTCTACTAAAAATGCAGTGTATAACTCTAATCATTTGTGAAAGACACCCGAAAGTATTCCAAAGCATTGTGTCTATGAGAGGTATTTCTATAAACAATATTTTAGTACCTTTACTTTAGACAAATCTTAATGAAATTGAAATAGGTTATTCAAGTTCATTATTGGATGTCCCCTATCAAAAATGAAGTAAATAGCATCGCTGGTTTGTATACGTTTACGTCGCAAGTGGCGGGGATTATGAGTTAATAGAGAAAATACTACTGGGCTTCTGTCTCGAAGCTGTCCATCAAGAAATACATCCAGCAATCAGTTTGTAACATTCTGCTGTGTCACTCACATACCAACTAAAGCTCTAATTTCTTCTGCAGATACAAGGCGATGTGTAACAGTCATGCAGTGATTACAGCGGTCTTCTCATTCAGTCGCGGCCCGTAAGCGGTTTGACCCAGCCTTTTAGTTACTACAGAGCCTTCTTGTGGTCTCTACTGCTAATAATCATGTACAATGAATATATCCTTGCAAAGTCCTTTTGGGACTGCGAACATCTGAAAATTTGTTACAACAGTTCAAAGAGGTTTCTGTTCAGAAAGTCTGCGAATTTCGTCAAGAATACGCACGATGAAATCCAAATGTGGATGTTTATTGTAAATTTAAAATAAATTTTGCAGTAACTGCACTTTGTGTGCGGTTTCTGGCGCTTATGGAAAACTTCCGTGATTACGGTAATCCTAGTTCGCGTGACAAGTTGATTTAGTTGATTTAGTTGGGCTTTCATTGAAAGTCTGTATTAGTATTATTCCGATGTTGCACATTTATTACATTTTTAAATTGCTGATACTAACGCTTAATTGAATTTTTAATTGGAGCATACTGTTTTTGATACTTTAAGCGAAAACATCTTTGACCGTTTATGAGAGGTTTGTTTTTATAAACTCAAAATACACATCGCTTTTTGTGACACATCACCCGTTTTGACTCTTGAATCTTTGCTATTTCCTTTAACGCCAAATTACAACGGCAGATAGGAAGCGTCAACTATTAAATAATAATAATAATAATAATAATAATAATAATAATAATAAAAACTGTTTAAAATATAGCCTAATTTAAATAAAAGTGGCAGCTGCTAGATAACTTTGTTTTTGTTATATGAAACTCTGAAATCTACTCAGTAATTTATGCTCACGCTGTACTTACTGTTTTAATTATTGCTATCTAAGAATTTAAGGGGCTTGGCCCCTTGGACTTGACACCACTAAAGCTTTCCTATAAAATATTATATTTCCATTTAATATTTATAAATTAATCCATGTTATATTTGTTTAACAAAATATATATTCAGGCAATAATATTTATGACTTTTGATGTATTTTGTATAATTTGAAACTTTTAAATCGCGCTTTCTCAGTTTGCATTTTTTTTTTCGAATTCATGATCTACAAAATGGTAAAATTTCTACATATATATAATAAAAGACTTAATATTTTTTTTCGGTGTTTTAATAGAACATACATAAATTAAATAGGGATGAATTTTTCAATTTATTTAAAAGAAAAACTATTAGAAATAAAAATATAAGAAAAAAACGTGCTTTTTTTGCAAATTTTTACCTAGACATGCCCTTTTTAAGTATGTTCTATTAAACATAAAAAAATATATATTAAGAATTTTTTAAATATCTGTAGAAGTTTTAGCATTTTGAAGAAATATGAATTCCTGCAAAAATACAAACTGCGAAAATGCATTTTCTTCAAAACTATAAAAAAATCTATCAATATTATAAGAAGGTTTGCCTGACTATATATTTTATTGAATAAACTTAATATAGTCCAATTTATAAATATTTAATGGAAATATATCCTTTTATATGAAGCCTTCAGTTGTGCCAACTCAAAGGTAACAAGTCCCATTAAAAGAGGACACAATGTAACAATCACCTAAAATGTACAAATGTAAAGTCACATAATGAGACCCTTGAGACTACATTCGTGGAGAATTTTAGTTAGGATTCTCTTTCCATTCCAAAGAATTATTTTAAATTCAGTAATTCTGAAAAGTGTTCTGGCTGGTCTAAATGGAAATTTAAGATTGATAGTTTTTTCTACCTAGATGATTTTCATTAAAAGAAGATTTGATGCTTTTATACATCGATAAAAGTTTTCGAGTATAAAAGGGTACATTTAATACGTACTGACTTCGGGAAAATAAATATTTCAATTCACAGTGTAAAATATTTAGAAAAAATACTGCTTATTGCTAATAAATATAAGAAAGAATTTAATAAATATTCAGTTTTTCTATTAAATAAAATTCATTAACTTCTAGATTTTTTTTTAACCACAAGATTATATAAAACATGAAATATCAAACTTATACGCATTTTAGTTAATGTGTAGTAAAACAATATTATTGCAGTATAGAATTATATTAAATTGTCTGATAAACAAACCGAACTTCCTCTTTTTACAGTGAGGTACATTCAGTGATGGTAACTGTGAGGGAGTTCCTCACATATCCTTTTATTTTACCAAATTTATTCAATTATAATTAAAGATCTATTTATTCACAATTAAAAAGTATTAACTTTTATAATCCTTTGTATTTAGGTCAAGCTTATTTCAATTTTAGTAATTTAGGTATTCAAAATTAAAATACTTATCATTTTCTAATTTTAAGAACAAATTCAGTATTAAATACATTGATCTCTTTTTAGCTTAATGCAATATATATATGTAGGGATCTAAACACAATTTAATTTTATTATCCCTTAAAGTAATTATATTTTTATTTCCATTTCACTATGTTTCCCAATAAATCTAATTTATATTTATAGCTGTAAATGTACGTTGGAAACTTTCCGTTATATCTTTTTATTATTTTGTTTTATTTTATATACAGATAATCTATTTAACTGCAGCTATTAATGATCCATTATGTAGACATTATGTCGCAAGAATTTTCGCAATATTTCTTAATTACTTGCACCTGTCTTTTCCAACGGTATTCGTTGGCGAATGTATTTTATGCCAAAAAGGGTTGCCATAATTTCAACCGTCATTTATTTTTAAAATTTCTCATTGGAATAACATTAACACAAAAGAAGATGTGTTGGCGCCCTTGGCTTCAAAATATAAAGATATTATCTCTATCTGGCAGTTAAGAACTTGCCTGCGGAATTTGATTCCGGGACAGTTTGACAATAATCGCCGTCTCTTAAAGATGTAATTTCTTGCCTGCGGAATTTGATTCCGGGACAGTTTGACAATAATCGCCGTCTCTTAAAGATGTAATTTTTTCTCAATTAAAATTCTCTCTCTCCTCCACCATCGTTTTATAACGAATTATTTTATGGATGTGAACCTGGATGTGTCCTCTTATGTCATTTTATATTTTTGAATAAATACTCACGGCTAATTAAAATTTGACTGGAATTGACATTTATTTTAAAATGACTATTTTTATTGACTTAGTTTTTAGAGGACAGTGGCTTTTATGCTACATAAATTTGGTGCTCATGAACCATAGAATTCGTTACGGTGGAGGAGAGGAATCTATAGGAAAGTTTTTTTGTTTTTTTTCTCAACAAGCGAAATCTTATTTTCGACGATATATAAAATACCTTTTTCTGCGGCAAGTACGTGTGAAAACTTTTTTTCTACTATAGTGATATAACAAGAGTGTTGTTTTAAAAGAACTTTTCTATTTTTCGACTTTGGAGCAATCAGCCGTATTCGACAGATATATCTAAAAAACAGTGCTGCCATGACTCCTAAGATGATGTGAATTAACCTAATTTTTCCATGCCGCCGTCCTGCACGAGAACATACCAGAGGAGTTTAATAATGTCATCGTATACCCCCCGATGCTTGTCATTGAGGAGAGTGCGAATATAATTTTTTTGTGTATTGGTTCCTTCCTGCTTCATGAGAGAAATAAATATCGTTGCGTCTGAATATGCGATTTCACCTCCTGATTGTGAACAAGTTCAACTTTATCTAAATTAGGGATTTTTATAAATATTTTTATGGACTATATTTCCTAATGTTGTATACACACAATCAAGTTGAAGAGCAACTTTCATTGGAACGGGATAAAGATGAGATAAGACTATTTTTTTTCTTTTCCTCTTTACTTTTAATTATATTACATTCATTTTATAGATTATTTTGCATTCATTTTATAATTTTAAATATTTTTTTTTTCTCTAATTAAGGGAATGCACATATAGTTGCAAGTATTTAAAAGTGAAATATTTTCTTATAATAATTTTTAATTTTTGGGAGATATAATTTTTAAAATATATATATATATATATATATATATATATATATATATATATATAAGCAATATCTGTGCATTCCTCCTTTGAAACTGTATATATAAAAGTGTTTATGGTCATATTTTACTATATATATTTTTCTTTTTGGATATTTTTTTATTTCAATTAAAAAAAAAATTATCCTTTACAATTTTTAATTTGTCTAGGGATATGCATGTATTTAATTTTAAAATTTTTGGTTATTTAGTATTTGGTGTTTTTCATATACTCACATTTTTCATGACGATATTTGTGTATTTTTAAAAGAAGAATTTCGAATTTGAAAATATTTAATTTTTAATTTTTGATTATCTACTATTTCATATTTGTTAGTCCGAATTTTTATAAAATAAATTTCATGTGTTTAGAGACTCATTATAATTAATAGAGTCATAATTACTAAGTTTTTGCCAGTGTTTTTGTAATTTTTGAATTTTAAAGATAACAATTATATATATATAAAAAAAAAAAAAAAAAAAAAAGAGAAATTTTTATTGTCTTTATGTATAATATATGTACAAATTTACATATTATAATGATTTATTACATTTCAGTGTATTTTTTTTATTTTCATATTCAAATATTTTGGGTTCAGATTCTTTTTTTGTTATTTTATAAATCAGTACAAGATGATAAAAAAAAGGGGAACGAAAATATCTTCTTCATAATTTTAATAATGAGTGGGGCAGTAATATTAGGTATTTTGTGTGTGCACAGTCAGTTATATTATATAAGAAATTTTATTTTCATTTTTGAGTTTGGAAAATTTCATAATTGCATATTACGATTTTTTTTTAATTTTTTAAAATTATTCTAATAAATAGGAAATATATTTTTTTAAAAGAGAGGAGATTCTGGATTAATTTTTAAAATATAAAAGGGAATTGAAGTTAATATATTATTTTGATTTTTTCACAATTATTGTTTTGCTAAACTTTTTGTTAAATGTTCTTCATGGAAGTACAATGGGCTTTGTGCACAGGAATTTGATGTTTAATATTTTTTACGTTACTTACAATTACTATCGCAAAGTACAAACAAAATAAATACATATTTTTATTTTATTTTTAATTAATCTGCTGAAAATATTCTTGTTATCATTGATTAAGGTATTCATTCTCCTTATAAATTCTTAATTTTTAATACATACACTTCGTTTTTTTGGTTGTCAAAATTTAATATACAAATTTTTTTTCGTTATTGTCAAGTTATGTAATGTTTCCGAAGGAAAGCTTATATGTGAGGGAGTTCCTCACATATCCTTTTATTTTACCAAATTTATTCAATTATAATTAAAGATCTATTTATTCACAATTAAAAAGTATTAACTTTTATAATCCTTTGTATTTAGGTCAAGCTTATTTCAATTTTAGTAATTTAGGTATTCAAAATTAAAATACTTATCATTTTCTAATTTTAAGAACAAATTCAGTATTAAATACATTGATCTCTTTTTAGCTTAATGCAATATATATATGTAGGGATCTAAACACAATTTAATTTTATTATCCCTTAAAGTAATTATATTTTTATTTCCATTTCACTATGTTTCCCAATAAATCTAATTTATATTTATAGCTGTAAATGTACGTTGGAAACTTTCCGTTATACCTTTTTATTATTTTGTTTTATTTTATATACAGATAATCTATTTAACTGCAGCTATTAATGATCCATTATATAGACATTATGTCGCAAGAATTTTCGCAATATTTCTTAATTACTTGCACCTGTCTTTTCCAACGGTATTCGTTGGCGAATGTATTTTATGCCAAAAAGGGTTGCCATAATTTCAACCGTCATTTATTTTTAAAATTTCTCATTGGAATAACATTAACACAAAAGAAGATGTGTTGGCGCCCTTGGTTTCAAAATATAAAGATATTATCTCTATCTGGCAGTTAAGAACTTTCCTGCGGAATTTGATTCCGGGACAGTTTGACAATAATCGCCGTCTCTTAAAGATGTAATTTTTTCTCAATTAAAATTCTCTCTCTCCTCCACCATCGTTTTATAACGAATTATTTTATGGATGTGAACCTGGATGTGTCCTCTTATGTCATTTTATATTTTTGAATAAATACTCACGGCTAATTAAAATTTGACTGGAATTGACATTTATTTTAAAATGACTATTTTTATTGACTTAGTTTTTAGAGGACAGTGGCTTTTATGCTACAGTAACGTGGCGCAGAATATATACCATTATTTATATAACATTTTTTTTTTCTTACTAAACCAACGACTTTAGAGATAGAGAGATTTTTTTTCAAACAAATACTGGTATGAGTTGCGCGCCAAATTCCCATCCCTGTACATTTCGATGTTTATTGCACGGATTAAAAGAGTCTTCTTTCCTAACAATCTTCTTCCGTGGTTTATTGTTAAATGAAATAATATATTAAAATTAACAAATATAATATTTTAACAAATAAATTATGTAAGTAAATACAAAAGTAAATAAAAGTATGTTTTAAAAAAGCGTATATTTGAATTATTCCTAACATTTTTCTCAAAATTATATCTTTTAGTACAAAGTAACGCTGACTTATGTAAAACTTAAGGTTATTCAACTCTCAAAATATCATATATATATATATATATATAACGTAGTACATCTGCTCATTCATTGAATAGATAGCTCATCAAAGTACATCAAAATATACTGTGGCTACTAACTCGAAATCCAGTCGGATCATAGAAAACATATAGTTCTTGATAGACGAAAATATCCTTCTAAAACGAGTTTTTAGAATTTAGGACTTCTCTTTCATCATCAGGAAAGCTGGAATGAGTTTCACTTCCAATCGCTTGGCGCTACCGTCAATAAACGCAAATCTTGAAAAGTTGGCAGGGAGGATTTGTGAATCTACACCAAAATAGTAGTCTCTCGAATTTTAAAAATTTAAATTTCAAGGTGAGATAATTAATAATAAATTGAGAAGTCACAACATCATTCATTTAGTACAGTTTGAATCGCATGTACAATATATTTTAATTTATCGGATAAAATTTTTTTTTCATTATTGTAGTCACTTGTAAAAACTTAATTTCTATGTAGTTACAATTTTATCACGAAAGTATCGCTTTGATTTTTTTGATACTGGTACGTTTTAGTTGAGAAAAGGTTACTAAATTGAATTTTGTTTCAAAAATTTTGAACCGTTTCCTCATGTTTTTGGAATGGTTTCAAACAAAAGCTCGAATTTTAGCATTATGTCTCATCTAAGGCCCTAATTAAGGTAAATGATGAGAATATTTCGAAATTTAACTCTTAAGGGGTGAAAATTAGTATCTGAAAGCGGCCTTATCATTGCATGTAAGAAATGGTTTCCTGTAGAAGCTTGAAATTTAGCAAAATGTCTATCTTAGGCGTGATTAAGACAAAATATTAATATCGTCTAAAATTTAACCTTCAATAAAGTACAAAAGTTTGTTTTATTGCCGTATCTCTGTAGTAGTTATCAATAGAAAATAATATATATATATATATATCTTAGACCTCAGTTAAGGCAAAAGATAAATATCTCCCGAAATTAAATTTCTGAATGTATGAAAAATGCGAAGGTGCTAAAAATCTTGAGCAATTTTGCCGTATCTTAGGCGTGGTTTTGTATAAAAGCATGAAAAGAAGATAAAGAAATTAAAAGAAGATGAAGAACCAGTATAGAGTACAACATTGTATGTCTTTAACAGACATGTTCAAAAATTCAGAAGTATATAGATTTAATAATGGTCGAATTTAATTAATGGTCGATTATTAATCTTTATGGTTTAATAATGGTCGAATTTTTGTGTTTTATTTGGGAGCCTATGAGGGTCAACGCTGTTTCTCCCTAACCTAAAGTCTTAAGAATTCGGACGGTGAGATGTCTCTCAGTAGTTTCCAAGATAGGTTTGGAATTTAGAAACATGTCTATGAGAATCTTCGAAATTTAAGCTTTAAGATAATGTGTATCGAAGTTTTTGACCCTTATTGCTGTATTTCTGCAGTGGAATTTTGTAAAAAATTAATACTTAGAAACAAATATATTCTCTTAAGACATAATTAAGGAAAAAGACGAAGGAATTTCGAATGAAGATTCCTAAAAGGGAGAAGGGGTACTTATAGGCGATTAATTTTTAATTTTCAACAGATTTGAAATAATCTTTTTCTACATTCTAACTCAGAGTAACTGATTTGTTGCCAACGAGTCAAATTAATTGGCTCTGCTTTCAAGTTTTCTCACCAGTGAAGAATGGGTGGAACTACTAATGCAATAAAATACAAATAAAATAATATTTGTTTGGCGCAGTATGTCCCATTCTGGACCTTTCGCCAGTAAAAGGCTACAAACCAAACCAACCTACAAATAAAATAAAATAAATTAATAAATAAATCTTAATTAAGTATACTAGTTTTAACAAATTATGTATTTAAGTACATAAATAAAAATATTCATTTGTGTTTTTTTTTTTTTTTTTTTTTTTTTTTTTTTTTAAATAAAATATTTTAACTTTTCCCGAAAAAATTATATATAAGTCTATTCCCAAGTATCGTTAACTACTTTAACGTGCAAGGGATGACATACCACATGAAATATCTCTTACTTTCAATCGCAAAATCGTCATGTTGGAAATTAAATAATCAGTATGAGAAATTAATAGTAATAATAATAATAATAATATTTAAGTATGTAGTTATGTAAAACATAAATCAAAATTAAAAAATAACATAGAATCAAAATATCAAATAAAATATGATTTAATATATTAGATGTAAATGTAATGAAGTAAATGTATCAATATAGAGGAGAGAAGGGTATTATGAAATAGTACAGAAATATGGAATACCGGGGTTTCGGCACTGATTAGTGCTGCTATCTCTTCAAAATACTGTGAATTACTCAAGAAGGATTCCCATGAATCAATACATTAAGAAGCAACCGCTTGTTGCTGTCGTACCATTCTCTATAGAGCAAAGTATGTTTTGTGATTTTTAAAAGTTTTTGCAGGTAAGTTTTCAAACATTTAAACTTACTAGTACACATATGATTTGAACATTGATGTTAAGCATAATGTATGCTCAAAGAATTGTATTTTGTTATACACTAGTCGTTTTTTAGCTGAAAATATTTTGTACAGCAATTTAAAAGTTCATTTTTAAAGATGGCGTGTGGGGTATTATGGAATACTAGGTATTTCATAGTATCATCTGAAATTGACTTCATGTATTCAACTAAAGGAATAGAAAATAAAGATGCCGAATGTATCTTCTGTCAAGGAAAGTTCTCCGAAGATGATATTATGAAGTCTAATTAGTTTTTTTATGGTTTAAGCAGTTTAAACCACCGATTTCATATTACCCGACTATTTCATATTAACCTCCATTTGTAACTTTTTTTAAATAGACTTTTTATAATAACATTTTTTTTTGATTATTTTTTATTGAGAATTCATTACAAATAATTCCACTATATACTCATCATGCTTTTGGGGATTTTTATTAAAAATAATAAAGTTATTTTAAGAAATGTACCGTAATTTCTGGTAGATACCCCGCAAGTTATAAAATCCAGTTTTGTCCCAGAAATTTCAATCTATAAATATAAAAGAGTACTTCCACTCACTCACTCATTGACTCATTAACGCACAGCAAAATCTACTGGAGCCACTGATTCGCGAAATTTTTACTCTGGCGAGTAAAAATTTAGTCTCGTTATAGATAGAATTCTTACACGACACGGTGACAGAAAACATTATTTTTATAGATTTAAATATGGCAAAATCTTGCCGTCTTACAATCTCATATTTAACCTCTCCTTTTTAGATTCTCGGAGAGCCGAGACTATAAGTGCACTGCCCGAGCCGAGATCACTCTAGCCTGGGAAAGGAAAAATGCTTAGTGCATAGATAAAAGATTTCATCACATCGGCAGTTTCGTTTTTCCAACTGTTATTTCTCCAAGCAGAGTGAGAATAGACGAATAGAGAGCCACTTTGCCTTCGCCCACTATCCGAAAGTTTTTCTATGCGATATCTTCACATGAAAATGAGCCTAAGCCTAAGTCCTTTTAAAGATACTGCCTATGTTTATTTTGTTGAATAATGATTTAAAAAAAAAGTTCATATTTTCCAGTTTTTTACTGAAACGCCAATGATTTGCGCTTGTAATGATTTGAAAGCAACGATTTTATCGAAAAAGTTATTCCGGAATGGCTCTTTCAAATGACAACAATGGATAAGTTATACACACCGACATTCCGTCGGATTACAAAGATAAAATGAACGAAAAAGACATTTCTAATATAAAAAGTTAAGCAAATAAATAGATAAATAAGGAAGCTTAATATTTCATAATAAAAAGATTTTCACAGGATAGTGTTTGGCAAAGAATTTTTTTCCTTCCTTTTTTCCTTTAATGACTCTTTGCATTTATGTTATTAGATATTTTAATATTTTTCGAATCTCAAATACAATATATTATAATGATTTTTAGTTATAAATGATTATGAAACGTGATAATATATGACACACTTTTAATATACATAATTTTAGACATACTTGTATATTAAGGGGTTACATCCAGTTGTATGCACGAAAAAACGTGTTTTTTTTTGTGAAGAGGCCTTTTATTAAAGAAATATATACAATACATATACATATAGCAAATTTAATGTATGTTAAGAATCCGTGATGAGTTTACAAAAATATTGGGTTCCGCTGTTCCTGTAGTAGATCTCCTAGAGGACTTCCACAAAAAGGTGTCTGGCGGTGAGCAAGATATCTCTGATCCAAATTATCTGAAATGAAAAAAACCAAAAGATTTATTTTTAGGATGGATGAATACAGGTAATGATCGTAGGAATAGTCAAAATTTTGATTTTTGACAAAATGGCGGCTTCCCCCCCAAAAAAATCGTTTTTTTCATGAAAATTTACACTTGAAAGTGGCTGAAAAAAATCGAAATTATTATCAGAAACCTTATTCCTACGATCATTACCTGACAAAAATATCTAAGAAAATCATGTCAAAATTTCAAGTCAATCGGTCCAGCCGTTTCGGAGAAATTTTGCTCACCGACTTTGAAAACACCGTTTCGAGATAAACGCGTTTAAAGTTTTGGGAACCATTTAAAGTAAGTTAAAATTTTTTTTTTCCTACTTACATCGAGTCATCTATTCCAGGACCATAAGAGGAACCCTCTGCTTCATCATTTGCTTCTAGTACAGCCAACTGTTGTTGTCTACGTGACATTCTCCCCTCGCGCGTGCTCCCTTGCGCTCGTGCGTCAGAGATCAAGATGCGCTCTGCGTCCTCTTTTTCTACATAGGCATGGGCATTAGGCCCAAGCGATAGTCCCATTGCGTTCATGAAGTATAGAAGAGATGTTTTTCCTTCATTGAACATGCCGGCAGCAAGATAAGCAGCAATTTCAACGATCTTAGAGCCACATGGAATTATTTTTGGAGTTATTTTCCACATCAGCTGATTATTACTTACTGTATACCTAAAATTTCTAAATATAGCTCTCAGATATAAGATAAACCTTTTATATTCTTATTCTAAGAAGCAAAACATTATGAAAAGCATGGACAAGGGCATAGGGATAATGAAAAACAGCTGCTACTCTGGTTTACGCTCCGCCTACTTTAAAACGCTCGGAGACATCTTTACAAATATGCAAATTTCTCCGAAACTAATTGCCGGATCGATATGAAATTTTCAGACAATATTATCAAATATATGTACATTCAAAATATGTATAAAAAAAATCGATTTTTTGAAAATTACAACTGGATGTAACCCCTTAAGTGAATTGTGTAATTGTGTGTATAAAAGTCTTTCAAATTTGTATAGTAAAAGATTATATATTAAAAGCCTTTCAAATAGTTAGAAAAGAAAAAAATGCGTTAAAAAAAAAGAAAGATTTCGTGGCGAGTAAAACTATTTTTCGGCGAGTGTAATCTGAGTTGAAATTTCGGGCCCTGCATTAGTCGTTTTTTAACTGAAAATATTTTGTCCATCAATTTAAAAGTTCATTTTTAAAGATGACGTATCAGGTATTATGGAATACTAGGTATTTCATAGTATCATCTGAAATTGACTTCATGCATTCAACTAAAGAAACAGAAAATAAAGATTCCGAATGTACCTTCTGCCACAGAAAATTCTCCGAAGATGATTTTATGAAGTCTAATTAGTTTTGCTATTGTTTAAACAGTTTAAACCACCTATTCCATATTACCCGACTATTTCATATTAACCTCCATTTGAAACGTTTTTTTTAAGTAAACTTTTTATAACAACAACAAAAAAAAATTTTTTTTTTAGAATTTTTTTCATTGACAATTTATTACAAATAATTACACTATGTATTCATCATGATTTTGGAGATTTCTATCAAAAAAAAGTAAAGTTATTTTAAGAAATGTAAATGTTATTCCTTAATACCCTCCTCTCATCTACCAATATAAATTAAAGAAACGAAAACGCAACAATCTACAATTAACCAATGAAATATAATAATAAAATGTAATTATAAAATAAAATATAAATTTGAATAAATAAATAATTTATATTAATACATAAATATAAAATCTATAATAATATGTTTTGGTTTAACATACTTGATTTGTTTTTCTGATAACTATATATTCTGTGTTCCTTAATGTTAATAACTATATTAACCTTTAAAATATGAAACATTTTAACAACGACCCTTAATATTAAACCGTAAAACCATCATGTTGAAAACTAAATAATAGAACCATACATTTGAGAGTTAATTCACCGAAAATTTAATTAAAATTCTCCTTTAATCATGTAGAATCATTTAGAGCAGTTATCTTGAAGAATGCTGTAACTGGTCTAAGTAGAAGTTTTAGATTAAAAGTTTTTCTCTAACTAGATATTTTTCTCTTAAGAAATTCGCTATGTTGTTATTCAATGATGAAATTTTCTCAGTACAAAAGAGTACATTTAATGAAAATAAAGTTTGTTACAAAGGATCTATTTACACTCCAATATAAATTGTTTAAAGAAAGTTATTTGATTGGCATTTAGAAAAGGAATGTAGAGTACTCATATACTCTCATAATTATTATCTTCTATATATATAAAAATGAATGTTTGTCTGTATGTTATTTATAAAGTCGTAAACGGCTTGACCGATTTCGATCATTCTTTTTTTGTTTTTTTCCTTATAGGTCAGGGATGGTTTAGGAAAAAAAAAATTGAAAAAATCTTTAAAATTAATTAAAATATGAAAATAATAAGCTTATTGACTTATATTGACTTAATATAAGCCATTTAAAGTTTTAATTGTTGCCAAAAAAAGTTTACGAGATATATTTATTTATTGTTTTCAGCATAAAATGAAATATGCTTTCATGCGAAAAATAAGAAATTACTAAATGTTAAATTGGTCGATGAGAAAATGACACATTATAATTTTAGAATAAAATAGTAATATTACAAATCTAACATATTTCTTCTGAATTTTATTTCACAGCATTTTTTTTATATACCTCAACTTCAGATTTTTTTTTTTTTTTTTTTAGTATGGCGGATGAAACACGCTTGGCATAAAAGTTAATTCAGCATTATGGTAAAGGTATTTTCTTATTGATAATTCTTGACAATTTTTTATAATTTTGATGATGAAGTAGATCGGACATTTTTCGCCAAGGAAAAGATAGAAAGAAATACGCAAGCGAAGTGATGACGTCACTGGCCGTTCGTGGATGCAAGAAAAATATTTCCTATGTTAAACGCCCATTGGATTTTTTGTAGAAAATTATTAAAAATCGAGGAAAAATATTTCCCGGTTTTAATCCGCATATTTAGGTATAGATATGTATTAGTTATCATGACCATGCATTAGATTAAGTTATTTTTGTTGTAAAATTGACAAAATTTGAATTTTTAATTTCAAAACTCTAGAAAAAAAAAAAAATGGCAAACTTCCATATTCGATTGAAAACACAAACATTTAATTTCAAAGGATGATATTAACACAATAAATATCCAACTAATATACTGATTAAAAGGGAAATGATAAATATTCTATCATAATTTGAAGTCAAATTTGTTTTCAAATGTCTAAATAAAGTATCTGATATAAGATACTAATATGTTGTAGCGGAATAGATTTGATATCGGTCATCCTTGGTAGAAAAATAAAATATCGCCAAATTATTTGGCGAACATAATTTAATTCCTTTCAAAAATCATGGTTATTTTAACAACTTATTTTAAGACAGTAATGAATAATATGAAACAATATTTCGTACAATGCATATTACGAAAATATACATCTGGCATGTATATTTTCGTATTACGTTTTTGATCAACAAATACAATAAGCGCCAAGAACGACAGAGTTTTGAAATTTAAAATTAAAATTTTGTCAATTTGACAGCAAAATAACTCAATCTAACACATGCACAAGATAACTAATACATATGTGTACCCAAATATGGGGATTAAAATCGGGAAATAATTCTCTTCGATTTTTAATCATTTTTTACAAAAAATCCAATGGGCGATTGACATAGGAAATCATTTTCTTGCATCCACGGACGGTCAGTGACGCCACACTTCGCTTGCGTATAGGAACAATAATCTCATAAATTATATTTTGGTCTAAAACGGCAACAAAAATTTAAAAGTCGCCAAGGGCATTAAGGCTGTACCATGATCAAGTTTACATACTAATTTATTTATTTTTTTAAATACCAACTACTATTAACTAAGCATGAGGTATATATAACCACAAAATAATAATTGTCTCATGCGATAGAAGTTGCCGATCATAGCATATTGTAATATTATATGTGGCTTGAAATTGCTGTCATTCTATGGTTGATTGATTAAATCAAATAAATATAGGAAATAACTTGAGAGCAAATATTATGTACATCACATATAATGTTCATATGTAACTGGGATTCAGATATAAACGAGCTACTTCAAATTTTTCGATACTGTCCGTATCGAAACTGTTATGTATGATAAGCAACCAAATGGAAGCCCACGGGTAAGCCATTGACGCAGGCAATAGGGACAGGTACCGGAGATTGCAAGGACGGACAAGGCGCTGCCTAAGGCAGCGGGAACCCAAAGAAAGCTTTTAACCGATTTCAGTTTTTTTTTTTTTTTTTTTTTTTTTTTTTTCATAAAGCATATAGAAAAGAGTTTGCCAGCGAAGCGGGCAAAGCTTCCAAAATTGTTTAAGAACTAAAATATTATTCAACAATTCGCCGGGAAATGAAAAAAAAAAAAAAAAATCATTTGTATTTGTAAAAAAAAAAAAAAAAAAAAAAAAAAAAAAAAATTAAGAATTTGAAACTCATAAATATTATATGAATTTCACCACATAGTTAAAATTTTAATTAACCAGTCACCAAATTATTATTAGAACCAGATTAATATTGTGCAATAGTGAACTAAAATCATACAAAAGAAAGGTTTCGAAATAAAATTCATAATTGACGACCCAGTTTTTATACTTCCACAACGCAGTACTGTTTTAGTACAGATTCCCTATGGACGAATTTAAAATTTTTATCCCCATGTTGGCGATAACTTTTTATTTATTTATTTTGGCATTTTATTTTGGCTTTCAATGAGTTACAAATTTTTTTGATTGTACTTTATCAGACTCTGTTTTGCACAGCACCACAATGATAAGGTTTCATTTCATTACATATTATGATCAAACCGTCAGTTCCCACACATACACATCAAAATTTCCACGTGAACGAAGTCGCGGGTAACAGCTAGTAGTAAATAATATTGATTGTCTACTAAAATTTTAATTATTATTATTATTTTTTATTTATGAAAATCTTTTTACACACACACACACATATATATATATATATATATAAATAATAGATAACGTAATAAAATTTAATCTTAAAATTTAGCAATTAATAGAACTAAAACAATAACAGAACACTAAAATATAGAACTGAATTTAACATAGAGGAAAGAATGACACAAAAAGTTGCGATGATGAACCAATGAGTTACCATATTAACTTAAAATACTTACGCCGACCTGAAGGATAATAAAAAAGGGACCATTAAACTTGTGAAAGAGAAAAAAGATAATAAACCACATAATCAATTGGATATAAATGCTTAAAAGTAGAAATATACTTTTCAAGGGGCGCATATTTCATAAAGCAGAGAAAGCTGCAATGATTTCGTAAAACGATATTGCTAATCATAGCAATTTATATCATCTCACGCCCCGATCAATGCAGTAAAAAAAACCATAATGAATGAGAAAAAAGTGAAAAATTCAAATAAAACAAAGGATAAATAAATATTAATTAAAATCTTAAAGGAAACCACATTAATAACATGAAATAAGCAGAGTAACCACATGGAAAACAATTAACACAAACTGGAAAAAAGGGTGATGCCAATAATAGCTCAACAGATATCGATTAATCGAAAAAACTTCAGAACAATAACAATTACATTAAAGATAAAATACAAAGAGTAAATATTAAATGATAATGTTAAAATTAATACTAGTAGAGTTAAATTAAATCGTACCAAAAATATTAATAATTAAATCGTTTAAGATAAGGACTGAAGAATGAAGGTTATATATATATATATATATATATATATATATATATATATATATATACATACACACACATATATATATATGTATATGTGTGTGTGTGTTCATTATTATTATCTTTTTAACTATATATATTTATGTTAGTTGAACCTGACTGTACTGAGAAAGATAGAATAGAGAATGAATTATTATAGTTAATCATTACAAATTGGAAATTTTCACTGACACTTATGTATATGTGACATATATATATATATATATATATATATATATATATATATATATATATTGCTTTAATTTTCATAATTGTACGAGCACTTATTTGAAAATAAAATTTTTCAAGGTCCAACCTACATAATTTCTATTGACATTTACTTTCTGAAAAGCGAAAATAAAAGCTAGTCTATGAAAAGTCGCCAAGAAGTTTCAGTATTACAGTTGCACATTTTCTTTAATATTTAACTGCATAGGAAAACTATTAGTATTTTTTGAATTCATTTATCATGAAATGCTAAATATATGTCGGTATTTGAATCCGGTATCGGTAACAGGGAATAGCTTTATACATACATACATATATGTATATACATATATATATATATATATATATATATATATATATATGTAAATGTAAAACATTCTCTTAAAATTTAGTATACGAATTGATAATTACTAAAAATTAAGGTAGGAAACGGAAATTACTTCTACTTTCGTAAATAAATATATGTATATTATATACACACACATATATATATGTATATAAAGAATTTTGATTAAAAATAAACATTTTTAATTTAAATGCGTTATAAAATAGGTAAAATAAGTATACTTTTTAACAGCTTTAGTAAAACTACTTGCCGAAATTTGACATTTGTCACTGAAGTAGCTCGGCCGTTTCTCGTGAAAGTGTTTTCTTCAGTTATAGCATTATTGGTGATTATGTCTTTTGAATATTTTTAAATTAAAAGATAAAATAAACGAAACATTATATTTTAAGTTTTATATTTTTGTCATTTAATACAATCATTCAGAGATAAGTATAATTTCCATAAACTATTATTTAAAAAAAAAAAAAAAAAAAAAAAAAAAAGCAAATTTTTATTTTCATTTCCAACTAACGTAGTTAACGGGAGTACTGTATTCAGTCAAAAAATTCGATATGAAATTTTTGCTGAATTTACATTTTTAGGGTTTCTTAGATCCAAAAAAGTGGTTTTTGACAATTGATCAGTATGTATGTGTTTGTGGAGAACCTTCTCTCTATCATATCTTCGAAACTTATAAAGGTAGAACAACGGAATTACTGAATTGTGACAGGTTTGATGTAAGATGATTTTATCCCCTTTGGTGAAAACTGGAAAACTGTAAGTAGGACCATAAGTTCATATCTCAAAAACAACTCGAACTATTTTCTTCACAGTTTTGATTTAAACACCTTATTAGGTGTCCTTTCATATGTATTAATTGGTTAGTTCAGAAGAAAAAAATTAATAAACGTCCGATAAAAATACGTTAACTCTAGGTCTTTAAAAAAATTCCTAAAAAAAAAAAAAAAAAAAAAAAAACCATATCAATAGCCTTTTATATACTTTTGTATGCAGTTGTTGTTTGTTAACAATTAAGCTTGACAAGATTTGGTAAACGGCTCTAACGATTTTTTCTTTATTGCTACATGAACTCCTTTTTTAGTTAATCTTGTATTACATGGTTATTACAGGGAAGTGAAACGTGATTCTGATTAGGTATGTCCGTTTTAGACCTCGGAAATTATTGTTTCAAAAACCGCTCTACCGATTTTTTCTTTTTTTTTTAATACTCGCTATGTAACTTTGTTTTATTTGACTTTACATATGTATCACTCTTCCCTTGCAGAAAAATTGTTAGGCACCTAATTTGTTATGTATAGTGTGTGTATTCTGCGCACATTAGTGGACAATGAAAGTCAGGTGGTTTTTGCAGAACAGATTTATTTTTCAGATAACACATGCAATTGATATTTTTGAATTTAAAAAACTACATATAGTAGTTGTAAGCAATTTAGTAATATTATTACTGAAAAAATTGTGCATTAATAAAATTTAAAAGAAAAAAATCTTTTCTGGGAAATATAGTAGAGCGCCCTTTTGCATAACATTCTTTATAGCTTTTTCAGAACCTGTAATTACCATTGATGTAGTCCATTGATGTAACTTTGTTTTATTTGATTTTACATATGTATCACTCTTCTCTTGCAGAAAAATTGTTAGGCATTTCATTTGTTATGTATAGTTTGTGTACTCTACGCACATTACTGGGCAATGAAAGTCAAGTGGTTTTTGCAGAACGGATTCATTTTTCAGATAGCAAATGCAATTTCCAAATATTATTACTTCAAAAGTGTGCATTAATAAAATTTAAAAGAAAAAAATCTTCTCTGGGAAATATAGTAGAGCATCCTTTTGCTTAACATTCCTTATAGCTTTTTCAGAACGTCTAATTACCATTGCTTGCGATAAAATATGTTTTACATACAAAACAATCTAACTTTTAATGGGAAATATAAATTTAAAAAGAACTTTCAAAAATAATGAAATATATTGTTTGTGTAAGAGAATGCAGAGTTCGTATAAAATACAGAACAACAACAAATAAAAAGTTGATTTTTTTTGTCGAATATAATTAATATAGCGTGTCTAAGAATTTATATATATATATATATATATATATATATATATGTATATTTTATAGTTACTGAAGCGTTTTTTACTCATATATGTAAATCTAATTGAAATTTTGAAATTTTCGATGAATATAATTGTAAATTGGGTACAGACATAAAATTTAGCTAAGTGTCATTGAATTCTTTCCAGCCGTTTTCACGTGATACCCGGTCGAATTAACAAAAACGGTCTATATACCTTCACTCTTCCCATGTACACAGAAAAAATAGTCTGAAATCGTTTTCGGATTCTCGGATGCCCTAAACGTAAAAAAAAAAAAAGAAAATCGCAATTTTCCCCCCATTCAAATCGTTTTGATATCAAAAGTCTTATGGCCTATGCTCAGGTATATTTTACCTATATCTCTAAATCTAATCAAAATTTTGAAATATTTCCATAGGTATAATTTTAAGTTAGGTACATACGTATGATACCTGTGGAATAATTATGTGTATTTTCTGATGGCTAGAACATTAAAAACACCAGAGATTGCTATAAAAGTGTCAATCCCTGGTGCACTTACCGTATTATTAATTTTTCAGTAAAAAAAAAAAAAAAAAAAAAAAAAAAAAGAGAGAGAGAGAGAGAAAACATTAATGTGTGCTATTCATATGTATTTCCAATCAGCGTTCACTATATTACTATTAATTAAATTATAATCAAAACTTTGTTAAAAGATTCTTTCGTTTAGCATTTTTAATAGGAAATGGAATTTAGATCATTCTATCTACGATAACTTTTTTAATTTTAACGATATTACCTTAGAATTTCATGTAATTATTTCCGTGATTGTTTTTATTAACTTATTCAAAAGAATTTTTATTATCGCTTACACATGCACAGTTAAAAATTATTTACTAAAAATATTAATATTTTATCAGTATCATTGGTGCACTTTATGTCATCATCTAAATTTCCTTTAGCTATCACACCGTATTCTATCAAAAACATAATTTTAGCCACATTAATGCATTTTAATTTTGTTAAGCTTTGTCCGTATAAATGCATTGATAAATGGGCTTTAAATAAATAAATTGCATCTCTTATTAAACATGATTTATTTACTGTGCCCAGTTCATGAAACAGTAATGGTATTTACAGTAATTTTCGATAGTGATCATGATATAGTGAAGTTTCAATAAAACATATATCAGTTTCAAAGCATTCAAAACTATTTACGGAAATAAACTTGTGAACAATCGAAGCGAAACCATTTTCAACCTTTTTATAGAGTGTCGAAAAGCAAAGTTTATTGTCGTATTTCATTGTATATTGAAAGGAAATTTCTTTTTGACGGCTAGCAGAGAATCCAAATTTAGTCTTTTATAAAGCACAATACTTTTTCCACAATGGAAAATCTTCCAATACGATTTTGTGACATAAAATACGGTTGCTTTTAGTGGCTCATTTTATTGTTGCTATTCGTCAGGTTTGAAACATCCCCCCCCTCTCCCCCCCCCAAGGGATGTTTTCAATTTTCATGGCAAGAATGAGATATCAACTCAAGAGATGGTAAAGGGGAATTTGAAATATTTCTGCTAAATTTTCTAAATAGAAAACTTTATGTCATTTATAGGATATGTCAATCATGAGCTTAAATTTAAAAATATACGTATATATACAAATAAGAGAAAAACTAGTATGTTGTGGCCACTACATCACTTTCTTCTATATTTTCCTATACAAATTCACTCAGGAAAAATAATTTAGTAAAATTATTACTTTAAAAAAATATCTTCCATAATAATGCAGACGATTTTCATATTAGAGAAATAGTATAACACTAAATATCCAAAAAAGTCAATTTTATTGTCAATATTACATTGTTTTTTTTTTGGTTAAAAATGAAAAAAATCGATAACTTTTCTTTAAATTATCGCAGATCGATGGTTCAACCATTCGTTTTAAAAGTACTGGCGAGTTCTTTTGAAAGATACCCATCATGAAAATTTACTCCCCTCGAGGGGGGACTTCCCCCCAAGGGGGGGTGGGGTGGCAAGGCTCCTACCCATATAAACTTTTTTTCACAGTTAACTAGCTCTATTATAAATAATTCTTGTAAATTTCATAATGATTACTAAAAAATAATTCTCTTTATGCACATTTATACAAAATTTTGTCCTATATCACCATGTTAAAAATTTAGAAAAAGCGGGATGGCAACGCAACCTGTAAGACAATTTTTACCAAAAGTTGATAGGCACTAATTTATGTCAGGGTGCAACTACATACCAATTTGTATGAAATTTTGTGCAGTAGTTCCTGAGATACAGTTGCCACAAAATTTTGTCACACACACACACACAGAGAGACAGACAGACAGACGGACAGATGGACAGACAGACATTTTCTAAAAATGGTCCAGTCGTGTTCTACAGCTCTCAAAACGTGTAAATCCATCAAAAACCCGAGGTTGAAAATATTTACGAATCCAATACTTTCTTTTGTTGAATATAGACGAAAGTAAAAATAAACGTTTTATATATATTTTAAAACAACAGATAATAAAACAACTGTAGAATATGTACTAGCTGTATCCCATGATGAATCTTATCAGGATTATCTTAGAAATATCTCCACGCAGGACAACAAAATCAAGCATAGGTTCCTCGCAATTTCAATCGACTTTAAACTATACAGCTCATTACACATTAGTATATGATTATTTTGGTGTGGTTCTGTAAACCAATTTCTCTATCAATCCATTACTCTTCTGAATACTTTAAATAGCATATATTAATTTCATTAACTTTTGTGGAGTATAAAGGTATTAAAACACGCTTTTAAAAAATAACCCTTCAGAGCTAATATTTTCGATTTCTTGTATATGTCCCTGTATATAATGTAATAGATTTGTTTTGTACCATTTTCAATTAAAAATATGCTATTCTACACCTAAATAAGATATATTTGATTTAAGAAATTTTAGAATTATTTACAGAGATAATCACACCGACAGAGACAGACAGTGTGATAAAGTCAAATTTACTTTTTAACGTTCTTGAAAAACATAGTTTATTATCGTATTTCAATGTTTAATGAAACAAAGCTTATTTTGACATCTACAATTAATAAATTAACTCACAATTTAGTATTTTACAAAGCACAATGCGTTGTTCACAATGGATAACTCACTAAAAAAAGAAAAGGTAAAGATTACTTTTAATGTAAACATTTCTTATTAGAATTCTGTAGATCCTAAAAATTTTTCGTACCTTTAAGTAATGTTTTTAAATTAGATGACGTCAGTAATAATGAGACCTAAAGAATGAGCGAAGAGACGATGAGACTAAGTACCTTAGTTAAATGAAAATTTTAGAACATTTATGTAATGTATAATCGTAATATTAAATTTTGTAGAATAAAATGCACAAACAAGAGAGAAAATTTAACGTTTTGTATAGATTATAAATATGATCTAACTGTATCGGATAAAATTCTTAATAATAATTTATAGCTGTCCTGCAAACGAATTCTTATTTCTAGATAAGATTATTTTAGCGAAAGCATACGTTTTTGTATCTTACAAATGTACGTTTTTTTTTTTTTTTTTTCACTTTTTGTGGGGGTTGGGTGGGTAGTTGAGGGGTTATATACTCTACAAAAAAAAAAAAAAAAAAAAAAAACGACGCACCAAGAAGGAGTAATGCAAACTGTACACAAATTGACATACATACAGGTTTCGATGGAAAATGCAAAATTTTAAAGTTTTGCTGCCATCGAATGAGCATGCGACGCTGCAGCGCATCTTAACCGAGCAATTGGTAAAATATTAAAAATGAGAAATTTTGATTCCAGGTCATAAATTCTTCGAGAATTTTATTCCGTCTACTCAGAAAGACAGTAACTATGCCTCGCATACAGGTGCACAGATAACATGCATTTGGATAAAGTATGTAGTTGGGCTTAAAGAAGCCGGTTGGTCTAATCTGTGAATTTTTTGACAACTAGATAGAAGCGATGCCCTATTAAACGACATTGGCAGGAATGAGTGAATAATGACCAAACACAGCGTCAGGGAGGAAGCGGTCGACCTAAAGACAGGACAAAAATTGAGAACCAGTCAATCGCAAAGCGGTACTCAAAGCTCCAATTCCTCATTATCGTCGATCCTACGTGCAATTGGTACTTCAGTGACTTCAAAGACCCTTAATAGGCGGATCAGTGAAATAGAGTTGAGCTCAGTCCCCGGATATCTCTTCCACTGAGGACGTTTGTAGCATCATAAAAAGGGTCCTACAACCAGCTCGGTATTTTGCCAATCTAACGCACCAATTGGACAGAATTAGGCACAATACTTCACAAGAGCACATCTGTCGACTCTATCAATTAATACCAAGCCAGATAACTGCGTACATAAGGGCCAGGACCAACGCGTTATTGACTTGTTTATTTTATGAATAACTGTCTCTTGATTAAACCATTCAAATTTTATGAAACTGTAATCAAATGTTTTTTTCCACATGTACATCACATCTACGAATTTTTGTCCCATTCGGATAACTCCTTCTTGGTGCGTCGTTATATTTTGTTATAGAGTGTATAACGAAGAAAAACTTTTAAAGAAATATCTGTCATACATCCTGAAGTTTTTGATTTCGTTTGGCGCCTTACACAAACGTGTATTTTCGTTTATTAAATCATTAATATAAAAAAATCATGCTTTTATACGCCTAAACAACCTATTTTAGTTTCAATAAACTGGAGAAATATTCACAGAAAAACTCACATAGACAGTCTGACTAAAAAAAAAGAAGACACTATATTCCGCGTTCTTAAAAAGCATAATGTATTGCCATATTTCAACGTGTATTGGAAGAAAATTGTATTTTGAAGTGTACAAATGATAAAGTGAATCCAAATTTAATCTTTTACAACGCACAATACATTTTCCACAATAGGTAATCTCCAAACAAGAATTTCTGTCACAAAAAATAGTGTCTGCTTTTATTGTCTGCATTTAGTGTCTGCTTTTATTGTTGCAACTCAGCAGACGCAGAACATTTTCTGCACCCTAAGGGAATGTTTCTAAATTAGATGACAACAGTAAGAATGAAACTAAAAAAGTTTGACAGGAAAAGCGAGAATTTTTCCAGTTTCTTTGTTAAGTGTGTATATAAAGAAAATGTATAGACCGTTCCGCTTTAAGGATAAGTTTTTAAAAAGTACATTTGAAAAATAAAACATACTTATCTTTTAAGCTTCATTTTAACTTTTCATAAATCTCGCATTCGTGTCTAACTTGTCTCACCCACTTAGGTATATTGGACACTGAAATCTATAGATTTTCGTCTATATGTTTGAAAACTTAAAGAAATACACATAATTTTGCATATAATATTCTATCAATGCCCCTGATGATGTATGAGGTATTATATGCTTTTATTAGTTGGATTTTCATTATCTTTTACCTTTTAAATTAAATTTTCAATTTTTTCATGTGATATATTTTCCTTTTTACTGTGAAATGTTCGAAAAGGTGTATATATTTTATATATATCAGGGATGAATGAGTTCTGCTTTTTATGCCACCATTTTTTCTATAGAGAAATTTTTATCATATTTTAACTGTTGTTTATGTGATTTTATAGGTTAGAAATTTTTGTAGAAAAATACTGGTGGCAATAAATGGGAACTCTTTTATCCCTGACACACACACACACACACACACATACATACATATACCGTATTTTATTTATTTATGTATTTTTTGTTCCATAAGCTAAGTGACTTAATGAATAAATAAGAAAAGAAAAGATATATTTTTAAAGGACAAAATAAATGACAGAAAGAAAAGTAAATACCTAAAAAATGTGAAATCACTTTTTTGTACATATCATTTTTTCCTGTTTTAAAGATAAACAAACTCCATTGAAGAACATTCTCAAAATAATCTAACTTAAATCTAATTTAAATAAAATTAAATAAATTGATTTATATTGAGATCTTAGTATTAAATTGTCGGTTTCAGTAATAGATAATGTGCAGATTGTTGTACGAAGTTACTGGTTATATGGCAAATGAAAACATAAAAATTTAGTTAATGAAACTTTGATTTAGTTATCTGATTGCAGTTAAATATTGCTTTGCCAGTTAAAAAGAAAAAAAAATCATAATCAAAGCAGTTTTATTTAAATCCATCATACCTAATTTGTGTCACATGAATTATTGTACGTTTGGAATTAAGCAAGCGGTTTATGAAAATTTATGTTACCGTATTTTCTGGCGTATAATGCGCAGGTTTGTTAAATGAGTTATATACAGGAAATTTAAATTTGCAGTAAAAGCCATTTCTTAATAAGCTTTTGTTTCTTACAAATATAATTTTACTTGTAAACTAAATTTTCTGGTGTATAGCTCACTTATTTAACCTGCGCGTTGTAAACCGGAAAATACAGTAAGTAAATTTTGAAGGATTACAAAGGAGAGTGAAAAAAATATGTAAACCGTTGAACACTGTAAAACAAATATATTTCAAATTGCATGGCGATCCAAGCAACACACACGGCAGGAAAACCCCGTATAACTAAATAAAATTGTTATTTTTTAAAGGCAGTTTCCTGTTAATTTAGTTTGTTATCTCGTAGAAAAATAACTGTTGTTCAGATTAGCAGACTTTCCCCTTCAAAGTGAAAAATAGTAAATTTCGGTTACAAAAAACATATCTTCACTTTATTTTTTTTTTACAGTGTAGTTTGAAAAAAGTCTTTTTGTACTGAAAGTTCCAAGATCAGTTTTAATGACAGTGATTGAAAACGCTAAATGAATGAATATAATAAAGTGTAATTTTTTTTATTTCTGTTTGTATGGAAATATGTATTATTGGTATAAAGTTCATAAATATCTTTTGAAATTCACTTATATATATATATATATATATATATATATATATATACATATATATATGCTTTTTACTAGTCATTTTACATTATTTTCGTAGAGTAGTATTCAAAGTATAATTGGTAATACAGTAGAACTTGGATAAATCGAAGTTGAAGGGACCAGAAAAAAATTCGAAATATACAAAAATTCGAATTACATATACTATTTTGTCAAAGAAAGTGATAAATTAAAAAAATTTAAACTCTACGATAAGAAATTTAACACATAAACTTTATATCTAAGAATACCGCTACATTACCCCTTTCACCCCTTCCCCATTAAATCAATATTTTTTACGAGCTTAATTATTCAACACTTTTTAAAAAATAGTCAAAAATTTTTTATTTCTTTTTTAAGTAGAATCTTTGTGTCATAGCATATGGCGTGATACAAAAATTGAATCTTCTACATTACACATGACTTTAAATTCACAAAAACCTCGAAGTTCATACATATGCACCATATCTTCTGGTGCCCTAGCAAGGGGCTTCTATTGTATTTGCTTATCCTTCTTTTGAAAGATTATAAAAATTAATACTGCACTTTAGATGAG
Organism: Salticus scenicus; assembly: GCA_963930645.1. Lineage (NCBI taxonomy): Eukaryota > Metazoa > Arthropoda > Arachnida > Araneae > Salticidae > Salticus > Salticus scenicus. The sequence goes on from OZ005660.1 coordinate 945,466, forward strand.
TAAAATTTTGGGAACAAATTTTTCTGTAATATTTTAAAGGTAATCGTATGAAAAATTCGAATTATCCAAAATAGAATTCGAGTTATCCACGATTTTTTAACATTATTTTAATACAAAATTAAAGGGACCGTGTAAAATATTCGAATTATCCAAAATTTCGAATTAAACAAGTTCGAATTATTCAAGTTTCACTGTATTCCTAAAACATTCTTAATAGATTTTCGAAGTGAGAAAGTGTTCAGTGAAGAACATAAGCAAGTAGTATCACGTTTATTTAAAGTTCTTTCGTGAAAATATAGAAGAAGCGTATTTTCTTAGCGTATTTCAGCTCTAATTAGTTATTGGGATTACTTATCCACCAAAAACAAACTTCTTAAAAGCATCTGGAATGTAATAATAGAATTAAAACTTTGCATTAAATATATCCGTTTTGGTATACTTTAATGTTGAGTATTTAAGCTTTGTAAGATATAATTTAATAAGGGAAGTGATTAAAATGGGATTATTATAGATTTAAAACTATTCCTTTTTTATTGTAAAAGATATTTTTAATAATCTATTATAATTGTTCTCCAGTGGGTGCCCGGCCATTGTGACCTTTAGGGCAATGAACAAGCGGACTTCCTTGCAAAAAGAGGTGCCATCTTACTACAACATCCCAATACAGCCATTTCTTACTGGAGGATTAAACTGTTTTTAAAGAATTTATCTGCACCTAATGCCTTACGAGATCTTGAGAATCGTACAGCTCTAAAGGAATGGAAGAATTTAAGTCCTTCTCTAATACCTGATAAACCAAGACGTAAGGCAGTTGCGACTTTCCACCTATCTACAGGCAGTGTTGTGCAAGTTCACGAAAAAAGCGAGCTAGTTCAAACTCAAGTTCATCGTGTAGAAAACGAGCTAGTTCGCGCTCAAACTCCTGTCTGAAAAAAATGAACGCGTTCAACTCAAGTTCATTTTTAAAAAGGAGCGAAGTTCATTAAAAGTTCATTTTTGAGTTTTTTTTTTTTTCTCTAAATAGATCTTCTCGGTGACTCGGTGACTCGGTGAACACTTTCATAGGTAATTTACATTTATTAAAATTGTCAATTACCATGAAAATTATTCTTAATTTAGTGTTTAATTAAACTTATAAGCATTTAATTCTCAATTATAACTTATTCATTTAATTGTAGTAGAAATTTATTTAGAGGACACTTCTGAATAGTGAACCCATTGTTTTTGCGTATTTTTTTTTCTCAAATTTCCAATACACACACGCACAGTGGCGCACCCAGAAATAAATTGTGGAAGAGGCCTGAGTTGAAGAATAAAAAATACTATATATATATATATATATATATACTCAGAGCATTTCCAATCCTATACCAGTATTTCCGAATATAAATTTTTGTTTTAGTTAAAGCAGAAATTACAAGAAAGTTTCTACAAATATTTAAGAAATGTGGTACAGTAGGACAACTTTATATGCAAGTGAATGTGGTATTTATCAAAATAGCAAATATAAACATGTATATGTCGATCCTTGTTCTATAAAATCATTTCCAAATAGAAATTTTTATTTTAGCTTAAAGCAGAAAACTTTCCAAAAGTTTCTCCAAAGATTAATTTTTAAAAGTTATGAAAGAAAACGGGTGTAAAATTATGAGTATATATACAATGTTTATTTTGAAGTATGATGCGTCATGGTCAATATCAAACAAGTCTTTGAAAGTCTGTCATTTCTAAATAAACGAAATTTTTTGAAAGATTTAAAATAATCAATGGAATTATAATCAAAATAATTTTTAAACATTATATATGTTATACACTTTAAAAGTATTTTTACTTCCAAAAATATCTAAATAAAATAACATTTAAAAATGTAAATTTAAATTAAATTTTATGTTATTTTTGAAATAATTTACTTTGACAATATTTTTAATCTTTTGTTCTATGCAGCTTACTAATTGCTTCAATTAGAACTATGACAAGATTTTTCTTAGTCTAACATGTTTGCTTAAGAGCCATTTTGCTTAAATTAAGAGTTATTTATTTATTTTTGATAACGAAACTAGTATAATATAACATTTTCAAATGACAAATAATAATAATAATAGAAAGAAACTGAAAATATCCTACCCTGTCATTTTTAATTTATAAAGCAGGCTGAGTTTTTATTGATTATCAATAGCATGATATTAAATATGATAAAGAAATTAGTATGATTTAAAATTTAATAATAATAATAATAATAATAATAAAAGAAAAAAGAAAGAAATCAAAAGAAAGAAAAGAAAAGAAAAATGGAAGAAAAAGAAAAGAAATTTAAAATGTAAAAGAATATAACATACACTATTATTATTTTTAACACGCTTTTATTAGCTTCACCTGTATGTATGTATATTTCTATGTTTGTTTGTAACTTCTCTGGGAGCAAACAAAAAATTTATATTGTGAAAAAAATACATACTTTACGTGAACAGCGTGGTGTCGAGGTAAGGCGCCGCGCTACGAACCTGACAGTCCAGCGTTCGATCCCCGTCAGGGGAGATTTTTTAAAAAGGGTTTTTGTTTAATTCTAAGTTAGTTTAATTAAAGATTTAAATGTATGTAAATATTAAGGTGTGTCACTCACACGAATTTCTCTTACCCTAAATTTCAATACTAGGATAGATATTTTGTGCTTTTTAGTTCACATTTCTATAAAAGCGTGTTCTTTAATTTTTTAAAACTATAATATTTTATTAATTTATAAGCAATACGTAAAATTTCATGAAAAATGTAAAAAAAAAAAAAAAAAAAAAACAAGAAAAAGCAGGAATCATTTTACATTTTGCTTAATATAATATATAACATCTCTATTGTATGCAAAGAAAAATCTTTATTTAATATATGTTTTTTAAAGAAAAATATTTACTTCTACTTTTATTTCTAAAGCAGGCTGCGCTTTTATTGATTTGGTATATAAATATGATAAAAAAAAATTAGTCAATTTATTACTTTCCGAACAAACGTATGAAAGGAAAGTATTGTAATCATGTCAAAAATCCGAATTCGAGATTTTGGTGTTTCAATACGTACGCTAGCGTCTAAAAACGCTTTGCTCGAATGCGCTGTAAGTTGGTACGCATGTTGCATGTCACCATAGCACGAACCCTATTGATTTTGGTGAATCTGGCACTTACAGTTTTTTTGCAGGGAATCAAAGAAAAATTCTTTATCACTATGGCCTGTGGGACCAAAATCTTAAAAGTGCGATAGCATCTAAGCGCCTCATTCAATTGAGTAAAAATTTTATACATATGTTATAGGTCACAGTTACTCGATCTGTATAGATTTTGGAAAATCTGACACATATAGTGTTTTACAGGGATATAAAGAAAAATTCTTTATCATTATGGCCTCTGGGGCCAAATTTATAAAGTGCGATAGAGTCTAAACATCTTATTAAAAAGAGCAAACAATTTATACACATATTATAGGTAATAGTTGCAAGAACTGCGTAGATTTTGATGAATCTAGCACTTAATTTTTTTTACAGGGACACAAAGAAAAATTCTTTATCTTTATGGCTTATGGGACCAAATTTTAAAAAGTGCAATAGGGTCTAAACGCCTTATTCAATTGAACAAAAAAAATTATACACATATTACAGGTCACAATTTCACGAACTGTATAGGTTTTGGTGAATCTAGCACTTCTATTTTTTTTTTTTTTTTTTTTTTTTTTTTTTTTACAGCACAGCAAATAATTCTGTATCATTATGGCCTATGGGGTGAAATTATTTAAAATGCGACAGCATCTAAATGCCTTATCCGTTTGAGTGGAAAATTTATATACGAGTCATATCACAAAAACTGAGGTCACCATCACACAAACTGTATAGGTTTTAGTGACGAGTTTCATTTAACGAGTTTTACCGGAACACAAATAAAAATTGTTCATCATATTAAATTATTTAAAGTGTGATAGCTAGTAAATGCCTTATTCAAATGAACTGAAAATTTATATACATGTTATACGTCACCGTCACACGAACTTTATGAACTTTAGAGAATCTAGAATTTACGTTTCTTTTTACAGGGACGAAATGCAAATTTCTTTATCATTGTGGTATATAGGCTCAAATTTTAAAGTGCGATAACGTCTAAATGCCTTATCCGATAAAGCTGAAAATTTATAAGTCACTGTTGCACTAACTATAAGCATTTTGGTGAATCTAGCATTTTTATGTTTTTACAAGGACACAATGAATTATTATTTATCATTATGATCTACGTGTTCGGTAAGATGTTAAATTAAACTTCGTGTACCATATAAAGAAAAATACTCAAACTACCTAATATAATTTTCTCTTTTGTTTATTTAACAACTCCTCTTACTTTACTTTATCTACAAAACCGTTAATTACTCAATTTTTGGAATGTCGAGTGGAGTCACTCCAGATTTTTTTTTTTTTTTTTTTTTTTTTTTTATAATAATGACCAAAAAATAAAAGAAGAGAAGAAAAATCATTAGATAAAGGAAAGAATATATTATATTTAAAATAAATAAGGAATCAAAAACCTCATCGTTTTTGACTTATAAAGAATGTAAAATTTTATTAAAAATGAAAAATAAATAAATATATAATATAGGTAGAAATAATTTTATATTTTGCTTAAATTAATAAATAAATTTCATCATTTTATATATTTTTTAATAAAAGCTGTATATAGTCTCTAAAGAAAATTGTGTTTTCAATATCTATTTATAGATAAACATGGAATTTTCTATTCTTAAAACACGCTGTTGATCTTATCGAATTTCGAAATAGTTAATTATGAAAAAGAAATTTGTATAATTATGATTTAAACATAATAATGATATAAACACTCATATATATGTTCTTTTTTAAATTCTTAATTATCATCTCATCAAGGTTTTACTTCCTGGTTTCTATGCATTATAATGAATGATGAAATAACATAGCAATTTTACATATTTTTAATATGTTGACTAAAGTAATAAATGCCCTCTTATTTTCTTTTTAATTATTATTATTTTTTTAATAATAAATACTTGTATTTGAATCGCACTCGAAAGTAAATATTCCTTAAAAATTATATTAAGAATGACTTTCACGTTCTAATTAATAACATATTTTTAATTTTAGTTCATAGAGAAGCATAGAAATTAATATTTTTTGTTGGCTGTTATGTGCTTTTATAAAATTTTGAGGTATTTAAATGTGATAAAAAAAATTTTGATTTAAAATTTAACCATAATAATAAATAATACATAATCAATAATAATTCTTAAGAAACATGCAAGTAAAATTAATTAAAATTTATAAAGAGTATTGTGTTTCACTTAAAAAGTATAATAAAAAATATCGCTAACAATGTTTCAACAACTATTTTTAAATTGTTATCGAATTTCGAAGAATTTAAAACTGATATATATATATATTTAAATATAGTAATGTTAATATAATATTTTGTAAATTAAAATTAAAATGATAATAATAATATATTCCACATATTTCATATAAAAATGAAATATAATATAGAAATTATAAATTATAATTTTTGGAATTCTTCAAGAAATTTTTCAAATCTTATATGGATTTTGCTTTTCTAAAATTCATTTTCTGTTGATTTAAAGGAAAAAAAAAAAAAAAATTAAAAATGAAATTGTATGCTATTCTTATTTTTCCTTTTAATATTTTTTTTTAATTAAAATTGAAATGAATTATCAAAATAGTAATAGTTTAATACACCTTTACTTTATCTTTTAGAAAGACTGCTTTCCATTATGGTTTTTCATTAGCTTGAAGAAAAATTTTATATATTGAAATTTTTCACATGGTCTTACTTTCTCAGAGAAATTTCAGATATATTTGCAAAAGACTACGACGGAATGTAAAAAGTGTTAAAAGTGATAGTGAATGACTGAGAAATGAGAATACTCTACTAAAATGATCCCCGTTTTTCCTCCCCCATTTCTTTTTCTTCCTTGAAAATAAATCGAACAGAGAAACATACATTCACTATCCTATCAAAAGAGCGAGATGCTGTCTGAGCTGTAACCAATTTCTGGTTATAAATTTTAGCTGTTATAACACTATAACACACACAAAAAAGACAAAGAAAAGAAAGATTCGCTTTTCCTAGTGTCCCCCTCTCTTTATTTTATTTTGAATGAGGGTATTTAAAAGTCGAAAGTGGTCACCAATACCCAGTGGCTCCAACATCTGGATATCTGATTATAGCCATCAGATAACAATTATTCAAGTTTCAACCAACAAAGTTCGGTAAACCCCGTAAGCCCCCTGTTTCCTGTTTTTACGACTTCACTCAATAGGTGGTCTCAGTCGCTTTAGGGAAGAGTTTTGTTTACATTCATCTAATAAGTTCAAAGAATGCCGTTATCAGAAAGAAAGGAAGTAAAAATCTGTTATACTGTGAATATGAGAGGGAGTAAAGTTTTAAATGTTGAAAAACAACAAGTCCTATCTACATTCGAAAAGTATCGTAAAAAAGAAATTCTTATTCATATTTAGATTTATTCTTCGCGTTTATTTATTTTTATTTTATGTCTAAAAACTTAAAGTGTGCGAAATTGGTGCTTTTATTATTTATAATACATTTTTTTTATTTAAAACACTTTCTAAATTAACTTAAATTGTCATATAAATAAACTATTTGGAATAGTTGAACTCTGCTCAGATCCCCATCATATATTTGTTCTCATACATTTCTACTTTAGCTCATACTATGTACATGTTAAAAGATATGAAGTCTGTTTATCATTTAGCTCGATTGTAGAATGTAGTTCCTCAACTATTAGGATACCCCCCCGCCTTCCGCTTCAATACATTTATCTTATCCTAATTTGTTATTTAATTTTGTTTAGATCAGTTTTATATTTCAGTTTTCATGCAATTCTATAGTATTTCCAATCCAATAATCGTCATATAGCAAGTGTTTGGGAAATATTGTCTTATTCTGCCATGTTTAGAAATTCGCAAATTTTGAATGATTTAGAAAGATTTCAAAGTGGAATGTCTATAGTCAATAATGTTCATGATAGTGTCATAAATGGTATTTTAAAGCTGGTCAGATAACTTTACGATTATAATAATCCTCGTAATACACGTTTAATCGGTCGTTATCGCAATATTTAAAATATAGCGTACTTATATCCTATACATAATCCATTAAATTTGTAAACAATTGTTGATCCATTCTTTAGAATCATTCACATAAGATCATAGAGCATTGTTGCAAAATGAGTGCGAAACGAAAGAAATATATACATATTTTTAATTTAATTTGTAATATGTTATTTTAAGTTTTTGACATTAAAAAGAATTCTTAATTATATTACAAAGCTCAAAATGTGACATAAAAAAGAAATAGTGAAAATCCCCCCTCCCCTTTTGCCTCCCTTCAACTATATATCATTTACTATAATTTTAACAAAGATTAAGTTATATTTATACAAAGTTCCAGAGAAATAGTTCACATGGTGATATAAAAACAATCATTTCGCCTCTTTTCCCTCCACCCTCCAAGATATGTATAACACTTTTGTAATTTTATTTCAATCTATAATAGAGTAGTTTAAAAAATTATTTTTTGCATCTACACAAACCCCTTGTCCCCTAAGCTATATATAACACTTATTGTGATTTTCGTAAAGAATAAGTGATAGTTATAATACGGAATATCGTTAAAATCGGTAACAAGATGATATTAAAAAGAAAAAAAAAAATCTTTCAGATCCCGAAGTATGTGTGACACTGCATTTTTTGTCATAAACAGCAAGTGACTATCGGACAAAATTTCATTAAAATCAGTAAGAAGGAGATATAAAAACAATTATTCTCTTTCAATATGCTATATCTCTTTCTATAAATATCCACATTTGGATTTCATCGTGCGTATTCTTGACGAAATTCATGGACTTTCTCGACAGAAACCTCTTTGAACTGTTGTAACAAACCTTCAGATGTTGGCAGTCCCAAAAGGAATTTCCAAGGATGTATTCATATTATATTGTCTATAATTGGTTTCGTATCTTTATAGTCCTCTGTAACTTTTACCTAGCCATTGGAAAAAAAAAATAATTATCTATTATAATGTTATAGTAATGATTAAGCATATTCTACTCCATTTAATGAATTTGTATTGCAATTTTAGATGATGATATAGAGATTTGATGAATATTTTAAGAAATACAATATACAAAAAAAGAACGTATTTGAATAAACAAGATAAAATCATATATTTTAAACCATTGTTTGCGCGTAATATTGATAAAAATATTTTATATTTAAAAAGCTTTTTATATATTGAATATTTTTGGTCTTCATGTAATATTCGTTTATATTTTTAATAAAATGTAATATTTTAAGGATTTATATGGCTGAATATCACATAAGTGTGCATTTTGGATTTTTTTAAACTTTTTTTTCAAACTTTGTATTTTAATTTGAATTTTTGAAAATAAGTCCGTAAGTGCATCTTAAATAAATTCTGAGTTTGACAGAGATCGATCATAATTTTTTAAAATTTTATTGAAATTTTTCAATAAAAATTTATAATTTTAATTATCTTATAAAATCAAAATTACCATTTAAAAAATTTTTTTTTGTGGTTCAGATTCATTAAAAAATACAAGACTTAGGATTTTCTAAAAAGTTCTTCCCATTTTAAAAAATAAAATAAAATAAAAAACCCAAAAATTTAAAATTAAAAAAATAAAATAAATAAATAAATAAATTTAAATTTAATTTTTTATAAACATAAATTATATCAATGGGAAATATCATAGACTGCATACCTTTTGACTATAAACTGGAAATAATTAGTTTACTTGCATTAAATTTTTAATTATAGCATTTAAAGATGTCAAAAAATGATGTCACTGAAATGACTGGTTTGTCACTGAAATGACAATGTTTGTCACTGAAACGACTGTTTGTCACTGAAATGACAATATTTGTCAAAATGACTATTTTTCACTGAAATAACATTGTTTGTCAATGAAATAGGACCATATAAAATTAAAAATGGAACTTATTAGAACAATAGAGAAAAGATTGTGAAGGGAAAAGAAAGAGCAATAAGCAATTTTATTGTATTAAAATCCTTGTAGTTACAAGTTTAATGATTAACTGAATTAAATTCAGAAAAAGCATTTTGAACATTATTAAAATCTTCATCCTGAAGTTTAAAATATCTATTTGAAGCAGGTTCAGGAGAATTCCTAATTTTGCACAGAATATGTGGCACTTGAATTTCATGGACATCCTCTTTCTCAGGCCATGCAAACTTATTTTTTCTGCATCTTGCCATAAATGACACAAGTAAAATATTTTGAGTAACATTCTCAATAACACCTTAAAGGGGGCAAAAAAAGAAAAAAAATAAATAAATAAAAATAAAAAATAAAAGTTTGCTTTTTTTAATTGTATCTTAATATTAATGTCGTATGTAATTTTTTTATATTTACCTGGATACCGGAAAGTACTTTAAATATTTAAATATAAAGCTTATCCTACACCAACAAATCTTTTATCTCAAAATAAAAAATGATTTAAATCCAGGGCTTACAAAATAGTAAATCTGCAACAAATGTCATTTTCGTGACGTCACAAAAATGACCGTCACGAAAATGACAAATCGTCAATAATTCGTTCTGTACTGAAAAACATGCTTTCACTAAGCTGATATCGTCACATTTTCTTCTTCTGGTCGTCATTCTCTATTAAAATAAAACTTTGTTCTAAATTTTATAATAATATTTTTTTATTTTTTATGCATCTCGAAAATGACAAGCAATAAAAGTACGCACAGCATGTAAACAATAAAAATAATGTTAACTCTTACCTGTTTTCAATTTTCTTGAGATTTTTTTTACCCACATATCGTCAATGTTGATTTCTGATCTTAAACTTTAAAAAAAGTGAATGGTGGCACCATCCCTTGATGATATATGAAATTATTTTCATGTGTCACGAAAATGATGTCAAGACTTGCATACAAGCATTTTAATTACACATGCATGAAAATTAACGTAATTAAAAAGAAAAAAAAATTTCCTTTGAAAACAAATAGTTTTTTTTACAAGAATTAACAATTATTATAATTATCATTTTATTTTTTTTAGTAAAAAACATACTTTGTATGTAAACATTTGGTCTTGGAGACAGTCACGAAAATGACGATTATAAGGTTTAAAATTTTCTAAAAAATACTGAAATTGCTATAAACTCACATTTTATGATTTGATGCTTTTTTAAAAAGGTACTTCTAAATAATAATAATAAAATTTTACAATTTATTTGCTTAAAATTAATAATAAAGACCTGAAACACTAAAATGCACATTTATGTGATATTCACCCATATATATTGTAACTGATACTATAGCATAAATTTCTGATTGAAAATGTATTAATTGTAAATTTAATAATTTAAACTATTATAAATTTTCTTTTTTCGAAAAGAATGTTCCTCTTTGTGAAGTAAAAAGCAAATATAACTGTTATAAAAATGCGCGACTATCCTTTGTAAATGTAATATTTTTATACATAACTAGTTTTCTTCATTTAGTTTATTTATTTAGAAAATGTAACAGAAAAATGAACTTTCCTTAATAAAAAATAAATAAATAAATAAATAATAATAATAATAATAATAATAATAATAATAATAATAATATATATTTATAATTCTTAAAGGGAAAATAAAAGGAAAAGTATGGCAAATGAATTAAAAAAAAAAAAAAAAAGTAAAAATTCTTATCTTCTGTATAATTTCAGGTTATGGTACAGGTTCATCCATTTAAATTCAACCACTAGAAGGTTTGTCAAAAATTTCTAGATGCGTTGCTATTTATTTTTTAAACATACTGAATATTATCCAGTAAAGCCGCAAATTACGTTCATGCATAATGAAAATGTTTTGAAGTCCTGTTGGTTAAATGGCTTATTTTAACAGATTAATAGTTGTCCAATCTTACCACTCTAAAACATAAAGCAGTGATCTAACCAAAATTTCATTGGATCGACAAAATTTTCTGCTTGAATATGAATCAACGAAATATTTATTATTATCTATATATTAATAGGCAAGCATAAAATTTGTTGTCCCTTTTTAACATATTAATTATGGGAGTAGAGGGTTGAAAATGGTTTCATTCGAAAGGTATGGTTAGCCGGAAGGTGCGAATACAAATATTATTTTCTTACGATGTCAAGAAGGTATTTAAAAATACGTTTATTTTTTATGCCTTTTCCCCCATTTTTCCCTTTTATACACGTATTCCTTTACATTAAAAAATACCTAAAAGTAGAAAGTTGTTAAATCTGGCAATTTCATAAAGCTCAAATAGAACCATAGACACAGTAATTTGTATAATGTAGCATCACTATACGCAAGCGAAGTGATGACGTCACTGTCTGTCCATGGAGCCATGAAAAAGATTTTCTATGTTAATCGAGTTATTTTTTCTGTACAATTGATAAAATTTTAATTTAAAATCACAAAACTCCAGAAAAAAAAAATGGCAAACTTCCAGTTTCGAATGTAAATATAAACATTTCATTTCAAAGGGTGATATTTAAACAATAAATATTCATTTAATATACTAAATAAAAGAAAAATGGATTTGTTACTAACTGCTGCATGTATAAGTAGACGATACGGAAAAAATTCCGATTTCCGTTTTTTGCTGAATTTACATGTTTTGAGCTTTCTTTACGTTTCAATTAACTGAAATTGGCTACTTTTTTTTTTTTTTTTTTTTTTTTTTTTTTAAAGTGTCTTTATTGCTAGCTTTTGTGGGTAGAAGTAGTCCAGGCAACGAAGGACAAAATTTTACGAATAGAGGAAAAAAATCGTGTAGTTTTGAAATTTTACATACTCATAGCCGAGAGGGTCCTGAACAACATACTAAAAGTCCCCGCCCGTGGGGGGTGAGCGGGGGGCAGGGGGTCATTTAAGGGGGGCAATTTTCAGTTTTTATTAAATATCTTAAAAACTATCGCATTTAGAGAAAGAATTTCAATTACAAAATTAATCTACGTAAAATTTCCTACAAAACTGTATATTACATTTTGTTTGTACGATCATTAGTTTAGAAGATATAGGGAGATGAAATAGCACATTTTCTTCGAAAATTCTTTTTTGCAATAGTAAAATCAACTAAAGTGTGCAATTAAAAGGATTCTTGTCAAATATTTTCTAATGTAAAAAACAAATATATACATAGGGAATATGCAAGGATAATACAGCATGTTTTGTACGTTTTAAATAATTTTAAGGCTAGTAGGCGTAAGTGGTGATTTGAGTAAAAATCCAGATAACGAAGACCCAAAATCGATCAACATTAAAAAATATAGTGTAGCTTTGAAATTGAGCACAGTTATAAGGTTAAGTTTCCTGAACAACAAACTAAAAGTCCCCGACCGTTGTGGGTGAGCGAGGGGCAGGGGGGGCATTTAAAGGGGGCAATTTTCAGTTTTTATTAAATATCTTGAAAACTATCGCATTTAGAGAAAAAATGTCAATTACAAAATTAATCTACGTAAAATTTCCTACAAAATTGTATAGTACATTTTGTTTGTACTATCAAAAGTTTAGAAGATATAGGGGGATGATATAACACATTTTCTTGAAAAATACTTTTTTGCAATAGTAAAATTAACTAAAGTGTGTAATTAAAAGGGTTCTGCTCAAATATTTTCTAATATACAAAATAAATATATACATAGAGAATATGTAAGGATAATACAGCATGTTTTGTACGTTTTAAATAATTTTAAGGCTAGTAGGCGTAAGTGGTGGTTTGAGTAAAAATTCAGATAACGAAGACCCAAAATCGATCAACATTAAAAAATGTCATTTTTTGTCACTGCACAACTGGGTGTAATGTAAGATGTGGATGTCGGAAAGCTGGTGTTCAATGTTCTTCAGTTTGCAGAGCCTGCAATGGCACCTGCGCTAACGGAGTACTTTTAGATGATGATGAACTTGAAACGGAGTATATAATTACAGAAGATGAGTCCTATTAACCATAATTTAAAAAGTATGTATATGTTTAGCGGGAATTATTATATGTATATTACAGATAAATGTAAATTTTTTATACTTTAAAATAAATAGAGAGTAATCTAAATATTTATACTAAAATAGTGTTAATTTTTTTAATGCATGCTTGCTATAAGTAATTTTAAAGTATTTTAATGTATCATAACATTCACATTTTATGTATTTTATATCTACTATCACTTACAGAGGATTTAAAGAAAATGCAACTTGTAGTATGTTGTTGAAGTCACTTAACCTTATAACTGTGCTCAGTATCAAAGCTATAAGATTTTTTTAAATGTTGATCGGTTTTGGGTCTTCGTTATCTGGATTTTTACATAAACACCACTTGCGCCTACTAACCTTAAAATTATTTAAAACGTACAAAACATGCTGTATTATCCTCACATATTCCCTATGCATATATTTGTTTTGTACATTAGAAAATATTTTATCAGAACCCTTTTTAATTCCACAATTTAGTTGATTTTACTATTGAAAAAAAAAAAAAAAAAAAAAAAAAAAAATCAAGAAAATGTGTTATTTCGTTCCCCTATATCTTCTAAACTATTGATCATACAAACAAAATAGAATATACAATTTTTTTAGGAAATTTCACGTAGATTAATTTTGCAATTGAGATTTTTTTTCTCTAAATGCGATAGTTTTCAAGATACTTAATAAAAACTGAAATGTGCCCCCTTTAAATGCCCCCCCCCCCCATGGTTAGGGACTTTTAGTATGTTATTCAGGGCACTTAACTTTATAACCGTGCTCAATTTCTAAGCTACACGATTTTTTTTTTTTTTTTTTTTTAAATGTTGATCGGTTTTGGGTCTTCGTTATCTAGATTTTTACTCAAACCGCCACTTGTGCCTGCTAGCCTTAAAATTATTTAAAACTTACAAAACATGCTGTATTATCCTTGCATATTCCCTATGTATATATTTGGTTTTTACATTAGAAAATATTTGACAAGAACCCTTTTAATTGCACACTTTAGTTGATTTTTCTATTGCAAAAAAGAATTTTTCAAGAAAATGTGTTATTTCATCTCCCTATATCTTCTAAACTAATGATCGTACAAACAAAATGTAATATACATTTTTGTAGGAAATTTTGCATAAATTAATTTTGTGGTTGACATTTTTTCTCTAAATGCGATAGTTTTTAAGATATGTAATAAAAACTGAAAATTGCCCCACTTAAATGCGCCCCTGCCCCCCCGCTCACCCCCCCACGGGCGGGGACTTTTAGTATGTTCTTCAGGACCCTCTCGGCTATGAGTGTGCAAAATTTCAAAACTACACGATTTTTTTTTTCTATTTTTACTATTTTCACTGGACTTATCCAGATTTTTACTGAAACCGCCACTTGCGCCTACTAGCCTTAAAATTATTTAAAACTTACAAAACATGCTGTATTATCCTTGCATATTCCCTATGTATATATTTGGTTTTTACATTAGAAAATATTTGACAAGAACCCTTTTAATTGCACACTTTAGTTGATTTTTCTATTGCAAAAAAGAATTTTTCAAGAAAATGTGTTATTTCATCTCCCTATATCTTCTAAACTAATGATCGTACAAACAAAATGTAATATACATTTTTGTAGGAAATTTTGCATAAATTAATTTTGTGGTTGACATTTTTTCTCTAAATGCGATAGTTTTTAAGATATGTAATAAAAACTGAAATTGCCCCACTTAAATGCCCCCCTGCCCCCCCGCTCACCCCCCACGGGCGGGGACTTTTAGTATGTTGTTCAGGACCCTCTCGGCTATGAGTGTGCAAAACTTCAAAACTACACGATTTTTTTTTTTTTTTTTTTTTCTATTTTTACTATTTTGACTGGACTTGTCCAGATTTTTACTCAAACCGCCACTTGCGCCTACTAGCCTTAAAATTATTTAAAACTTACAAAACATGCTGTATTATCCTTGCATAT
Organism: Salticus scenicus; assembly: GCA_963930645.1. NCBI lineage: Eukaryota > Metazoa > Arthropoda > Arachnida > Araneae > Salticidae > Salticus > Salticus scenicus. Next base: position 960,482 of record OZ005660.1, read on the forward strand.
TCCCTATGTATATATTTGTTTTTTACATTAGAAAGTATTTGACAAGAACCCTTTTAATTGCACACTTTAGTTGATTTTACTATTGCAAAAAAGAATTTTTCAAGAAAATGTGTTATTTCATCTCCCTATATCTTCTAAACTAATCATCGTACAAACAAAATGTAATATACATTTTTGTAGGAAATTTTGCATAAATTAATTTTGTAATTGACAATTTTTCTCTAAATGTGATAGTTTTTAAGATATGTAATAAAAACTGAAAATTGCCCCCTTAAATGCTCCCTGCCCCCCCGCTCACCCCCCACGGGCGGGGACTTTTAGTATGTTCTTCAGGACCCTCTCGGCTATGAGTGTGCAAATCTTCAAAACTACACGATTTTTTTTTTTCTATTTTTACTATTTTCACTGGACTTATCCAGATTTTTACTGAAACCGCCACTTGCGCCTACTAGCCTTAAAATTATTTAAAACTTACAAAACATGCTGTATTATCCTTGCATATTCCCTATGTATATATTTGTTTTTTACATTAGAAAATATTTGACAAGAACCCTTTTAATTGCACACTTTAGTTTATTTTACTATTGCAAAAAAGAATTTTTCAAGAAAATGTGTTATTTCATCTCCCTATATCTTCTAAACTAATCATCGTACAAACAAAATGTAATATACAGTTTTGTAGGAAATTTTACGTAGATGAATTTTGTGATTAACATTTTTTCTCTAAATGCGACAGTTTTTAAGATATTTAATAAAAACTGAAAATTGCCCCCCTTAAATGCCCCCCTGCCCCCCGCTCACCCCCCACGGGCGGGGACTTTTAGTATGTTGTTCAGGACCCCCTCGGCTAAGAGTATGCAAAATTTCAAAACTACACGATTTTTTTCTTCTATTTTTCCTATTTTGACTGGACTAAAGAAGCAAGTAGAAGATATATAAAAACTTTTGTTTTCCGGTTTTCGATGAATTTACACGTTTGAGATTTCCTTGCATTTTAATTAAGTGAAATTGACTACTTATTTTTATTTTTTTAAATGTGGATTTATTATTCTTTCCTCTGCATATATAAGTAGAAAATATAAGATTCAGAAAAGTTTTAGATTTTCGGTTTTCGATAAAGTTACACGTTTTGAAATTTCCCGAACTCAATTCGACCATTTTTGAAAAATATCTTTTTTTTTTTTTTTTTTTTTTTTTTTTTTCAAACACTGTACTTTATGAACCAATCGAATTAATTTAACAGAATTTGATACTTGGTTGGGCCTTGGTTTGACATGGTACCTATTAGCTTCTGGGCTGTATCACACAACAAGGGGCGTTTTCACGTTGCGATTTTCTCTCATTTCAGGAAAGGCTAACATCTACAAAAATAGTTATATTAAGTAAAACTCTGCTGATTCAGGTGGAGTGAATATCGGCAAACAATTGCCGCAGCTGTGTTACAATTGCATTCCGTTTAGGACAAGGCAATAACTTTGCTTTGCCTCTCTTTGCAAAAAAAAATGGTCGAGTTTCGACCACTGGGGAGTACTAGTTATTATTATTATGAGTTCCACGTCAAAGTTTGATTTTTAATAAAAGTTAAAATCATTACTACTAATATAAAATTCCTTATCTATATATTTGTCATCGCAATTCCACCTAGAACGAGGTGACCTAGATCCTCCAGAATTTTTGCATAGATGTATCTTTACAAAACATGATCATGTGCAAATATTCATTTTTGTTTTTATTTTGAGTTATTTTATTTTTTCCAAAATCTGTAGAAAAATATATAATTTTTATGAGGTTTATATACTTGTATGTAGAAAATTAAAATCAAAAAATATTTTGTGAAGTTGACGTCATATTTTATTTCAGATTTTTATCAAAAATATGAAAAATGATGTCATGGTTAAGAGGCAATATACATTTACATGTGCAAAATAAACAATCAAAATTTGTTAATTTTCGACGATATATGGAATTGAAACTTTAACATTTACTTTAGAAAAACACTTGTAGAATCAATTTATTTTTCAGTATGCTGCTAAAAAAGAAAACAAATAATAAAATATGTCAAGAAAATATTTAGTTTTTGACTAACCTTGGTATTTGATTTAACCCTAAAGTAAATATATCTATTGTTTGGTAGGAATGTAATAGGACTTATTTCGAAATTTCTTTAGTTTCTGAATTTCTAAATATTTTTTTGAAAAATGTAAGAATAAATAAATAATTAATTAAATAAATAAATTAAAATTTTTGGGGAGAAGGGGGATTAAAAATTTGGGAATTGCAGGGGATGTTTATTTTTATCTCGTTAGGTGCTTTAATTTAGAGGTTTCTTTTCCAATCAATTTCCTTTAAATTTAAACTTAATAGAGATTGGAACCTTTAAGATCCTTGAGATAAAGTTCATTTTTTGAAAAAGAAAAAAATGAGTTTTAGATAGAAAGCTTTACCAAAAATTTTGAAAATGTGTTGCTAAAGAAACATTAACGCTTGAGTCACTAAAAGTCTAGGTTTCCTTTAATTATCAATTAAACAAGAATTTAAGTGAAAATACAAATTTGAACACTTAATGAAAAATTATTTGATCTAGTGCTTTGTTCTTTTAAAAAATGGCTTTACATAAAGTGTTACATAACGGATAAACATGTTATGAAATCAGTTATATTAAATGCAATAACTTAAGATTTACTCTCTGCCTTTTTTTTTTTTTTTCTTTTTTTACACATAACTATCTTTAATTAATAACCTTATTAATATAAAATATTTTCATTAATGAATAAAATTTTATCCTAACTTAATTTTCTTTCCTGCCTTATTTTGAATGATTTTCTCAATTTATAGTCTTTACTTATGTAATAATAATAATAATAATAAATAATATTCATTATAATTGTTATACACCAGTGTGAAAGGATTGAATTAATCAATTTCATATGGAAATGAAGCTTTATGTAGAGCAAAAGATGTTGAAATTTTTAATAAATAAAGGTAAAATAACATTAAAATTTCCCTCTAAACAGCCATATCTTTATGAATGGCAATTACAGCAGTTGAGTAATAAAAAATTAATTATTTCTGAAACAGTGATATATGAGATCATATAAAATAATATTATACTTTTAAAAAATTAAAAAACACGCTTTTATAGAAATGTGAACTAAAAAGCACAAAATATCTATCTTAGTATTAAAATGCAGGTAAGGGAAAATCGTGTGAGTGACACACCATAATATTTACATACATTTAAATCTTTAATTAAAACAACTTAGAATTAAACAAAAACCATTTTTAAAAAATCTCCCCTGACTGGGATCGAACGCTGGACTTTTAGGTTCGTAGCGCGGAGCTTTACCTCAACGCCATATCGTTCACGTAGGGAAAGTCTTTTTTTACAATATAAATTTTTTGTTTGCTCCCAGAGCGGTTACAAACAAACATTCATACAAACATTTATACAGGTGGAGCTAATAAAAGAGTGTTAATCATTATGATTGCCCAAGAGCTCAAAGATTTCAACACTAAATTTCAAGACATTTAAGATGTGGAAAGAAAAAGGAAGAAAGAAATAAAAAGGAAAATAAGACAAAAAGTTATCAAACGTCATCCATTTGTTAAGATTTTATGTAACTTTCAACTTTCGTTTACACTTTCTTTTATTTCCAATATAAGATAGAAATCACTTTAAAGCATAATTGGTATTACCCATAAAATACTTTTAATGGATTTTCTGCCAGATAAAGTGTTTAGTGAAAAGCATAAACAAATAGAATCACGTTTATTTAAAGTCATTAAATGAAATCATATAAGAAGAGTCTTTTCTTAATGTATTTCAGCTCTAATTATTTATTAAGTTTATATACCCACATAAGACAAACTCTTGAAATTGTCTGGATACGAAATGATAGAAATGAATCTTACTATTAAATAAATATATCAGTTCTAATAAATATCGATATGCTGAATTGGGCTTGTAATTCATCGACTACGAAATGAATAGAATGTGATTTTTTTTTAAACTCTTATAAATATTCTTATTTTTCTTTACAAAATAATTTTTTAATTATGCATAATGTTAAATTAAAGTTTAAGTACGTTTTAATTTCGTTAACGTTTTTGCATCATTAAAAGTTGTTTTGTGTTGGAAATTAAAAGGAAGTATGATAGTTAAATGAATAAACAAATTAATCACACACATATATATTCTTTTTATGTAATACTAAAGAAAGAATTTTATAATTATTAGATGATTTTTATATATTGAGCATTTTGTAATTTTTGTTTAAATATTTTATTTGTTTGTCTATTTATTTAAACCTAATTACAGTAAGAATTTACATATATTACAGGAGTCAGCGCGGTGACTGTTTTTCCTACTACAATTTTTAAAAAGCAATATTTGTATTAATTATTCAATCGAAGACATGTAGCAGTTGTCTTCGATATTGCTTTATAAAAACAGTGGTTTGAAAAATAGTGACCGCGTCGACCTCTGATATTATAACTAATACAAATATGAATCTTTTTTAAAAATGAATTAAACTCCTTGAAAGCCTCTATAACAAAGTAAGAGAAATAAACTTTTTCCGTATATTAATTCGAGTAAACCATGATGTAATATATATTACTTTAATTTATTATAATATATATATTTTTCTTTTTATATACTGAATAATTTGTGTCTCATCTATTAACATATTTGTCTGTTACTTTTATAAAATTATATTTCTTTAGGCATTTACATGCATTATAAACAGCAGAATTTTAAATTTATTATTGAAATTTAATGACACAGGCTTTGTTTCCTGATTTCTACACATTATTTTGATGAAATTGTGATTTATACAATATATACCATGCGTCCCATAAGTATGTAAATGTTTTAAAAATTCTGAAAAATTAAGGTAATTGGTAGAATTGAAAGTTATTCTGGTGAAAACGTTTTTTTTTCCCCTCATAAAAAAAAAAAAAATAAAATAAAATAAAATAAAAAATACAGGGCACTGCAGAGTTGCACAACAAGTAATACGCATACCAATATACTATAAATTGCACGGTTTTATGATTAACAGATCATTTCTAAATTTTCCTGCTACTTGTTTATCCCTTCCGTTGACGATCAAAATTGTGACGGCATGTCTCCGGACCACCTCTAGGTGTGAATCCCAATTGACCATAGCGCAGCACTAGTGCGACGTAAAGCCCAAGCAACTGACCTCCATTATGTTTATATATAAAGCTTTAATTGCGATTCCGAGATTGGCAGATAAAGCATTATTGGTGAAATTGTTTTACCTCATCCAAGAATCGTCAATTGAAGTTGCAGTTAGTAGTGATGTAACTCGTTTGCAAATTGCAATTTGTGATGGTGGTAGATACTTTGAATAGGAATGATATGCTGGTAAACATTTACCTGCATATAAATAAATATTGAGGAAAATTTTATCTATTATTTTTATCTTTACAAAAAAAAAAAAAAAATAAATAAAAAAAAAAAAGGAAGGAAGGAAGAAAAATCTTTAAGAGAAAAACTTTTACTGACCGCTAATAGCGTCCGCTACAACTTTTACGCAAATTGCGTTCAATTTTACAAAATTATTCAGTTTTTATGAATTTTTAAAATATTTAGACACTTGTGGGACACCCGGTATATATAGGTTTATAAATAAATAGAGAGATATACAGGGAGTTTATAAAGTCCCGGACCCATTTTGATGTTTAATAACTCATAAAATAATAAAGATAGATTAAAATTAATAACATAAATGGTTATATAGACTCAAAAAGTTTCATGACCCTTGTCAATGAACTTCCAGGTGTGCCCCCTTCGTCGCACGGAGAATATCAAGTCGATAGTCAATTTCACGCCAGGTAGAGGCAAGCATGTCGGCATCCACAGAGGCTATTGCGGTTGTAATTCTGACTTTTTGGTCATCAATGTTCGACACTCTCCTCCTGTAAACATTGTCCTTTACAAATCCCCCCCCAAAAAAGTCCAGCGGCGTTATATCAGGTGATCTGGGTAGCCAAGGAATTGGACCTCCTCGCCCAAATCATCTTCCTGGAAAATGTTCATTCAAAGAACTACGAACGATGGTGCCCTAATGAGGTGGTGCACCATCTTGTTGCAAAAAGACATGTGGCTGAAGCTCTTCTAGTTGTGGAAATACGAAGTTTTCCAACATGTTAAAGCATACGACTGATGAGGCCGTCTTTTCTGTAAAAAAGATAGGCCCAAGAACTCGGTCGGGCATTAGTCCACACCACACATTAACCTTTGGGGAATCCTTTTGTGCCTCACGGTATTCATGGGTTTTTAGATCCCCATATGCGCACATTATGGCGATTAACAGTGCCAGAAACATGAAAGGATGCTTCGTCGGAGAACATTACGCGCTTCAGAAAATCAGCATCATCTTCTATCCACCTTATCATATCTGTTGCAAAGGCCATCCTCCTAGGCCTATCGTCCGGTTCCAAAACATGAACAATTTGAACTTTGTATGCATGCAGTCTTAATTTTTTCTTAGTAACCTTGTACACCGTCGAAACTGGCATATCCAATTCTCTTGCCGCTGATCTCACAGATCTTCTAGGATTGTGTAAAAATGTCTCTCTGACACGGTTAACATCAAAATCACTTGTGCAGGGATGTCCGGAACGTATCTCATCTGCGATACTTCCAGTTTCTAGAAAATTATTTTTCCACCGCAAGATGCTGCTTTTGGATGGAGGATCTTTCTGGTAAATTCTTCTGCAATTTCTCTGTGCTTGCACTATCGATTTCTTTTCTATGTACCACCATAAAATCTGTGCTTTCTCTTGTGGTGTATGCATTCTCCTTAATATCCGCTCAAATAAAACATCACATACAAAAGTACTACATAGAACAAACACATCAAAAGTAAACATAACATTGCAATAGTTGCCAAAAACAAAAGAGAGAAAAATGCAATTAATAAGCAGATGATATTTAGAAAAGTACAGATATTTAGACTGAAAAATGAAATTATCTGAAATTAACCACACGCGCAGACGATATTTACAAAAGTAAAGATATTCAAACCTGAAAAGAAAATATATGAGTTATTCCATCAATAAATGCCATAAGTTTGTTTATATCTTCATTATTTTATGAGTTATTAAACATCAAAATTGGTCCGGGATTTTATAAACACCCTGTACTTTAAGAATAATACTTATAATAATAATTTATTAATAATATTTTATAAGGAAAACATATAATCTTTTTAAAAAGGAGTGTTTATCCTCTGTAGCATAAATAATTTTATACATAGCCAGTTTTCTGTGTACAGTTTATTCAATTTACGTAGAAATTTACTTAAAGCATAATTTTTATTATCATTATAATCAATTTAATGGATTTTTGGCTTGATAAAGTGTTCAGCGAAGTGCATATTTAAATAGAATCACGTTCATTTAAACTCATTTAATGAAAGGAAATAAGTATTTTCTTAGTGTATTTCAGTTTTAATTATTTATTAAGATTATATACCTAGCGAAAACGAAACGCTTGAAAGCGCCTGGAACGGAATAATGGACACAAATCTTATCATTAAATATATTTTACGAAGTAAATAATGGTGATGAATAATTGGTCTTTGTAAGACCTCGCCTATTATTGGAAATGAATGCAATGCGAATTTATAGATTTTAAACTATTGTAATACCTATTTACAAAAGGATATTTTAAAATAGTCTGGAAAATTTAAATGAAAGACTAAGGATTCTGTTATTTGAACAAAGATCTTTTATTACCATTTTATATTTTAAAACTATAAAAGTAGTTTTCATGGACAAAATTACTTTTTATGTAAATTTATACAAAAAGCAGTCAATTATATAAGTAAATATGTATATATTTATATTTAAATAAATTTCCAAACCGCCTTTGTCTAAAAAATTTGTCATAAATAACTAGTGTCTTTATAACACAGTCAATGGTAGTTCATATACTATACAAACACGACTATTCTTCATAGGGTTATGTATTTTTATAACACAATAATTAACAAAAATTTAAATTAAATATCTTAAATAGAATATATTTCAATATTTTAGTGAAGGATGGCAACTCTTAAATGTGTAAGTATCAATAGACAAAGAATTTCTTTTACAAAGAAATGTAAGTAAAGACTTTTCTTATATAAAATGTTAGGTAAATGTCGACTTTATTCTAAAAGAAACAGGCAGTTTCTTGTGGACGCATGCAATTTATTGAACAAATATTCTACAAACAGTGCTATAAAACTTTCACTCGCACCATAAAAATCAAATAAAGAACTTTTAAATACGCCTCAGAACAAAAATTTTGCTTAAGAAGAATAATCACTAGCTTATAAAAGAGTCTTTCGCATAGAGCTACTCAGCATTAGTGTGAATACTACTAAACTTTCTATTCATTTTTTATGACCTCACCAATAATGGCCACCTTTCTAGGTAATTCGGCGCAAGAATAGTTTAGTTCTCTCCACAAAATTCCAGAAGCTGGTTTTCTATAAAAGATAGATCATGAAAATTTTGTCAACTCTACTACAATTTTCCCCCAAATGTGGTTACAAAATCACCACGTTTGTCGTAAAATCACTCATATTATCACCAAGGTCATTATCTAAAGAAGTCAGAAGACTACTGTTATTTACATTGTAAGTATAGTTATCTGCAACAATACTTCTAGAGCGAGAAAGGGGCTTAATCTTTGCATAAATATTAACTAGTATTCGTGTATAAAATGTGTTTTTATTGTATTTAGGGAGGAAATTTTCCAGAAAGTGTCAATATTTTCCAATTATTATACTTAAAAAAAGATTTAGATTGTTCACTTCTGAAGCTTAGGAAAGTTGGATAAAACGAGATACCATTCTTTTTTTTTTTTTTTTTACTACGGAAAATATGTTGAAGAAAACCACACAATTTTTTTTTATAACTACAACATTTATTGAAGCACACAAAAAACATATTTTTAACTAATTGTAATGATTGTAAAATAGTAAAAAAAAGTATTTACCAAACTCTTACACATCCCGTTTTAGCATACCTGGGTTGGATAAAACGGGATAGGGGTTACAATGTTTAATTTTTTGTGTAAAACTAACTGAAAAGCACAATTAACTGACAGAAAACTGTAAAGCAAAATTTCCACTTGAAAGAACAATGTCTTCCGTAATCAGAGACTTAAAATAAGAGTTTTTTATGATTTTATTTAAAAAAAGGGAAAGAAGACCTTTTATTTAGGCCTATAGTAGAACAAAAGTCGCATAAAAAGGCATTAGAACATGCTTCGTGAGCCCATTCTTGTCATCCAGTACATTGTATCCAACCTTCACCAGCCTTAGAATCGATGTACAGTGTATTACAATATATGCAGGTTTCTTCTCCCCCTGTTTCATCTTCAGACAATGACGACATGCATTCTTGGCTGCTTGCTGAAGGATTATTAAACTTTTCTATGTTTTGACTTTTAACATCAGGATTAGGCGTTCTTTTGGATTCTTTTATAGGCCTACTTTCAGGTTTGACTGGATTTCCTTTTCTTATAAACTTCTTTTTGGAATTTTTAGAAGGATTTCTTAGCAGCCTTTTCTTTAATTTTCTTGTAGTGTTATCATCGTTTCTATTTCTTCCATTTCTAACTCACTCTTGTATGGAGATGATGTTATTGCTACAGTTTCTTTTTTCTCTTACCAGCCTTGTGTTCTGGGTGAGGTCCTTTTACTTCAGGTACAGGTAGAACAAACTTTGGAGAGATGGAAAAGAGTAGCTTAGGTCGATAACAAGAGAGTTCTAATCCTTTCTCCCCTGAGGATGTTGCAGGTTGGTCTGTCCGTAGGCTGTCTCTTGACAGGTTTGTTAGCTGGTCTACTCCTACGATGTCCCTTGAGAAAAGTATATAACAAACTGTATCCCGTTTTATCCAACTCATAAGTGTCCCGTTTTGTTCAATTCCGACACTTTTCAAAATAAACATGGCTGCTGCCTAAATGTGAAAGGAATATTCGTTAATAAATGCTTAATCAAATGTAATATTCAGCGGAATTGTATTCCCATATATGTAGGCAGAATAATGTAGAAAACAACGCACGTAAATGTAGAAAGTGCCAAGAAAACAGAATAAAAACGTTCTAAGAACTACAACTTTCCATCCACATGTGGTCTCGAGACGGGACGAACTGAAAATTATGTAATGATGGCCGAGAATAATTTTCTGTCGTCATCTGCTCGATAGCAGTACTAGCGGGGTCCCTAGGCGACGTATCCCGTTTTGTCCGACTATCCCGTTTTATCAAACTTTTCCCTATATTAAAAAGAAAATTCAAGCAGAAATGATACAATTGGGAGGAAATTAGATAAGCTTATTACTCTTATTACTTTTTACTTTCCGAACATATAGATATAAAAAAAGTATTGTAATCATCTCAAAAATTCGACTTGATGTTTCTATACATTTTGAGGTCCCCTGAGTTCATTTTTTTCTTTTTTTACGATGACGTGTGTGTGTGTGTGTGTGTATGAGTGATTACGATAGCGCCTAAACGCTTTGTTGAAATAAGCTGAAATTTGGTACATATGTTATATATCACCAGTGCACGAAACCTATAGATTTTAGTGAATTTAGCACGTACAATTTTTTTTACAGGGACACACAAAAAAATTCTTTATCATTATGGCCTATGGGGCCAAAATTTTCAAAGTGCGATAGTGTCTAAACGCCTTATTCGCCTGAGCTAAAAATGTAATCATATGTTATAAATTACCATTGCACAAAATGTCTAGAGTTTGGTGAATCTAGCATTTATCGTGTTTTTGCAGGGATACAAAGAAAAATTATTTATCATTATGGTCTATAGCCCAAAATAATTTAAAATACGATAGCGTTTAAATGCCTTATTCTATTGAGTTGAAAATTTACACACATGTTACAAATTACAGTCGCACGAACTGTATATATTTTGGTGAATCTAGCACTCACAGATTTTTACAAAACGAAACGAAAATTATATATCATTACTGTCTATGGGCTAAAATTATACAACTATGAAGTGCAATAGCATAAAATTAAACAATGGGAAAAAATTGTCAAACTCCTATAACATTTTTCACTTTTGATTATTTAACTACTTGCCTTACTTGAATTTATTTGCACAACCTTTCATTACTCAATGTTCGGAGAGTTAAGTGGAGTTACTCCAGATTTTTTTTTTTTTTTTTTTTTTTTTTTTTATTATTGATCATTTCCAGCAAAAAAAAAAAAAAAAAAAAAAATTCTTCAGATAATATTTGGCATAAAAATCATAAAATATGCAGAATAACTGCTGTTTTTGAGCAAAATATTTGCAGTTTGGAAGCAAGTAATTCTTTTTCCTTCTTAAACTTTTTACTGTTTCAAATACCTTCAGATTATCTGCAGTTTTCTGCAGTTTATTTTTCTTTTTTAAAGTTTTTCTGAAGATTTTTTTTTAGCTGGGTATTATCAACTATTTGAATGCTAAATCTTTTTGCGAAAATATTGTTTACAACTTCAAAAGATTCGAAGAATTTATATATATATATATATATATATATTTTTCTTTTAAATCGCAATATCCACTTAAGATTTTTTTTCGTTAAAAAATATAGGAGTTTTGATAATTTATTCTTTGTTGTTGTCTAATTTGAACTTTCTCATTGTTTTCTTTCTTAACTTGAACTTATTATTTTATATTTTTATCATTTTATTTGAATTATGCATTTAAATTCAAAGTATCAAATACTTCGACGAAAATACTGTTTACCTTTACTAAAAATCAGACTGAGAATTGTCTTTTAGAGAACTCAACATCTTTGTCTCTTTACATAAGCTTCAAGTAATTTAATCACATAAAAAAAAGATTTTTTTACAACTCATTCTTCATCGTTAACACTTAGTCTAACTGAAATGTTTTTCGTGCTTAGGGAAAAATCGCAATGCATAAACAATGAATCGAAAAACTTTATATAGAATAAAAAGAATAAAGAGATATTTAAAAAGGGTAACACACTGCGTAAAAAAGTAGGACATTCGATTGTTGTAAATTATTTTCTGTATTTTTATCGTGGCTATTAGATTTTTATACAGATTTTGTTTAACAAAGTTTTCTTTAATTTCACATAAAAATGAAATCTCTACTACTGATGCTAATTAGTATTCATGATTTCGAGAGTGTAAAAAAAGTAGAAGGACACTTTCCAAAATTTGTTATTTGGTAGATTGTGGCCAAGTAAAAAAAAGAAATACTGAATTTTCTTTAACTGCTTTTGTTGAGGAAAACATATTTTGTTAAAAATTGCATTGTTATTTTTTTTCGGACTGTCTAGAAGAATACATTAAAATTACTTCCAAAAGGGGCGAATTGTTGCATATAAAATTAATGGTAAAATTGTTAGACAGAAAGAAGACTGGTAGGCCTAAAAAGTTAACGCCTTGCGATGAAAGAAAACTTGCTCATAATTTTAAAAAGAACAGTGATAGTATCGCAAAGGCTCCAAATCAAGCAGGACTTACTCATGTGTCATGGCAAACAGTTTACAACTACGTAATAAGATCCAAATAATTAATTTTCAAAAAGCGTAAGAATCAACCAAAGTGGAAAAAAAACACAGATTGATTATCGTTTATGATGGGTTAAAAAACGAGTGTCATGAACCTCAAATGGGACTTTTTTATAATATTTTCAGACGAGAAGAAGTTTAACTTAAACGATTTAGATGGTTGCCAATAATACTGGCATAGTCTGAAAAATGCAGAACAACATTGTTCAACTCGGCAAATGAGGGAGGAGAGTGATGATCTAGTAAGCAATTGAATATGGAAGAACAAGTCTGGTCTTTTTCAGTGGTATGCAGAAACATACAGGCTATATTGAAATGCTGAATTCGGAGCTTCTTCCTTATGGCTCTGAATTAGGAGGAGAAGAGTGGATGTTTCAACAAGATGGAGCCACCATTCACATCACCAGAAAGTTAAAAATTGGTTCGCTGGAAATAATGTGCAGGTTTTACCTAAGTTAGCTAAAAGTCCTGATCTTAATACAGTAGAAAACATATGCCTAGTGCTTGCTTGTCAAGTATATGCTTTAAAATGCAAATGAATGTTTATGAACATGTTTAAATTTCTTACTGAGCTTCGAGTAGCTTTGAACAGCTCATAGGCTAATTTTTGTCAAACAGGAATTCCATCTTTGTTTGATTCCCTACCAAGAATAGTATTTAAAGTTATAAACGCTAATGGGAAGAATATTCCTTACTAATATTGCTTGTATTTTATATTTTGTATTACTGTCCTTCTACATTTTTTTACAGAGTTGAAAGAAGTAGAAATTGTTTTTGTTACCATTAATAATTTATTTTTGAAAATCATGGTAATGATACTGATATTTTCTTGTTAAATGATCTGCAAAATGTTACACATAAAAATAATTTCATTAAAAATAAAAGGCATCCTTTATTTCTAAAAATATCTAGTGTCCTTCTACTTTTTTTTTACACAGTGTATAAATAAACCGCACTTTTAAATTAGGTTACATTCAGTGAAAATTAATAAGTAAATAAATAACATTTAAATAAGACAGATATAAGTGGACAAAAATGTTTATTATAATAAGAAAAATTGCATAATATATTTTTTCGTGCAATTCGAAGAATTTTCGTTTAATTAAAAAATGCAGTTTAGTACCGTTATGTGACATTGCAAACTAATCACTAATGTTAATAATATAATATTTTACATTTTCCTTTTCTTATCTAAATTTTGTACGTTTATTTCATAGTAATTCGTGCAATATATTGATATTAAAATGTACTTTAAAGAAATTCCTCTAATAGACCATAACTTACCCGAATTATTTTGTTACTCTCTTTAAGCAAACGAATAGGAATATTTACACCATTTTCGATATAAAACATGAAGTTTTTAAAAGTAAAATTTTATAAAATATATCCGTGTGTAGGCAATCCAAAAATACTTACAGATTTGAAAACACAGGCAGGTTGATGGATAGGCAGATGAACTAAATACATAATATTTCAAAGTATTCAATTTACTTTGAAAGTATTAGAAGGAGAATGCGATTAAAAAAATAAAAAATCTGCGGGTAAAAGAACTTGTATTCACAATTCCTTATATATTGTTATTATCTCGCACATCTGTAGTGTCTTCTATGATGTCAAGAAAATTCAAAAAGTTCAAGGTGTAATTTGGAAAGCATTTTGGAGAAGAGGAAAAACTAACACAAGTTTTTAAAATTGTAAATTTGTATTAATGAAATAATTAAATTTTTAAAAATATGTTAGATTACTGGAAATGGATAATAGTTAAAAACATTTTGAAAAGAGTAAAACCAAATAATCTAAAATTACAGATTCTCAAAATTGGAAGGATCATATTGATCAAAAAATGTTTCAAGGATACTTATTGAAATCTTACAAAACTAAAATTGAAATCTATTAAATACACATTATTCAAGTTTAGGCATTAATAATCAGCTGTTACATCGACGATTTTGAAGATTATATAAAAGAAAAACAGTACTAAAAGAGAAAAGAGAAAGATATGTAATGCGGAATTGGAAATGTAATACCACTTCTGTGTAAACTAGTGCTCATTTTTACAAAACACCGGGTCGAATATTGTCTTCTTATAATCAAATTATTCTTTCTTAAAAGTTTAATACTCATGCAATTGCTTGCGTTTGAAAAATAAGCAGTTCACAATTCATTTCTTATTGTTAAAATATAGAGTGTTTTCTGTGTTCAGAAGATAAACTTCAAAGTGCAAGTAATGAATACAAAAACATTTTAGAACACCGAAAAGTAGTAAGTGGATAAGAATGTTTAAACTTTCTTTGAATGAAATAAAAGAAAGTTTTTAAATTACGCAAAATTTAGTAAAAATTAATTCGTGATCAAAGAAAATATTTAAAAGAGAGTTATTAGCCTACAAAAATTTTAATATAGTTAAACAAAGTGATAAACTTAAATTTTAGCTTCTGTAGCAGATTTATATGATTAAATAAGATAAAAATGTTTATAAAAAAATTCCTATATGAAAAACTCGGAAAGGTTGGCAGCTATGATAATCATACTTTATTCTATAGAAGTTCTTTTCACATTTAAATGATCTATGTTTATTTCGTTTATGTTCTGTATATAAACTAAAAAAGATACGTTAAAAGAAAATATTTCTGGGGCACCGTAATGAATCAGAATATTTCTTTACGACCGGTATACAGACCAATACAAATATTTATAGCATTTACAACAGAAAACATGAAGTTGTGAATGAAAAATATGCACATGACATAGATACGTTTTAAAGAATCCCAAAATTATTTACAGAACTGAGATAAAGAACAGGTTGAATTACAAACGAAAAAAAAAAAAAAAAAAAACCTGTAATATATATATATATATTAAAAGTGTTTAAAAGAAAATACAGTTGGACAAATGAAAAAAAAAAAAAAAATGAATTTAAAAAAAAATTAAAAATTAAATATTAAATATTCAAAATTTATTATTAACTGAAACGATTTATTTTATCTGTATATTTTTATGCTGTAAGGAAAAACGCACAGCGTAAGTTACAATTCGAAAAGCATATGTAGGATGAGGAAGAAATAACAAGATCTTAAAAAACTTTAAACTTTTATACAATGAAATAATCATGATTTTTTTTTTACATGGTACCATTAGCGGATATTAATTTGTAGTTAAAAATATTTTTTAAGCAAATGAGCTTGAATTACAAATTTAAACAATATAAAAAATTATATCATATAATACAACGAAGCTTCTGTCAAAAATATTTGCCAGAGTAGTTGTCTATGTATGAAGAATATGGAAAAATACAAATTATGTGTATTTATGTATTAATAACATGGTATATTGACAATGTTAAACATTTTATGATAAAAAAAAAAAAAAAAAAAAAAAAAAAAAGCTGCGATGAATGAGCACAGGAAAAGGTTATGTAATGAGAGGTTTGACTTCTAAAAGCTTTTTGTAAAGTACTGCTTATTTTGAAAAAGAAAAAAAATATATATTTTTTTATCAGAAAAATACTCTTTCTGCAATGCATAATCTTCATGTAATTTCTTGAAATAGATAAAGAATCAGTATTCAGCTTTTCTTTTTTATACATAAGATTGAACTGTTTTGTGTGTTTTGTATGAGAAAAACCGCATAGTACAAGTAATAGTATTAAAAACGTTATAGAGAACTGAAAAGTAACAAGTGAATAAAAAGGTGTACATTGTCCATGAAACTAATTTCGGATTTTAAATTATGTTTCTCTTTGTTAAAATTAATGTACAATCAAATATCTCTTTAAAAGGGAATAGAAATGTATAATACTTATTTTAAGTAATACGTAAAATTTTGTAAACCAGAATCATAAATTATATTAACATTTAAAAGTGATTTGGTTCGAAAAATCTGAGCAAGATTTTTATCTCGCTCGAAAAGGATGATACAATCGTAGCAAGGAAAGAGCAATGCGCATAAATGTAGAAATAGAAACGATTGTAAAGTGTTGTTTTTGATGCTTTAATACAAATATTTGAACCATGAATATTCAACAATCATATATAGTAATAATGTTAAAGTTTTCGGTAAAGAAATGTATAATAGAAAATGGAATAGAAATGTATAATACTTATTTTAAGTAATACGTAACATTTTGTATACCAGAATCATAAATTATATTAACATTTAAAAAGTGATTTGGTTTGAAAAATCTGAGCAAGATTCTCATCTCGCTAGAAAAGGATGATACAATCGTAGCAAGGAAAGAGAAATGTGCATAAATGTAGAAATAGAAACGATTGTAAAGTGTTGTTTTTGATGCTTTAATACAAATATTTGAACCATGAATATTCAACAATCATATATAGTAATAATGTTAAAGTTTTCGGTAAAGAAATGTATAATAGAAAATGGAATAGAAATGTATAATACTTATTTTAAGTAATACGTAAAATTTTGTATACCAGAATCATAAATTATATTAACATTTAAAAAGTGATTTGATTAAAAAAATCTGAGCAAGATTCTCATCTCGCTCGAAAAGGATGATACAATCGTAGCAAGGAAAGAGAAATTTGTGTAAATGTAGAAATCGAAACAATTTTAGAGTGTTGTTTTTGATGCTTTATTACAAATATTTGAACCCTGAATATATTCAATATTAATGTATCGTAATAATGTTAAAGTTTTCTGCAAAACATATGCACTCAAATGCGTATAATTGTATTCTAATCATGTGTATTTTAAATTTTCACCTGTTTAAAATAGAAATATAATGAATAAAAATTATTATAAGTATTGTATTTAATGTTATCGTCAAATTGTTAAGATTAATTACAAAAGTTAATTTACATTCATAATGAAATAAATTTACGATTTTTAAAAATCTGTTTGAAATATATGTAGCTTATTTACATATCTGAAACGTAAAATTATTTTAATTTGTATGTTATAAGTTTTTCTATATCAATTTACATAACATATTATGGAAATTAAGATATAGCCTACCAATGAAGGAGAACACTTTTAGCATAGCAGAACCACTAATGGTCAATATGTACATGCATCACAGGTGGATAGACAGTATGAAACTATATATGAAATTGTATGAAACTTAGTGCATTTTTATTCCAGAGCTACCCTGAAACATTTGACATAAACACACAAACAGGTAGAAGAAAATTTTATAAAAATGATCGCAATCAGGAAAGTTCAAAACTTGTAAACACATCGAAAACTGGAAATAAATAAATTTTAGGAAGCCGAGATTTTCTTCTATAGATAAATTACAAAGTCAAAAATAATTTTACATCTTTCATTTCCGGTTGCTTGTAATAAGAACTTAAAATTAAACTAGTAACTAAATATATATATTTGTAAATTTATGAATGGGTTTATGTATAAATTGTACAAAATTTCGTTACGAACCTGGAAACAAATTCCACATAGGAGTTTTTAATTAGTTAGAAATTTAAGTATTATTATCGTAGATGTAGTTGAATTTTATTAAAGATAAACATGTATTTATAAGGTTTCGGTTATACATTTTGTCAAAAAATATACACTTGCGTCTATAAAAGAAAACTTTACAATAATGTAATTTATTTTAAACAATCCGAAAATTCTATAGCATTCTATTTTATTTACACAAAAATTGTAATTTTATTTTCAAGTTCTATATACATAAATGTAATACCGCCTTTTCTTTTTGAATGCGAGTGATATTTTAATGTTATGTTATATTTTAATATACATATTTTATAAAATACTTTATTATATCTTGGAATGTTAATATTAAATTAGATATTACATTTCAGAAAGGAAATTTAAAATATACGATAAACAAATAACTAAATTTAATTTAGCACGACTCTTTAATAAAAAAAATGAAGGCTGAAAATATTTTTTGAAAATATCGAACAACGGCTTAGATATAAACTTATGAACAAGAACATGTTCATTTTCAAGATGAAATTTTAGAGAAAAATCGCAATAAAAGAAAGAAAAAAACCATTTTAATACAATTTAATAAATGAAATTTTGTAAACAAATTTGTTTTACATTAAAAAGCGATATGGTTATTAAAATATGTATGGGAAATTTCTCATTTTAGAATTTTAATTAAAAAGGAATAAAGGATTGTATTTTTAAAAAAAGTTTTAGATTTGGAACATATTTAATCATTTAACTCGATTTCGTATTATCTGGAAAATATTTTGTATCACATTAAAAGACTTATCATCGAGAAAATCTGACATATATATTTATATGTTTTTTACTTGAATGTAGAAATAAATGTATATGGTTTATACTCATCGAAATTCTTTTACGCTTATAACAGTTAATAAAAGAACTTGAAAGTAAAAACTGCATGGAAAAAAAAAAAAAAAAAAAAAAAAAACTGTGAAACAGACATGTTTAGTTCAAAGCATGCTTCATTTATTAAGTTTTCTTCCTGCGACATCTTGACAAATATAAGTTTAAATCGAAAAAAATGTTGCAAGTACCAATTAGTGGTATTTCAAGAGACTTGAAAGGAAATCTTGAAATGAATTCATGTATACTGCATGTTGAAATAGAGCCAAAGTAAATGTAAGTTTTTTTTTTTTTTTTTTTTTTTTTTTTAGTTTTCGACTTTAAAAATGGACAGGAGTATAAATACTTAAATTTATAATTTATGTATATTTTTACACTATTTATACGTAGAAATATTACTTTAAATGGAAATTTTCGTAGTTTAGATTTTTCCCCCTTACCACTCTACGAAACATTCATACATGAAGCAATAATGAATTTCATTACAAGTATCATTCGTAGAAAAATACGATTTATATTTTTTATATGTCTGGATTTTTTACTTCACCACACGTGCCGAAAAAATGTTTAAAATAAGTATTTTTTTTTTTAGTTTGTAATTTGTAATTTCTTTTTCCGTTTTGCTTATTTAATTCTGTAAGTTTTATAAATGAAATTTATTTTATTTTTGAATCTTATGTAAACCTGGCATAGAAATTCGGTTAGTTTTATATTAATACTGCATTATGAACACTAAAAACCCGTTTATTATTATTATTATTATTATTATTACAGATGTGCAAAATCTCGTTGATATAAAGCTAAACCTAATTCATATAATACTACAATTTACACTACATTCTATATTATTTCATGATTCCTTAAATGAAATTAACATAATTTACCATATATTACCTTTCAGGTTCTACCTAAATGATGATATAATTCAATATTTTTTTTATTACTTTCCTAATTAGCGAAAAAAAATTACTTATAATATGACATAGCTTTAATTATTTTTCAAGATTTCCTTTTACTAATAATAATTACCAAATATATTATGATAATTTATACTTGCATCTTACAATTACTGAAAAAAATTATTATCATTCTCAAATTTGTTTATCTATAATTTTTGAAGAAGTACAGAAAATTCAGATATAAACAACACTTATAACATTTACAGTAATCCAGAAAATACAAAATTCCTTTAAAAATGCATTTGCATTATAATTTGTTTATTAGATACTAGATAATAAAAAAAATCCCAACTATTTTTAAAATATCTTAGAAAACTAATTAAAAGTGTTATGTAATACAATAACGATATAATTTTGTTTGAAAAAAAAAAAAAAAGAAATGAAATTCGAATGCGCTTCATTTAAATTAACAAGAGAAATTTTTATCGTTCCAAGTACGTGAATTTGGGATTATAATTAACATTTAATAAGATAGAAAAATTTTGAATTTTAAATGTGTCTTTGATTTTTATTTGCGTTTCAATTTACTTTGTGTGCAAAAAGAAGTTTAAAAAAATTAGTATTTTTAAGACTTGAAATATAGAATTTTTTTTATGAGAAATAATCTTATTGTATAAAAGAAAAAACACCAACTACTATTCATAAGAATTATGCAAAAGCTGTATTAAATAGTATCTACAGTTCAGAAGTGATCAACGAAATTTTTATAATAAGTTAATGAACTGGTGTTTCAATAAAAATTAAACTTAAAAATTTCTTCACACACCATAAAATTGATGTAAGCACTACCGGTTTCGAGAGAACGCGACTTTCCTTTTTCAGGTGAAAAAACACGTGCTACTTATTTGGAGGCAAAATCAAGGCAATAGCACGTGTTTTTTGCACTTGAAGAAGAAAGGCTACGTCCTTTCGAAACCGGTAGTGATTACGTTAATTTTATGGTGTGGGAAGAAGTGTTTAAGTTTAATTAACAACGAAATTTTGTTTATTTTAAATTAGCCATATTTCAGAACGAGCTTATTACGAGAAATGAAA
Source organism: Salticus scenicus (assembly GCA_963930645.1). Taxonomy (NCBI): domain Eukaryota; kingdom Metazoa; phylum Arthropoda; class Arachnida; order Araneae; family Salticidae; genus Salticus; species Salticus scenicus. Next base: position 981,340 of record OZ005660.1, read on the forward strand.
ATTCTGAACGTAGCAAACTCTTAAACTATCTTGAAATCCTATGGATAAACTAATCAGCCGAGACAATTCATTTTAAGTAGTTTGGAGTATAAGGTTGATTTTTTTTTTTATACGAACTATGTGAAATATGCCAGAGTCAGGAATTGAACATGGGTTCTCAGCGTAACTTGCGGATGTACTTCCACTGAGCCACCCTTGCTGATAACCAGCTCGATATATCTCACATAATAACCGTTACATCTGCGTTTGCAAATACGTTGACCTTGCCAACGGTTATTATGTGAGAAATGTCGTGCTGATTATCAGCCAGGGTGACTCAGTGGAAGAGCATCCACACGTTAAGCGGAGGGCCCAGGTTCGTTTCTTGACTCTGGCATTTTTCACACAGTTGGTATAAAAAATCAAACTTATACTCCAAACTAATTAAAATATTTTGTCAAATCCGTAAATCTTTTACATTTTTAAAAACCTACTCTTAAGCTAGAGATTCTTCTTCGATCGCATATAGAAACCATTTCCCGATCTTGGTGTCCGAGACCATCAATAATCATCAATTATATGGCTTCTGAATATTTGTTGGCTATATATACTGAAGATGGTTTCTGTTTCTGAATATCGTCGGCGATATCATCTGCAGATATATTGATAATGACTTTTGCATATTTTTTGGCAATATCTTCTTAATATATATTAATGATGACTTCTGAATATTTGTTGGCGATATCTTCAGAGTACATATTCATAATGACTTCTTACTATGTGTTGGTGATATCTTTCTCAATATGTATTGATTACAAATTTTGAATATTTGTTGGCGATTACTTGAGCATATGTATAGAATATGGTGTTTGAATATTTGTTGACGAGGCCTGTAGGATATGCATTATTATGATTTCTAAATTTTTGTGCTGGCTATTTCTTCTGGATATGTTTTGATAATTGCTTCTGGAAACATGGCTACACCTTCTTAATGGTGATGTCTTCTGAACAGTTGGTGAAAAAAAAAAAAAAATAAATAAAAAGCTTCTTTTTTTTTTTTTTTTGTTAAGTTACAAGATTGTTATATATGAATTGGTCCTGCCGTACTAAATTAAATTTTGCCAAAGACAGATATTTTTACAGATTTGGTTGTGGCAAACATTACCAAGCTGTTTTCACTTAGTTCATTCAAGATTGCTCAGTTACGAATTTGCTTTCTTCGCTACAAATTACTTGCTACGTTAATCTTAATACCTTTTCTTTTAATCTGAAAAAGCTTTAAGTTTTTTTTTTTTTTTTTTTAACTAAATATATTTTGCCTCTAAATATGTTGTTTTAGGATTTATATGAAACATAATTTCATGCAAATGTCATACAATTCTCCAGAGTATTAATCCTTGAAATTTTAATTTCTTCAAGCTAACATAATTTAATATATATAATATTATAAATAAAATATATAATATAATAAATATATATAATATTATAATATTATAAATAAAAATATAATATTATATTTATTGAATATAAAAAGAAGTTTAAACAGGATAAGCATGTTTATTAATATTGATTCCGTATAAAATTTTGCTAAGTAATGCACGCGTCTGAATTTCTAACTTGACTGAAAACTCAATCGTGTTTGTTATCTGAAATTTCGCGTATTTATGTGTTACAGATATTTTTGTGTCCGAATTGGTATTTCGCACACTTTTCTGTCTGAATTTAAGAAGCTAAATTTTACAATGAAACCATTAAGACACTCACGTTTCTGAAATTAAGATATCTATTACGTCAAAGCTCTATTTTAAGACATTTACGCGTCTTAAATGCTTTCTTAAGTAGCACCGAAACGTCCTCTGAACGTGTAAATATAGCTCTACAAACACGTTCTAAGAACGTTCAGCTTGAACGTTTTATAGATGTCTATCTATCCATCTTGAGGACGTGGATTAGTACGGTACAAAAAAACGGTCTACACCACTGGTTCTCCAGAAACATTCTGAGAACGATCTATATGTACGTGTTCACAATGTTCTTAAAATCTTACTGAATATACTGAATGCATCTGATTGTATTATCATTTAAACTTAAGCAACCATGAAAAAAATGCATTCATAAATTGCAAGAAAAAAAAAAAAAAAAAAAAAAAAAAAAAAGACCTGAAAATAATTTTAGATAAAAAGAACGACTGATGATCAAACGGCAAAGTGTGTTGAAAAGGGATTTATAATCCAGGCGAGCCACTTTGTGTTACATTTCTCGTTTATATTTCATCTAGTTTTATTTCACATCTTTTATTGCAATGCCTGTGAATGTATATCATTACAGATCAAACAAAACTAATGAATTATTGAAAAAGAAAAAAAAAAAATGTGTATACACAACAAAGAAAAAAAAAAAATTAATAAAAGTAGCAAATTTTTTTCCGGTCGAAATAAAGTTATGAATATTCGTCCAAAATGGGCACAAGATCATTAAACAATGCGACAAAGCGCTGCATTCGTGCCTACCTTGTTATCATGAAGAAGTGTCATGGCTCATTTCGACCCGAAAGACCCATTGCGAGTTTTCTGTAATTTATGGTGATTATGCGAAGTTATTAATATATATATATATATATATATATATAATTCAACGCCATTCCCTAAGTAAATTGTTAATTATTACAAGCATCTCTCTCTGTTTCTATTTTTTACGTATTTGAATGGATAGTCGAACGATTCTTTTTTCTCCTCAAAATTTATTGCATTTAAATCCGTATTTTATTGATGTCTGTATTTTTAAAAGGAATGAACCTTATTTGAAATTATTTTTTATGACATATTTTCTCTCTATATCTATTTTTATTTTAAAACTACTTCTCAAGAGATAGATCTTCTTCTAACAGAGTTTCATATATTTAAATTAGTACTCCGCCTTTAGTGCAACTGTATAAATTAAGTTACTTTCTCAAAGCGTTTTCTGCTTAGCGATAGCAATTTTTTTCTTATATATATTCGGATGTGAACTTCAAAGAAACTGCTAAATTAAACATTTTGATTTTATAATTGTAGACTACAAAGGATAGTGTCTTATTTTACTTATATAACTTAGTAACAACTGATTTCAGCTAAAATATTAATGATAATGTTAATTTTCAGTCATTTTTTCATATACCAAATGGCATTAAAATGCTTCAGAAAATTTATGAATTATTAAATGTACACGTACATAAACATAAGGATGCTATTCCTTAACAACTCTCTCTCAATATATATGTGGTTGTTGCTGTTGGAAATTCCTATATCCGGTACTAAAACTACCCAAATTTTAAGGCGACAAGGAAGTACCTGCAGTTTAGAAGAGCACCACGATTCGTGAGAGAACGGCTTAGCTTGAAAAACTAGCGAAAGATGGAGGCACCAGAAATTAACAAGATCTTGATTTTTGATCCAGATCAAGGCCGAGAAAGTCCGATATCTCCAGAGGTATAATTTTGATGGGACATGGTGGCCACGTCATATTTATCTTGCACCATTCACCAAGCGTACACGACGGTCTTCGGCCAATTCGAGGATCTAACCCATAAACTTTCAAATACCAATTCACTGCTTTGACCGACCTGACGAACTCGGCCTTATATGTATATACTATGTATCCTAAAAGCGACTCATGCAGGATCCAATGCAGGGAATTGTATTTAATATTCTATAGTGTATAAATGCACCAAATTCGGTATGTAAGATGGGTATTTCGCAAAGTTATGCAGTTTAAAATTGAATACATATCTGCCAGTGGCGTATCGTGAATGACGTTTAGGGCATGCTACACATGAGTAGTTAGAAACAGTACAGTAAAATTGATATTTAAGCATCTTATTGGCTAATTCGCTTGTTTCGAGAAATAACGTAGCTATTACGACATTTAAACAGCCAATCAAATGAACGAGCTTTCCGTGATAACGAGCTGTTCCTAGCCACCAGAATGGAGCATACCCAAAACGTCACTCACGATACGCCACTGATATCTGTCAATAGACCTTGTATGCTGCAACTTAATCATGTTCAAGGGAAGCGACATCTTTGCTTTTCTTAAATAAAATTACACCAAACTTGGTAAGTGAGATGGATATTATGCGAAACTGCGCTGATTCAATTTGAGTGCATAGCGGTAGACAGGTGGTACTACTATGCTGCAATATGTTTTGTTTACTCGAATGTTATAGCCTATATTTTACGTCACATCACTGGAACAGACTTCGTATTAAAGGTATATATATTGTGAAAATTTATGTTGTTATAACATTGGTGTGTATCTGCCGACAAATGAAGCTGCATTTTTGATTTTTTTTTTTTTTTTTTTTTTTTTTTTTCAAATGGCTATTTCTCAGCATCTATTAGGAAAAACTGTGCCAAACTGCATATATGAAATGGTAACTTTTAAGTTTATATTGATTAAAATTTTTTGTATGTTTTTTAGAATGATGTAGAAAATAATATTGCGAGACCCACTGCAAACAAGTTCTAGTTTCGGCATAAAATCTTCGCCTTAAAGGGCTAAAATTTCAGTATTATAATCGTGTTTAAAGGTTTTAAATTAGCAAACATATCAATAATTTATGTTGGTATAAAATAAGTAAAATTAAAAAGACATTAATACATACAGTATGTTATCGTGTAAGAAAATTCTTTCTGGCATATATTTTACTTGCCATACTCGTAAACTGTGCTTATTCACTTGCATTTCGATATCTGTCATTTTAAATGAATAATTTGACTGGTGATCATTAAAAGCCCCTTTCTCTTAAACTAGTTTCGTGACATATGGAAATATCCGTCATTGATTATGAGTATGACAGATAATTACAAGGACACTCTAAAGGTTACTAAAATGATGTCCATGTTCCATTCCTGAACAAGTGACGATATATAAATAAGAAAAATTTTACCAGTTCAAACTGATGAAGAAAGCAATTGATATTTTTCTTCGATAACGCACAATTATATGATTCGTAAAATTTACTCAAAAAATTGAATTCATTTTTCTTTTCGTTATTGTTTTATTTTAATTGTTTAAAATTTCCTAGCAAACCCTTACTTCTTAATATTCATAAATCGTTTTCAGTCATCTCCATTTCGAAATGTGTCAATTAAAATTAATCATTTGATTTAAGTCTCTCTCTCAAACTACAGTTACTTGACATTTTCAAAATTATATCTTTTATTTTTGAATTAGAATAGCCATTAAAAGGACAGTCAGAATACTAGATTGAGGCTTGCAGATATGTCAATTAAAAAGAATTAAAGTTTTTACTGTTTGTAGCTGACGTAAATTTTAATGTCTATTTTTCTTTAATAAATTACGATCACGTGATTTGTAAATGTTAAGTGAAGGATTCTTCTCTAAGTAATTAACAAGATCAGTTTATCGCTTTTTTCGGCACCTTGTCAGATTATCATGGGTCTCTGAAGACCCAAGGCATGTTAGAATCCGTAATTTTCATTGAAAAAAAGCCTGATAAAATTCTTGAACACAATTGAATACTCTTACTTTAAAAGCAGAGAATTAATATTGCAACAAAAATTTTAATTTTTTTTTTTTTTTTTTCATAAAAAATACACTGATTTCCAAAAAATGCAGGCTTTAACTAAAACATTCATAACTTTTGAAAAAATTGAGACATTTGTGAAATTCAAACTACATATTAAAGTTTCAGAATTGTATTTTTACAGAAAAATTTACGGACTCGATGAATCAGCATTTCCTCTATTTCTGGAATTTGAAGTATGAGACAAAAGAAAAATGGCTCGGGTCTCCAACGACTCAGGATAACTCGATCAAGTTAAATATACACTTGTATAGTCTAAGATATAATTTTCATATATATTTATTTCTAGCCTGAATTCGCTCTTGTTATATGATTCAAAACTGTGACAGGATGTCTCCGGAGAACATTTAAGGGTGAATCCCAGACCGTCGTCAATTGCCCATAGCGTTATACTAATGCAACGTAAACCCCACCCAACTTAACTACACTCAACTCTCTTATCATAGTTCAGTTTAAGCCATTTTCTCAATTTAAATTTTGGGATATACTTCTAAACATGTTTGAATGTTGAAAAAAAAAAAAAAATAATAAATAAATAAATAAAATAAAAACAGGAAAGCACTGCACGTCATAGATTTTAAAGTTGATTAAACTTTAACTAATGATCAAACTTTCTTAAATATATTATATAAAGTTTTATTTTATTTTTTGTAAGTAAACACAGACATGATTTTTTTTTTTTTTTTGAATAAATGTTTTTTGAATAAATTTAGCCAAAGCAATTTAGATAAACTTTTAACAAATCTCAACAAGATGTAAAGAATATTTATAACAATATGAAGCATAAAGTAAACATTAATTAACATATTATTCAGAAAAACATTTTAGTGCGTTGATAATGAATCACACTGTACCTGATTTCATACGTAACAGGTATCACTTTATTATTCGGGAGCATAGTTAATTTCATAATTTAGTCGAAAAAGCATTATGTAGGGTTAAATTACACCTTATTCCTACTGAATTACTCTTTATTGTTATGTAAGGATTATAAATCATTTCATTATTTAATTCTTTATATAATTTATGTTATTATGATTATCGTGAAAATGGATAAAGTTAAAATTTTATTCTCAATAAAGTAGTTAATGCTAAGTAGCAACATGACAGTAAAAGAAAAAGTAGTAACTTGACAGAGACACCAATTTTCCTCAAAATTACTCATTTTAATGAAACAGTTAGAAAAACTTAAAATAGATTGTAATTTCTCATTTTTTCCTCCCTAGGTAAGGAATTTATTGTATTGAGGAAAATAAATCTCACGCGTTTTGTGGAATCTTCAATTTTTAGGTTTTTACGGCGTGGCATGTTTATCATCATCATCATCTTCATCTTCAAAGATAAGGCTAGGAGCCTGATCCGGGTTCTTGGTTTAACTACCACTTTGTAGGTCTGCCGCGGTCTCGCTTGTATCTTAGAATGTAGTCTTAAACATGTCATACGTTGGACATGATTTTTCCAATTAGTGTGGTATTCATTGATCTTGTCTAAGCGGCTAAAAAAATTTAATTATCTTATAGTATCTTCATTTCTTTTTTTCGTCCATAATTGTTCAACCCCTTAGCGATCGTAGGCACCGTATCTCTGCTGCCTAGATTCTACTACTATCTTGGGCACTCAGGGTCCCTGTCTCTAATGGCCTTATTCACCATTAACTTCAACTGCCGGTTCAAAGCAAAAACTTAAAAAACGTATAAAGGCAGCGTGCAGCTTTCCAGGAAAATTCGGCACGCTATTTCTGCCATCTAGCGTCAGAGTTTTCATATAATTTTTGATTGGTTATCTTCAGCTGAAAAATCTGAAAATAACATTGCCGCTAGATGGCAGATGCAACTTGTGAAATTTTGCTAAAAAGTTGAACTCTGACTTTATACGCTTTACAGGTTTTCTTATATGACCTGAAACGTTAAAAGAAAACTTTTTCAAAATATTTTGTTTTACATAAAACAATGCATAAAAGATAGGGCAATCGTAGCAGAGGTGAACAACATTTTACAATAACTGAAAGATATTTTTGTGAATTAAGTTATTTGAATTTTAAAATATCATAAAGGTATTTTTCTGATAAAAATCATAAATTCTCTTTCATGGGTATGAATTTATTACATATATAAACAATTTGTTCTTTTAATAAATTAGGTACAAAATAAAAACAAATTTTATGTTCATGAAAATATTCATATTCCCCGAAACTCTAGAAGTAACTTTTCTTCATATTAAACAACACTTCATAAGAACTAAATAAAAGCAATGGTTAATAAAACCGAAAATATTTTGGAGAAGTTGTTTTGAGGAAATTTATTAACTCTGCTATTTTTTCTACATGAATATTTATAAAGCATTAGTATAAAAAATTATATGTTTGCGTTTTCTGAGCCTCGTGAATTTGAGCATTTTCCTCAAACCTGCTTAGTGTTATCTTATTAAATTTATTTAACAGATATATATATATATATATTTAATGTTGGCAAGGACAAAAGATGTTTTATTTTATTCTTTTGTTCCATGTGCTTTACTTCTAGATTTTGGACTGATATTAATATATACAAGTGATTCAGAAGTAAAGATACATACATATATATATATATATATATATATATATATATATATAAAGATATAAAACTTAAGTTCTTGCACAAAATGTATAAAAAAGAAGCTAATTGTTTATTTGGGGCAATTTATAAATTAATGGTTTTATGACCAAGCGGTCTCTCTCTCTCTCTTATATATATATATATATATATATATATATATATATATATATATATATATATATATATATATATATATATATATATATATATATATTTATTCTGATATTAAGCATTTCAGCATTATTATTATATAGCAAGATCAGTCTAAAATTACCACAGATTGGACTCATAGAAGATAATTATGAGAGCTAGTCACTAATAATACCATGAATTTACTTGTAGAGTTATAATTTTCTAATTCTAATCTATTTAAATACACTTTGAGACTTAATATATTTTTAAGCATTAAACATATGCTTCTTGATTATATATATTACTATCTTTGCCACAGGTTAGAATTATTGATAAAAAAGATGTTTCTAGTATTATCTAACATAATTTGTAGCATTGTTAAAAATAAAATCCTACATTTCACTAAAAAACTTATTCCAAATTGCAATCAATATTTTGGTGCAACGTTTCACCATTTTAGGGGTGCCCTTTCAGTACTACGCACCAGTTATGTGGAGAAACGTAGCGCACAAAATATTGGTTGAAGCTAAAAATGCCTATTTAGTACGATAATTTCGGTGAAATGTTGAATTAATATTTTTTAACAGTATAGACTTCTCAGATGTCAGTAAACAGTTTATCTATAATCAGTTTTATTTTGAAAAATAATGATAGTGCAGGGTGTATAATATCAAATAGTATTTAAATAAATTTTTCAATGAAAAAGACTGTAGAATGCTAGTTATGGGATCAAATAAAGACGAACTATCATAGAACGTTTCTGCAACTTGTGAGAAACAGAAGTAAAGTTTTCACGCCGTAAATGTAGAGGAGTGCGCTCGCCAAAGCTGGCATGTGGTTCTCTAATATACGCAAAAATGAGTTTTACAATGTTCAAATGCCTTAAAATTAATGAAAATGATTTTTAAAATAATGACCGTTACAAAACTCAAGCCAATCATTTACACCGAAGCTGTGTGCAAATAGAAGCCGTATACAAAACTGCAAGCGTCTGTAAATTATAATGGGAAGTGGAAATATAATTAATTTCTAATGATAAATAATAAAGTGCGCTCTTACACCTGTTCTTGTTTTATAGGGAAAAAGTGCAAAATAAAATATTATTAATATCCTGACACATAAGTTACGTAATTTAAAAGGTTATTTTCAAGTTTTCTGACCAGGTTTAAGCTGTTAGCATTTATAACAGAAAATTGTTTTAGCAGTTTTATACTGTGAAAATTTTTATTTTCCTAAAATAAATTAAAATTCTATATGATTAAATGAGCGTATGATTTAAAATTTAAGTTATACTTCTTAAAAGTTTATTCGTTTGGTTTACAATTAAGCATTCTTTATTTATAAATTAAATTATTCATTTATAAACATTATTCATGATAATTTACTGATATATATATATTAAAATATTTATAGACAGGCAATATTTTTATTTTCAGCAAACGATTTCTGTTGCTCCAAAATATGGCAAAATGTTTATATCATTTTTTTTTATACGTGTTATAATAATACAAAATATGGATTTCTCTGACGAAAGTTTAGTTACTAGTATCTAGTTGTCAACATATGTTTAACATTATATATTCATTGACATACAATATTGAGAACACACATTTTTACAATCTGTAATTATTCAACACTTACTTGAAAAACGTTATAAGCTCTAGAATTTAGTTTGTTGCCATTATAGTCAGGAATTTTTAAAAGATTTTAAGGTAAACTACAAGAAAACGGAAATAAAATATGATCAAAGCAAAGGAAAAAAAAAAAGATCAAAGCTGCATTTTTCCTTTTCTTGGAAATCTATAGATTGTTTAAAAAGAAATTATTTACTTACAGATTTTTAATGGAGAGTGGTAACTTCTTTAATAATTTTTGGTCACACAAAATAAATAGAATATGCATGAAAGTAACCTTAAAAAAAAAAAAAAAAATGTATTTCTTGCATACATAAAAAAATAACAAAATGCTACTTAATATTTATTTTCTTAAGTGTTAATATATACACTGGTAATCCAATCAAATACCTATTGTAAATAACTGTATTTTAATTTTCAAATTTTACAAATTGGAAATAAATTAGTTTAATTTACCATAGTAAGAAATATTTTCGTTAAATTCTAAGGCATACGAATTTAAATAAAAAAATAACTCTAAAATGAAAAAAAAAAAAAAATGATAGATACAAAAATTATTTAATTCTTTCTATGTAAAAATAAAAAGATAGGCACATAATAAAATATACAAATAAATTAGTAACATGTAATTAACTTTCTTTTTAAGTACCACTTATGAATGGCTATTACAATGGTTGATTAAATATATATATATATATTAATTATGAACACATCATCAACGTGTATTTTTTTTCCGTAACCTTAAAAAAGAAATTTTTAACTACACTAAAAATAAAAATAGATTTTACTAAGTTAGATAAGAAGAACAATATATTGCAAATTAAGAGGCTAAAGATTTCTGGTATATAATTGGATAAAAAAAAAATAATAAATCACTTTCTTTTTAAATAGATTTCATATACGATAGCGTTTAATGAGAATGTTACACCGTTAAAAAGTCTCTTCACTTAATTAGAAATTCTTTGGTAATTATCTCTTTATACGATGGAATGTCCACAAAAGGGTTTTTCTTTCCATTTTTTTATTAATCAGATTAATTTAAAATAAATTTATTTACAGTGAATTTTTTTTCTAAGGTATGCTCTAAAAACTAGGGATATATCTCGATAGTTCCAAAATATATATGTATAAATTAGTCATAAATCATAGCGATTTTTTTTTTCGACGGTATGCTCTAAACCTAGGTATATATCTTGATATTTAAAATATTTAAAAATCATTACTTCTCGTAGTTAAATTACATTTTAATCACATTAAAAACTGAGACAGATAATATACACTAAAAATATACATTTTAAAATATTAAAAACACAAAAACACAAATTTAAACGTTTCGAGCCTTTTACAGGCTCCATCTGTAAAAAACATCAAATGTAAATGTTGAGATGAACAACAGACTTTCATTAAGTGAGTACAACGTATTCATCAGGAACTGCGCATGCCTCATTAAGTGGCGAAAATGTTGATTTGTATACCAGCCCTCCAGGAAAATTCTTGAGTGATAATTTAAACAATTAGACATGATTATTTTAGTACTGTTAAAATCAGGTAAATGGTCAGTTTCTATGGCATGCTGACCTATTTTCGAACGTATATGACGGTTTTTGAAATTTGTTTTATGTTCCTTAATTCGAGTATGAAGAGAACGGCCTGTTTGACCAATATATACCGAACTACAAGATTTACAAGGGATATTATAAATAACACCTGTACGGGAAAAGGGGGGGATAACAGTTTTAAAATTAGAAATGAAATTACGAATTAGAAATTGTGGTTTATAGGAAACAGATAAATTAACAGTGCGTAAAACTTACGCACGTTCGATATACGTTCGAAAATAGTTCAGCATGCCATAGGAACTGATCATTTACCTGATTTTAACAGTACTAAAATAATCAAATCTAACTGTTTAAATTATCATTCAAGAATTTTCCTGGAGGGCTGGTACAAAAATCAACATTTTTCACCCCTTAATGGGTCATGCGCAGTTCCTGATGAATACGTTGTACTCACTTAATGAAAGTCTGTTGTTCTTCTTAGCATTAACATTTTACTGTTTTTTACTGATGAGGAGCCTGTAAAAGGCTCGAAACGTTTAAATTTGTGTTTTTGTTTTTAATATTTTAAAATGTATATTTTTAGTGTGTATTATCTGTCTCAGTTTTTAATGTGATTAAAATATATCTTGATAGTTCCAAAATATATATGTATAAATTAGTCGTAAATCAAAATTTAGAAGTTAGTCATATCTTATTAATATATATTCTAGATTTTTTTTTCTGCCAATTTAAACTTTTAACGAACAGCTTTTAAGAAATTCCTTTCATACATTTCTTTGAAATGTTAATTTCAAATTCGAATTCTTCAGTCGTTTATATTACAAAGATATTTATAGACTGCAGTATAATTAAAGCTTTAGTAAATTGTGGAATAGCTATCATTATTTAAAGATACACTTCACTTGTATATTTCCTTTCAAATACTAAAAATATATTTCTTGAAATGATCTGACGAAAAATTAATATTAAAACGTTAAAAGCAGTTAAAATTGTAATTTAGAAATAAAATTGACTCAGTTGAAGAATTCGGTAGAAAACAGAGATTAGATAACCATTACAAATAACTATTTTAAACATTAATGCTAGTAGTGTCTATTGTTTAAAGACAATACATGTATGAAATGTTTTTAAAAATAAGTATTAGTAAAGATTTTTAATTAATTAGTTAATCTTTTTTTTTTTACGATACAAATAAAAAGAAGAAAATATCTACCGTTAAAATATTAGCTGCATATATTACTTAGAAAGTTTAATCCTTTATACTAAAAAGTTTTAAAACCTTATTATTAAATCAATTTAAAAAAAAAAAAAAAGTCCTTAATAAATAATTGCATAAAACAGCTATTAAAAATAATTCTTTAAAGAAGAAAACTTTATTATTTCCCCAATGAATTATTTTTATAAAGAATTTTCCAATTAAAATATTCAAAGTATTTTCTAATTAATGTAATCTTCAAAATGTTTACGAAAAACCTAATATCCTAAATAAACCTAAATAAAACCTAACAAACTAAAATAGATATGATCAGAAATATTTAATGAAATTGTGAAAGTATCTATAATACTGAACTCATAATGTAACAGAAATATCCATGTTCGCCAATAAAGAGACAGAAGTAAATGCGAGCAAATTTAGGACAAAAGGATTGTCCATCATGTAGTATATATAATATTTGTTCTTATTAAAAAAAGGAAAAATAAAATTGTTTTTTTGAAATAACGTATCGTGTACCCTCGGCTTTTAATTCAATTGATAAGCTGAATTTGGACCAGTTTACTCCAAATTTATTTAAATTTTAGTTATAAATATTTTATTAATAGGCAATACTGATTTATAAATTTGGAATTATTATTATTTTCTTTTTTAAGAATTTTTAATACATGATTGAAACATGACATTAACTTTGTACATTTTTCAGTATTTAGTGTAACTTTTAGTTTTATAGTAAGTGTAGAAAACAGATAAATAACTTGATACTTAATTATTATTTAATAACAGTAGATACATAAGAATCATAAATAAATACAAGTTTATAGAAAGCATTTCATAATAGAGCCCCTAAATAAAATAATAAGCCGGAGCATCACCGCCATTTTTTTGCCTCCGAAGAGGACAGCATTTCCGCTTGGCGTCCTTATCGCTTCCCTAATGATTTTAAGAAATCTTGATATGAAGCTAATCCGGTCAAGATAAGAGCAATAAGCAACAATAATATTCCTAAAAACACATTTTTTTCACAGTACATTCTGAGGATGTTATATTATTCTGAGGATATCCTATGGATGTACTGGGGTAAGATGTGTTGTTAGGGCGATTTCTTTTACAAAATGTCGCCAAAACTCAAATACACAGTAATAGAAGGTCTGTGAACACTTTATATTCAGTTTGTCGCTAAACAAACTTCCATATCATAGTTTACTTATCTACAATTATGAAATATAATAAAACATGTTACTCTAAACTAACGTAAGACGATAAAAAAATGTTTGTCGTTTGTTTATCAGAGAAACGCGCTGGGTACATGTGGCAACCCTAAGGCAACAAAATGCCTGATGCGCCAGCTCGTATATAGGAGCCTTATTCCATAATATTTACAAATGAAATAAAACAGATAGTAACACTGTTTAAATAAATTTTAGCCATAACAGTGAGAGTGGCGTTAAAAATGTTTGCACGGAAAAAAACCATTTATTTAAAGCTTTTTGATGTTAAAGGGGAGAGGATGGCACATTTTTCTATTCAAACTCGACCTTTCTGCTACTTAATATTTTCGAATTAAATACATAAAATAAGTGAAGCCTTACAACTGAATAATACTTAACATAAATATTAATTTTACATACTTTATATAGATGATGAAATTTATGAACCACGTGACAGTAGGGCGATACCAAATGGACTCTCAAAGCGGGTAGAAGCTAGGTACCGAGTTTAATCCCAGGACACCCTTGCGGACCTGCCTGCCAAGAATTTTTCTAGGTTTTCTCATATTTGACGTGAATACGGCCTGAAACCACTCAAAATGTCACCAATGGAGAGTATCTTACCGAAGCCTAGCTCTCGAGTGTCGATAGTCGGCCTTTATACTTACAATCGGCAGCAAAATTATTCGAGTGCTAGCAATAATTCCTATATAAAAAAAGGTATACTTAATACTGTTTTGTTAAATGAATTCTTTTCGATTCCTATTCTTAGACTGACTAAAAACATGATTTGACAAGAATTTATTTAACAAATCTGTATAAAGAGTACTTTTTTTTTACATAGGAATTATTGCTAGCGCTCGAATAATTTTGCTGCCGACTGTACACCATCGTCACCAACACCACCAAAGAAAAATTGTCATTATGATATCGCAAAGTTTTCATCACTAAAAATAACTAAGTAAGACTATTCCTTTCTGTTTGTTACTTGTTTAGAAATATTTATACAGTCACCATCCAGAGTTATCTATTTTTCCAATTTTTTCTGTCCTGCTCTAATTTACATTCTTTACTGTCTACATAAATATATATTCATTAATGTAATACATTTTATATAAGTATTTCATATTTGTTTGAGTAATAATATAGTTTTACACACACCCCGAAAGGGACAGCTTAAGCGGTTTTTGCGAGTTACTTTAATGCATGTTTACTAATAATATAATACTTTTAAAAAATTAAAGAAAACACTTTTATAGAAATGTGAAAAAAAAAGCACAAAATATCTATGTTAGTATTAAAATGCAGGGTAAGAGAAAATCGTGTGAGCGACACCCCATAATATCTACATACATTTAAATCTTTAATTAAAATAATTAAGAATGAAACAAAAGCCATTTTTATAAGATCTCCACTGACTGGGCTCTAACGCTAGACCTTTAGGTTCGTAGCGCGGAGCTTTACCTCACAGCCGCAGCGTTCACGTAGGGAAAGTCTTTTTTTATAATACAGATTTTTTGTTTGCTCCCAGCGCGGTTACAAACATACATTATACATACAAACATACATACATACATACATACAAACATACATACAGCTGAAGCTGATAAAAGCGGGTTAAAAACATACAAATAAATATTATTAGCTGCAATTTACGTGATTATGTTAAGAAGAAACAATTCATATAATGAATTTTATCCAAACACACACACACACACATATATATATATATATGTATATATATATATATATTTATAAATAAAATTTTACAATAACTTTATATAATAAGGTGACTCATTGTAACATTTTAAAATGTTTGATCTTGTAATTTATTTAATATATGTTCCACGTACAAATTTAAATCGAATGCTTATGACACGGTTTAAACGGTTTTTAACACGCTTTTATTAGCTTCACCTGTGTGTATGTATGTTTCTATGTATGTTTGTATGATTGTAACTTCTCTGGGAGCAAACAAAAAATTTATATTGTAAAAAAAGACTTTCCGTACGTGAACGGCGTGTCGTTGAGGTATAGCTCCGCACTACAAACCTAAAGGTTTAGAGATCGAGCCGAGTCTGGAGAGATTTTTTAAAAATGGTTTTTGTTTAATTCTAAATTATTTTAATTAAAGATTTAAATATATGTAAATACTTTGGTGTGTCACTCACACGATTTTCTCTTACCCTGTATTTTAATACTAAGATAGATATTTTGTGCTTTTTAGTTCACATTTCTATAAAAGCGTGTTCTTTAATTGTTTAAAAATATGATATTATTACGAGTTACTTTATTGCATGTTTACTAAAAACAAACAAATAAATATTATTAGCGGCAATTTACGTTTTTATGCTAATAAGAAACAATTAATACAATGAATTTTATCCAAACATATATATACATATATTTATTATTGATAAATAAAATTTACATTAACTTTATATAATAAGGGGACGCATTGTAACATTTTAAAATGTTTAATCTTGCAATTTATTTAATATATGTTCCACGTACAAATTTAAATCGAATGCTTATGACACTATCGTCAGCTTAAATATCAAATGATAGACTCCAAGAAATTAATTTTATATATTTCCTAGGAGAATTCATTTCACATTTGAAATCTTCTGTCATTTATATTGAGAAGATATAAACCCAGTATAATTACTGTTTAAATAAATTCAGAAATATTCGTCATCGCTTTAAGATAATATTAAAACGCATAACCTGTATAATTCTATTTAAAATATTCTAAAGATTTATATATTTTTATGAACTGTAGGAAAAAGAATGTTACGAATCTAAATGCACTTATTAATATAATTTAGTGTAAAGACCGACATAATTATATTAAAATGAAAATTTAAAATAACTATATAAAGAGTTAATTTTAATATTTTTTATGGAAATATTTTCTTTAACTCTTTCTTTTTTGCTTGTTCTGATCGATTTTTAAACCTTTGCTTCTCTTTAGATAAAAGGAAATGATCCGATATTTAACAAATTATATGTTAGATAAAGCCATATGCAAAAATCACTTTCGATTTTTGAGTAGACTTTAGCGCACATTAAGAATTCTTGCCCCGTTTTATCACCTGATGAATCGTCGAGTTATTATTTTGACTTGAAACAACTCTTACGAGATTATTCAAAGTATATTGTATACTTATTAAGTTATTTATTTATTAAATTAATTATTATTTGAATTTAATCGGGTTAAATAGGTATTTGAATTCAAAACATTATCTGTCTGTCTCTTTTTTTACATTTTCATACCTAGCACCATTTATAATTTATTCCTGAGAATTGTTAGTACTCACCATTTTTTTCACAGCACTGTTTTTAAAGAGCATCTTTTTTGTTTATCATCTTAATCACATATTGAAGAAAATTTCTCTATAAAGAAAGTTGCTTGATAAAAAAAAAAAAAAAAAAAAAAAAAAAGACGGGTACTAACTGTATTCCGGAATACATCATAAATGTTATTCGTTAAGCATATTTATAATTATGTGCTTAATTTACATTTCACATTCTTCTATATTCTTCTACATTCAATAGAAGAAAATATTGGATTTGTAAATTTTTCGACTTCCAGTTTTCGACGAATTTACACGTTTTTAGAGGTCTAGAACACGATTTGACCATTTTTAAAAAATGTCTCTCTCTCTCTCTCTCTCTCTCTGTGTGTGTGTGTGTGTGTGTGTGTGTGACAAAAATTTTGTGGGGACTGTATTTCTGGAACTTCTGCATAGAATTGTATATAGATTTATATGAAGATGCTTTTTGACATAAATTCGTGCCTATCAACTTTTGGTGTCAACTGCTCAAAAGGGGAGCTGCTGCACAGCGATTTCCGCAGTTTAAAGGAGACTATATCTCAGATTTGATTGCGTATGATCAAACGAAACTTTATATATGAGAAGGTCATTACGAAACATTATGCTAATTCAATTTGAATGCTTATCGGCCAATTGGTGGAGCTACTATACAGCGATTTACGCAATTTAAGGGAAGGCAATATCTCAGGAACTGCTGCACAGAATTGTATATAAATTTATATAGAGAGGCACCTTGACAGTAATTAGTGCCTGTCAACTTTTAGTGTCAACCGCTCAACAGGTGGCACTGCTACACAGCGATTTCGCAAATTAAGGGACGGTTATTGCGTATCATCAAACAAAACTTGATATGTGAAAAGACCATTAGGAGACATTATGCTGATTCAATATGGATGCTTATCGACTAATAGGTTGCGTTGTTATACTGCAAATTTCCTCGATATCAGAAAGGCTATATCTAAATTTCTTTGGCAGATAACTGTACGAATTTTTATATGTAAGATAACCATCATAAAAACGCATTTTTAAAGATATTATTTACAGACAACAAAACTAATTTAGTGTTAGTTTTGTCTAAGATGAAAATCATTGCATTTATTATGCTAGATAATTTTAATAAATAATAGTCTTATTAAATTATTTACACTTAGTTAATTTGTATAGGAATATACAGAAAAAAGTCTTGTGGTCGTCATAACATACTAGTTTTAAAAATTATTTTAGCACATTTCAAAAGAAATTATGCAATAAAAATTTAAAGGTAAAACTATTTTATGTTGAAAATTAGGAATTATTTTCATGGAAGATTTAAAATTAAACAGTTATAAACTGTATTTTACGTGGGAAAAAAATGTAAAGTGTCTGTAATAGAATATGTAGAAATTGTGAGTTATAGATGTATTATAATTACACAAAACCTATTCTTGACATCTGAATGCATTATTTTTATTACAAGGATATTACAAAAGCCTTATAAACACAACATTTAAAAATTTACATTTGCTGTTTATAGTTACCAGTATTTTGCTTAATAATTAATTTTAATTTTAATTTTAAAACAGTTGAAATATTTCTAAACTCATTTCTAGTATAGTAAAAATAAATACACAAATGGATACTCAATTACATATACATAATTATATGAATAAACATTATTTTCATCTTAATATATATAAATCTCGTGTCACAATGTTTGTCCTCAATGGACTCCTAAACCACTTAACCGATTATAATAAAATTCGCACACCATGTGCAGTTCGATCCAACTTGAGAGATAGGATAGTTTAAATCTCAAATTATAGTCGCAATTTTAATTTATTGCTAATTATTTGTCTGTTATTATTTGACAGTCACAATTATCTGTTAACTCCAAATGATTCTAACAGATGTCGATACCTTTCGACTGGGTTGAAATGAAAGCTGAAATATATTTGGTGCTGCCATCTACACAAAGAATCTTCAACTTTTTAACCTATTAATAAATTTCGTATAATTCAATTATTTCCACTTTTTAAATTTTTGGTGTTAGCATAGCCGGCCACGTGTTACTTAGACTGAAGTGTAAATTGAATTCATATTATAATGAAGATAATACAGTGAAATTAATCCTGTTTTTTACTTATTTGTGCTTCATTGATCAAAACTTTATAATTTAATCTGTATATATATATAAATTACGTGTCACGATGTTTGTCCGGGGTAAACTCCTAAACTAAGGAACTGATTTTGATGAAATTTTGCACACTGTGTGCAGTAGGGTGGTTCGAAAAAATCGATTTTTTTATTTCGGAATCGCGTTACCTCTCAAAAGTTGTAGTTTGGTATCCTCAGTTGGGGAAAAAATAACAAAAAAATTCTAAGTTAACATCTTCAGTTCGCGCATGAGGCTGAAAGTTTGAAAAAATGTGTTAAAATTTGAAATTTTCAAAAAATAATAAAATTAGTTTTTTGTAATTTTTTATAATGCAACAGCCATAAATTGTTAGTATATAGCGTAGTTTCAACCTAAAAAAAAAAATTATAACTTTTAGATGACATATTCTGTTCGCGCATGAGGCTTAAACTTTAAAAAAAATGTCAAAAAATGAACACGAACAGTAACTGACCAGCAAGCACAAAGTTCGCGCCGCGCCGTCGCATTCTTATTATATTGCCGACTTGTCTAGGCACACTGAGGAAAAATTCTGTAACTGACATCTAGAATCTAAATTGTAGCTCTAGAAAAAATAATTCCATGTCATCCTTATAAATTCTAGTCCCCTTGAAAAGCGAGTTCTAGAAGCCCGTATTAGAATTCTAGAGCATTTGCCTATATTCTCGAGGGCAAAGTTATTTAAAAATCTCTGCAAATAAATGAGACTAGGAGAGGAGGGTTTCAACAACTATAATCTTGGTGTATGACCTAATTCTAGGAAATAAAGTGCGAATTTCTTGCAATGCAAAAAATTCGGAATATTCGAAATATTCAGAATATTGTTTCACCATCTAGAAATGTGTAAATAAGAAATTCTTGACTATTTCGTCTATTCAGTTTATTGGCGTACCTTATGCGCATAGTTTCTCAGGATAAATTGGCAAGAAGTTGACTGACTGTGAAAAACGCTCTGTTGTTAATTTTGAAACGACTAATACTGAGGAGATAAATGTGACAAAAACTGACTTAAACAAGGACCAACAGTATTTACTTAATATTTATCGAGCAGTCAATACAGGAGAGTGTGCGCCAGATCTCGCTATGAAAGATCCTGGTCCTCTTAGTAGCTCTAGGTGGTTAACTTGTGCAAATAGGATCTTAAGACTATATATTTCTGAAGTAAAACTTTCTGACGAAATTAAACTTCTGGTCAGCTATATTATGAAGATATACGCTCCAGTATGGTTTGGAATTAAAATGCATCCCTCCGTAAAGTTTGGAGCAGTTCACGTGTATAAATTAGTACAGAAGACTTGACAGCTGCCCGAGAGGGTACGTAAAATAATTGATCCTGTCATTCAGAGGAATGCGTATTTTTGTCATCCCGAAAATCTTTTAATTTCAATGGTACTAGATGAGAGAGTGCACGTAAGACAGCTAGCTTTTCGAAGATTGCTAAAAGCAAGAAAACAAGAGACAAAAGGGAAATCGGTGCGAACTTTTCAACCACCGACCATCAATTTTGCAGCTTCAAATTACATTGAACTTATTGATTGATCCAAGTGCAAACTTACACCTCCTCCAATAATGAGCAATGTGTCAATGCAAAGCCTAGAAGAACTTATTAATACTAATGTTCTCCCAGAGTTCGAGCTAATTAAATTTCTTTGCCACACGCAAAGTCTCGAAAGAATTGTAAAGCTCTTAACAGAATCTTGTACTAAAGTGGAGAAGAGAACAGGGATTGTTTCATAAGGACAACTTTGCTCTGAAGGTCAACTATGCCATTATTTGACTATAAATCTCCATTTAAAACAATGCTCAACACATCTGAGGAATCTTAAAGACACAAAAAATAGGTAAAATCTATATATCATTTTGTAATTAGCTAGGACATGCAATGTTATATATACATATAAATGTGTGTGTGTAACTATACTTGTACGTATAATACTGTAATAAAAGGTTATATTCAACAAATTTAGAATTTTTTAAATACTTTTGAAACGTAAATATGCCATGTATGTATTATTGTACATTAAACACGTAAATTTCAAATTTTAGAAGATTTTAGCTCAATTTAAGGCGTATGCGTGAAATAAAGATATAATGTAAAACCTATAAAATATTTTTTTAGGATCAAACTACACTATATACTGACAATTTGTGGCTGTTGCATTATAAAAAATTACAAAAAAACTAATTTTACTATTTTTTGAAAATTTCAAATTTTAACATATTTTTTCAAACTTTCAGCCTCATGCGCGAACTGAAGATGTCAACTTAGAATTTTTTTGTTATTTTTCCCCAACTAAGTATACCAAACTACAACTTCTGAGAGGTAACGCGATTCAGAAATAAAAAAATCGATTTTTTCGAACCACCCTAGTGTGCAGTTTGATCCAACTTGAGAGATAGGATAGTTTTTATCTCAATTTATTGTCACAATATTGTTTTATTGCAATTATTTGTTAATTATAGACCTTTATTAAAGTTGCTCCAAAATATCTGTGAGTTCCATTAATTTAATTGTTGCCAAAAAAAAAAACAAAAACAAAAAAAAAAAATACGAGTTCATTTTCTTTCGACATAAAAATAAATACATTTAATCAAACGTGAACGTTAAAAAATTATAAAAAGTTAAATTATGCATCTCACGAAAATTGACGTCATAATCAATTTAAAGATTTTATACACATTAATAAAGTGCTAATGTAGTTCTATCATAGATATAGTAATATATATAGATCTCTCATCCCCATGTTATCGTAGAAAGATTTTTGATGCCGAAAAAAGATAAAAAATAAAAGCTTTGGAAACAGCCATTAAGTGGTATTGAAAAAAAAAAAAAAAAAAAAACGAAAAAGAAAAGAGAGAAAGAAATATGAATTTGAAACTGTATCTGGAGTCTTCCATTCCCCTTTAGCAAATAAATTATTCATAAAATTTATTTGCTAAAATATTAGTATGTATTCCCGTGTGTATTCACTCGGGGAAAGACGGCCATATTTTGGTAAAAACGTCGTCTTTTCCCAAATGAAAAGGAATAACTTTTTTCTCCCCAATGATCACTCTATTCTATATATGCTATACTATATCTATGAGTTCTATACGCAAGCGAAGTGTGACTCACTGACCGTCTGTGCAGCCAAGAAAAAGATTTCCTATGTTAATTGCCCACTGGTTTTTTTGTAAGAAATTATTAAAAATCGAGGAAATTTATTTCCCGATTTTAATCCTTATATTTGGGTATAGATATGTATTAGTTATCGCGGGTGTTAGATTGAATTATTTTGCTGTCAAATTGACAAAATTTTAATTTTAAATTTTTAAACTCTGTCGCCCTTGGCTTTTTTTATTATTATTATTATTATTTGGCGATCAAAAGCGTAACACGAAAATATACATGCCAGATGTATGCATTGTACGAAATGTAATATGTATTATTCATTGTACGTATGTATGACATGTAATATGTATTGTACGAAATATTGTTTCATATTATTCATTACTCTTTTAATATAAGTTATTAAAATAACCATGATTTTTGAAAGGAATTAAATATTTTCGCCAGATAATTTGGCGATATTCTTTTTTTTTTTCGCCAAGGATGACAGAAATGAAATCTATTCCGCTGCAAAATATTAGTATCTTACATCAGATATTTTATTTAGACATTTGAAAACAAATTTGACTTCAAACTATGATAGAATATTTATCATTTTCCTTTTAATTTGTATATTATTAGTATATTAAAATTTAAAAGCATGGTATATAAAAAGTTTTTTTTTTTTTTTTTTTTTTTTTTAAATCTTATAATTATTCTTATCTTAATCCTCAATGTTTCCCATCTTTATTGACTTGAATTTACTATTAAAATTTTAACATACTCAAAAACTTCTCATCACTTCGTTAAAATACACTAAACTTTTCCAAAATCTTTTTGTATTTAAAATGATACATGTATTTACTTTAAATGTCCAATATTTCATAAGATTTCCAATTTTAAAGTTTTAAAATATTTATCAAATTTACTTATTTTTCTGGTTTAGCCTTATTGTTTTCCCTTTTATAACTACAGCTGTTGCCCTCTTTAAAATATTTAAAATGATGAGGTCATTTAATAGTAAAATTATCCATTATAGCATATATTATATTTCACTCCTCCATAAAAATTGATTTTAAAATCGTCTGTTTCTTTTATACTTTTATTTTAATAGAATTTTAATAGAATTTAATTTATATATTAGTCATTTTAGCAATTTTATCCAAAGTAGCATTAGAAATAATATATATCACTTCTCCATTAAAATTTATAGGACCCTACAATAAAATTAATTTGTGCTTAATATCAACACTACGAAAATTTTTATCAATCGCTTCCAAATTTTGACCTAAGTTTCAAATCTCAACCCTGTGGGTTTTTACATCGGCTACAACGTTTTCGTCTTTGTTCGTAAATAATAATTTAACTGTACTAAATAGTTTACAGCCGTATAATTCAACGTATAACTTAGTCACAGCAACGCGTGGCCGGGTCTGCTAGTAATTCTATATGTAAACTCACAATTTGTAAAACAAATTCTAAAAACTGATGTATAAAACTACATCGTAAAAAAATAAATAAAAATAAAAACAATTGTAATAATATTCCACTAGAATTACTGTTATTTACTTCTTAAAAAAATACTGTACATTTAAAGAGAAAATCCCATTGAAAAACTGATATCTCTCTCTATATATAAATGGCTAAGAGAGTTTTTTCCTGTAAGTCCGTGGCTGGACGTAAGTTGATTGGCTAAGAGAGATTTTCTTCTGCTTGTTTGTGTGTTGTTGCTTTTCATACTTTAGTTAATTTAAAAAATTGTCACCAACTTTTCATACTTTAGTTAATTTAAAAAAAATCTAATTGTCCTATCGACAAGTTAATTAACCCGAAGGAATAAAAAAAAAAGGGCCCTTTCATTTAGTACCTTATTTGTAACGATTAGATTTTTTAAATTTTTTTAAAATGTGAAAATAATAACCTGGTAAAAGCTTTACATGTGAAATTTTAAAAATTTAATTGTTGCTAAAAAAAAAAAAAAAAAAAAAAAAAAGTTTTTTTCCCCCAAACATAAACTGAAATATGCTTTCACGCGAAAAAAAAGTATATATATAAAATATTTTACTCATGCACATGAAAAAATGAAAATTGAAAATGGAGTAAAAAAAACAATTTAGATTAAGTTGCACGAGAGTTCCAAAAATTAATGGAAACATAAATGAACGTTAAATAAATAAAATAGTCGTCTGCTCAACCACGTGATATTGAAAAACAAAGAATCGAATTCAGTAAATATGGAGAGGAAAGGAAAACGAAAAGAAAAGGAAGAAACAAAAAGAAATAATAATAATAATAATAATAATAACATAAACCAACGGGAAACCAAAGCGGGCTTTAAAGCAATTTCATGTTTTCTTTAAATTTTATTTTTGTTTGTAAAGCGATATAGAAAAGAGTTTCCTTTAAATATATTGACCAGCAAAGCTAGAAAATCCTTCGTTGGTTCACTACGTTCATTGATTTCATGAATTAAAAAATGTTTTCGTTAACAAACTTTGATCTATTGGCAGGCAGGCATTATCAGGCCGAGTTTTGTACATTTCGAGTTTGGTTTTAAAATTTTTCCCGCATTCGAAATTCGGTTCGTTCCCGAACCGGGGCTTTGGTAGTAGTTTAAAATAATTGTCTTTGGCATTTAAAAAAAAAGTTAAAAATTTAAAGGATAAAAAAAAAAAAAAAAAAAAAAAAAAAAAGTGGAATTTTTATTTATTTATTATTAATTTTTACAATGTATTTAAAAGATTTAAAAAAAAAAAATGTCAGATTAAAAAAATCCGTATATTTGGAAAATTAGCCATTTATTTCTCTATTTACTACTATTTAAGATTTTTCATTACAAGGAAATTACAAATAGCTTATTAACACAACATTTAAAAATTTACATTTGCTTTTTATAGTTATGAGTATTTTGCATAATATTTAATTTTGTAACGAATTTAAAAACAGTTGAAATATTTCTAAACTCAATTCTAGATTAGTAAAAATAAATACACATATGGATACTCAATTACATATATATATATATATATATATTATATGAATAAACATTATTTTCGTAATTCTATATGTAAACTCACTCATAAGTAAACTCACAATTTGTAAAACAAATTCAAAAAACTGATGTATAAAACTACATCGTAAAAAAATAATAAAAATTAAAATAAAATTGTAATAATATTCCACTAGAACTACTGTTATTTCCTTCTTTAAAACATTACTGTACATTTAAAGAGGAAATCCCATTGAAAAACTGGTATAGTTTAAAATAATTGCTTTTAGCATTTAAAAAGAAGTTAAAGGATATCATACTCTAAAAATAAATGAATAAATAAATAAATAAATAAATAAATAAAGACGAATTTTTATTTTTTATTAATTTTTAAAATGTATTTAAGGATATAAAAAATTGTCAGATTAAAAAAATCCATATATTTGGAAAATTAGCTTTTTATTTCTTTATTTATTATATTTAAGTCTTTTCAAGAAAAGTTATATACACTCAATTTTTTTCACTCTTTTAAAATATTCAGATTCACTCATTTAACAAAAATATTAATTTTGTAGCAGTATATGTTTTATATACATATTATAAACTTTCAATTTTATTCCCGAATTAAAATAGTTTAACGACAGACATTCCTGGATAGGAAAAAGTCCTCTAAAATCAAATCTTGGGCCAGATTTGAATAACATTTCATATTCGATTTGCTATCAAATATTTATGATTATATCAGGATAATAAATGCTGAAATAATCGGCCTTGAAAATATTATTTTCATTTATTTCCTTTAAATGATCATTTGAAATTTGAAACTCTAGTCGTTTGTCTTTGAATGATATTTAAAACTCCAGTATATCGAAATCTTAAGCAAATTCAAATATCTTTATCATCCTTTTATGATTATTTTAAGAAACATTTCATAATTCTATTTGGAATGTTTTAAAGGTTTTTTTTTTTTTATGAGGAACTAAAGAAAAATTAATATCATGAACTTTAAAGGAGTCGTGAATATAATTTAAGTACAAAATTGGCATGAGTAAAAATGAAGTAAATGATTAAAGATAACTATTAAAAACACACAAGAGTTTAGTTTTTTTTTGTTTTTTGTTTTTTTTAATATAAGATTAGTTAATTTCTAGAAGCATTTTTTGATTAAAAAGTAGAAATACATTTGAAATTAAGTATTTAAAAATTGTACTTCACTCTGCAAGTTGAGAAGGAAAAAGCTATGCCTTAATCTGGTTTTAATTTTTACTTATGCATATTTTATTAATTTTGTGAATTCTCATTTTTCACGTTTGAACTTTTCTTTTAATATTTTTCGTATAACTACCAACTTGTACTTTTTCTTTCTTTCTTTTTAGTTTCTTTTCTGCCTCTACTTTTTAATAGAAAACTTTTATATATTTTGTATAGCAGCTTTTCCTTGATCGTGTATAAGCTAGACTTTTTACTCAAAAAAATATCGTGTTAGCTAAGTTATTTATATGCTTGCCACTATTAGTTTGATTATGTATACAGATAAAAGTTTTAATATTTAATTACTGTTTACAATGCATAAATACATATTCATCATAAACCAATTCACAGTTCATATACCGGGTGATCCAAAAGTCAGGACAAACTTTAAAAATGAATAATACGAAAACGAATCAAGATACAAAGATACGGTTTGCACCAAACGGATGAAAAAGAAACCAGGTTTTGCGTGGCAAAGAAAAAAAATAGTTCTGTTGGTGACCAACAGATGGCGCTATAGTGTTTTATTTCACCAAAAGGTGATTTAAAAAAAAAAAAAAATTGACAACTTACAAGTTAGCTTAATTACAGTTAATTAGTACTACTACAGTAACTGTTCAATGTCCATCATTCAGAAATACAGCTATGAGACGATTCACCACATCGTTCACAGCATTTAGTAGCATTTCTTGCGTTATGGCGGACACATTTTGGCGGATGGCATCTTTCAGTGCTGCTAGTGATGCCGGTTGGTCGCGGTACACTTTTGACTTCAAGAATCCCCACTGCCAAAAGTCACAGGGTGCTAGATCGGGAGATCTTGGAGGCCATGCGTGATTAAAGTAGCGACTGAGAATGCGATATTTCGATGCATATAAGCTTCGATTACCATTACATGCTGTAGTTGTTCCTTTTTATATCGTTTGTTGCTTTGCATAATCCTACATCAGAAATCCGACAGCGCCATCTATTGGTCGCCAACAGAAAGATTTTTTTTTTTCATTACCACACAAAACCCGGCTTCTTTTCCATCCGTTTGGTGCAAACCGTATCTTTGTATCTTGATTCGTTTTCGAATTATTCATTTTTAAAGTTTGTCCTAACTTTTGGATCACCCGGTATATAAATATATATAGAAAACTATTGACATGAATTTATAAATATATAAGTTTTGCATATTAGAAAAACCAAAAGGAGAATTACAAACCAATGCGCAAAATTGCAGCGAAAGGAAATGCAAAACTTAGATGTAGGAATATATATATGTAGAAATATACAAACAAATGAATGAAATCAAGCCCCAAAAAACACTGAGATCTTCATCAGGGAGGCCCCTCAGTGTAGGGGTGAACGAGAAGTTTCTGAAAGGACAGTAGCTATAAGCTAATAACTGTCCTTAGCCCCCAACTTCTCACGAAACAGAAAACCACCAATTACTAAAGAGAAATCAAACTTACATATAATGTATAAAACTAGTAAAAATTTTTTTATAAAATTATGAAATTGTAAAAGTTACAAAAATACATCAATTCATTTAGAAAAATATAAAATACAATATAGAATTACTGAAGGTAAACAAGAAAGTATAAAATGAAATAAAAATACAACCCTTCATCTGGAAAACAAACTAACTTCGGCCGACGGGGCTACTCGTCGGTACTTAAATATCGCCCTTGAATGAGGAAGTAGAACAAACCGAGGTAGGAAAACTCTGGAAACTCACAGTTAAAAATTGGGACGGGTAACAGTTAATTTGCAAGGTACATTTATATATATATATATATAGTAATACATTAATAAAATAATATCAGTGCAATTTTTTTTTTTTTTTTTTTGAAATTTAAAGATGAATTAACTTTAGTATTAAAACAATTATTCGGATCATAAGCAAAGACTACCCATATCAAATCTAAAAAGAATTAAAGAGAAATTGAAATGAAAATTGGAATGAGAAAAAAGCATAATTTGCATTCTAACGTTTTCAAGGGCCTGCTAGAATGCAAATATGCTAAAAAATGGATGTTTTTCTGTCACAAAGAAAGCTAAAGCTAAGATTTTCTTTGTTCACAGGCCCGAAACACCCATAGAAAATACAATAAAGATCAAAATAAAACTATTACCTACAATGATAAACGAAAACCATATAAGATTAAAATAAAAATACCATAATACAAAAATACTTAATAACAAATATTTGAAATGGACCTAACTCAAACAATACACATGTAAAGAAACTCACAAAGTGATTCAGAAAAAACGAAGATTATAATAAAACCATTACCTAAATATGACAATCCAGGACCATTTAAATTGAAAATTAAAATAAAATTACAATAAAAACCATTAAAAATTAAAATAAAAATCATAAAAATGTACAAAAAAATAAAGATTACTTTGAAATCAAACTGACGCAAAAACCGATACACATGTAATAATTTAACAATCAGATATCAGTTAACCACACAGTTAATTAGTTCAAAATTGCATTGACCATGGAGTAAGAAAAAGGATTCACAATAGTATAAATTGCAATGACCATGGAGTAAGAAAAGGGATTCACAATAGTATTCAGAGAAGGATTTCAAGTCCTAAAAAGTAATCAGATTATTATTCAGAATTATTGTAAAGTGAATAGTGCTAGTTCTATATATATATATATATATATATATATATATTGAACTTGTGAAAGAACAAAGTTAATTCTTGCATTGTCAAAAAAGATTTTTAGTAATAAAAAAAGCTGTTAATTTTGAATGGAATATTTTGAAGCAATTGAAACATATACAATACATATAAAAAGAAAATATAGGTTTAAAACTCATTCCGTCTAGATTAAGGACTAATAGATATGTTTTTTATTTTTTTAAGGTTGATGCATTTAATAAAACATAATTTAACAGAAATATTAATTCTATATACAAAAAAAAAAAATATATATATTAATTCTTTAAATATCAACTCTATATTTTATCTAGCATTATGTTAGTATAGTAATAAAATAATAAAAAAAGAAAAGTATTATATAATTGTCGGAAGTTTAATCTTGGAATCTATTAAAAATATATTAAAAGTTCAATATCTTCTCTCCAATAATTATGACTCTATCTTGGGTTTAAACGAAAAATGGTATCTCTTCAGGAATTTAATTTCATAAATTTCATCGACGTATTCATTTCAAATTTAAAATATCTTCAGTCGTTAGTATTGGAAGGATATTTATAGACCCCATATAATTAAAGCTTAAGTAAATTCGAGAATCTTTATCGTCGCTTTAAGATTATATTAAGAAACATTACCTGTAAAGTTCCATTCTTAATATTCTAATTTTTTTTTTTTTTTTTTTTTTTTTTTTAACTGAATTGAAGAATTATGAAGGTTAAACGTTTCAAAGTATTTAATAATATTATTTAGTGATTCAAATGGTTTTATTGTATTAACATGTAAAACAAAACTAAACTAAAAACATGTATAGATATATTTAAATGCCTTCATTTAATAAAATTTATTATTTTCTTTAACTTATTTTTGACTGAAAAATAGAAATTGTTTACAGAATTTTTAAAATTATATATTTTAAAATATTATTTTACAATAGAAACAAAGCGTAATAAATCATGGTCTATATTTTCATTGACACATTATCTTGTTATATAGCATTTTAATATAAAAACTTATTCTTGACGTTTGAATTCTTACTTTCATCAGAATCATTTATAAATAAATATTTAAGATAAAAAATTTTATTTAAAATTTTACTTGCATATCGGTAAGTATTTCGTTTTGAGTTAGAATGCCCAACATAATATATCCCAACATAAAGGAAATACTAGTTCATAAAATTATTTCTTGAAAATTATATGAAACAATGGTAATAATGTTACAGCTAGAAAGATTTTTTGTAGCATAAATCTGATAATCTATTTTTGGACGTCCTATTATGATCCTACAGAACTTAAACCTGTAAGATCCTATACAAGGCATAAAAAGGCATTCGGAGGATGATGCATGCAGTAGACAAACTAGAATTCTGAGAAAATGCATGCTTTAGCATATTAGCAACGGCATTAAAATCTCGCCTCTCCTAGTCACTGCCACATCAGGCATTGCTCTCGCTCGTGGTCGTGATATCTTTCAACTTTATTCTTAATTTGAGCACAATAACTTTTATATTATATACACAGAATAGATATAGAATATAGAATATATATAATTTATAATTTATATTATATATTTTAATTTGTTCAAGTAAGTAAATTTTTGTATTTCATTTCTCTAAAGAAAATTTATCTGAATTTTTTTTATTCAATTAATGTTTGAATTGTATCATGTAAGTTTTTTTCGGATTAAGATGCTTTATAGAAATGCATTGCTATTTATTTATTTATTTATTTATTTATTGCAGCATTTATCAGTAAAACTATAAGAAAGTTTTTTCGAAATTAGTTTCTAAAATTGTCATATATATTATTTGTGAAAACATCTATGAAAGATCTATGAAATTATTCCAATTTAAGTATACGTGATTTTATATGTTTTGGAAAGAAAAAAAATTTTTATCATTAAGTATAATAATGATGTATTTTTTTATACATAATTTATTTCTCATAAGTGTTTATTTATCTTCAGGAGAAGATAGTAGTTTTTCTCATAACATTTACGAATGAAAAAGTTTTTATGCAATATTCTACAATCATTGTTCAACTTTAAGGTGGAATTATATGTTATTATTCCTTTTTGCTTCAAATCTTCCTTATGTTATTCTGTAAGCAAACTACAAACATTTTATGAACGTTAAATATATATATATATATATATATATATATATTTGGATGTTTATGGTTGTCATTTCTACACATTTTATGTCCTCCTGTGAGTATCCTGCCCTTATCCTGTGATTCCCTGAAAATGCTGTCTACTGGAATTGCTTAGCTATTACATTTTGCTTTTTACCTCATGTCCTGTGGACGAGATTAGATAATTGCGTGATGTTCAGAGGTTCCATATTATCCATATATGGCATTTTCTACATTTTCTCTGGATGACATTGTGCTGTATGAGATCGCATCTCATAAAGAGAGTTCACGACATGGAAATTAGGTCCTGAAAGAAATTTCTCAGAGTTATAATGTACAATAAAGTTAACAATATATTAAAGCAATAGCGCGCACTAGCCAAACAGTTTCAGTAAAAAGTCTTTAAAGTTCCAATAACTGCTTAAGTACAAGTTATTTCGGCAAAGCGACAACGGTTGCAGTCTGGGGTCTTCGGTTCACTTCAGTGGCGTGCTTGGTTGAGTCCGTGGAGATTTTCAGTTCAATGTATAAAAAATTATTGTTATTATTATTTTTTTAAATTTATTTTTTATTTGTTAATTCTCTCTCTCTCTCTCTATATATATATATATATATTTACTTCATTTTATCTATAAAATAATGCCAAAATTTGCTTTTAAAATTTTAGAAAATTTAAAAAGAAGTAATAATTATAGCTATGTATTCCGATATTTCATTGCTACTCAAACAAATTATATTATTTCTTCTCTATATCGATACACTTTTTGAGAAATTTATCTCAAGATCCTTTTTGGGTAAACGGATATTCGAAATACATTAACAAGATTATAATGCACTAACAATACCATTCTTAAAACCGGCATTTATCAGTTTATAATAATGTCACAAAACATTGTACAATAATGAAATCCGTAACAAATAATATATCTTTTAACTATAAATTAAGAAAATTAAATGACATTTTAAGATTTTCAAACTTATTGAAATAAAAAGATTCAAAATGTTATTAACCTTTAAAATTATCTTTAAAAGTTTCTAATATATTTTAAGAGTTTTTACTGATTTATGGAAAGTTATTTATTAAAAAGTAAATTAAAGAATATATTGAAAACCTGATGATAAAAAGATAGTGAATGAAATTTAACCTAGTAAATTAGAGATTTAAAAAAAATGTAGGTGGAGGGAGGGGGGGAAGAACTGTGAAACACAATCTTCCAGTTTATTAAATATTTTTATTGCACTTTAATCTGCATTTTATTATTATAATTATTATTTTATAACATTTTCAAACTTTTTGAAATAAAAAGCTTCAAAATGCCGTTCAACAACAAAATTATCTTTAAAAGTTTATATCACATTTTAAGAGTTTTTATTGATTTATTGCAGATTAGTTCTTAAAAAATAAAGTTGCATGATAATATATATATTACATTTATTACCTTAAAACTTAACTAGCAGCGCAATTTAGTAACTAATTTTATCAAACTCTATACCACGTTCAATAATTATTATGTTTCATAATAAATGTGATTTATTACTAAAGTAATTAATATGCCTTTTAAAGTATTCAGTAAATGGTTTTCTAGCGCCTAATGGTTCTTTCACAAAATGAATAAATTAGCTTAAACATTCAATTTACCCAAGTTTTTTTATTTTATTTTTTATTGCGGAGAAAATCGTTGAATAAATCGAATGCCGATAAGAGTTTCTTTTTAATTTTTTTCAAATTGCTTATAAAAGATAATCGACGTGATAGAAAATATTTATATCCAACCATATAACGTTAATTTTTATGACGATTAAATTCACTGTTCATTAAAAAGCTAAAAATATGTATTCATCATTTATATTATAACAGGTTATACAGTAATATATATATATATATATATATATATATATAATTATAATTGTACCTATATTAAGTGTCCAAATTAATATTTTAAAAATAATATTAACCACTTCACCGGTCACTGTAGTGTATGGAAGGCTACGTTTCCCCCGAGTTATATCGGGATGGCCGGTGAAGTGGTTAAATTTTGTTGTTCTTCTTTGTATTAATTTACAGTATAATTAATTTCAGTAATTTTTTTTCACTGCCTCGTAGTTCTTTCATTTGGGGGAATGACTTAGCCTGAACATTGGATTCATTCAATCTGTTTCATTTTCTATCCAGTGAAAACTCGAAGAATATATTGAATGTCGATGAGCATTTTTGTTTTAATATTTCAAGATTGCTGTTAAAGGGTAATCGATGTGTTATAAAACAGTATTAACCTACAATATACTGCCACTTTTTTTTTTATTTAGTTTTATTTTATTTTATTTTTTTTTTTTACGATTTTATTCACTATTCATTAAAATAGGAAAATATATTCGAGATTTATTATACTATAAAATGTTAAACAATTTAAAATATATATAAAGTATTAACTGAAAATTTAAATGTCTAAATTAATATTTTATGACAGCAATAGATTATTATTATTGTTATTATTAATTATTATTATCTTTTTTAAATTGGTTTTTCATATAGTTCTCTTTCCCTTCTCTCTCTCTCTCTCTCTCTCTCTCTCTTTTTTTTTTTTTTTTTTTTTTTTTTCACATGGTGAGTAAATTATTTAAAATAAATATTAAGCTGATTCGTAGATTATATTGATTGCGAATAAGAATTTCTTTTTTGTTGCTTTGGAATTCATTGAGATGAATAATAACATTGCTTTAAATTATATTAACACACATATACAGTTACTTTTTGTGTAATAATATATTTTAGTTTTTAATAATGAGAAAAAAAGAATGATAATTATTTAAGGTGAACAGACCAGTACTGATCATTTGAAGGACATTTCTTAAAGTTTTATCTTATTTTCTATTATAATTATTCATTTTGTAAGTATTAATAAATATATAATGAATTATAATTGATTATCATTTCTTTGTTCCTTTTTATAAAAATTATATTATTTACAATGGAAATTTGTAAGTTAAGGGCTTGCAGTTAATTGACTGTTTACACCCAGCAAAATACCTTAGTCTTTTTAATAATTGACTATTTCAATTTTACAGTTTGAAAATGGCTTAAAATTAAAGCTATTGGTTGAAAAAAAAATGTATAGATTTTATTTAAATTAAATATGTAAAATATATTAATATACAATAGAAATTTGTAAATAGGGGCTTGCAATTAATTGACTGTTTACATCCAGTAAAATCCTTAGTCTTACTAATAATTGGCTATTTCAATTTTGCAGTTTGAAAATGGTTTAAAACTAAAGCTATTGGTTGATAAAAAAAAAGTGTATAGATTTTATTTAAATTAAACATGTAAAATATATTATTGTATGCTAATTATAACACCAATGAACTAACTAATCAACATATTATAGGCAGTACCTTAGCCGAGAGTTCAAGACCGTCGTCAACTACCCTTGCGTAGTTATAGGTCGTGGTTAAACTCACTAATCCATTCGTCCTTCCCTGCAGCAAATTAATTCCTCTTTCGTTGATTTTATTCAAACATAAATACGCTTTCTCTCTAAGCCATTTTTAATATTGGATTCAAACGCACCACCAAATTTGAACACTAGAATCCTTCGCAAGTTCAGAAATCGGCTGTGAAAACTTTAATAAGATATCTCACACATTTAGTAATTTAATACATGGCCAGTTACCAAAAAATTGATAATAAGCAGAGATTCTGTAGTTGAACAATTTGGTGATTTACTAGCACTGATAATATTTTAGATACCTAGTAACTCACCACTCTTTAAATAAAAAAATAAAATAAATAAAAAACAAAAAAAGATAAATAAAATAAAATTAGCGGGTTTATTAATAAGAATATATTTATTTACTAAAAACAAATATACATTACCTACTCTTTAACTACATTTCTTCCGACCATGGAAGCCTCTGCGCAAGTGCGGATTCAACGAGTCCACTAGTAAAATAGGGGAGACAAGCTTTTCGTTGAGAGAAAATAAGCGATAAGGGAATACCGAATGACTGGATGTTTACTAAATTCAAACCTGTTGGTCAACTTGGAAACCTCCAAGATTTTCGACTCGTCCTCACTGCTAGGCGTAGTAAACGTGGTTGCACTATACACACCACTATAAATAAAATTTTGCAATAAAATTCAATTTAATATTTTAAGATGTAATTATATAACTCATAACATATGGTAAATACTAAGCACTGCTAACGTTAAGCTTACTGAACAGCGTTGTAATTTTCCATGTTAACATTGAATCAAAATATTAGTTGCTATTAGAAATTGTAGCAGTGCATTTTATTAGATATTAATTATACATTTTATCAAACAATAAGAATAAGAATTTTCACACATTAATTCTTGTTTTTAAGATTATAGTGCTTAAGTGGCCAATTACTGGCCTGTGTTCAAGTACTGACAATTCATCCTATATTTTAAAATGTTATTCCTTATTAAAAAATATATATATATAAAATAAATAAATAAATAAATAAATAAATAAAATGCTAATGAAATGTAGTGCTGTTGAAGTTCTTATTATTAAATAAAATTAGATAATTTATTATTTTTTCTTAATCTTTAGTACATTTTGTTTAACTTTTGCATTCTTACATACTTTCATTTGCCCGTAGTGAATAAATTAGTCTAGACATTGGATCTATATAAAGGCTTTCTCTTTTTTATTCGGTAGAAAATCGAAGAATAAATTGCATACCAAAAAGCGTTTCTCTTTTAATGTTTCGTAATTGCTCGTAAAGGGAAATCACCGTGCTATAAAATATATTACCTGATGATATACTGCCTCTTTTTGTTGCGATTTGTTACCATTATGTTCTCTACCGATAACTCAGAGAAAAATTTGTAGTTACAAATAATTTATTTTTAATACGTTATAAAGTTTAACTGAAATGAAAAAAAAAAAAAAAAGAATGCGGAATTAATCAATAATACTCACGCGTTAATTAAATATTAATATATATGTATATATATTTTCATTTATGTTTTATTGCTCCCCGTTAGTTTCACGTGTTAAATAAAATTTCAATCATTTATATGCAACGTGTTGAAAGAATTTGCTAAAGAATATTGATAAAGTTATACAATAATTTTTAGTATGATTACATTAACAATTGCTTAATGTAATGAAACTTTATATTTAGAATTAATTACTTTTGTAATATATTTTTCAGTTAAAACAAATATTAAATGTTCACAAAATTTAAGACTCCTGTAAATCAATTTTGTGAAATGAAACACAAATTTTATTAATTTTATTGATTTTCAGCAGATATTGGTTGTTTTTTGTTTAGGTTTAATGTCGCACTAGTAGTAATGGGTAATTGGCGACGGTCTGGGACTCACCCCTAAGAATGGTCCAGAAACATGCTATCACAAATTTGATCCTTTACGGAGGGAATGGCTCCCACGCTTCGGTGACCCCTCAGAAGTATAATTTGGATAGGAACGTGCTGGACAATGCGGCACCGACGGACTTTACGTGTACCAGCCACCATTAATGTACACGATGGTTTTTGGCCTGCTCGAGTATCGAACTCGCAATCTTTCAATTGCGAGTTCGGCGCTCTACCGACTGGGCTTCCGTGAAACTTTCAGTACAGGCGATTTCTTCTTAGGCACACAAGTTAACATCCCAACTTCGCCCCATCCCCCCCCCCCCTCCACAAAAACAGAAAGAAAAATTAAATAAAAATAAACCAAAATGGCAAAGTAATATTAATAAACATTTTAATATTCATAATTTTTCAGAAGAATTTTGATCGCACCCCTTCTCGTCACAATAAGTACGTAGTAAAATATTACTGCGATAATGTAAAAATCAAAATATATCAACATCGCACGCTCCATCTCATTTCTAAATAGCACGTGTACTGCAAATTTATCAACACAAAAGGATACCATGCGGACGAAAGCCGTTATATAACGGGACTTTTTCCGGAGTATCTGGAAACACAGCCTTTGTACTTCATTAGGCACCCCTAGATCATAAACAAATCAGGCATTTTTTGTTACATTTTTATTTATATTTATGGAATTTTTAGAAAAGTGAAAATAATTTTTTTAGTTTTAGTAAAAAAAAAAAAAAAAATTACGAAATATTGTGAAGGATTGCCTAGCAGAACATTGGCTTACTATTAATAAAACACTTTTCAATAAAAAAAACATAAGATAATAAAAAGAAATACAGTAATGATATAATGTTGTCAGAGTAGCAGGACTTTAATAATTATATCTAACTAAGTTTTCTATGTTAAGCACTTTTTGATTATATCGATTCTATTAGAAATTTATTGCTTGCGTTGCTAAAGGAATCGTGACTTTCAAATTTTCTAAATTAGATTCTATTTCTGACGTCTTTTCATTTAACCTTAAGCAAGAAAAGAGCCCCCCCGTCTATGGCATTTTAATTATATGTACTTAAGTTACCCTTTTTTATGTTTGCTAGTCTTAATCCGAATTCCTCATACGGAATTTAATTTTTGGACATAGAGGGACATTGGATGGACATTAGAAAACCTTATACTGATTCAATTGAGGTATATATCAACCGGTGGATGGCGTTGCTATAATGCAATTTTCCTGTTATGCTGTATTCAAAAGACTTATCTTAGTTTCTCCGTCATATAAATTTCCCAGAGTCGAAATGTAAAATGTCTATTATGAAAAAGCATGTTGGCGTAATATATATATAGTGTATTACCGGCTAGTTACATTTATTGTATGTTGGATTAATGTATATCAGAGGACAGGAGGCACTGTCATTATTCACCTTCTGCGATTATACACACGGCTACATATGAGCATCTATCTGATAAAATTTTATCAATAACTACATATGTAAATATAAAAACTAGACAGGTAAATTTTTGTATATAACTACCTATGATTAAACTTTTATGCAAATTAACGAGTAGGATTTTTGTTGTTATGTAGATTAATATCGAAAAACATTTGCTTTGCAATATACGCTATCTACCAATAAATATTTCGACACTTTCGAATTTAAACGTTTTGTCAAATATCTAAAAAAAAAAATTTCAGGAATCATCTTGAAAGTTTGGAAGCATAAAGAACATGTTATACCGCATATATTCAGCAAACGTTTTGTATTGAAAAGGAAAAAGGGACAAGCAAAGAAATAAACAATAATCAAAATATTTTAGATCATCCTGTAAAAAAGTAATGCTTGAAATTCGAAGAATTTGAAGAATACTCATATGGTTATGAGTATTGTAGAATACTTGAAATTTGAAGAATACTCATTTGATTATGAGTATTCTTTTAAATATCTGTATAAAATTTTAAGATTCTGCCACATATATTCATGGAGATACAACGGTTTCTTTAAGAAATTGCCAAAAATAATTGCCACGTTTTTAATTATAACATGTAGGTATAAAACCCAGTGCAAAACCATTTTTAGGAAACTTGGCATACTACATTAGACACAGCATACTGCAATTAGAATGTAAAAATGTTAAATATATTTAGAAGTATGAGCCTTTTTACAAAATAAGTTTTAACTACGCATGCGCAAACTTTCAAAATATTCCATTTGTATAATTTAATAGCCAATAGTATGGAGGCTATTTACATGAAATCCTCAAACAAATATCGTATAAAATGTTATGACACATAAAATGAACAGAATTTCAGTTCCTCTCTCAAAAAAAAAAAAAAAAAAAAAAAAAGGGGGGGGGGGGGGTAACATGATATTGAGTTTTATCTATATTTATTTACAACCATCTGATACTGTATTACCTTTGATCATTGATTGGATCAAAATAGAAAAATTGAGTAATATCATAGCCTCCTGAACTAGATGCCTGTCGCGTGGCTCAGAAACTTGGCAACAGTTGAAGCGATAGACCGCGCCACCTGGTACAGATTGCGTGACTTTTGTATTCAACAGCCACAAAATTTTTTTAAAAGTTGGATATGATATACATAAAAGGCGAATAGAATCGAAGAAACGTCGATTACATATATCATATATCACTTCTTAAAATTATTGGTGACAGTTGAAGGCCACGCAATCTGTACCAGATGGCGCTGTCTACCACTTCAACTGTTGCTAAGTTTCCGAGCAACGCGAAGGCATCTAGTTTAGGAAGCTATGGTAATATCCACTTAGTTTAGATTTTATTTCCAGAAGAACTGAAATTCTTACAATTTTATGTCTTATAACTTTCGTGTTGCCCAGTTCATTTTCAGCCAAACAACGTCCTCTAGTGAGCATACATGATGTTTCCACCTGTATGATTCTACGTCAAAATTATTTGTTTCGGTATGCCTAACCATTCCTTAAAGATTGTCGGAACTCTTTTGAAACACCCTGTATATCAATTGAGAAACTATATAATAAAATAATTTTCTCGTGCATTTATATTTCTTTTCTATCAATCAATAGTGAATGTAATTGTAAGAAAAAGAGGATATCTATCATCGATTAAAACCATTTTCTTTTTCTTTTTCTTTCTTTCTTTATATTGGGATATGTGAATTTGTTTAATTATATTCACCATTTCATCATTTAAAGGAAATGGTAAAGGGGATCAATTTAAACAAAAATGAATCCAACTATGCTGAAAATAAGAGAAAGCAAAAATTGTAATTCGTACTGTTAAAATTCCATTAACATTTCATATTTTATCTGCACTGTTTATTTTTATAAAATAAGTTTATTTGACCGTAAATAGGTAGTATATAATAAATCTTGAAGAGATTCTTTTTCCAGTTATCAACAGTCAATGCTATCGTAACAATAAGTGGAGGTATAATGTCGGGTGATTCTGTTTTATTGTATAGCGATTATTCTTTAAGAGCAATTTCATAACATTAAAGGAGAAGCACTTATCAGCATTCCATGCATGTTCTTCGATTTTACAGAGAATAATAAAAAAGAAACATATGAAACGTTTAGACCGATTTATTCACCATGTGAAAACAGCAACGGACAATAAAAAAAGTGTACATTAATAAAAACGGTAACGAACCTGATTACATTTAAAAATACTTAAGTCAAAATTAAGTCAAAATTTAACCAACATTCTGGTTTCTGTAACAAAATAAATAGAATAAATCTTGAAGAGATGTTTCTATTTTGTTATATAGCATTAAATGTAATAATTAAATATTAGCTTTATTTCACTGTTTTTTTCCTGATTTAAAGCAAAATAATTACTCTTTTCTTTACAAAAATATTTCAAAATTGTAATAGTGAAACATTTACTGACGTTTAATTTATTGTGATTTTGTACACGCAATAAAACTAATACACTATCTACCAATAAGTATTTGAACACTTTCAAATGTAGACGTTTTATCAAACATCTAGAAAAATTCAGTAGGAATTATCTTGAAACTTTGAGAGCATAAAGAACGTATTATACCTCATATATTTCAGCAAAATTTTTATTCTGAAGCGGAAAAGAGGACCAGTAAAAAATTAAACAAAAGTCAAAATATTTTGGATAACCCTGTAAAAAGTAATGCTTGAAATGCGTTTTGGCTGAAGCATCTGATTAAGAGAATTCATTTAATTATCAGTATAAAATTTTATGAGGCTACCACATATATTCATGGAGATACAACAGTTTCTTTAAAAAATTATAAAAAAAAGTCACTTTTTTAATAATAACATGAGGGGTAATCGACCCAGTGCAAGGCCAGTTTCAGGAAATACCCGATCCCCAAAACCTGCCAGTACCCCGGTGGATT
This sequence comes from Salticus scenicus, assembly GCA_963930645.1. Classification (NCBI taxonomy): domain Eukaryota; kingdom Metazoa; phylum Arthropoda; class Arachnida; order Araneae; family Salticidae; genus Salticus; species Salticus scenicus. Next base: position 1,022,593 of record OZ005660.1, read on the forward strand.
GGCAGGGGCGGACCCATAGCCTGGCCACCACGATATCTCGATCCTCATTGAGTTCTTCCTGTTGGAATTCATTAAAGTCTTTGTGTCCAAGACCCTCTGTTACCTTTGCTAAAGACCTCGTAGTTCGAGTTGTTGAAGCAGCAGCCAATGTCCGTGATAGATCTGGACTATTTGAAAGTGTTCGCCCATCAATGATTCGCCGTTATGGGGCTTGTATTGTTGCAGATGGCAAGATTATTGAGCACACATATTATGCACACAGTGTATAATAAACCTGTTTTTGTAACTCATATCTGCATTGATTTATTTTGTATTTTTCACTCGTTAGCGCGCATACATGACGATTCCGTGTTTATGTTTCTATGTAAAAATGATTTGCTTGCTATGCCTGACTTATTCCCACAGTTCTCCGAACTCTTTTGAAACACCATATATATATATATATATATATATATACACATACATATATCTGTAACCGGAAGCTAAGGACACCATGTCACAAAAATGTAATTTTTTAAGAATGATGTTGAGGACGTTATAATAAATACATTTGTCATGAATAAGGAAAATAGACATGGTTTTATTTTCCAATATACTTTCTCCATTATATTAAACGGTCAAACTACTTAACGTCTCTATATAAAGCAAAATATTCACATCAAAGACAAGGTGTTAACTCTTTTCACAAAATGGACATAGTGTTCTTTACCTCCGGTGTACATATATATATATATATATATATATGTACATATATAATATTAACGTCCTCAAAAATGTCATTACCTGATTATATTCAGCCACACATTGTACTCACTATTAATAACTAAGAATAAAATAAATACATATTTTATTACATAATTCATCATTCCGTTAGAAGAAATATGAAGTTTTATTGTAGTGTTTGACTGTTTAATTAATATTTTAAAAATCCTTCACACCCTTCAATCCTTCAAATCTATCACGTTTAATAATTTTTAGCATTTTATTTTATTTCCATCTATAGGTCATTTACGTTATTCGGCATATTTTGTTTTGTTTTATTGCCGCGTTCTACGTTCACATGGTGGGTGAGTTTTTCTAAACATTAAATCTACGTAGTTCGTTTCATATTTTATTTTGTGGTAAATCACAGAATAAATCGAATACGATAAGCATTTCTCTTTTAATCTTTCGAAATTGCTCGTAAAGATAAATCTCTGGGCTATAAATGTGTATTGACCGATGATATGCAGCTACTTTTTCTTATGATTGTATTCACTTTGGATAACCAAGAGAAAAAGTAAATAAATAATTTATTTAAGAGTAGATCACCCTGTTAAAAAAATATACTTTGTTAATGAAAATTTTGCGTGTCACAAAACCATAGTTTGAAATGAGATAGTTTTTAATGATTTATTTCTTCTCGGTACATTTTTTTTTAATATTCGCTGATGCTATACAGTAAATAAATTAGACCTGGTAAATAATACAAATAAGAATTTCACCGTTTTATTACTGAAAAGCTTGACATCACAGACTCTTAAATTTTTCTGTAAATATTACAATATGTAACGCTATCTTTTTAGTTATATTCGGACGAAAATAATTGTAGTAGGCCACTGCCAAATATCCAGATACTGTGATCCACCGTTTGATAAGGTTTATTGTCTTAAACAAGCAATTTCTTAGAATAGTCGTATATTATTCTACTTATCCGGCTTATAATTCTACTCTTTCCAGTGAGGATAAAATGAAACCCGATAACCTCGTTGTCTTGCTTTTTTATCCACCCTTATGTTTTAAATTAGCGAAAGTTTTGAAGCGTTTCAATTTTCACGTTATTTTTAAACCTGTCAATAAATTCCAATTCCCTTCATCTAAATCCCCTGTTCCCGAGCTTCATAAGTGGGGTATCTATAATGTCCCTTGTAATAATTGTGATTTACCTTATATTGGTCAAACAAAAAGAAATCTTGAATGCCGTTTACGTGAACATTCTCGGTATGTTGTTAATCAAGAAATTTCTATGTCTTCTATTGCGAAGCACAGTTGGGAATTTGATCATAGTTTTAATTTTAAGAGTGCCAAAAGCATCTTTCATGCCAAACACGTTACCGAACTGGATTTTTTGGAAAATTTAGCTATTTACCTTAATCCTGATAAAATTGTCAATGAAAAATCTGATTCCACTTTGCTGTCTACACCCTGAAAAAATTTGTTTAATTCAATTAAATAATTTCCTTCATTATGTTTATAACACAATAACAGTTATAATTAAATAATAATAAAAAATAAATAAATAGTAATAATAATAATAAATTTTATTCAATTTACTTATTAGTATAATAGTAATAAAAAATATATAAATAAATAATTAAACAAAAATAAATAAATAATTAATAATAATAAAATAAAATAAAATAAAATAAAATAAATCGTTTATTCCTTCCCTCCCTCCTTTTGTTTTTGTGTGTGCATGTGTGTTCCTGTCTGATTGGTCCTGCATGATGCTTACTATTGGTTGTTTGTGTTGTTCCTCCCCCTCTGGATTTTGCCCTGCTTTCAGTCTTGCTTTTGCCTCCAAGGGAGTAGCCCGTGTTTTTTTGCACCTGATGAAGGAAGGCTACGTCCTTTCGAAACCGGTTGTGCTAGCTTAAAATTTATGGTGTGTGAAGAAGTCTTATTGTCTATTTAAAAGGGTTAATTCAAAATTTTCAATACATCTATCAGATAAGCACAAAAATCAATTACTATTTCATAATTTGGGTAGTAATTTTATAAATTTTCAATCATCACACATATATTTGCTTTTGGAGGAGATATATCAACTTAAGTGCTGTTGAATAATAATATATATGAAATACTTTACATTCAAGGTCTTTGTCAACATAAAATAGGAAACTAATCTGTTACCTTGAAATTTTCCTATCTGAAGTTTTTTAACTGGAACACCAAACGTCCTCAAATGAGGATAGACTTAAATTTTAAAACTAACAGAAGAGTTGTTGGAATTTAATATATTTTATTCTCAGTGGTCTACACTGGTTTAGATTAAAAATATTCATTAAAACATATTTAGCAAAATTAATTCGGGCGTTAACAGATTAAATCTAGTAACCAACGAAGCGGGCAAAGACTGCTAGTATGTATATATAATTATGTGTGTTATTCAGATTCATTTTAGCATACTTTCTACCGAAATTCGTAAAATTATCACAATTAATGCATGCTAGGAGACTCATTGAAGAATTTTCACACTTACGGATAATAAGCGATATTTATCAAAAACACCTTTCATTGCACAGAGAATCGTTGAAGAATTTTCACACTTACGGATAATAAGCGATATTTATCAAAAACACATTTCCTTGCACAGAGATTCATTGAAGAATTTTCACACTTACGGATAGCGATATTTATCAAAAACACATTTCATAACATATATATATATATATATTATATTGCAGTAGACATAGGAGTTAAAGTACATGATTCATATACAAAAAGGAATGATTCCTATAGAATACTCTCTAAATGGGCTCTTCCCACCTTCGTCTGCTCAATCACGTGATAGAGGAAAACGAATAATCGAATTCAATTAAATATTGTTCCTAGGAACAAATGTGTTAATATTTAATATAAAATAAAATAAAAGTAATATTGTGCATTTGTAAACAGTAGAATAATTGTATTTGTAAATTTAATAATTTTTAAAAAACACGTTATGCGTTTATTTGTTTTCACCTGTAAGAATCGATTTTTGTATGTTTTTGTGCAACTGTAACATTAACTGATCTACCAATAAATAATAGCTTGTTCTTGTGAAATGTTTACGGATTATAAATTGAAATTTTTAAATGTTTTCATTTAATTTAATTGCATAAAGGTGTCACAACAAGTTAATTAACTTAGTTACTGGTCTAAATGGATTTACGCAGTAAGTAATGCACTGTCACTGATTTAAGTAGCAAAAATCAGAGTATTTAACATGTTCTTCATGAATATCAATAACAAATATAAACTAAATGGTGATTGTAAATGTATATAGCAAACAAAAGATGATGAATAATGATATAAAATGTAATAAAAATGATGATGTATAAAAAAATAACACAGATTAAATACGATTGATCAAAAATAAGAATTGAAAATATGTTATTTCACCAATCGCTCAAGATAAACAAGACTTCGTCTGCTATTTTTTTTCCTCTATCATGTGACCTCTGACGTCAGGTGAGAAGAGCCCATAATGAAAAATGAAATCGGACTCTCAAAGAGTGGCATTTGACTCTCTAAACATGTCAAATTGGAGCTGATCTCTAAAAAGTGGAAATGTCTCATTGCAAAAATGTGCGTGTTTTGATTGTGTCTCAAGAAAAATATTATTCAAAGTTATTTAACAAATCTATTTATTTATTATTATTTTTTTAATATACGCAAGGGCGTTATTTTTTCTACACAATGAATCTTGACCATGGGCTCTTTAAAGAATCACAATTTGAATCTGACCAGAACCCAATGCGAGTCGTCTGTGTGGTATCCAAGCGTCTTACCACTGGATTACTGAGTTCATATACAGTGAGACTAATTAAGAGTAAAAAATCATTCTCACCCAAGATGAATAACATTTATTAATATTTATTTCATTTATTTCTAACATTAAAATACAAGATTCTAAAACGCATTATTATAATCAAAACTATAATTATTTTAAATTATCAAAATTATAATTATTTTAGAATGAGAAAAATATACTTAGAAATAGATACCATAAGACAAACAGTTATTTTTAAAGTAGTTTAAAAAAATGTTACTCAAATACGCGTGTTTAAAAAAGAGTTAACCCCTTCCGCTCCAGGCTAGCTGTAGCGTAAATATGTGAAATACCAGATTATAATTTTGAAATAATGCAATACATAACGAAGTAACAATGTGCATTTTGTTGTGAAGTAAATATATTTAATTAATGAAGGTAGTAAATATGAATACATATCAAAGTATTTCAATTATTTATAGCAATGACTGCTGTAAATGGTTCATCATCACTGTCGTCGCTTTCGCCGTGATCACTTGTTGTAAAGTCATCATTGGAATCTTCGTCATAATCGGGGATATAATCACTATACGAATCACTAGAATCAGACATTATTCACAGTTTCAAACACCGGCAAAACACACAAAACCGAGGAGTGAAAATTACACACAACCGCAGCCGCGAGAACACTGGCGTAGCCAAAACTAATAGTTCACCGAGACTACTAACGCTATCTAGTTGTCAGTAATGAAAAAACAATTTCAAAATACCATATGAGAAATAAATTAACTCTCTCTGATATCACTACAACGTTGGGCTTATTGTATCGTATACTTTCTTTGGACGTATGCACGTACGTCCATGGTATTAATGGCCATTAACAGTAGGACGTACGCACGTACCTCCCTGGAGTGGAAGGGGTTAAGCCATTGCATACAAAGCTGCAGTTTCTTAAAAAACTGTTTGTTAAAAAAGTAGTATTTTGCTCGCCTGTATAGAAGTATAAACTACGCTGTCGATTTAAATGCTATATCTAAATATTCTAGCCAACATTTTGAAATTTTTACATTTTTTAGGTTTTAATGAATAGAATAAAAATATAATTTCCTATAGACTTTAAGGCGTTATGCATTAAAAATTTTATTTTTCTTTTGTTTTATACTTTATATATTTCTGAATAAAAAAAAATTCTGTTATGATTTTCGATGTTTTTACTAATAATAACACTTCAATTTTGTAAGTTGTCAAATTATTCTTTAACATTAATATTTTACATTTTTATTTATCAAAAACTCCCAATAAATTCTAATAAACAAATACATGCCTAAGATTGACCAAAAAATTTTCTTTATATTTCACTTAAAGAATTGCTAAAGATTATGTCAGCAATTTATCACACTGCAGGAGATTGATTTTGAAATTGAAATGCTATAGATGATCCTTCTTTCTTTGTGACAGAGCGACTATATGCCACTCTTTTACTCACTGAAATTAATTTTCCAATTGTTTATTTATTTATTTATTTATTATTATAGTTGTTATTCTTTGAACATATCGCCTTTTAGCTTAGTGAGCATTTTTTTTTTCTACGTAAAATTAGGATTCTAACTTACAATTTCTAAAATAAATATTTTATTTTTTCAAGAAATTACTCACTAATCTTAAAGGCGACATGTTCAAAATATAATATTCAAAAAACAGAATACGGACTTAATTTTTTTTTAATGCGATATCCTTGTAAACAACGCAATAAAAATTTCATAAGATAATATGTTAAGGAAGAGATCTGACTAATGTATAGATGATTGATTTAAGGGTCACATAAACAAATCTGGATACATTGTTGTTATTATTCGAAGTATATTTTCAGTTATTTTATGCATTTTCAAACTTTTCTAATAAAGTTTAAAAGTATGTATGAGTATCGTACAGTCATCTCTACCTGTCTCTTTCCGCTTTTATTTTCGGAAATCCATTTAGAATGTCATGAAACTGATACATGATATTCAGGTGTAATATAGAATAAAATGAAAATCGTACATTTAGCTAATTGGATTCTGTATAGATGGAAAATATTTGGTAATCAATGTTGACTGAAAGATTTTTCTTTTCATTTGCATCTTATTATGCGCTTGCAGCTACGTACGTATAAAATATGTTTTAGAAATTATTGCTAATAAATAATATGAGAAAAAATGTGCATATGGCTGTAAACGGTCACATAGTCCATTTAGATGCGTAAAATTAACTGAACTGCATTTTAATATGAATGTCCGTTGCATTAAATTATCTTCTTTAAATGTTAAAAATGTAGTTCATGAACAGTCCCTATACATTTTAATGGCTAGTGTTTGCAGTTATCCTTAATGGCTAGAGATTTAATTGTCTACATCTTTAATTGTTTAGAGTTCACCATTGTCAATGTACAGTCACTATACATTTTAATGGTTGGATTTTACAATTGTCTTTAATTTATACAAAAACTAAAACACAGAAAATATTAAAGAGCAAACTTAACCCTTCACAAAACACTTAAAAAAAAAAAAAAAAGAAAAAAAAAAAACATTCTTTAGTTTATTAGTTTCTATTTAACCTTAGTTTCTGAAAAAGGCATAAAATACCTTCGGAACTATTATTTACACAAGTAATATTTAAATTATGACATTAATTCCAATGAATTTTAATAAAAATGTAACTTTAACTAAATTAGGTTCTACTAAAAATGATTAAAAAGTCTCCATGCTGCTTCATATAATCCTCTTTTAAGAAACGTAACTAACTAACTAAAATTTATTTTTTACAATTAAAAACAACTAGATGGAAGTTCCTTTCAATGAATTATTCTTCAGTTAAAGACTTTAGAAGCACAACGATTAAAATAAATAAGGTTAAAGAAATTTATTGAGTTACTTTTCTTGTAATTGCTCATTATACTTTCCAGCATTTTTAAAACACAGGAATTTGAAATTAATGACTTGATAAAACTTGTGAGTTATTTTGAAATGATAGAAAACGAAATTAATAAGATAGTTAGACGTAGTGTTTTGCAAATTATGGCCCATTATCTTTTCTTATTGTGAACGTGGATAAAATCAATAACTTAACAAAGTTAACGAGAATTAAAAGCTTTATAATACATAAAGTATGTTATTAAATGAATAGATGAAAAAACTATTTTGTTAAATAAAAATACAACACATTTTTACTAGAGAGCATGTGATAATTTGATTAAAAGGCAAAAATATGAGAAATAATTTCACATATGGTGGTGATAGTATGTGAAATACAGTGAAATACGTTTAACACGAAAACGCTTAACATGAAAAATCAGTTAACATGAAATGATACAGCGGACAGTATACTATATTATTTAATATATATATATTTCTTTTAACACGAAACAAAAATCGTTTAACACGAAAAAAAAATTCGCTTTTCATCCTCATTGGTTTGCTTCTACAGAGATGCCAACATTTTAATTTATTCCAAAGCATTTTTAGACCCGCCTTTGTTTCCATACCATTTTTTTTCTTAAGAGTAACTTTTTCTTATTTTATCGTAGTTACATATTGAAGAAAAATAATCTATAAATAAAGTGGTGCGGATTAAAATCTCTGCTAAAAATGCTCTGGAATAAATTAAAATGTTGGTAACTATGCTACAATATATTTCCTTCGATGATCATGTGTTTACAGCACCGACAATGAGATTTTTGACGTCATTCATCATTAAAATGATTCCCCTTAGGTAAATTTTTATTACGAATCTGACAACTGAATCAACGATGCAGTTTCTGTCCCCTCTGTTCCAGAAATGAAAAAAATAATGAGTATCCGCAGTTATTTAGATGTGCATTCGAATTCAGAGATGAATAAAACAATATATAATCTTGATAAATTTTTAAACGATGTGGTGCTGAAAAAGACAGTAAAAGATATCTGATCCCCCCCCCCCCCAAAAAAAAAAAAAACAATCATATTTGTACTTGATTTTTATCCTAATGGATGTAAGTTAGTAGTATTTTTACAGGAAATGGAAATAATAATAGATGACAGGGAAAACATTGGCCAGTTTTGTACTTTTTTTTACGAATCTTTTTTACACGAAATTCTTTTAACACGAAAAAATATTTCGGTCCCTCAGTTTCGTGTTAAACGTTTTTCACTATAATTGAAAATAAAGCAGTCAGTAGTGATATACAAAGGTGCCTATGAAAGGTATGAAACATTTTCATGTTTAATGATTCATAAAATATAAACGTATATTTAAATTAATAACATTAATCACTAGATCAATTAAAAAAGTTTCATGGCCCCTGTGAATGGATTTTTGCGTGGGCGCTTTTCGTAGCATGTAGAATATCAAGATGGTACTCAATTTCAAGCCAGGTATGGACAAATATATTAGCATACGTAGGGGTAATCCTGGTTTTTTGGTCATCAATGTTCGATACTTTTCTTCTGTAAAGGATATATTTTACAAGTCACAAAAGGAAAAAGTCTAGCAACGTTATATCAGGTGATTTGGGAGACTAAGACATTGGATCACCTCAAAAATTTCTTTCATTTTAATAAAAAGAAAAATATTTTATGTTGTAGATGTGACATCTACGAACTACAATAATATATATATATACGCATACATTACATACATATATAATAAATGTTTAACAAAATTGATATTAATTAATTGTGTTGGATGATGATAAATAAAAATATTGGGAACAAACAAAATAATTCAATACAACAACAACGCATAAACTACATCTTTTGTGATAAAGGTGTAGTAAAATTGAAAGGTGTCTTGAAGTATACATTAAACATTTTTAATCGTACTTACTAGTTTTTGGTTAGTTTAACTCTTGAAACTGTACGATTTGTTTTATAATTTCTATGAAAATATAGTTTCTTAATTAAAATATATTTATAAAAGTAATTTTTCAGATAAAAATTCCTCCCCCCCCCCCCACGAATGAGTCATTCAAAGATTTGCAACCAATGGTAAACCAATGAGGTGATACACTCTATTGTTACTGAAAAGGCATGTGGATGAAGCTCTTCGAATTGCGGAAATACGACATTTTTGAATATGTCTAAATAAATTACAGTTATGTTGTGAATGTCTTTTCAGTGAAAAGAAAGGACCAACGACGCGGTCGTACACGGCACTTTAAAAGGAGATTGTCTATGGAAGCATTCATACTATAAAGGAAAATATATGTGTCAGTAACCGCAAAAAAATGATTTCGAAAGGTACCAGCTAAATTACACAGAAACATTGCTGCTACAGTAATGTTTTAAAACGTTAGGTTTGCTTTCGGTTTCGTTTTGAAAACATAAAAATAGCGAAGATCGTAACACAAAAAATATTTAAATTACACGAAAGTCTCAGTCACATAACAGATAAAACACAGAAAAGGTTGAAAATTAAATATATATAGAAAGAGATTAAAATTATTGTTGAAATTTGATACGTTATTGAATGATTGTAACAATTTTGCAATATTTTGTGCTGTGTGTGGGTCATTCTATGCATTAATTCTAGATATTTGTTTATGTCTTCATTAAGTTATTAATCAATATGAATCAAAATATGCTAGACATTTTATTCGAAATTAACGCATGTATTAGAAATTAACGCATTTGGTCGTTTTCCAGTTGATGTTCAGCACATTCTAAGATGTGTAAAGCTGTCAAAAAACTAAAATAAAATGTTAATACAATATTATTACTTCGTTTTTCTGATCAGAATAGAAATTTCAAAGCTGTTTAATATAACTTTTTTTTAAATTTCGTTAGTTGTTTCTTGTGAAACTTATTAGCCACCATTGTTTAAAATATTTTATAACTGGGAGTGCAAAAACATTGAATTTTTTTCTCTCCATTATTTAAATTTATTGCTCAATATATGAGAATCTTATTTCATTTACACGGGAATCATTTCTAGTAGACTATCTCCAATTTTACATTAAGAGAAATAGTTTTTTTTTACAGAATCTGACAGTTTACAAATATGCAAAGAGTAAAGGATGACAATCCATAAGGGGGTTTTTCGGTCGTGAAATTGAGGAAAATATCAAAATGGTCGCACATATGAAATTTATGGATTCAATTATTTTAGAACATGTGTAATTTAAGATACAATCAATATTATTTATGCTATTCCAGTAATTGTTTGTTCCCAGGGATCCAAAGATTCACAATTTTACATTTTTTGCGAAAATTCTCTCATTTTTAGAGAATTAGACCAACATTTTTTTATATGAGCGCAAAGGAGCAATACTTTCTTATTGAAATAACTATGAATATACTATGAAGTAACATGCACATAAATATAAAAGTGTTCCTCTGCTGCGCTCATATAAAAAAAGTTAAAATTAAAAGAAAATTATAACGTTTGATTACAGTGAATACATTGCGTACGCTACTACTTCTCATTGGTTTCAAAGAAATTAAACTTATGAAGTCGAATCTGCCATATCAAATTCTATTATGTCTCACTATTTTGTTACACTAAATATTCTTTAAAAAATATTTAAGTTTTTTCTTTCTTTTTTTTTAATCTACACAGTTTATATCTTAAACAATGTTAACACTCCCATTGCGGAGAGTATAATCTGCGATATTTGAAAATCTGTAACTCCGCCTACAGAGTTTCTTTTGCAATCTGTATGCTACAAAATTTCCTAACCCTCTAACCGCCTTTGAAAGGGAAAGATTGTAACGTTTTCATTTAACATTTTTTTCAATGTACAAAGATAATACTTATTTCAACTTGATATTAAAATCTAACTGTGTACACGATTATAATCCTAATGACTATTATATAAAAGGAAGCTAAATTTCATAATTATATAAATTTGAATAAGTGTATTGTACAAAAAGGAACAGCTCAGCGGCTGGATATACCCGACAGCGACGGTTAGATGGTAAAGAATATACCAAACTTTCGTTGTTCTACAATTAATGAACAATGGATACAAATTCTTTGATTAGAAACAGTATAGATATAATTTATTTGCATTTGTAATATAAACTTATATACAGAAAATCTTTTTCTAAAATTATGTAACCACCAACAATAACGCCCACAGGCAGAGCTTTTATATAACATTTTGCAACAATGACCGTGATAAGTCAATTCATTGACACTGTTATGTCGTATTTCATAGCAGTTATACTGAACTTTTGGAGCAAATTCGCATCATTTATTATTTATAGTGGTCTAGTCATTCATATAACAAAATAGGAAATTGAAATTCCCCAGGGCCGAAAAACCCTCTTATGGATCCTCATTCTTTATGAGTCAAGATATGAACATAGTTACTAACAAGGAAACATTCAAAAGGTGTCATCTTCAAAAAGTATTGAAAAAAAATATATGTCATTCTACTCTTCATAAAACACCAGAAAATGAAAAAAATATCGACTGAAATTAATTACAGAGACCACAAAAAATAATCAAAATTACGCATTTTTCGCGATTTCACACTGCTAGGCGACTGATTTTGAGTACTTGGCGGAAAAGCAAAACACGGTTCTGTTCGTACGTGGCAATCTCGGTGCTAGCAAACGTGTAGCCTAAGAGCGCTAAATCACCAAATATGCTTAGTTTTGATAATTTTTTGTGGTCGCTGTAATTAATTTCAGCCGATAAATTTTTCCTTTTCTGGTGTTTTAGGAAGAGTAGAATCACATATATTTTTTACAATACTTTTTGAAGATGACACCTTTTGAATGTTTCCTTGTAAGTTAAATTTATTTAGAAAAAAAAATATTCTTAAATCATCTTATAAAATATTGATAAAAATTTTAAAATCTTTCAAAATGCGAATATCAGTATTAAAATAAGTTAACTAATAACTAATTTAAAACCTGTAATTTTCTTTCTTTTTTCTACTTTTTATTTTTCAAAACAGGATTCATGATAAATTCGAGTCTACTTGAAGCCAGTTTATCTATAATAGCGAAAATAAAATGAAACTGTTAAACAGTTTCGTTTTCAAAAGCAATACATTAGCGGCTTATTAAATCGATTGTAAAACAACTCATAGGCAAAAATGCGTCAAAAAAAGTTTGTGAAGAGCGTTTTCCAGAAAAGAAATAAAAATAAAAATAAAAATAAAAATAAAATATGTAAGACTAAATCTTTTTGTCGTTAACCTTTTTAACAGCGAGAAAAAAAAATAAAAAAGATATCCTTAAAAATTCAAATTTAATCAGTTTAGTGGAAAAGAGTGGACTAGAAGTTACAGGACAAAAAAAAAATCAAAATGTAAACAGAAAATAAAATAAAATGGTGTTAAGTGTTTAAGATTACTTAAAAACAGATAAAAATACAGTAAAAATATAGCCAGTTAAAATGTGAAAATTTCAATAATTAAATAAATAACTGTACATTCAATACGCTATTTAACAAGTTTACAGGTTAAATTCTTGTACAAAAAGTAATTATTGCGATATTTAATTTTTCTCTTGTTTTAACATCTATAATTATTATTAACTTTCTTTATTTTTGGTGCTCTCAATTAGCAATACATATTAAAATTATTATTTTAGAAATGATATGTTAGAAGTACCGCAGAAAAAAGTCATGTTTACAAGTTTTTAAAATTGTAATATCATTATTAATGTAATTTTTCTTTTAACTTTTGTATCTACTCCAAACATGTATAATCGAATAGTCAAATAAAAATATAAAACAATCAAACCAATTAAATAGCAAAGAATGTTAACACTTTAAAGATAAATTGCAATATTTTCTAAAATTATAGTTTTAAAAAAGATTTGAAAAGCAATTCTGAAGAATTAACGATTACAAGTTTTAGAAAGTATAATATGAATTGCAACATAATTTTGTTTCTTTTATTTAAGTATATCAAAAGTAATCTTAATAATTGTTTTTTAACTTTCTGGAGCTAGATGATCCATTAAAAAAGAGTTATCTGTCATGCTAACATTTTTGGACATAAAAAATAAACATAAAATGTACTATGTTATGTATGGCATAACAGGAGATAATATGATTTTATGGCATGGTCATTATTTTTTACTATCAATTTTGCGGAACTAAAGGAAAAAAAAGATTATTATCGGCATTAAAAATATTATGGGAATCATACATGGAGTTAAAATACACACAACTTAAATTTATGATAGACTTTGCACTAACTTTTATTAAAAAAAAAAAAAAAAAAGAGAAAAGTTTTAATTTAAAATTATTTTTAATTGAATGTAATTTTTTAAAAAATTCTCTTATGATGAAATACTACGCACAACTGACATGTACATTTGTGTTTTCTGTACAAATGTACTATGACATATTTTGAAGAAAAACTGCTTTAATGTAATTAATAAAAAGGTGTAATTTTTCAAAACATATATTGGTTAATATAATATTACATTTCGACGTCGATTTAGTTATTTAAAAAAAAAAAATTGTTCTGATAAGCACGATTACCTAGAATTAATAACATTTCTGTTATAAATAATAATTAACTATCATAGATATTTTAAAACAGAAATAAAATAAAATAAATAAATAAATAACATAATTTAGAATTTTTTATCCGGAAAATAAAAAAAAAAAAAATAATTATATAAAATTTATAAATTAATTATGATTTGTTCTGCTGACGAAATCATCTACAGAGAGAAATACAAGTACCATGTTAAAATGCAAGTCCAGAAACATAATACATTTACAAATTTATTTTCTTATTTCTTTATTTTTTTCAATTCCTCATCATACAACAGGTATTTAAATCTTTGGTTTTCAAAAAAAGAAAAAAAAACTATCATACGTAGGCATAATTGCCAACTTTAACGCCTTTCGGCTACCAATTTTTTTTTTTTTTTTATAAATTTGTATATATATTTCAGGCACTCGTTTTACTAATTAAATAAGAAAAAATTTCTGGTAGAAAAAAAAATTCTAAACGTTGGAATGCATGCTATAGGTATTGAAAACTTTGGTATTTGAAAAATTGTTAATGCAATTTTTTTTTTTTTACTTTTTACACGTTTTGAGGTGTGGGAAATACGAAAATCATTAAAACAATGTAACGATTAGAGTCCGTGTGCAGGTTATTTATTAATTATTTAGTTACTTAATTTTTACTTTCTTTATTTGGCTGTATAGAAATTATATAAAAGAAAAAAAAAATCGTAAAGAAGTTGGATAAATTTTAATATATCATGTTGTTATTATTCAGAATTTTATTGAATTTAATAATTCCAATTTGAACATTTCGCAATTCACTTGAAATTTAAAATGTTCTTAATGTCCAATAGGTCAGGATTGTGCACAAACGTGAACAATGAGAATTTATTCTTTAACAAAGGAATCACATTAGTTTTAAAATGCCGTATTATGATTCTGCCTTGAATCTTAATAACCTTCAATATTCTACGGTGAAAACCTCTTAATTATTCGAAATTCAACATTTTCTTAGCGTAGAAGAATAAGGCAACATTTCGCAAAATTTACATTAGGAGGGGACAATACCTAATCTCACCGGCAGCCTTCGCCCATGTTATTCTATGGGAAAATTTGTTGCTACAATTACACATTACCTAATGAATATTTTTAAATTCTATTTTCGCAGTCAAAAAATTCATAACCGTTAAATGAGTACTCATTTTTGAAAAATTCATTTTTTTTTTTTTTTTTTTTTTTAATTTTTACATTTTAATTTTGAGTTCAAAAATGCGATTTTTCACAAGATGCATTTTTCTCATTTTCTGATTGCAAAATGAAATACTAAAATTTTTAAAAATCAATTTTTGGAAAGCAAGTACTAATTTAACGCTTATGAATTTTCTAAATGTAAAAACAGAATTGAAAAATATTCATTAGGTAATGAGTAATTATGTAAAAATTTTTTCCCATAGAATAACATGGGCGAAGGCTGCCGGAGAGATTAGGTATTGTCCGCTCTTAAGGGCATTATCGCATGGGGCATAGCAAAGGGAATAACATATCAATACACATAAATGTGCACAAGTCAGGGTAATGTATCGAGGTAAGGGAAAGGAAATCCCAATGAGAGAGGCATTTCTATCTCTGACTGAATCTGATCATAAGCCAAATTCATTGATTTTGTCGTGAATATTGCGGGGCCTAAAACACAATTTTATGAATATATATACATATATTCGTTGAAAATTGAGGTGAAATTAAGGAACAGAATCTAGCAAAGCAACAGTAACTAATTTTAAATCAAAATTATAGCAGTGACAACAAAAAATACTTCTATGTAATAAGTAGGGGAAAGTAGGGATTATTGAATAACATTTCTATTTGAACGCAGCATACTAAACTGGTGCATTTTAGATTTTTGAGGATTCGACTATTGCAAATTTCCAAGTATTTTTAATGTGTTTTAATAGTTTTATGTTATAAAAAATAGAGTTTACATACAAAACTTTTAGTTAAGGTTAAAAAAAAAAAAGTTTTCTTTGAGGTGATATGGACCAAGCGGTTACTATAAAAAAAATATGAAGAGAAATATGAAATACTTATTTCCTTAAAGGATAATATGAAATAAAGTAGTATTTTTACAGAAAATCATGAATAATTGCAATAATATATATATATATATATATATATATATATATATTTTTTTTTTTTTTTTTTTTTCGAATTATTATTGAAAAAACACAGTATTGGAAAAAAAAATCAACATTTAAGTTTTGCAAATGTTGCGAATAATATAAAATAGTAGGCATTCCATATTACCCGAATCGTCATTTTGCAGGGAAAAGAAATCAACCTCATCCACCTGTTTGTCGAAATAAGTTCATAGGAATCAGACAACTAATTAACTCAACTCTCCTACGGGAAATAACACTGGGTTCTCACTCATTTTACTGCTTCGTATATAGATTAAAGAATTCATAATACTCATCACCAAAAAATTCTTAATCTTAATAAAAGAAAGCAGTTATATAACACAAAAACTGCTCTTCTGACTGTCATACGGTGAACAATCGTTCATATTTGAGGCCCAGTGATTAAACATGCTTTCGGCAGGTTATCGGTGAGATACACAGTATGCCATTTTCCCCAGCTTTTTCATATTTCCCACCGCTTCCCTGTGTGAGGTTTTATTACATTAACTAGATTGTGTTTACAAATAAATTTGTGAAATATTTATATCTGTCAAAGATATTTAAGAAGTTTGTAAACAAACACTACAAACTGCAAAATACTATTGTTTTGAAAAAAAAAAAAATAATAATAAAGTTTTCCTTTACCACTTTTAAAAATATGTAGGAACGGTTTCAGTGTGAAATATTGAGCTTAATCTTTCACAAAATTTATGGTAATAAAAAAATTCGTGCTTTTAACATATTTGCTAATAAATAATAATAATCAAGCTAATACTTCTCAAATGATGAAAAAAAAAAAAAAGAATTCTTTTATAAATAATTTTAGATTACTGAGATTAAATTAAAAACAGTTCTAATTTCATTTGATATCAGTAATTTTCTTTTGATGCTCCTTTTTTTAACCTGATGAATAGTGCCATTTAATTATTTTACCCCGAAGGAATTGTTGCGAGATTTGAAAAACTATGTTGTATTCACACAAATTCTAATTCTTCATCAATCAGCACAAAGTTTTCGGATTTATTTTACTGCAAACTAAAATTTTCTGCATAGAGTCATTTATAACTTGCTTATTAACCAAAAGCAACAACGAAACAAAAATCATTCAAAACATTGTTAAATTTAATATATTAGTAGTGTGAAAACAATAGCAAAATATTAAATCAAAAATGGTATGAAAAGATTACTGATATTTAAACAAGAATAGATAGGGGAGACCCGTGTACCTAGGGCCGCTTTTTTTCAATGGCCGAAAACAGAGCCCTTGACCGGTTTAAAATTATGAAACTGATATTTACATATCTTTAGGATTATTTACTTCCAAGTGGGATTAATATAAATTCACAAAATAATAAATCCTGACAAATAGAAGGTTTTAAAATAAACTCCTCTGGTGGCCCTAGGTACAACACCCTCATTGTACCTAGGGCCAGACCTCATTGTACCTAGGGCCGCTTTTTTTCAATTCCCAAACGCAGAGCCTCTGACCTGCTAAAAATCATGAAACGGATATGCACATATCTTAGAACTAATTTATTTTAATTGAGATTAATATAAACACCTAAAACAATGAATTCCGTCAAATAGAAGGTTTTTAAATAAATTACACACATGGCTCTAGATACAAAACGCTCATTGTACCTAGGGCCAGACCACATTGTACCTAGGGCCAGACCTCATTGTACCTAGGGCCATATCTCATTGTACGTAGGGCCTCAGTGTACCTAGGGCCATTCCCTTAACCCTTTGCGCTCGGCATATTTTCCGTAAGACACGCCTTTTGGCGTTCCTTATAAACGTCACACGTATAGTTTCCAAATTACTACCTTTTGGCTACCGAAAAATTGTAATAATTTGTTTTGCTTCATCATTAAATAAAATAAATCTTTCTGTTAAAATTTTCCGGTCGCCGAAAGGTAGCCTATAGTTACACGTTTTAGAAAAATAACATTTCATTTGTAGAGGAACAACTTAAGGCGTGGCTCGATTTTTTAATGTTCCCTCAAAAGGGTTAACGATAAGGAGAGGGTTAAGGGTTAAAATTATATTTCACTTTGTAATGAATAGAAAATAAACATATGAAGATATATTTTATAAAAGAAACAATAACACATTTATTTATCATATAATAATTATTATGATGTTGCCTTAATATGAAACACCGAATTTTTCTCACTTTTTGTCTTTGGGATATATTCTAATAGCATATTTTTCTTCAATTTCTTTTTTTTTCTGGAACGTCTCTTAAATTTCTAGATCTTCCTAGTTTTCGGCCACATACTTTCTTTGAGTAGTTTTTGTACGAGGTTTTCCTTCAGAAAAAGTTGTACCTGTTCAAGCATGACACACGAAAATATGTTAGATGATGAAGGTTTCGAAATTTATACAGGACATGAAACACAGACATCCAGTTCCATCATTGTTGGTTCATTTTCTTACTGAAGAAAATCTTTTTTGGAAATTTAGGGAGGGAGCTTGTCTCTCGGCCACATTTGAATTTAAAAATTCGCTTTCACCAGGAAACCATCCCAATAGTGTAATAATAGAAATCAATTGAATGATGTTCATTCGAGAGGGCATAATATAACATGATTTTTGATACACAAACTGTTACCCCTTAAAAGTCCGTTCTCGAGAAATCTATATTTAAGTTTGAGTAAAAATGTAGTAACGAGAAAAGAGTGGGAGGAATCTATCAAAATCTGCTAGAACCATGACTTTTATCAATATTTAGATTCTATTTTAGTGAATTTTTAGACATTATTTCTCAATTGAATATATCTCAAAGCTGAAATAGGCAGCTGATGAATGCATCAAAGAACAAGTTTATCTAGGCTATTTCAATTTCTGCTTGTTTTGAATTTCATTCGTTATTTCAGTAAGGTGTGGTGTTATCGATTTAGGCGTGGTTGCACCGATTGTTAGTGAACTTTCAGAGTTTATAACTCGAAAACGAGCTGACGAGGGCTAATGTTTTATGCGTCGAGAAACATATTTATATATGCTCTTTCGATAAATGCTTGCTTGGATTTTTTTTTTTTTTTTTTTTTTTTTTAATGATTACAGTATGGAATGGTTTCCTGGTCAGTGAATATGTTTTGATGCCAGTTACACGAAAACCTGATAAAATGTTCACAGGAGTAAAGACCGACGGGTAGGACTTGCCAACACTTTCAGCAACGACATATATAGTAATTGGTTTTCCAGAGTTTGCCAGCATCCAATTACTACAGGCTGTACATCTTATAAGATCCAAACACACCTCTGTCCAACAGTTCAAGCTTATGACTGGTGGTGGGGTAAAGTAATATCCCTCATACAACAATATCCTTCATTTAATTATAAAAGTTTTTTAATTAAATTGTAACAACATGAAGAATAAGATTACAATTGTACCTAGGGCCATGCATGGCCCTAGGTACAATTTAGCTATGTGGCCCTAGGTACAAGTTTCGGTAACTTCATTCAAATTTCATTCCACTAAAAAACCCACACACAGAGAGGGCTAATTATGTATCTCATTTATTACTCAATATAATGAGAAAAATTATACACTAGAAATAAAAGAAAATTATTTGATTGACTTTTGTAAAATAGCAAAAGAGATGAACTGTAAAATTTTACTTCAAACCATGTAAATTCTTTTTCTACATGTAACTTGTAAAAACTTTCTCCTGATTGGTTTCAAAGTGATTGTAAATGTAGCAATTGGTGTTGTTACTCGCCCAATTGAATATTAAAACTTAAAACTAAATATTATTCAAATAAAGTGGGGTGGACCTAGGTACATGATGGCCCTAGGTACACGGATCTCCCCTACCATAGACAACATAAATCATATTTCTAGGAACTTCAAGTTTTCTATGATTATTTTAAAATAAAATTATTTATATCCAACAGAACAAATATTTTGTATTTAAAATATGATTTTGTAGAATTTTTGGAGAATCTGATTAATAGCCTGAACATTGTTATTTACGAGAAATGAATTGAAGATTAGAGGCAAAATCTATTACAATCATTATTTTTGTACAAAGATTAATGCTTGAATAAAACAAATAAACAAACAAACAAACAAAACGAAACTAATTATCTTAAACTGATCCATTCATTACACCAATTTATTCTCTAAAAGGGAAACAGCTGTTGTGAGGATTATTCCGAGGAACGTAAATAACATAAAAGAATAAATGATGCGTGACTTCCTATGTTTCATTTATTATACAGAAGTAATAATTGCCTTAAAAAGTGATATCAATATTTCATCTCTAAACACAAGTATAATATCTTGGTAGATTCATTTACACTGATGTTAAAATAGAAAAATCTAATTTTATTTATTTATTTCATTATTTCATTTATTTCATTTTATTTATTTATTTCATCTAATTTTATTTATTTATTTCATGTATTTATTTCATTTTGGGATTTATATAATGAAAATAATCTGGTGTGTCACTCACACGACTTTCTCTTACCCTGAAATTTAATACTATAAATACAGGTTGCAGATTAAAAGGTAAGATAACGAGTACTGTTATGTAAACCTGTGTTAAACAATTCATATTAGGCTTCTGAAGAGTTTTATATGGTAATTAGTTCTGTGTGAGAGGGGCTACCGCTCCCCTCAACCCCCCGTTTCATTAATGCACGTACATTTATATCGAATTTAATTCTGTTATTAAAAAATAATTCTGTTTTTAAAAAATAATTTATTAAAATTATTATTTAAAAAAATTATCTTTTATGATAATGCACACGATTTTCATATTAAAGAAGTAGTATAACACCAAATATAAAAAAAAAAACTCCATTTTATTCTCAATATTAAAAAATAATAATAATAATAATAATAATAATATTTTTTTTTCTAAGATTTTTTTCGTTAAAAGTAAAAAAAAAAAAAAAAAAAAAAAAAAAAAATCGATAACTTTGTTTTAAATTATCGCAGATCGATGGTTCAACCATTCGTTTTAAAGGTATTGACGAGAACTCTTTTGAAAGATACCCATCATGAAAATTTACTCCCCTCGAGGGGGGGACTTCCCCCCCAGGGGGGGGGGGCGAGGCTCCTACATACACAAAAAAAAATTCCCAGTTAACTATCTCTATTACAAAAAATATCTATTAGTTTCATTTGTTTTAGTGCAGTCTATAGACGTTAATCTCTACTTACCTGCAATTTCCCCCATAGACGTAATGTATTAGAATTCTCTTGATTGTCCCTGTACACGAACCATTTGCTTGATCTTAACGAAAAGCGTACTGTAGCATCCCTATATGATACATATTTAGAATGCCAAGTTTGAACTTCCTGCCATAATTTGTTTTTGAGATATGCTGATAACAGTCAGACACACACACAGACACACACACAGATCTACATTTAGACACACAGACCTTTTTTTTATTACCTTATGGGTAAGAGAAAGTAATAAAAAAAAGCAAGAAATATAATGAATTTCCATATATTATAAAGGACATTTTAACTGTAATTACCCTTTTATCATTAAATCTGCAAATTTCAAACTTTTTTAGAAAGTGCTAAGAGTGTAAAACGCATAGTCATAGACCATAAAAATTCGGTGGTTAAATATTAAGTATTAATAAGTACTTATTTAAAAAATATTTTGCTATTTTAGTTTATCAATAAAATTGGGGGGAAATATTTAATGTAAACATGCTTAGAAGGAATTTAAACAAACTTCAATGAATAGTTAAAACATTTAAAAATAAGTAACTAAATAAGAACTATTTTAAATAATGAAATATTAAAAATGTATATTAAGGTTTGAATTATTTTGCATTTTTGCTAAAGTAAGTTCTGTTAAATCCACAACACTTACATGAATTATACATACAATTTATTTTACATGGGATATGAATTTTTTCATTCATTAAATCTCTTAAAATTATATATAGATATGTGTATTTTTAACTATGAATTTAAATTATGATAAGTAAGATATAAAAGTGGAATGTAAAAACAACAATAATAGCTTTAACAATGTTAATAAACAAGAAAATAAGTTAAATTTAACACTATTCAAGCTAAAAGTTTCTTTTTTTGCTGTGTTTTCATCATCAGCAGGTGGGAACACAGCAATTAACAGGACTATGTAGTACTAGCAGGTACTTGCTAGTACTACATAGTCATGGAACAAATAATAATGAAAGTAAACAAATTAAAAAATACTTATATTTATGCAAATAACTATTTATAGATGTGTAATTTTTTGAAAAATAAGCATTCTAAGGCTATTAAGTCAGAAATTTATCAGAAATGATTTCTTTTACAATTGATTAGCAACTTGTAAAAGAAATATATAATACTGTCTATTTAACCACTTATTAAAAAAAATGTTTACAGAAAATTCCATTTTCAGTGGTGCATGAAAACAAAAACTTTAATGCATTATTACAAATATATCATATAATCCATATCGCGTATCAATACGAAAAGTGACACAGTAAGAAAATGCAGTACTTTAGAAAATACAATTTATAGATAATGATGAAACATTCACTAGCTTATGATAAATCTAACACAAATGCCTCTTAAGTGAATGAATTGCGAGATAGAGATGCGACACTTTTCGTGCATGTTGAAGAAATTCATACGTATTTTTTAATTATATAAACTAAACATTGTCATTTTATGACTTGTGTCACTTTTTTGTCGAGGTACTATATGTTAAATTTAAAAATAAATCATGTGTATTACTTGTATTTAAATCAATGTAACTTGAAACATTTAGAGAAAAAACAATTAAACATTTTAATTATATTGAATGATTTAAAATTATATTAAATAAATCTTGAAAGTTTAGTATAAATAAGGTTACTCTGACATCATTTGGATTTAAAATCTATTTTAGCGGAAATATATATATATATATTTAAATAACACTGACTTAATTTTCAAAGTTTGATATTATGAAATGAAGAACTTTCCATAACTGTGTGCAAAATTTAATTATCAATCACTTAAAAAATTAGTGAGCTAAAATAAGTAAATGAAACGTTAAATATCTTAGTATTTGACCACGAATTGCTGTAAAATATCCCAGCTTAATCTTCATGTTAGTAAAATTTTACAAAAGACTCCCCAAACAACTCGGTAAATATAATTAACAGTTTAAAATTTATTGTCTAATTTTCACGTTTAATCTTTTGAGTACTGCAATATACAAAACTATTTCCAGGATAAAAATGGTAATATTCTTAGACCCTTAAGAATTTCACTAAAAAGAAAAGATTTTATGCAACGTGAGGAATGTAACAAATGTTCAACTTTATACACACACACACGTACATACACATCGTATATACACACGTACATACACATCGTATATACACACGTACATACACATCGTATATATATATATATATATATATATAATGTTCGAAAATGTTTTGAGTAAATATACATATGTACATACGCATATATATTATCGTAATAAAGCTTTTGCAAAAGTAAAATTTTAAGATATATCTAATGACTAGCAATCTATGTATATCGATACATACACTCCTTCTCATATTTATAAGGACACTTTATATTTTGAAATAACTAATGTAAAAATAATTGTGAACAAGATTATACTAAGTGCACTTAATATATCTAGTTTTCTAAAAACCAAAACTGCTATAATTTTTTAATATGAAACAAAATTAATAAAAAATAATGCAAAACATTTTTATCTCCACGTTTTTAGATGTTCATAATTATAGGGACAATCAAGATTTTTTCGTTTTATTTAACATACTAGCGGATAAATTACAGTTGACATGCGAATTCGTTAACTACTGAGCTAGATTAATTCATATATAAGCCTTCAATTTTCCTTGGATGGACATTACTGATAACTCCTCAAAAAAAAGAACGTTCATGTAATGAAGTATGATAAATGTGTTTTTTAAGTGGAAGGATAATTTCAATCCGCCGAATTTCTAATGAAATTCGAAGATCTAAAATTGCTGAAGGAAATGGGATCAAACGTTGAACTGCTGGTTCGATAGGAGAGAGATCTGATGCAAAATCAGAGTTGTTTTACAGAGATCGAAGACTCATAATTCCTCTTACTGTTCTACTCATAATGACTGCAGCTGATTTTGCTCCTAATTTTTAACGAAAGGTTGGGGTCCACATTTATGAATGTTTAAAATAATTAATAATATGTTAAAATGAATAAAAATCCTGTAATAATCAATAAGCATTTAACGGGGGAAAGAACGTCTGTGTTAAAGTTGAATAAAGACAATATTAAATGGTAAAATGTTGCATTTTCGATTGAAAAACATTTTATTCATGATTAATCAAATGATTTTAACAGTTACTGGTACGATCTGAAGATAGAGAAAGACATAGCAGATTTTTTAAAGGCAGATATTAATCGGGCATTTTAAAGGTGGATCTATAGTGTTCTGGGGAGCTGTTTCTACGGAAGGCAGAATGAATTTAGTAATTTTTCTATTATTATGAACAATAAGAGAATATCCGCAAATTTTAAACGTGGAATTCTCAGATTTTTGTTAGATTTTGGGGGGTAATAATATTTTTTTGAACAAGACTTACATTTTAGCTCTACTTCAAGAGTAATAGGAAATAGTTTGAAGAAAAATCTTCTTTATTGTTCCCTTTCCCGTGGCCTAAAAGTTGAAAAAACTTAACTTATCATATCAGAAAAGTGCACGCAAGTGGAAAGCAATTTTAAATAGTTTAAATGTATTCAGAATATCATCTATACTGTATGAAATGGTATTGAAACTGAATATTAAAGTATATATATATATATATATATATCAACCGGAGAGAATGTCTGACTGTTTCACCCTAAAACGAGACCCCCAAAAATATTAATTTATAGAATAATTGAAAAGAACTGCTAAGATTCGAGCTGTCCTTATAATTGTGAACACCTGAAAAATCCTTTTCTTGACCGTATTTAAAGTTTTTTAAGATAGAAAACGATAAAACTTTTTAAATATTGTCTATTAATGAAATTCAAATTAATAAAAAATATATTTCTTTAAATAATAGTGTTCAGTGTTTAGTTAATATAGAAAAACAGGTGTCCTTATAATTATGAGAAGGAGGGTACATGGTTGTTTCATAATATACATAACGGTATTAACTTGCCTATAATGATAAAAGATTTGTTTATCTCTATATATTAGTTTATCTTATATGTTTATCTATCGTGTTTTTTTATCTATACGTTCGACCTCCACGAAATGGAGAAACAAAACAAAAAAATAAATAAATAAAATAAATAAAAACATAGGGCTGCAGAGAAGCCTGACGGTGTGGATAATAATAATAATAATAAATTAAATTATGATTAGTTGTTGAGATATTTATTAAAACGTTACGCAGATGTAAGAAGCGAAGGTGAGAAATACGGCTACTTTGAAAACTTCATCCTTCCGTAACGAATAAAATATGGAAAATACATCTATAACATCGCAAAGCAGATTCCTACCAAATTCTTCCTTCCTTTCTTTTCTTTTCTTTCTTTCTTTCTTTTTTTTTTTTTTTTTTTTTTTTTTTTTTTTTTTTTTTGAGTGGGGGGGAGGGGGGGTAAAAATATGGATTTTTGATGTTCCTTGAATATTTTTTTTTCTGAAAGCCTAATTTTCTTTCTTTTTTTCCTTATTTTCTTTATCGAAACGGCTATGCGAAAAAGTACTTCCCTTATTTCTTAACGAGGAGTATCTTTAGAAAGACTAATTTACTTTCTTTCTAACCATATTAAAATTTTTGCAAAATATAAATTTCCGCGAAAAATCGTTTATATTTTCTGAATATCGATTTTCGACACTAAACATTTAATAACTACAAAAAAAAAAAAAAAAAAAAAAAGCGATAAATATATGTTTTCTTATCTATATTTAAAAAACATTGGTCAAATTGGCTTTTGTGGGGTTATTGTGACAAATTGTTTTTCTTTTTATTAAACGTTCTCATATATATATATATATATACAGTCGGTAACAAAAGTCTCCGAACACTAGCGAAAATTCCTACATAAAAAAAAGTACACTTAATACAGGTTTGTTAAATAAATCCTTGTCGAATCCTGTTATTAGTCAGCCTAAAAACAGGATTCGACAAGGATTTATTTAACAAAATTGTATTAAGTGTACTTTTTTTACATAGGAATTTTTGCTAGTGTTCGGATACTTTTGTTACCGACTGTATATATATATATATATATATATATATATATAAACAATCAAAACCAGATGAAAATTTAATCCCAAAACACACGAGGGCCTTCATCAGGGGAGCTCCCCCATGTAGGGAAAGGAAAATGAGAAGTTTCTGACGAAACGCTGGTATTAACTACAAAACACGTTTCTAGCCCCCAACTTCTCACAGATGGATTCACGAACGTACAGCAAAAGAATTTCAATTAATACATAGCATAAAAAGCAATTAAATTCAGAAATAAAGCACAAAATATATTACATCAAATATAAAATTCAAGAAATATAATACATCAAATATAAAGTACAAGAAATTAAATAAAATAAGAATATATAAATACATACGAGAGCAAACTGAAATAGTCAGAAAATGGAAAAATGAAAACCACCCCCCTTTTATAAACATAGAACCTTTTCAGCTAGTAGGGCCACTTACCAGCACTTAAATGTCGCCCAAAATGGAACATCAAACCTTAAGTGGGATTGTTATCAAGAATACTGAAATGTTTATTGATTAAAAAAACAGGATAGCGGTTAACAGTTAGTATATTTTTGAGATTTTTCATAGCCAGATTCAGGTCTAAATTGTTATTGCAAATCATTTTAATTCTATTTATTTGGGTGAACATAATATTTTTTAAAACTTTATGACTAATACAGGAGAACCAATTTGTTAAGTTACAAACTTTAAAGTTAAAATCTTGTCTTTTATCATAAATCCCAATTAACCAGTCATTATCTATTTTTTTTATTTTTAAATCCAGAAAAGAAGTTTGGTCCTCAGAGTCAGTACGGTTTAAAACAAGATCGGAGGGATAAATCGGCAATAACAATTTAGACCTGAATCTGGCTATGAAAAATCTCAAAAATATCCTAACTGTTAACCGCTATCCTGTTTTTTTAATCAATAAACATTTCAGTATTCTTGACCCTCCGATCTTGTTTTAAACCGTACTGACTCTGAAGACCAAACTTCTTTTCTGGATTTAAAAATTAAAAAAATAGATAATGACTGGTTAATTGGGATTTATGATAAAAGACAAGATTTTAACTTTAAAGTTTGTAACTTAACAAATTGGTTCTCCTGTATTAGTCAGAAAGTTTTAAAAAATATTATACTACTCTCTCTCTTCTCTTTAAAAATTTGGCCAGCCAGTAGCGATTTTTCCCCGCGTACTATTAAAAATGTTTTAAATGTGTTCGTATTTTAAAGATATTTAACGAAAAAATAAAAATTTTCAACTTACGTATATTTTTGTTTCTTCTCCTAAAAGCTTCTTTTTTTATCGATTAAAAAGTTTCTTTTTAGAAAGTATGTATTTTTATATATTTTTAAGGGATAAAAATTTATGAAGAACTATGAAATATCATAGAGAAGTTTATCACTTAAATAATCCTTTAAATACATATTTTAGGGGAAACAAAATGTAGAGGGCTGCAAAAGACGACAATCTCTATTAATAAAACACAAAAAACATAAATTAAAAATTTGATATTTTTAAAATACAAGCATACTTTAAGCCCACAAGGTAAATCGCTGTTGACTGAGATTAATCTAATTAAATTTTAATGATTTTATTTAAAAAATTCATATATTGTATTTATTTATTGTACATATTCTTCATGATAATATTAATTTAAAGAGATTGTGCGTTTTAGATAAAACGTTTCATATTTTTTCTAAAGCTGCTAGAATAAAGAATCTTTTTATCTTAATAAATTCTGTATTACCTATTTATCTCAAATACGTGAAAGAATAAAGAAAGAATATAAAATGAGGGAAAAATCATGCATTTTATACTTTTTTTTTTTTTTAATTTTGCATATAATCTAAAGCATAAAAAAGATTTTTATAAAAAGATTTTTTTTTAAATAATTTTGATGATATAGGATAGTTTCATAGCATGTATGCATTAGTAAATATTCATAATGTAACTACACTAATTATTAAAATGTAAATAGATATGAGTAGTTTAAAGAAAAATAAATCAGTGTGTATAAAGTTGTTACGTTAATATGTGGTGTTTTCATTTGTAATTATTTATGCTATTTCACTCCTTCTAAATAATTACAGGGTTTAGATAATTAAAAAGGCGATGTATTCTCATCAATATGTGTATTATTTTAATTATGTGTATTACTTTTTTGTTTATTCATGTAATTTATATAACAATAACAGGCTTTACCCGCTTCACTGATCATTATATTTAAATGAATTAAAAAAAAAAAAAAAAAATCATCATTTTTATACTGCTTTACAAATAGAAATTAAAAAGAAAATACATTGAAATTGATCGAAAACATTGTTTCGGGTGGTCCTCACTGGCTGCGCAACGTCTCGGGTCGTTGTGTCTGATGCTTGCGGCAGTGCCTTACCCGGGAACTACAATTTGGATAATTATTGCATGACAGTTTTGAAACAAAGCGTATAGAAAAAATTACGACATAGACTTTTGTATTTAAATCGCAATCATGTATAAACGATACATTATGAACTATACATAATATTTAATGTCACGCTATTTCCTATATTTTATTTGATGTGTAGCCGGCTATAAAATGATGCCCGGTAATACAATATGCTATGAGCGCTATTTCAGCCGGACAACTGATGTATTCGTAGTTATATATATTTCCCATTAAACAAATTTTTATTCTAATTAATTAATTAAAATTAAAATTTGAATTATTCAAATATTTTTGCTCGACAGCGTGCAAGTGTAGTCACATATAGCAGCTCATTTATTCATATGTTGAATTAACATAGTGATTGATATATATAAAAAAGAAATAAGTAAGTAAAACTCATGGTACACAGCTTTATTATATCTCTCCCTTGGCGACTTTTGAATTTTCTTCCCTGAATTAGCGATGGATTTTTTTTTATACTTTCTTGTATAAAAAGAGGAAAACTTTTTTGTACCAATTTTGCTAATACTTTTATCGATTGCACTTTTTCGTTAATTTATAAGAATCCTTCATATTCTGTTTATATTTTAATGGTTTTTTGGTTTAAAATAGTGCTTATTGAAAATAAATTTTCTATTTTTAAAATTGCGGTTATTATTATTATTATTTTTTTTCATAAAATTTTCTCTCAGCTAAAAATAGGTAATTTATGTGACTATTATTTCTGTTTTAATGTTACTTCTGCAATATTATATAATTTATTTATATTTTTGATGCACTACTTAGCTTAAAATGGCTATTGCTATATTAAAGTTCTTGGCGAAAACTGTTCTGTGAACTTTAGTGGCAAAATTAAAGAAATCGGCCATGAGGGTTATAAATAAAGCGGATAAAATAAATTTGTAAACATAGAGGTTATAGTAGTAAAGAAGTGCTATGCAGTCAAATGTGATGTTATAGGCAGTTTTTTTTTTTTTAAACAACTTAGCAGTAAAAAATACATTAATTAATTTTAAAAAATATATACAGATTTAAATATAAAAAATCTATTTAGAACAACATATGTTAGCTTCATAAGCTATATTAGCACTTTATTAATAAGAATAAAAATTTTAAAGTGATAATGACGTCAATTTTTTTCATATACGTAATTATTTTTTTATAGTTCACATTTAATTAAATACATTTATTTTCACGTCGAAAAAAAAAATGAACTCGCATTTCTTTGGTAACAATTAAATTATAGCTAAAATTTAAATGGCTAATTTTAAAACTATTATGAGGTTATTATATTCACATTTTAATTATGTAATTAAAAGAAAACTAATCAAAAATTAGAAAAACGCGCGTCTAGGTGCACTAGGATCCCTCTGAGGGCATCTTCGTGTCGAATTACGTGAGTGTCCGAACTACGAGTGTCTTTGCACTACGCTGTTCTCAGACACACAGATATTGCTTTATATATATATATGACGATTTTATAATAAAAAGAATTGTACAAATTGCCAAAATTTTACCTTCAGTTTCAAATCTAGAAAAAATTGCAATCCATGAGCAAATAAATTATTAATTTCTTCTGTATTCAATAGAAATATTCTGGTGTGTCTCTCACACGACTTTCTCTTAGCCAGAAATTTAATACCATAAATACAGGTTGTAGATTAAGTGGTAAGATAGCAAGTACTGCTATGTAAACCTATATTAAAAGAATTCAAATTAGGCTTCGAAAAAGTTTTAAATGATAATTAGTTCTGTGTAAGGGGGCTACTACCCCCTAAACCCTACATTCATATAGAATTTAAATCTGTTCTTAAAATTAAAAGTTCACTTAAAATTATAAAGACAACTTTTATACGCAATATTCCTTGGAACTTTTCAGTCTTGATCAAACTTTTCCCGCAACAAATTTATATTAACTTGAAAATATAACTTTTGGATCGCCTGAATTTCTGATTCTATCGCATATAATTGCAGAAGTCGTGGTGCATACGAGGTCCATTATGAAGCACTATGCTGGCTATATTTGACTGTATGTGTATATCAGCATCTGTAGATTAAAATTGCATCAAATATTAAATAATTACACTTTATTACGAAAATTTATGATTAAACGTTTTCACATGTTAAGCAGTAAATAACACTGATATATAAAATGTTATAGAATAAAGGTTTGTGATGGCCACAACATACTAGTTTTTATATAAGATGTATTTTTCTTCAAAGTAATAATATTCAATTTTTATTTAACATTGTGTCTAAAAACTTTTTCTCATAAAAATTTCAAATTTGTTGTCTAACATCTTTGTATAATATAAAGTTTTATCTATCTTACCCTTCAAATGTAAATCACTCAGCTTATTCTACTGCCAAGTTATTTAGAGAAATTTCCATGCATTTCATTCAGGATTATGTTGCAAAACGGAAATATTTTTTTCTTAAAACATAGATCTAAAATACTGTGTTTGTGAAATGGAATTTTTCTCAATATGCAATGCACGCTATATAATACCAATTGTTAAATAAAATGTTACACAATGTGGAACACTGTACATATACGTAAGAAATATTATATTTATTCCATTAATTAAGCACTTTTAACATTTTTCCTAAGACGAGAGAACTGAAGTAGGAAAAAAAAAAAAAAAGGGGGGGGGGAACTTTTAAGAAGAAAATGATACAGTATAATCCCGATTTTCCGCGAAAATAAGGAGAAAATCAGATAAAATTGTTCTAACTCAAAAAAGCTAGATAACAAGAAAAGAACAATTAACAAATTGTTATAATTGTTATAATTGTAATTTTACTTTTTTCTCACAAGTAACATAGTTAACAGAGGAATGGTATTCGGTAAAATATTTCGATATTTGGTTGTCACCTGATTTACATAATTTAATGCCTCCGAAGTGAAAAAAAAAAAAAAAAAGGTTTTCAAAATTGGCCAGTGCAATTTGTGTGTAAGTAAGTCGGGGGGGGGGGGGGATTTCCTGACTAACACATCGCCAAAACAAACAAGTCTGTTGTGACCATCACAAATCTTTCTTCTCAGAATAAAGATTTTATATATGGAGTTTCTTGTAACTTTAATCAAAATATTCTGATATGTGAAAAAAAAACAGAAGGTGTGTAATAAAATCACCCTATGTTGGCCGATGTACAATCAAAGTTTGGAGCATTTAGATGTCACAGAAATTGAGATTTAGTCTTCCTATTTATGGGGTAATTTGCAGCATAACAGAACCACCTATTGACTTGTCTGCATCCAAACTGAAATAGCATAGTGTTTCATAATGATCTTCTAATATACTAAGTTTCTGCTACTATATACAAGAGAATTTGAGATACAACATTTCTGTTCATAGAGATATTTGTACCACAGTAGAGTAACCTACTGGTCAATGTGCATACAAATTAAATCAACATAGTGTTTCATAATAAACATTTTGTGCAATTATATACAGTAGAATTTAAGATATAGCCTTCTCGTTCACTTTGAAAATTGTAGCATAGCAGCGCCACCTATCAATCAATATGCACCCATATTAAATCAACCTAATGTTGCGTAATGGCCCTTTCACATATCAAGTTTTGTTTGATTGTATGCAACAGAAATTTGGCAAGTTTTAATAACAAATACTAGCTGGCTTCGCCCGCTAGCGGGTCAGTATTTTCAAATGAATCACTAAAAATAATGAATCACTAACAGAAACTTTTAGTGTTAAGAAAAGAAAAAAAAAAAAAAAAAAAAAGAAATCATTTCTGATTGGGTAAAAAGTCGGGCCGGGTCCCCACGCGCTGCGCGCGCGTATTCCTTCCCTGACCCTACGTGCCCCCTAAAAAAAATCATTTCTGATCGGGTAAAAACTCGCACCGGGTCCCCACTGCTTTCGGCAGCGCAGTACCGTGTGCGCTGCGCGTATACCTTCCCTGACCCTTCGTGCCCCCTAAAAAATTCATTTCTGATCGGGTAAAAACTCGCACCCCATCCCCACTGCCTTCGGCAGCGCAGTCCTGTGAGCGCTGCGCGCGCACAACTTCAGGGATACACGCGCTGCGCGCGCGTATTCCTTCCCTGAGCCTTCGTGCCCCCTAAAAAAAAATCATTTCTAATCGGGAAAAAACTCGCACCGGGTCCCCACTGCCTTCGGCAGCGCAGTCGCGTGCGCGCTGCGCGCGGTGCACGCCTATTTCTTCTCCATCTTTTCAGGCCCTCTTAATTAACCTACGTATACCAATTTTGAACGATCTAACTCATTTGGCTGAGATGCAAAAGAAAACGTAATCAGGACACATCAAAACGTGTAAATCTGGTGAAAACTTTCAATAATTAAAAAAAACTTTAAAATATCTTTCGAGTGATGCATTAAAAATAATTTAATTATAATTAGAAATTGTAATATTGAAATTTGAAAATATTACAACGCCATAAAAGAAAACTGATTCAGGACACCTCAAAACGTGTAATTCTGGTGAAAACTTTCGATAATTTAAAAGAACTTTAAAATATCTTTCGAATGATGTATTAAAAATAATTTAATCATAATTAGAAATTCAAATATTGAAATTTGAAAATATTACAGCGCCATAAAAGAACACTGATTCAGGAGACCTCAAAACGTGTAAATCTGTTGAAAACTTTGAATTATGTAAAAGAACTTTAAAATATCTTTCGTATGATGTATAAAAAATAAATTAATCGTAATTAGAAATTGAAATACGCGTATTAGAATATTGCAAAAATGTCCGGCGTGTAAAGATAAAATTTAATTTGCAATTAAAATGTAAATTTTTTGTTTATTGACCAAAATCGATGAAATTTGAAATGCAAGTTTGTTTTGTGGTGTAAATATTATATACTAAATAAAATGTGTAAAATTTGAAAAATTGAAGAAAATAGAAAATTGCATTTTTTTATCCCAGTTAAAATCCATCTGTTTATCAATCAGTGGCAGGAGCTTTTTTTTTCGCTTCCGCTGTCTAGACGACGCCAACATTTTTTTATAGTTTAGTTAATTTTAAAAAATCTAATTGTCCGATCGATAAGCCGTTTAAACCATCGGATTCAGAAAAAAAAGCCCTTTCCAATGGTATTTTGTTTGTAACAATACGACTGATATTTCTAATTAATTTCCCCTTTTTTCCGTAAAAATGTCGCTTTTTAAGCATTTAATCATGAATTCTGGGTCATTTTTCGGTAGACAATGGTCGACATTTTAATTAATATCTCCGCTAATTAGGGTCGCATCGTTTAGCAAATTAGATAACCCAGATCTGCGATAAATTCTCTGTCTGACGGTACCTGTTCGAAGTCCGTGCGACCGTTAGCGGCGGAGCTTTTGTGGTTTCAAGCCGTTTCTCACAGACACACAGACACACACACACACACGCGTACAGATTTTAATAATATAAGGAGACTAGCTGGCTTCGCCCGCTAGCGGGTCAGTATTTTCAAATGAATCACTAAAAATAATGAATCACTAACAGAAACTTTTAGTGTTAAGAAAAGAAATTAAAAAAAAAAAAAAAATTCTGATTGGGTAAAAAGTCGGGCCGGGTCCCCACGCGCTGCGCGTGCGTATTCCTTCCCTGACCCTGCGTGCCCCCTAAAAAAAATCATTTCTGATCGGGTAAAAACTCGCACCGGGTCCCAACTGCCTTCGGCAGCGCAATCGCGTGCGCGCTGCGCGCGCACAACTTCAGGAATACACGCGCTGCGCGCGCGTATTCCTTCCCTGACCCTTCGTACCCCCTAAAAAAAATCATTTCTGATCGGGGAAATACTCGCACTGGGTTCCCACTGCCTTCGGCATCGCAGTCCCGTGCATTCTGCGCGCGCACATTAATTAGTAGCTGAGATGCAAAAGAAAATTAATTCAGGGTACCTCAAAACGTGTAAATCTGGTGAAAACTTTCGATAATTTAAAAGAACTTTAAAATATTTTTCGAATGATGTTTTAAAAATAATTTAATCATAATTAGAAATTGAAATATTGAAATTTGAAAATATTACAGCGCCATCTGGCGGTTCGAATTTCTGTATTCCACTGTTCGATTCCAAATCCAAAAAGCGTTCTAATGATGTATTACTTATGAACTTATTTTAATTAGTAGCTGAAATACAAACGAAAACCTAATCAAGACACATCAAAACGTGTAAATCGGGTAAAATCTCGCGCGGTGCACACCTATTTCTTCTCCACCCTTTCAGCCCCTCCTAATTAACCTACGTATACCAATTTTGAACGTTCTAACTCAATTAGCTGAGATGCAAAAGAAAACCTAATCAGGAGACTCAAAACGTGTAAATCAGGTGAAAACTTTCGATAATATGAAAGAACATTAAAATATCTTTCAAATGATGTATTAAAAATAATTTAATTTTAATTAGAAACTGAAATATTGAAATTTTAAAATATTAAAGCGACATTTTAATTTGCAATTAAAATGTACTTTTTATCTTACTCAAAATACCTCCGATTCTCAATCAGTGCTAGCTGTTATTATTATTATTATTATTATTATTATTATTATTTTTTTTTTCGCTTTCGTCGAGAAATTGAACGGGTTGCTATGGTGACGCAATGGACGTCTGCATTATTTCATTTTGCAATGCTTCATTTGACGGAAGGAAGGTCGGTATTCTGTTTCAATTGGTTTAAACCGTGAAATTAAAAAAATTATAATTCATTCAGTTTTTGAAATTTTCTCTCAATCTTTTAGGATTTAAATTATGAATGCGAGATCTATGTACAAAAAAAAAAAAGAAATGATTTATCTCTAAACGCTTTTGAGTTATAAAATGTTTTACGAAAAAATCGATGTTTCGTAAAATCTAAAATTATGGATCGCTAATCCGTATTTTGTAAAAATTTTTATATGGTTCGAAAGAGGATTAAATGGCCTTTCTTTATATACCAGCTGTTAAGAAATGGAAGGAATACTGGGTCGTACAGGTCGTTAAAAAAAAAACGACCGCGAAAAAGAGAAATTTTCGACCCTTTTTAAAACTTTTTTTAAAAATATAAAAAATCCGTATTTTAAAAAAAAAATTGTACCGTAAGAATCGGTAATAAATGCTCTTTCTTTTGGTAACAGTGTATTTTCGATACGTCGAACCGTTCAAACAGGATCGCTTTACAAAAACCCCCGAAATTTTCTCTCTTTGCTTTTTCTTTCGAGGTAGGCTGTTCCGTAACAAAATGGCGGTCACCTCCGATTTCGAATCGTTTTTTGATTTGACATGGGTCACCATTTTTATTAATTTCTCCGCTAATTAGGGTCGCATCGTTTAGCAAATTAGATAACCCAGATTTGCAATAAATTCTCTGTCCATCGGTACCTGTTCGAAGTCCGTGCGACCGTTAGCGGCAAAGCTTTCGCTGCGTCAAGCCGTTTCTCACAGACAGACACACACACACACACACACGCGTACAGATTTTAATAATATAAGGAGAGGAGACTAGCTGGCTTCGCCCGCTAGCGGGTCAGTATTTTCAAATGAATCACTAAAATTAATGAATCACTAACAGTAACTTTTAGTGTTAAGAAAAGAAATTAAAAAAAAAATAATTTGTGATTGGGTAAAAAGTCGGCCCGGGTCCCCACTGCCTTCGGCAGCGCAGTCCCGTGCGCGCTGCGCGCTCACAGCTTAAGGGATACACGCGCTGCGCGCGCGTATTCCTTACACACCCTTCGTGGTCATATAAAAAAAAAAAATCGGATCGGGTAAAAACTCCCATCGGGTCCCCACTGCCTCCGGCAGCGCAGACCCGTGCGCGCTGCGCACGCACGTGTGGAGGTATACGTGAGCAGCGCGCACATATTCCTTCTGCAGTCAAAATTTTATTCTTAAGAAAATTTAAAAAATCATTTCTCATCGGGTACAAATTAGGACCGGGTCCCCACTGCCTTCGGCAGCGCAGTCCCGTGCGTTCTGCGCGCGCACAAGTTAGGGGATACGCGCGCGTTGCACGCCTATTTCTTCCCCCACACTTTCATGCCCTCTTAATTAACCTACGTATACCAATTTTTAACGATCTAACTCAATTGGCTGAGATGCAAAAGAAAACGTATTCAGGACACCTCAAAACGTGTAAATCTGGTGAAAACTTTCGATAATATAAAAGTACTTTAAAAAATCTTTCGAATGATGTATTAAAAATAATTTAATCATAATTAGAAATTGATATATTGAAATTTGAAAATATTACAGCGCCATAAAAGAAAATTGAATCAGGAGACCTCAAAACGTATAAATCTGGTGAAAATTTTCGATAATTTGAAAGAACTTTAAAATATCTTTCGAATGATGTTTTAAAAATAATTTAATCATAATTAGAAATTGAAATATTGAAATTTGAAAATATTACAGCGCCATCTGGCGGTACAAATTTCTGTATTCCACTGTTCGACTCCAATTCAAAAAAGCTTTCCAATGATGTATTACTTATGAAATTATTTTAATTAGTAGCTGAGATACAAAAGAAAACAAATTCAGGACATCTCAAAACGTGAAAATCTGCTGAAAACTTTCGATAATTTAAAAGAACTTTAAAATATTTTTCGAATGATGCATTAAAAAAAAAAATAATCATAATTAGAAATTGAAATATTGAAATTTGAAAATATTACAGCGCCATAAAAGAAAATTGATTCAGGAGACCTCAAAACGTATAAATCTGGTGAAAACTTTCGATAATTTAAAAGAACTTTAAAATATCTTTCGAATGATGTATTAAAAATAATTTAATCCTAATTAGAAATTGAAATATTGAAATTTGAAAATATTACAGCGCCATCTGTCGGTAGAAATTTCTGTATTCCACTGTTCCATTCCAATTCAAAAACTCTTTCTAATAATGTATTACTTATGAAATTATTTTAATTAGTAGCTGAGATACAAAAGAAAACGAATTCAGGACACCTCAAAACGTGTAAATCTGGTGAAAATATTGAATAATATAAAAGAACTTTAAAATATCTTTCGAATCATGTTTTAAAAATAATTTAATCATAATTAGAAATTGTAATATTGAAATTTGAAAAGCGCCATGAAAGAACACTGATTCAGGAGACCTCAAAACGTGTAAATCTGTTGAAAACTCTGAATTATGTAAAAGATCTTTAAAATATCTTTCGTATGATGTATAAAAAATAAATCAATCGTAATTAGAAATTGAAATACGCGTATTAGAATATTGCAAAAATGTCCGGCGTGTAAAGATAAAATTTAATTTGCAATTAAAATGTAAATCTTTTGTTTATTGACGAAAATCGATGAAATTTGAAATGCAAGTTTGTTTTGTGGTGTAAATATTATATACTAAATAAAATGTGTAAAATTTGAAAAATTGAAGAAAATAGAAATTTGCAATTTTTAATCGCAGTACGAAACACGTGACTTCATTAAATACCAGATGTGTTTCCGTTGAAGACAGCTGTAGACGAAAAGTCTGCAAAGCTAAGATTCTTGTGATTTGTTGCCAATATTTTTTTATAGTTTAGTTAATTTTAAAAAATCTAATTGTCCGATCGATAAGCCGTTTAAACCATCGGTTTAAGAAAAAAAAGCCCTTTCCAATGGTATCTTGTTTGTAACGATACAACTGATATTTGTAATTTATTTTCCACCTTTTCCGTAAAATTGTCGCTTTTTAAGCATTTAATCATGAATTCTGGGTCATTTTTCGTTAGACAATGGTCGACGTTTTAATTAATATCTCCGCTAATTAGGGTCGCATCGTTTAGCAAATTAGATAACCCAGATCTCCGATAAATTCTCTGTCCGACGGTACCTGTTCGAATTCCGTGCGACCTTTAGCGGCGGAGCCTTAGCTGCGTCAAGCCGTTTCTCACAGACAGACAGACAGACACACACACACACACACACGCGTACAGATTTTAATAATATAGGAGATATTTGAAATAGGGAAAACCTGCTTATTGAAAGGGAAAACCTGCTTATTTCCCCCAAAAAAAGTTCCTACTGATATTGATAGTTTCTTTACTTATGGTCTCTTCTTCAGATTTCAATTAAAATTTATTTTCTTAATCATTTTAAATTCAATGTTTAGCGGGAAAAAAAAAAAAAAAAAAAAAAGATTATATTTCATAACATTACAAGCATTTAAAATTAAAGGTACTTCACTTTGCATGGCAGGAAAAATGCAGGAAATTCTGTACGGCTGCAGTCACTAATATGCATGTCTGTACACTTTTCGTACATAAAAACAAGCAAAAAAAATTGGATACAGCTAACTTGTTTTCCATGAACCTTGAAATTGATAAAATGCTTTACTGCAGCGGTCACTAATGCCAATGTATGTATGCTTCGTCAAAAATTTGAAGCGATAATTCTAATTGTACGCAAGAAGAAACAAAATGGATTAAAAAAGATTGTACATGTGCTCCAGTGTTAATTTGGTAGTATATCGGCCGATAGCTAGCGCATCTAATCTGCATTTTGCTAAAACATTTAAACTCCTAACTTTCTTTCCACTATTCAGAATCAAAGCTTTCGATAGCTTTAAACCTTCTCCGAATAATGCAGATTATTCAGCAAAAAAATAAAAATAAAATAAAACAAAATAAATAAGCCTGTAAATCCCTACAGTAGTTTTTTGTCTATAATAGACACATATATGATTATATGATCATTGTCTTAAATATATATATGTATATATGTATATGTGTGTGTGTGAAACTTGAAATTCATATGAGGAACAGGTATCCTCCTTTCCTATCCTTATGATCACCCATGATGACCGTCCTACTTTAAGAAAAATAATTTTGTGTGTCACTCACATGACTTTCTCTTACCCTAAAATTTAATACTATAAATACAGATTGCAGATTAAGGGGTAAGATAACGAGTACTGTTATGCAAACCTATGTTAAAACAATTCAAATTATGTTTTAGAGCAGCTTTATTTGACAGGAAATTCTGTATGGGGGGGGGGGTTACCGCCCCTCAACACCCGTTTCAAGACTGTACCTATATTTATACAGAATTCAAATATTCAAATCTTTTATTAAATTCAGAAGTTTATTTAAAATTATTCAGACCAACATTCCTTGAAACGTATCAATCTTGATCAAACTTTTCTAGTAACAGACACATTAACTTCTAAATATTGGGTGAGTGCAAAAGTTCTACTGTTTTTTGGATATGCAAATATGCAATGGAATTGACGTCACACATGACATTGCAACGACGCAAATCGTTGGCCAAGCAAACGTGTGGATACCTCATATATAAATGCATCGTGTTTCACAAAGTTAATCATCTAAATATATATATATATATATATATGTATAAGAGGGTGTAACATGGAAAGCGAGAAGGAGCATATAAGACATTGTTTGTTATACGAATTCGATAAAAAGAGTACGGCAGTCACAGCATGTTGCAATGTTTGTCAAGTTTATGGGGAGTATACAATAGACGAAAGCACATGTCGTCGATGGTTTCGTAAATTTAGGGAAGGAGACGGAAGCTTCCAATATCAGGCTAGGAGTGGACGGCCATCGTACGTTGGAGACGACGATATTGATCAAGAAGAACAGCCCATAAAGAACAGCCCAAACCCAACCGTGCAGGAATTAGCGGAGTCCTTAAACGGACACCGGACAACAGTCGAGAGATAGCTGGTTAAGTTGTGTTTTACGAGAAAGTTGGATCGTTGGATTCCACATAACTTGAAAGCTAATCAACGGGATGACCAAAACGCAACCTGTGTTTCCTTGCTTTCCCAGTACAAAAATAACCAATTCTTGACATGAAATGTGATAGGAGATAAGAAGTGGATTATGTAGCGTAACGTAAAGCGTAGTAGGACTGTGTGTCGTCCTTCTGATCCGCCTGCGTCGACTTCGAAAGCTGAACTTCATCCCAAGAAGGTGTTATTGAGTGTGTGGTGGGATGTGCAGTGAATTATTCACTGGGAGGTCCTGCCACTCAACCAAACCATCAACACTGTTTTCTACTGTCTACAGTTGGTAGGATGCATTCAAATTTGGTAGCAAAGTGGCCAAGTCTCATCATCGGGGTGTTATCCTTCATATAACGCCTGGCAACATGATCCTGTCATCATTCGCCAAAAGTTACTGGGGTTTGGTTGGGAAGTTTTATCCCACCCTCCCTATTCTCCTGACTTGGCACCAACTGACTTTCATCTATTTCGTGTGTTGAACAATTCCTTCAGTCAGAAAATCTTTGATGATCTTGATGGTGTGAAAACTGCTATCCAAGACATTTTTTACTCGAAATCGCCAGAATTTTACAAAGTAAAAAATATTACTGTAAATGACTTCCACTAACAATAAAAAAGAATGTTATGGCTTAAATATTGTCAGCCCTGTGTATCTTCTAAAAGTTATGTACACATCACATCGTAAACATAACTGTAATCCTATATTAATAACAAACGGCGCAAGCTGAAGTACACTTCCGTCAGTTTTCAAGTATTGTCTCACTATAATCTAGTTCATTTGTGTAGCCTAGTAAACGAACAGTGAATGATTTCTATACTATATTCAACGTGAAACATGTTTTTGCGTATATAATATTTATATATTCTTTTCATTTGGTTTAGGGCAGTCTATAGATGTTAAACTCTACTTACCTGCAATTTCCCCTATAGACGTAATGCATTTGAATTCTCTTGGGTGTCCCTGTACGCGAACCATTTGCTTCATCTCAACGAAAAGCTTAGTGTAGCATCCTTATATCATACACATTTTAAATACCACGTTTGGACTTTCTGATATAATTTGTTTTTGAAATATGCTTATAACAGACAAACGCACAGACCAACCGTTAAAAACATGATTTTTGATTCAGGGGACCTCAAAACGTGTAAATATAACAAAAAATCAATTTCGAAAAATTTATCAAAACAATACTTTCTCTACCTTATGGGAAAGAGAAAGTAAAAAGGTATTTCTGAATGTTTTGCTTTCTTTCACTCTCATTTTCAAGAGAAATTATTATTCCCCTATACCATTGATAATCTTATAGATTTGATAGTACAAAGGCATTCTTATGAAACTAATGCGATTAAAATTTTAAATTGAAATATTAGGACGCTTTGGCTGACGAAGATACCTCACTGTAAAAAAGCACCACAGAATTGGCGCTTAACAGTAATAAGAAATTTTTTTTATAAAAACACCATAAAATAAAAAAAGTCGCAATAATTATTTCAGGTCAAAGAAAACACAAACCTTCCTAAACAATTGTGCTGCAAATAAAGCGGCAACGCTTCATGCTTGTCAGCTGTGGTTCGGTGAGTGATAAAGGTTCTATAGCAGTTAAAACTATTTTTATAACTCAACAAGATTTAAATTGTAATAAAACTCTGGAACATGTTGAAGTTTAATCACCAGTTGTAAGAAGATGATATCACATTTTTTGAAAAAATGTTGGTATGAGATTGATATCCTTCAAAAATTTTATTTTTCAAAAAATAGTCAGGTATTTTTACTTTCTCTTACCCATAAGGTAGAGAAAGTATTGTTTTGGGGTCAAATTGTCGAAGTAAGATTTTGTTATATTTACACGTTTTGAGGTCTCCTGAATACGAAAATCATGTTTTTAGCTGCTGGTCTGTGCGTATGTGTGTGTGTCTGTGTGTATGTGTGTATGTCTGTCTGATATCAGCATATCTCAAGAATAAATAGTAGCAGATATTCCAAACTTGGTATTCTAAACGTGTATTATATACGGATGCTACAGTAAGCTTTTCGTTAAGATCAAGTGAATTGTTCGTGTACAGGGACAATCAAGAGAATTCTAATACATTACGTCTATGGGGGAAAGTGCAGGTAAGTAGAGTTTAACGTTTATAGACTGCACTAAACCAAATGAAACGAATATAT
Organism: Salticus scenicus; assembly: GCA_963930645.1. NCBI lineage: Eukaryota > Metazoa > Arthropoda > Arachnida > Araneae > Salticidae > Salticus > Salticus scenicus. The sequence continues at coordinate 1,065,214 of OZ005660.1, forward strand.
ATTTTTTGTAATAGAGATAGTCAACTGGGAAATTTTTTTTTGTGTATGTAGGAGCCTCGCCTCCCCTCCTGAGCGGGAAGCCCCACCTCGAGGGGAGTAAATTTTCATGATGGGTATCTTTCAAAAGAGCTCGCCAATACCTTTAAAACGAACGTTTAAACCATCGATCTGCGATAATTTAAAACAAAGTCATCGATTTTTTTTACTTTTAACGAAAAAAAACTTAGATTTTTTTTTTTTTTTTTTTTTTTTTTAATATTGAGAATATAAGACTTTTGAGAATATAAGACTGAGAATATATTCGGTGTTATACTACTTCTCTAATATGGAAATCGTCTGCATTATCATAAAGGATAATTTTTTAAAATAATAATTTTAATAAATTATTTTCAAAAAACAGAATATATTTGAATAACCGAATTAAATTCTATATAAATGTAGGTGCATTAATGAAACGGGGAGTGTAGGGGGGCGATAGCCCCCTTCAAACAGAACTAATTATTATATAAAACTCTCCCGAAGCCTAATCTGTATTGTTTAACATAGGTTTACATAACATCGTTATCTTACCTCTTAATCTCCAACCTTTTATAGTATTAAATTTCAGGATAAGAGAAAGTCGTGGGAATGACACACCAGATTATTTTAACATATGTGCCTATTTTTCATTCATGTTTTAAATTTTCTTTTAATTTAATTTCTTTTTCTTTTTATCAGATTCCTACTTTTTTAATAAGGAAAAACAGTACTATCACCGTTTGCAGTAGATCCCCTTGAATTTTACTTAATAAGAAATAGCTTATTTCAGAATCTAAGAATTTAGAAATACAGAAAATGGTAAAGCTCCAGTTAAACGGTCAAACCAGTGGCCAAGCGTTTCTGCACTCAAAGGTGGTAGATGTGAAGTGACTGTTTCGATACCATATCGCACACATCGATCTAGCTTTTTAGAGTTTTTCCGTGGTTTTCTCCGAAACTTGCGTGAATACGAACTAGGACTCCTTATAAAACCCCCACAGTGGGCAAGGTCTAGGACCATAGGGCAGTCAATTGACCTTAAGTCATGCAACCAAACAACAACCACCGTGTTAATTATTTATTTCAGGTACTGAATCAAATTCTTTCTAGGAAAAAAAAATAACATAATTATGTACTAAGAAATTTTGTCCAATAATTAAACAATTTTAACTCTCTCTTTTAGCTTGACATCATTAAATATTATGTTTATTCCCTTTCTTTTGGGTGTTATAAACATTAGTAATATTGTAATGGTAATAACTCTTTTATTACTTATTCAAAACTTTAATGAAGATTTGCACAAACTCGATTATTTGTTTTCCGATTGTCAATTTATTGATTTTCCAGGTTTATCAAGAATTTACTCTGTTTAGCACAATCACAGGAAACGTTTATCAATAACGTAGATACGAATTCTAATGAGATATAATAAATTTAAACAATTTACTCTGGAACTGATGTGTATGGAAAGTATAAAATTCTCATTAGATTGCCTTGCAGCATTTTTACATACTTTTAGGTATTTATAGTAAACACTTTACGTATTTTCTGTAACTGTTAATTACTAATACATTCTTTAAAGAATCACGTTTTATAGCATAAAAAAAAAAAAAAAAAAAGATTTTTAAACTAGTGGAATATTTTCTACGAAATTGATCTTTTCTTGTAAGTACTGCAGCTTTGAATGTGATAAAAACAACATAGAAATTTTATTTATAAATAAATAAACATATATGTTTTTTATTTGCTTATTTGTTTGTTTAATAATGTTAACGCATTTTCTTCACAAGAAAGTGTGAAAAGAAGCAACGTTCCATCCCCCTTTTCTATTTTTAGCTAACGAATAATGGTAGTGACTAACAAAGTTGAGCGTAAGCATATGACTCAGGTGATAGAAACCAAGAAAATTGAGTGTATATTGAATCACTGATTGCAGGAACGAGACATGTTACTAATCCTAATTTTACAGGAGACACAAAAAAGTGTTTTTACAAATTTTGCGTGAATTTAAAATTCTGAAAAAATTACACAGCATTTTTTTATTGCTATCTCTATCACAAATACCTCATTTTAATAAAAAATACAATAATACATACGTCCATAGCGATCATTTTTGCATTGTGAACATGTCTCCTTTTTCACTTAACATCTACTTTTTCTTCGTGTGTTCCAGTAATTCACAAAAACCATTGCCTTACTTCCAATCTCTTGTTTTAAAATTTATTAGTTGGTTTATGCAACATGGTATAAGTAGCATGAATAAACATAAAAATCTCTAAATTACACTTAATTACAGTGATTGGTAAAATTCTTAATGAGTTGGCCATTCATAAAGTTCCATCCCTATCTTTGTTCAATCCAAAAGGTGTGTAATTTCTCTTCCGGAATGAACTGTGTTAGACTTTTAAGGTCTTTCCTTTTACGGAGATTCATATCATTTTTCTGCAGTCATAATTTCGTAGATGGCATTTTGAGAAGATGAGAATCATTATGCTTTCTCAAACAAAAATGATTGGGGATGAATCCACAAATAAACAAAGAATTTACAATAGTACCGGGATTTTTGGAAGAACAATAAAATTAATTATACGAAGAAATCAAATTTTTTTTCTTGTTTTTAATAGACAAGCTTCTTGATTAAAGTGATGTACTTTTGACGTAGTAAGTACAAACTAGTGCTGATAGTCAAGAACCATTGAAGATTTGACTATGATCACTCTGAATTTGCCATCTACGTTTGAAGTATTTGCCACAGTATTAATGTACTCGTTGGCAGTATGCATCTTATCAATATTTTTTAATTTCCTTTTGATTAATCGAAATTTTCGGTCATAAGGTAGGTAAGATAGACCTCTCACTGGAAAAAAAAAATCCTTCGATTTTTTTAAATATTTTGAGTTTGTACCAATGCCATTATGGTCTGAATGAATGCAGGGATTTGCTCTGCCCCTAGCAGTTATATCAAAAAGATCGATTACCTCAACTTTGGAGGGGTGAAACTTTAAAGTTCGTGCAAACGATATTACATCATCAGGATATTTTCTTGGAACTCCCTCATGATAAACGTAACTTGTCATGGTATTTTCACTCGAATTGTGAATATTGAAGTTGTTGACACCAAGTTGTCGGTGATAATAAAGACCTTGAACGGATATTTTAGGATATTTTATTAAATAAAAAAAAAAAAAAAACGCCATAAAGTCAGAACACAGTCTTAAAAGTTTGTTGCCTTTCAGATTTGGAAGAAGCAACAGTTTCAATAAGAGAGTTGTAAAATTTTGGTTTCTTCTTTTGTATAAAAGTAATTCGACAACAGCATCTAATTTTGCAGTTTCATTTAATGATGGACGCTTAATTCTATTGATTAGCTCCTCACACATAGCCCACGTATCCTGGAGAGTTATCATGAAGCCCAGTGAAAAATTCTTACTGAAGTAATCCCAGTAGAAGTGATACTTCAGTTTCCCTTGAAGACGTGGATATATTTTCAAAATAAATCATGCATTGTTTTGGATGTGAGATTTGACGCTAGGTACTTCGTGAACCTTGAAGAATATTGCGACTATTTCAAAGGGAAGGACTCAATATGCTCATGAATAAAAGCACAGGCTTCAGAGTATAGCATTCTGAGTATGCTAGAATGCCCGCAAAAAATTAAAAATTCTATAAAAAAATAAATAAATAAGTAAGTAAAAGCAAATAACTTTTGAAAAAAAAAAAAAAAAGGCAGTCTGTATAAACTACAAAAATACAAAACAGCAGTTTCAGGCAATAGTAATTCGGCTGAAAAACTTTCACTTATTACGTTCTTAATATACTAGTAGTTACAACTATACATCGCGATGGATAATTGTGACTTTGGTTTTGGAATTACTTTGCATAAAATAATGAAAAACCTGCCAGTAACCGTACACACACTATGCAGTATATATTTATATAGATATATCTATAGATATAAATTTTAAAAATAAAAATTTCTTTTTTAAACTTTCTTACATAAAATTTCGGTTTTATAAACTACTTACGATAAAAATGCATCTGAATTGACATCTTTTTTTATTTTTATTTATTTATTTTTATTTATTTATTTTTTGTAACCACATAACTTTTTTAATTATTCATGCAAATTTTATTTGGTGGCTATGTATATTATTCTGTTATGCCTATGGAAAATTTCGTACCACAGGACGATTGACAATGACTATGTAATAGCCAGCATCCAATGTACTCTTTAACTGCATTTCTTGCGACCATGGAAGCCTCTGCGCAAGTGCGAATTCAACGAGTCCACAAGTAAAATAGGGGAAACAAGCTTTTCGTTGAGAGAAAATAAGCGATAAGGGAATACCGAATGACTGGATGTTTACTAAATTCAACCCTGTTGGTCAACTTGGAAACTCTGCAAGATTTTCGACTCGTCCTCAATGCTAGGCGTAGGAAACGTGGTTACACTATAGTTCTGTGTTTGAGAAATACCATGATTATTTTTCAATGCAACGAACTCTAGTCAGATCCTGGCTGGTCGAATAAAGAATTTTATTTAGTGCAAGGATTTTTTTTTTTTTTTTTTTTTTTTTTTTTTTTTTTACAATGTGAAACGAAAATAAAATGCTGTGTATTGATATTATCAATATTATTCTATCACAAAAAATATTTGTAGAGGTATTTTCTCCGAACATACGAGTATTTTCTGACAACTTCGCTACCAGAAATTATGTGTAATATAACAGGATTTTTTTTTTTTTATTATTATTATTGCAGAGTATATAATTTTAGATATATATTATTTATGCTCCATGCACTTCCTCATCTGTAACTTAATCTTAAGTGCAATAAAAATAAAAGAAAGAACGCTAAGTCTATTTTTGTTTTTTAAGTAATAGATATAAAATTCAGTAAAAAAAAGTATTTAATTTAGTACGACAGGACATATTGTAAACTATTCTTCCATATAAAGATATGCAGTAATTGTGTTTTATTACCTAGATCGGTTGCTAAATTTATTTTTCATTTTCTAGTCTATACATTTTTAGATGGTGAAACAATATTTTGAATATTCTGAATATTAGGAATTCTTTGTATTGCGAGAAATTCTCGCTTGATTTTCTAGAATTGGGTCATAAACCAAGATTATAGTTGCTAAAACTCGCTTCTAGTATTCGCATTTATTTGCAGAGATTTTTAAATAAGTTTGACCTTGAGAATATAGGCAAATTCTAATAAGGGGTCTCTAGAACTCGCTTTCAAAGGGTACTGAATTTATAAAGATTACGTGGAACTATTTTTTCTGGAGCCATAAATTAAATTCCAGATGTCAGTTACAGAATTTTTTCGCAGTGCGGTTTTTTATTTATAAAATAGACTTTTTTGTACATCAGTGATGTTTAATAATGTTAAATTCAGGTTGATGATTTCAATACATTATTTGCAAGGCAACGCTAGAATGCCGGCAAAAAAATCAAAAATTCTAAAAATAAATAAATAAATAAGTTAATAAAAGTAAATAACTTTTGATAAACAAAATTTTTTTAAACAGTCTGCATAAACTGCAAAAATACAAAAAGGGGACATTCAAAGGGGACTAGAATTTATAAAAAAGACATGGAACTATTTTTACTAGAGCCACAGTTTACATTCTAGATGTTGGTTCAAGAATTTTTTCTCAATGCAGTAAAATACACAATGTACTTTTTTTTTTTTTTTTTTTTTTCAGAAGAGTTAGCAAAATGTCCTAGATGTACATTTTTTGATTTATTACACTAATATATTATTTAATTAATAATGTATTAAAATATTACTAAGCGATTGCTGCTGGTTGCAGAGAAGGGCTTTTAAACATGCATTCAAAGTTGAAAAAAAAAAAAAGTTTCTCTCCTGAAAAACTACAATTTTTGGTTGGTTGGTTGGTTGGTTGGTTGTAGGTTTTATGGCCGATTGACTACGCTACAATCCTAGACCTGTGGGTGGAATGCCTTCCGTGGGGGTTTTTCTAAGGAGTCTTAGCCTGCATTTACGCGAGTTTCAAAGAAAACTACGGAAAACTCCAAACGGTCAGGTCGATGAACGCGACCTGGGATCGAACCCGGCACTTTCCATCTACCAGCTTTGAGAGCAGAACCACTCGGCCTCTCGTGGGCTCCATTTTTGGTCCGTTATCGCCGGGGTACAGATAAGAAGTATGAATTTTTTGTCTGTATGTTCTAAATAGGCTTCTATTTAGAGTTGAATAACAACAATAATAATTTTAAAAAAACTGCTGTTTACAGAAGAATTAGATGTAGAATTATACATTTTTAAGGAGTGTAAGCATACTTACAAACATTCTAATTAATATTCTGTAGTAATGTTAGTACAGCCGCTTTATCCACACCCCTTTATTTTTAGAGCAAATGTCTTTAAATTTAATTACGATTAAATAAATAGAAAAATACTCTAAACAAAGACTGGTGTAGAAAAAAGGTATCGATTGCAGGACTACGGAATATAAATTAGAATGTTGGTAAGTATGAGTCTTGGGATTCTAAACTTAAAATAATAATAATAATAGTAGTAATAATAATAATTGCTTAAAAACGTATACGTGTTTAAATACGAACAGTTATGAACATTGTGATTCCTCATTTATGACTACAGGCTTTTTTGTTTAAAAGCCATGGCTAAAATTGTTACTGATGTCACTATTAAGCTTCACTGCATTTCTAAATTTTAATAACTTTTTTTTTTTTTTTTTTTTTCGAAAGGGTTTATTTTTCCATCATCCACAAGCCAACAGAAGATATAGAATCCATAATTTTCAGTTGGTAGAACTTTATCTCGCAGACAATAAAATGACAAAGTGCTAGTTTTTAATATAATTTAATATTTTCTCTACATATTCTTAAAAAAGTTACTGCCACTTTTTTTTTTTCTTGTCTGCGACCGCATTTTCTCGCGCAAGGCAGTGTTCTACGCGTCATGAGATTTATCAATGAGTGCAGAAAACTCCAAGGCAGATATTTCAGAAAGTCAGAAATTTTTATCATTTTAATTAACGAAGTTATTAATTAAAAACTTCGGTTTTATAAAGATACTCTATATTTAAAAAAGTTTATGAAATCATTGATCTTTTAAACTTATGATGTCATTTTCCACAGAAAATTTAAAATGTGATAAATGGTGTTAAATATATATATATATTTATGCCAGTGTTGCTATAAAAATTAATTTTCTTATTGGCAATTTTTTATGTTATTTATATACATTTTTTTTTCTTTTTTATGTTCTTTTATTATATCTTTTCATTTAAAAACATATTTTATTATTTAAAAACCTTAAAAGATTATTTAAAAGATACGTTTAACGTATCTTTTTATTTAAAAAAATATATACTTCGGTTAATATATTTTGGCATAAAAATATTTTAGAGTCAAATTCAAAATAATTTATAAATATAGCCTCTTCTAATTTCGCAATGATAATTTTTTAACATTACAGAATTAGACATTCCTGCAGAGGTTTGATATTTGTTGTCCTTGACGATCGAAAACATAATACGAAAATATACATGCCAGAGTATATTTTCGTAATATATATTTTACGAAATGTTGTTTCATATTACTGATTGCTCTCTTAATATACGTTATTAAAATAACCATGATCTTTGGAATGAATCATATATGTTCGCCAGATAACTTTGCTCTCTCTCTCTCTCTCTCTCTCTCTCTCTCTCTTTTTTTAATTTTTTTTTTTTTTTTTTTTTTTTTCTCGTCAAGAGTAACAGATATAAAAACCGTTCCTCAAGTACATTTGATCTTTCGTTATTTTAAGAATTCAGGTAGGAGAGAATTAAAAAATGAAGCTGTAGAATATTTTTCAAATTAAAATAATATTAATATTATTTTTTTTCTTTTCATATATTTTTGAATGTGTAAAATTATTACCTAGCTGTACATTAAAAGTATGTATAAAGTATTATATATTGCCCTAAATTAACTAAAAAATTCAATAATAAAAATTATAGGCACTAGAAAAAGTAGGTACTAGACTTTTTTTAAACAAATAATTATACTGAAATTTCATCGTCAAATAGTGACAAAAATTTGAAAGTCTTCATCTCGGGGGATCATATACTAAAGCTGTAAAACAAAATGGTCTACATCTAACGAGATTATTTCTATTCTGAATTTTCAACATAATATTTCATTAAGAAAAAAAAAAAGAGTGTGCTATTAAATATTTTGTATTTAAATTTGACATTGAATATGGGGATTTCTATAACATTTTTCTGCTTTTGTCTTCTGTTATGCACTATTAATAATCATATTCAGTGAAAGGGAGAGCAGTGAACAGAGCATTAAAAAAAGAAAGGAACAACAACAAAAAAAAAAAAAAAAAAAAGAAAATACACGACCTGTATCTAACATGAGTTAGAAGATTTACAGCTTAACCCTTTTAAAATATCAATGCTACTGATAATCCTCTTTTTTGGACGGGAGGTTAGAAATACATAAAACCTGAGCATTAATTTCACATTAACCAGCAAAAAGCCCTATATCTTTAATAGCCCCAATAAAATTATATCTTTTTTTTTTTTTTCTTCTTAATTTAGCAAAAGCAAATCGATTGTCTTTAATCAAGCTGTACAAAAAACATTTCTTTGTTTGCAACATGCCATACCTTTGATGATTTATGAATTCCGCAGTTGAAAACTGTACTAAAAAAAGTTTGTTTATAGTTTTTTGTTTCAGAAAACTGCTAAAATTTATTACATAAAGAAAATTTTATAACTTTGAAAATAAATATAATATGAAAAATATGCCAGCGTCGTAATTTGGCCCGATTTAAAAAATCACCCCATGCTCAAAAGAAGAAATTTTTGGATTATATACTTTCAGATACATATGCGAAAGCATATAACATAATTATAAACCCTCTTTTTTAGTACATATAACATATATACCAAAAGCATTTAACAAATTTAAGTACATTTAGATATAAATTATACTCATTTCAAGCATTCCCTTATCCACTAATCTAAAATGCTGCAAAAAATATCAAAAATTCAATTATCTAAACCTCATTTCAAGAGCAACGAACCATTTCGCTTGAAAAGAAAAAGCGATGGAATATTTTCTAAAGTAATTAAGATCTCTTTGTTAGTACTGCAGTCATTTATTTTTTACTTTATTTTATTTTATTTTATTTGTGTGTGTGTGTGTGCTTAGAAAAATCAGCCATTTAGTATTTTCATAGATGAACAGTGGATATGAGTGGCTTACGAAAAAAACTTTTGCGTTGAATGAATGTGAATGAAAAGCTGAATTTTTAAAAAAATGCAGTATTGATTGAAGCAGTGTTATAATTTAATTAAAATCAAAAACTACTTAAAGTTTAAAATTAGAAGATATTTCACGTGTATAAAAATTATGATAAAAAATAGTATAAAACCACTTTGAAAAACACGTAGATAAAATATTTTTTATTAAAAAACACGACACAAAGCTTTTCCCCATTATAACAATGGCATCATCAGGTGTAATTGCATACTTGCCAACCATCTCATTATGAACCGTACAACTTTTAGTATCCGCCTTTTTTTTTCACACCAATAATTTTTTAGAGTAATTTTAGTCTTATTTAATCGTAACAACATTTGGAGAGAATAACTCTAAAACTATAGTGGTGTGAGAAAAGGGGCGTTTTTTCAGGGGGCGTTAACAATTGTACGGTTATTAATGAGATGGTTGGCAAGTATGTAATTGAATTACATAGAAATCAGCTATATATAATCCAGAAGTTTCAATACGGTTACAATTAAGGTTTAAAAAGTTTCAGTTCAGTTCATAACAGATTACACAGGAACTACATTGTAAGGGTAGGAAGTACAGTCCACCAAAGGTCACACAGGAACTACACATCACAAAAAAGATTTCAATATTATTTACCATATTATTAGTGTTATAATTAATTGGTTGATGGTTTGTGCGGATTTAGGCAGATTGACTACACTAGGGTAGTAGGCCTTTGTGGATTACACTCCGGGAGAATATTTTAAAGGATCCTGACCTGTATTTATGCAATTTTTGAAGAAAACCATGAAAAACTCCGAACGTCTGAACGGTTGAGTACGACCTGAGGTAGAAATGACACCTACCGTCTTCTGTATTTTCAGAGTAAAACTCTAATTTCTGGCTGGTTATAGATTATAGGAGAAGCCGTAAACTGAAAAATATAATGGTGACACGACCTTTTAAAAGTTACAAAGTTTGTATAAAACGAAATTAGTCGATTTATTTTGTTATAACTATTAATTTAACTAAATAATTTTTATTCACATTAATTTTTTATCTATTAAATGCCCATATAAATTAAATTACCCTCTATATACTTATACTACTAGTTCTTCTTTAGATTTATTTTTCATGATTGAATTATAAAAAAAAAAAAAAATGCTACAAGTTATTACATGATGTTGCATTCTTCTTTTTCACTGTCTTTAAGTTTACTTATGTATTTTTTTTTATGTTTTTTTTTAAATGCAGTATTGATTGAAGCAGTGTTATAAATAATTTATTAATTGTTTGCCGGATTTAGGCAGATTGACTACACTAGGGTAGTACGTCTTTGTTGATTACACTCCAGAAGAACATTTTAAGGGATCCTGACCTATATTTATGCAATTTTTGAAGAAACCATGAAAAATTCCGACCGTCTGAATGGTTGAGTATGACCTGAGGTAGAAATGACACCTACCGTCTTCTGTATTTTCAGAGTAAAACTCTCATTTATGGCTGGCTATAGATTATAGGAATGCTGTGAGAAGCCGTAAACTGAAAAATATAATGGCGACACGACCTTTTAAAAGTTACAAAGTTCGTATAAAACGAAATTAGTCGATATATTTTGTTATAGCTAATATCTTAACTAAATAATTTTTAATCACATTTATTTTTTATCTATTAAATATCCATTAAATTACTCTCTATATACTTTTAATACTAGTTCTCCTTTAGATTTACTTTTCATGATTGAATAATAATAATAAAAATAAAATAAAATTTGCTACAGGTTTTTACATGATGTTGCATTTCTTCTTTTTCACTGTCTTTAAGTTTAACTATGTATTTTTCTATGTACAATCTTCAGTTGAATATATATACACACTCCTTCTCATATTTTTAAGGACACTTTATGTTTTGAAATAACTAATGTAAAAATAATTGTGAACAAGATTATACTAAGTGCACTTAATATATCTAGTATTCTAAAAACCAAAACTGCTATAACTTTTTTTAATATGAAACAAAATTAATAAAAAATAATGCAAAATATGTTTTTCTCCACGTTTCTAGATGTTCGTAATTATAGGGACAATCAAGATTTTTTTCGTTTTATTTAACTTACTAGCTGATAAATTACAGTTGGCATGCGAATTTGTTAACTACTGGGCTAGATTAATTCATATATAAGCCTTTAATTTTTCTTGGACGAATAAAAGATATAATTAACGGATAATAACGGATAGTAGCACAATTCTGAATTTACATTTGATGAATGACCTCAGTGCTGCTATATATCCGAAAAATTGTCAAGTTTTCGGTACTTGCAAAACATAAAAATTTTGCTATTGTCCCATTTAACCCCACTCTCCCCTAGCTAATGTTTCGTATCCAACTGGTTAAATTCAACATTTCAGCGGGGAAAAAATAGTCCCGTGAAGGCCTAAAAGCAAAGAAGCTTTTAAAAATCTCACTTTTTGCCTGTTGAATGGATATGCTTAAATGTTTGCAAATGAAACAACTGTTGCGGGTTTGTGCACTTTATTGTGTTTCCTTACATAGCGTTATTGATTATAATTTAATAACAGTTTTTCTATGTATATTCAGAACGATATGACTATTTCGTTAAAATAGCGATTTTGCTTTGTTACGATATTGCATACACATATAAGCATTTTTTTTTTCTTTTTAACAATATGTATGTGTTTTGGAATTAAGGCCGAATGACTACGTGCGTGTCCTAGGCCTGAGGTGGTGTGCCCTTCGTTGGGGACTGTGTGAGGTACCCTAGCCCGTATTTACGCGAGTTTCAGAGTAAAATACAGGAAACTGCGAGTGGCTAAGTCGACCAGCACGAGTTGTGATCAAACTCATCTCTTTCTGTCTACCACTTTTGAGCGCAGAACTGCTTGGCCATTCATGGTGCTTTACAATATATAAGGCTAAAAGTTTGTCATTGTATTTTCCCGAATTTTTAGTTCTCTATATAAAACTACAACAGTCAAACGATCGTTACAAAAACTGGTTACACTTATTAATTAAGACAAAACCAGATTAATGCCTTATTTTTTAGTTCGATTGGATAATTGGTTCAAAAGATGTTAAATAAAAACCCCATTTTAACTTTAAATTTATTAAAAAGAAAAAAATGTAAATTGATGCAAAAAATAAATAAATAAACTGATGAAAAAAGAAGAAGAAGAAAATAGATTGATTAAATGAAGAAAAATAGAAGAAAAATCATGCTAAAGATATGAAAGACTTAAAAGAGATTATTAAAGATCTTAATTATAGGAAGGACTTTTGGCGAAATTTAAAATTTCGCACCGAAGATGCTCGAAAATTTCTCGCCAAGACCTTTACTTACACAATTGCGATTGCCATTTTAATTCACAGTCAAAACTGGTCACAGTCAACTGGTTCACAGTCAACTGGTTACATTAATTAATTAAGACAAAACCTGATTAATGCCTTAATTTTTAGTTCAATTGGATAATTGGTTCAAAAGATGTTAAATAAAAACCCCATTTTAACTTTAAATTTATTAAAAAGAAAAAAGAAAATTGATGCAAAAAATAAGTAAATAAACTGATGAAAAAAGAAGAAAAAAAACCAATAGATTGATTAAATGAAGAAAAATAGAAGAAAAATCGTGCTAAAGATATGAAAGACTTAAAAGATATTATTAAAGATCTTAAGTATAAGAAGGACTATTTGGCGAAATTTAAAATTTCGCACCGAAGATGCTCGAACATTTCTCACCAAGATCTTTACTTACACAATTGCGATTGCCATTTTAATTAACTGCCAAAATGACAACAAAAATTCAAAAACCGCCAAGGGGCTTCTAAGCTAAAGCTAACTAAAGAAATTTTAAGAAATGAATTTAATAATCGATGCTAGGGAATAATATACAGTTACTGTATGCTTTTATACAGATGGATATATATAGAGAAATAAGTCCTGTCATACTAAATTAAATTATGTTTTGTACAGAATTTAATATTTATTACTTAGAGAACAAAAATAGGCTTAGGCTTTTCTTTAATTTTATCACTGTTTTCTTAATGTTTTATTAAAACAAAACTCGAAACTTAAACTTCTGGAAATCACTGTTAAAAAACATTTAATCAGAAATAAATAAATAAATAGATAATTAAATGAATAATTCTTGCTTTATTGCGTCTAAAATTAGACAAAATTAAATATGCTTGCATGGGATATTGAGAGTTATTTGAACGTATTTATATTTTTAGTGTCTTATATTGCTATTTTATAATAACTAAGTTTACCTTTGTTGATTTTTATACTTTTAGTAAATTTATTATTTATAAATATACTTAAAATAATTTTTTATAAAGATATCCCAATGTACTTTTAGCACAAAACACTGAAATAAGTATATATTTTACAGGGGAAAAATATCATATTATTACTGTAGATTTAATATGTATAATATTTTCGAATGCCATAAATTTTACTACATTTATTAATTTTATCTACACTGAAAACAATGAACTTTTTTATTTCATGGAATTTCAAAAGAAAGGATGATGGTGGTTTTTTTATCCCGAAGAATTTCAAGTTCTTGTTTTATTATATGAATGGTTAGACTACTATAAATAAAAAATGATGTGAATTAACTCCAAAAGTTTAGTATAACTACTACGAAATATGACACAAGAGTGTCAATGCTTACGTAACCTCAGAGTAATGTTAAATATAAGTTCCGCTCCTAGACATTATTGTTGAAAGTACATAATTTTAGAACAGGATTTTCTGTATTTATGTTTACATTTCAAATGAATATAGGTTATAACTACACTATTTCTAATCAAATATTTGTATATAGTGTACATCAATTGTAGAAAGACGAATATTGGCATATTCGTAAGAAATATTGTAGCCTACAGATTACAAAAGAAACGTTGTAGGTGCAGTTACAGGTTTCCAAAAGTCGCAGATTCAACGGGAGTTTCCGAGTTCGATCCCTGGAAGCACACGTCGACCTAGCTGCTCAGAATTTCCCGCAGTTTTCTTCGAAACTCGCGTAAGTACGGTTTAGAACACCTTAGAAAGATTTCCAAGGAGGACATTTTACCCATAGGCCAAGGATCCTAGCATAGTCAATCGGACTTAACCCAACAACCAACTAACCAACCAACGCAGATTCGATTTTCTCCATTAGAATTTTTAAAATATTTCAAGATATAAACTGCAGAGATTAAAAAAAAAAAAATAACTTAAATATTTTTTAAAGAATAGTTAAAGTAACAAAAGTAAAATTTAAATAAGATTTGATCAGATAGATTCTATTTCAGCAATAACATCTCTTTCAAACCAGTGAGAAGAAGTAGTGTGCACTTTTCTAACCAATTTTAACTCTAACTAGCATGTTGTGGCCACCACAAGACTTTCTTCTATATTTTCCTATACAAAATCACTCAGTACCAATATTTAAAAAAAAAAAAAATTCTGTTTTTTTTTTTTCGTTAAACGTAAAAAAAATCGATAACTTTGTTTTAAATTTTCACAGATTTATAGTTCAACCATTCGTTTTAAAGGTATTGACGAGACCTTTCGAAAGATACCCATCTTGAAAACCTTCCTAGTTAACTACTACTATTATCAATAATTCATATTAATTTCACAATCACAAGTTTAAAATAACTCTCATTATGCACATTTATACGAAATTTTGTCCTATACTGCCATGTTAAAAGTTTACAAAAAATGCGATTTCAGCGCCACCTATTGAGCGATTGATCCCCAAATCTAATTGCACCAGTTTATGTCAGGGTGCAACTAAATACCAAGTTTGGTTAAATTTCATTCATTGGTTCGTGAGATACAGTGGACACAAAATTCGTGATACACACACAGAGACAGACAGACAGACATTTTCTAAAAACTATCATTTCGTGTTCAGGCATCCCAAAATGTGTAAATCCATCAAAAAACGGAGGTCGAAAATTTTCACGAATCCAATACTTTCTCTATATTACATATAGAAGAAAGTAAAAATGGAAGACTTTTGGCTAAAAATGCAAAATTGTGAATCTTTGGACCCCTATGGAATAAACAATTACTCGAATAATATAAATAATATTGATTTAAACTTAAAATATATATGTTCTAAAATAATTAAATGCAAAAATTTCCCATATGTGATCAATCTGATACTTTTCTCAATTTTAGAGGCAAAAAACTCTCTTATGGACCCTTATCCTTTTGTAATGATTCTTTTTAAATCAGTTTTTTACAGTCTATTTAATTTAAGGGTGTGGAGGCCGTTGTTACAGTTTAAAAGATTTTATGAAATTTCCTCGTTTAAGCACTAAAAAAAGAAAGGAAAAAAAAAACTTACTAATTAAAACATAAAGTAACATGTAAATATGCTTAAAATATGCTGTTAAACTGAAGTAATATAAAATCCACGGGATGAGTTTGTAAGTGGGCTTTTCATCGCATTAGAGCTACACTATGGGCAATTGGTATGAGACACACTCCGGTGGGTGGTCCGAAAGCATGCGGCTACCATTTTGATATTCCGCGGAGAAGATGGCGACCCCGTTTCGGTGACTCCCAGTGATATAATTTGGATGGAAACGTAGAAGACATTGCGGACACAACAGATTTTGCGTGCACCAAACAACATAATGTACATGATGGCCCTCTATCAGTTCGAATACCGAACCGGCGATCCTTCAGTTACGAGCTCGGCGCTCTACCAACCAGGCTATTGCGGCCTTAAAACCCAGGGGGGGGGGATTAAAACAACGGGAAATTTTTAAATAATTTCCAAAACATTTAAAATTTCTAATTTTACATTTTAATTTAGATAACTTTCAGAATTTTCTGTCGTTCATACTGATATAATGCAAAACATTTGTTTACAAAATTTCATAGTATACAGTAATTTACTAAAATGATTTATAACATTCACTATCCCCTTGAACAACAATAGTCAAATGAATATATATTTTCCTAATAAAAGTATGTATTATGATTGATATTGTTTACTTGTTGTTAGTGTTTTTTACCTCATCAATTTAAAGCAAATCTTTTTTCTTAATATTGTTTATTTCTTAATAGAAAATCTTGGGGTTTAGATTCAGGATATATATGTAACGTATAGCAAAAATACGTATTTAATATAATTTTACTTGACTTAATAAAAATGTTGTATATAATTATTAAAGCCAAAATTTGTCTTTAATTTCAATTAACCTGTATTCTTATTATTATTTCCTGCTGCAAAAAGCTTTAAATATAAATATCTTTCTTATTTTCATTTAGTTTATACATGCAATATTAAACTTACGTGATAAAAATCTAATTTCCTTTTATAAGACTAACTTACAAATAACATGAAGTAATATCCCTATGGAAAATTAATTAATTTATAAATTATGAAATAATTTGTTAGTGAAATTATCAACTAAAGATATTTCTTTTTAAATTAGTTTCTTATAAATAAATATATATAAATTTCTACATAAATTATTTTCTGCAATAATTATAGAAAAATTTACTAATAAATGCACATAATATTTAATTACTCTTAACTATATGTTACTTGAATTTAAATTCTATTGAAATAAAGCTTGAATTCGGTTATTTCCTTTATTTTACTTAAAGATTTTATTCGAGAAAATTTATATCTGACTTTTTTCGGTAATTATAGGTTTCATGTGTTTGCATTTCAGACTGAATGCATGTAATTAAATTTTTATTTATTTTTAAGGAGATACATAAATTCCTTGTAAATTTTGTAATGAAAATCCTTTAACACTCTATTTTAGATTACTCGAAAAATTAATGTGCATAAATTATTGCGAAAAACGGTAAAAAAAATTTTTCTATCCACTTAGATATCGATTTAGGATAGCGCTTAAAAAGAAAGAAGAAGGTTTAGTTCCAAAACTAATCCAAGCGCATTATAAACAGTTTAAAATCATGCAGTATTTCTAATTTAAGAATATCATATGCTAGGAAATCCACAGAAATGAAATTCAGATAACATTAATTACATTAGTTTATTTAAAGGTATCAAGTCAGTGCCGTAAAAGAAAAAAAAATACTATAGTAAATAATATTTTTTACTCGAATAATTTTTAGCGCAGAATTTATGGGAATTCTTTGCAGAAAGATTTATGATTTGATAAGTGAGCTCCAGTTTACATTCACTTGATTTTTCCAAAGCACTTTTTTCGCTGCTAAAGTATTTTATTCGAAGGTAAAAATGTATTCTATTTCGTATTTTACCACATTTTCCTATATTTTTGGTCTTCTCAATAAGTTATGGTGCATTATTTCTCCAATTTATTAGCTATATTATTACAACAATTTATTCGTTATCTTAATTAACACCTAGATGAAACATAATGAAAAGCTATGCTGAAAAATGATTTTTCAATAGTTATTATAGGTTTTTGTTTATTTATAATATATGAATATCATTTTTAAAATGTCATTCATTTATTCATTTAATTTTATAGTAATTTGTATGCTCTAAAGTTTCACACACACACACATAGATAAATATATATGTGCATATAATGCAAATTTGACGTTGTAAATTGATGAAATAATGCTATAATACTTATTACTGAGACCGGTTATTTCATTAATTATTTTATATATTGTGTTATTCAATAATTGTGTTTGCTGCAGATTGAGATTTGACATCATAAAACTTGTTCAACCCATAACAAAAGAAAACCTTTTGCAGCCTGCTTTCTTCTTTTATTCTATATTTGATTACTCTTCGGTTATTATTAACTAATAGTGTATGAGACAATTTATTTTCATTTTCAACACGCTTTTATTAGCTTCACCTGCATGTATGTTTGTATGTATAATGTATGCTTGTAACCGCTCTGAAAGCAAACAAAAAATCTATATTGTAAAAAAAGACTTTCCCTACGTGAACGCTGTGGCTGTGAAGTAAAGCTCCGCGCTACGAACCTAAAGGTCTAGCGTTCGAGCCCAGTCAGGGGAGATTTTTTAAAAATGGTTTTTGCTTAATTCTAAATTATTTTAGTTAAAGATTTAAATGTATGTAAATATTATGGTGTGTCACTCACACGATTTTCTCTTACCCTGCATTTTAACACTAAGATAGATATTTTGTGCTTTTTAGTTCACATTTCTATAAAAGCGTCTTCTTTAATTTTTTACAACTATAATATTATTATTGCTCATAATTTTGTTTGAAATTGCTCTTGTCAGTTCATTTTAGATTACGTTTATACATAGAATATAGGAAGATATATATATATTTAGATAGATGTGTAGATAAATAGACAAAAAGTTAAACTGAAAAGAAAAGCTGAATAAATAAATAAATTGTCTCTGCTTAAATGAAAAAAATATATATAACGTAGAAAATTACTTTTTAAATAAAACCAATAAGGTATTACAGACCTGCGGGAAAAAAAAAAAAAAAAAAAAACAGCATCGCAGTAACAAGAATAAGAACTCAATTTCCAGTTCATATTATCGACGAAATTACTTATTTCTGAGTGCTACAGAAATAAACTAGATGAAATGCATATCTTTCCATTCAAAGTTATTATGACTCGAAGAAAAAAGAAAACATTTAGAGACAATAAATTTCATGAACTTAATTGAAATTCCAATGTTTTTTTATACTGAGGTCCCCAATGTTACATTGAGATAAATGGCTTTATTTCACTTTATTTCACTTTATTTCTTTCTTTCCCTTTTTTTTTTTTTTTTTTTTTTTTTTCAGCTGTTGTAAAATAAAATTTCAGGTTTTAAATTAGAAAAATTTTTATCCTTTTTTTTTTTTTTTTAATCAGTTTTATAAAAATACGTATGTATGACTCATATGAAAATATTGCATGTAATAAGTCATGTTAATAACTTAAAAATAAGTAAAAGTACTACTTTAGCTCTGGTATTTATTAAATTATTTTAAATTACTTGATGTTTGTAACTTTTTTTTGTTATTAAAAAAAGAAAAAAAAAAAGGTTTGTGGAATCTTAAATGCTTATTTTGCAAAATAATAGTAAAAATTAAAATAACACGAAAAACTAAAATATCCTAAATAATAATAATAATAATAATAACCTTAAATTCAATTTATCATCAGAGTTTTTTATATGATGCATTGTACATAATTAATTAAATGATTATAAATTAATTCAACTTTAGTATTTTTATTACATATTCAACAGGTAGATTAGATTGCTTTCAAAACAAAATATATTTAAATTTCTGAATTATATTTCTTTTTTGAATTTTAGAAATACATAAATATCTTAATATTATCTTTTATATATCTGTTATTTCTATATGCAACGGTTTTATTTTTTTCTTTATTTTTTTTTTTTTTTTTCTTTTATTGTAATCATTTACACAAAATTTTCGTATGCTTTTTAAATTGCACTGTAATAAATTATATATACTTAAAAAATAAAATTTATTTACAAATTGTACAATCTTAAATTCAAAAAATTAATAATTGCATTTTTTGCCCATACGTTCTTTGACATTACTTTCATTTATTCTTTAACGCAGCGCAAAACAACTCAACATATGCATTTATTTCCGCCAACTCTAAATCCAAAATTTTGACTTCATATTTAAAGCATTATGAACATTTTAATGCAAACAAATCTGTTTAACTTTCTAACTGACCGTAAAAGTAAAAAAAAAAAAAAAAAAAAAATTAAATTACTATTACATTTAATTGGCCTACTATTTTAACTTTCATGTTTACTTTGTACAAAATTATTATTATAACTTTTTATTTCTCTCTCTCTCTCTCATGCTTTCTTATACATTTTTTTCCCCTTTCTGATTATTGCGGCGTGCTTTTCACGATTAAACTTTCTTTATAAAACGCGCATTTTAATAATTAAACAATTAACAATTTCAATCTCTTTTATATAATTCCTTATGCATTTCTTTTTAAATGCAGCGTAACTGAACTCAACATATGCATTTTTTTTCGCTAACTTTAAATCTAAACTCATGACGTCACATTTACTGCATTTAAAAAATATTAATGTACACAAAGTTACTTAAATAACGAAATAGACATAAAATTAAAACTTAGTTTAAATAAAAATAAAATTAACTTACCTACCAACTTTCTTTTTTTTTTTTTTTCAAGATTATGTCACAAGCATCCTTTATATTTAATTTAATTTAGATACAATAAAACTCATTTATAAAAAAATAAAAATAAAAATTATTACTTTTCCCTGATTGTCAGACTATATCACTGACGTCATATATCCCATGGAATATCGAAAACATCCCCTCCTATGATCCACATATCGTCTGCGGGACGAAAAGAGGATGAAGAGAACTGTTGAAGTGAGCGCATGATGATCAAGCTATTGCCCTAGTTCTAGCACCATCCCCCGCACATGCGCGCTTGCCGTCCGAAAGGGCACTGTGGAATGCTGTTTCCCAGCCAAGTACAAAAAGAATGAGGGACTAACTCTTCTTATAAAACCCCTCTGGGAATGTGTAAGGGACATTTAGGCCTTTAGTTATGATGAGATTGGGAAGGGAAGAAGTTTTGCAACTCCAAAGAGTCTGGTACTTGACCATACCATTTACAGAATTCTTTTACACTTACTACTTGAAAGAAAAGAAAAAGTAAAAATGTTTCTACTTTAGTTTAACTACATATATTGGTAGAAAAGGAAAGAAATAATAACTAGTATGATGCTGCCATCATAAAGTTGTTTTCTATATTTTCTTATACAAATTATTTATTAAAACTATTATCTATTCAAATTAGGAGTGCAAACGATTTTCCTCTCAGAGAAGAATCACAGTAAACAGTAAATGTCGAAAGAAATTTAATTTTGTGTCCTGTAAATGATAACATCTTTATTTATTTATTTATTTATTTTTAATGGAAATAATTGATAAATTTGTTTTATACTGCCTTAGGTTTATGGTTCAAGTATTCGTTTTAAAAGTATTTTGAAAATTAAATACATCAAAATTTACATCCCTTGAGAGGTTGCGAGGGGATACTTCCCCTCGGAGGACGATGTAATGCCCCTACTTATACAAGATTTTTTTTTTCCCGTTGACTATTACTTTTATAAATAATTATCTGTATTTTTTAATTTCACAATGAAAAATTTAATGTAATTCCCATAATATGTATTTACACGATATTTTGTCTTATAATGTTACGATAAAAAATAGAAATAATCTAGTGTGTCACTCGCACGACTTTCTCTTACCCTGAAATTTAATACTATAAATACAGGTTGGAGATTAAGAGGCAAGATAACGATGTTATGTAAACCTATGTTAAACAATTCAAATTAGGCTTCAGAAGAGTTTTATATCATAATTAATTCTGTGTGAGAGGAGGTTACCGCCCCCCTCAACAACCCGTTTCATTAATGCACCTACATTTAAATAGAATTTCATTCGGTTATTAAAAAACAATTCCGTTTTTAAAAAAAATATTTATTAAAATTATTATTTAAAAAAATTATCTTTTATGATAATGCAGACGATTCCATATTAGAGAAGTAGTACAACACCAAATATTCAAAAAAAAAAAAAAAGTCCATTTTATTCTCAATATTAAAAAAAACAAAACAAAAAAAAAAAAAACGATTTTTTTTCTAAGTTTTTTTTTTTTTTTTTTTTTTTTTTTTTTTTTTAATCGATAACTTTGTTTTAAATTATCGCAAATCGATGGTTGAACCATTCGTTTTAAAGGTGTTGGCAAGCTCTTTTGAAAGATACCCATCATGAAAATTTACTCCCCTCGAGGGGGTACGGGGGGAGACGAGGCTCCTACATACACATTTATTTTTCCCTGTTGCCTATCTCTATTACAAAAAATATATATTCGTTTCAATTGGTTTAGTGCAGTCTATAGATGTTAAAATCTACTTACCTGCAATTTCCCCCATAGACGTAATGTATTTGAATACTTTTGAGTGTCCCTGTACACGAACCATTTGCTTGATCTTAACGAAAATTTTAGTGTAGCATCCTTATATGATACAAATTTAGAATTCCAAGTTTGAACTTTCTGCCGTAATTTGCTTTTGAGATATGCTGATAACAGACAGACACACACAGAGACACACAGACATACACGCAGACCATTTGCTAAAAACATGATATTCGTATTCAGGGGACTTCAGAACATGTAAATATAACAAAAACTCGCGTTCGAAAATTTGACCCAAAAACAGTACTTTCTCTACCTTATGGGTAAGAGAAAGTAAAAATGGGAGAGTAGTGCCGCCAATTAAGCTTTTAATCTCCAAATGTAATCAGTACAAATTTATGTCAAAGTGCAACTAAATACTATCAAGTTTGGTTAAATTTCGTTTATTGTTTCGTGAAGTACAGCGTGCACAAACTTTTCCATGCAGACACAGACGCATAGGTAGAGAAACATTTCCTAAAGATGGTCAAATGATGTTATAAATATCGTAAAACGTGTAAATCCATCTAAAACCAGTGGTAGAAAATTTTCACGAATTCAATACTCATATGTAAAGAAGAAATTAAAAATGAAATTTTTTTTAAGTTACAAGTTGAAATATTGAAGCATGGAAAAGTTTAGAATAAAATATGTGTACATTATGTATGTATAATATGAATGTACGTGCATTGAAAAACATACGTGCTTATAATACTATCAAAGTGTGTGTATGTATATTTAATTACTATATAGCTATATAGAAATATAGAAATATATGTTTTATCAACAAAAACTACCAATAAAGTTTTATTTGGATCATCTATTAAAAGTAATTTAGAGGCTTAGTTGCGATGAGAATAGGAAAAGAATATGTTAAATATTACTTACAAACTGTGAATAAACACCATAAAATGCAATAAACTCGCAACAATTGTTTCGGGTCGAAAAAAAACACACGACCCTTCATCAGGCGAATAAAGTAAGCACGAGTGCATACTTCCACCGCCACTTTAGAATGTAGGAAAAGAGGGGGGAAAAGGCTAAAAACCCCATAGGAATAGCATGGTAAGAAAAGCAAAAAAACTCACAATGTCAAGTGTGTTAAAAAAAAAAAAAAAAATTCACACCGGAAGTAATAAGGGGACAAAATTGACTAGAAAAACACATTGAACAGCGGGAACCGGGTGGGCTGGGGCATGGGTCCTATCGTCCAGGATTAATACGACGATTTCGCTAAATATGGTATAAACGCTCTTTATGTTTCAAAATGATTTGATGAAATATTAAAAAATAAATTTAGTTTAAAACTAATTTGAAATGTCCATAAATAGATGAACGCAGAATATACATAGACATTTTTAAATTAAACAGACATACATTGCGATTTTAAAAAATTGATACGACATTTCTCTCTTATATTGCATTGTTATGATTTGCTGTGTTAAGTTATGCCTTTAATTTATATTCATATTAAATGACTGTATGACAACTGACTTTAATTTCAAAAACGGTATTCTACATTAGGCTAGAATTTTCTTTTTCTGAATACCTAATACAGAGGCTGTTCGCACATTTTTTAGACGATTTTGATGGAGTGTACTGAAGCAATTTCACTCATATTTCGAGTTTTATTTGTTCAGTTTGATAGCCCTTGTTCTTAACTAACACTCTACATCATAATTTCTATGATAATAATGATTTTTATAATATCGGAAGAGGTATATTTTTCTACTCCTCTTGAACGGCTTTCCAGAGTCCACAAAGCGTTGTAGGTCGATGTTTGGATAATGTTGATTTTAAGAGTCGAAAAACACAAAAATCCAACAGTGATACATCAGAAAATTTAGCAGGAATGTCAGTGGAAGGTATGGTTTCAATTTCCGTTTTTTGTTCCATTTTTTTCTAGAAAAGCAATTGCGGATTGTGATGTGTGGCTGCTTGTTTTGTCTTGATACAGTTCAACGGATTGATAGCATTGTGGATAAAGATCTGGATTTTCATTTTTAAAAATTGGAATTAAAATATATTCTTGAGAGTATTTAGAGTTGATTTTGACATTTTTGTCATATTTATTTTGGTTTTATCTTGCGCTTGTATGGAAACCCAGTGGCAATCATAAATCCTTTAGAAAAACTTCCTTTTGATGCTTTGAGACATGTAGCAAATTTTTTTTCTCCACTTTTGTGATAATAAATTGACCTTTTTTTCATTGCAACCACTTAAATAGACCCAAGATTCATCTGTTGTTGCAACATTTTTCCATTTTTCTCCTGATAAATGTTTTTCATAAAGATTTCACTAAAAACTATCTTTGGAAAGAGCGGAAACCTATCCTTTCATCCACTGCCATTTTAAAAGCGCATTTTTGCATGTAAATAAAAATTCTAAATATCAGAAGATAAATAAAACTTCCAAAAATATAACTGTTGTGAAAATAAAATTCTCCATGCAAACGATTTTTTCTTACTGCGAAATAAAATCGTCTAAAAAATGTGCGAACAGCCTCTGTAGATAAGTGTATTTGTAAATGTAGTGCATTGTGCACTCTAAAGATTTTTGAAACCTCACATGAGCTAACTATTTTAAAAGGGAAAATCTGACATTAACATTTAAGCAAATAATAAAAAAAAAAGGCATTTTTACTTTATCTTACCCACAGGGTCGAGAAAGCATTGTTTTAGGGTCAAATTTTCGAACGCTAGTTTTTGTTATATTTACATGATCTGACATACTCCGAATACGAAAATCATGTTTTTAGCGAATGGTATGTGTGTCTGTCTGTTATCAGCATATCTCAAGAGAAATAGTACCAGAAATTCCAAACTCAATATTCTAAATGTGTATCATATAGGGAGGCTACAGTAAGCTTTTCGTTAAGATGAAGCAAATTTGACACTCAAAAGTATTCAAATACATTACGTCTATGAGGGAAATTGCAGGTAAGTAGAGTCATCTATAGACTGCACTAAACCAAATGAAACGAACATTTATTTTTTGTAATATAGTCAACTGGAAAAAAAATATATATATTGTGTATTTAGGAGCCTCGCCTCCATCCCTCCTTTGGGGAAAGTCCCCCATCGAGGGGAGTAAATTTTCATGATGGGTATCTTCCAAAAGAGCTCGCCAACACCTTTAGAAAAAAACAAAAAATGTTTTTTTTTTCTTTTCTTTTATTGAGAATAAAATGGACTTTTTTTTTTTTTTTTTTTGGGGGGGGGGGATATTTAGTGTTAAACTACTTCTCTAATATGGAAATTGTCTGCATTATCATAAAAGATAATTTTTTAAAAATAAATAGTTTTAATAAATTATTTTTTAAAAACAGAATTATTTTTTAATAACCGAATTAAATTCTACATAAATGTAGGTGCTTTAATGAAACGGGGGATTGAGCGGGGTGGTAGCCCCCTCCCACAGAACTAATTATCATATAAAACTCTTCCGAAGCCTAATTTGAGTTGTTTAACATAGGTTTACATAACATCGTTATCTTACCTCTTAATCTCGAACCTGTATTTATAGTATTAAACTTCAGGGTAAGAGAAAGTCGTGTGCGCGACACACCAGTTTACTTTTTTTGAAAAAGTACATTTTATTTTATAGACAAATCTGTTTTAAGAAAAAAAAAAAAAAAAACTCCCTTTTCGGTAAGCTTAAAGGCAAAGGTACATTCCTTTACGTCAATGTTTCAAAAGTAAAAATATATTACATACGCATTAGCACATACTTAGCGAATGGCTTTTGTCCCGCACATTGTATTATTTACGTCACTGTTCTGTTTTCAAGAAATTTAATTTTCAACTACAAAAGGGTTTTATTCATTCTACTTAACATTTTAGGGGAGATTTATTTGTCAGTAGAAGTTTCAATTTTTTTTTTTTAATCCAAACGCATAATCATTCACCGAATAGAAGCCATAAAGGTGTACAATTTGGTGACAAAACTTGCGACTTAGCAATGAAATTTGTGATTTGACGCCAAAATTTGATAGTTCACGATGAAATTTTTGACTTGGAATTTTTGACTTGAAACTCGTTATTTGATGACAAAATTTGGCGAGCTTGGCAATGTAGAATGGCAGATTTGGCATCATTATAATTTCTTCACACGTGAAAACCTCACATCTCTTCACAGACCAATATCTTCTTCCACAAGATAAAAAGTGAAAGGAAGATGTAATGTATTACTCTCAATTTCAATCGTAAATTTTAAATTCTAGCCTAAACCGGTGTTCTAAACTATTCACAACAAACCATATTTTTACCAAGACTGACGTATTATTTAAATATATTAAAGGTGGCAACAGCTGTAATTATAAAAAGGAACCAGAAAAATTAGTAAATTTGATAAATATTTTAAAACTTTAAAATAGGATATCTCATGAGATATTGGGCATTTAAAGTAAATACAGGTATCATTTTAAATAGAAAAAGATTTTGGAAAAGGTTAATATATTTTAACGAAGTGATGAGAAGATTTTGAGTATGTTAAAATTTTAATAGTAAATTCAGGTTAATCAAGATGGAATGCATTGAGGATTAAGATAAGAAAATTGCAAGATTTTAAGATCGTGTTTTGAGCAAGAAATAAGAGCCAAAATTTAATGTTAAATACATGTATAAATCACAAATTTAATAAGGAACAGTAAATTGATAAGTTATTAAAGAAAAATAAAAGAAAAATAAGAGAAATAATTATTAAAATTTCGAACAATGATCATATAGATTAGCTTTACAAAACAAATAAACAGACTTAAAATCTTCTAGGCTTTAAAATAAGTTTTAAAATATTGAAAGGGTTACTTTTCATTTAGAAAATTGTATGTATAGATTACAAATTTCTTAAAGAAAACGAAGTGATACAGATTACAACAATTGTTACAATTAGACAAATTACAATTAATTGGTCTTGTATTTTTTTCCTCGCAGGCCTGTGTATTTATAATGGGATAGTGCATTGCTCTATTTTACTTTAATGTAGTATTATTTTAATGATTAATATTGGTAATTGATTAAAGGGTATATATTTTTAGCTTAAAGTAAAACTTTAAACAAATACTAGTTAAAGATTTTACCAATAAAAATAAAAAGTAGTGATTTTTTTGTTTTGTTAAAATTTATACTTATTAACTAATATGATGCAGGTTTTATTACAGAGTAAACAATATCCTGTAAAAAATATATTTCTAAGCAAATTCTAGTACCAAATTTAAACAACTTTAACATGTGACATATAAAACAAAATAAACTGTTTGTTTTCTTCTAATTACAATTGCAAAATATTACGCTAAAGATAAAGCCTTGTAATAAGTTCTTAGAAAAGAAAAATATTCGGTATAAATCAAATCTTAATGTTAAACAAATTCTAATTTAAGATTTATACATCTAGAATTTCCAAGAAAAGTAATAAAGTAAGCTGTTTACTTTTTTACATTTAATTTAAGCTTCCAAATATTATTCTAAAGATAAATATTAGTAATCGATTACAGTGGAAAGATTTTAAGCAAGATCCAGTGAAAGATAAACAAAGAGAACAGTTTGTCTTTTTCCAATTTATGTGACGACATATTTCGTTAAGAATAAATATTGTTCATTGATTTCAATTGAAAATCGTCCAACATGGCATAAGATTTTAAGTTAATTATACTATTCTATAGGATAACACATAGAAGAATAAAATAGTTTTACT
Source organism: Salticus scenicus (assembly GCA_963930645.1). Lineage (NCBI taxonomy): Eukaryota > Metazoa > Arthropoda > Arachnida > Araneae > Salticidae > Salticus > Salticus scenicus. Next base: position 1,093,133 of record OZ005660.1, read on the forward strand.
CTATTTAAACTTAAAAATTTCTTTAAACACCATGAAATTAAGGTAAACACAAATAAGCTTGTTTCTTTTCTTTCTGGTTTTTTACTTACATTCTTATCTGACTAGTTTTTCCTGCTGCTTCCTATTGGTTGGTTGTGTTGCTCCTCCTCTTTGGGTTTCGCCCTACTTTTAGTCTTTCTTTTGTCTCTAAGGTGCCACGTGTTTTTGAACCCGAAGAAGAAAGCCCACGTTCTTTCGAAACCGTTAGTGTTAACATTAATTTTTTGAAGTGTGAAGAAGTTTTAAAGTTTAAATACTGATTGTATACCAGTCCTTTAATTTATTATTGCGACTTAATCTAATTTCAGTTACGTGACATTATGCTATAGATAAGTATTGGTAATCGATTACAATGTAAAACGTATTTGGTACAAAAATCGACTTTAAGCAAATTCTATGTAAAAATCTCCGAAACTCTCACATGTAAAATAAAGTAAATAAACTGTCTCATTCTAATTTGAGTTATAAAATCCAAGCAAAACCAAAGATGACGGCCAACTGGAAAACAAGTGTTGGCTTCTAATAGTAGCCACAGCTGTCCTGATTGTTACCAAATCTAATGGTGCAGAATGGAATATTTCATGTTGGCCCGCAAAGCGCCATATTCGATCGATCCACTGCTGGCAGCATGCAGTAGGATGGAAAAAATGTTAGTGGGAAAGTGATGAACGCACCTGACAGCTAGCTCGCAATAGAATGGAAATAGTTAATGAGCCACTATTAGTAGCCAATAGTTATAGTACGGTAAAAATTTTTAGCGAGCCAAAATTGAGACAGATGTCCCAAACACAAAAATTTCTATTATTGCTGGTAGCTTTCAGTGGTGCAGCTGCAACAAACATATTTTTTTTTATTTCTGACGGCAGTCTTCATTGACCTTTCTTATTTTCATATTAATGGGCTAGCAGTGGTTTAGTTATGGCAAGTATACTTGTTTTATTGGTGATACACCTAATTTTTATTAATGCTAGTTTCTATGCATCCAATATTTAATTTTAATTTGTACTTATTTATTACTAATTTTTCAAGTATTTAATTCTAAGACTCTGATTATAAATTCATAATATTTAATACAGCGTGGGAAATATTCAGTCGATCCGTTTTGATTAAAAGCAACACTATAATAGGTCCACTAATGGCCGAGCGGTTTTGTGCTCAAAGCTGGTAGACGTGAGGAGCCGGGTTCGATCCTATGTCTTGCTTGTCGGCCTGGCCGTTCACAGTTTTCCGTGGTTTTCTCCGAAACTTGCGTAAATTCGGGCTAAGACCTCTTAGAAAGACCTACACGATAGGTCCTCCCCTCAGGCCTATGACCCTACAGCAGTTAATCGACCTTATTCCCAAACACCAACTCTATAAAAAGTGCACTTTTATTTTTATTTTTTATCCATGCAAATATATTTTTTTCTATATTGCATTCTTTGGAATGAAGGTGTTACGTTTATTTTCAAAGTGCGAAAATTTCATTAGGTTTATTTTAATTTGCTGAGTTCGTTTACATAAATGAATGTAAATGTACATATTTATATGATTAAAACACATATATTTACATATTTATATGATTATATATTTAAGTCTTAAAACATAAATTTTGTGATTCAAGTATGCAATCTAGTAATATTTAATAAAATGTTTTAATAGGGATTTGATTTTCAAAAGAAACAATGCCATCACTAAAATGAGGAATTCTGACTATAAAGCTAAAAATAAAAAGTTTTGAAAAATAAAAACCTTTATATGCAAACATTATTAAAAAAAAAAAAAAAAAAAAAAAAAAAAAACAGTTAATTGTTTGGGTCGAATTAACACTGTCACCCTGTACGAGGTGAATGAATTGGGCACGAGTGCAGCAAAATTACATTACTGCACTTCTGCCTACATCGCTGACCTAATGAATGGTCGTGGTATTATTTCGATCTCGAATTTTTTTTTAATTTTTTTTTTTTTTCGATTCTTTACAAAGTTTCTTATTTATAATTAAAAAAAAAAAAAAAAAAAAAAAAAAAAAAATTAGGTGTACTTTTTACTTTGAAAATTATGTACTTTAAAATTCTTTTTTAATTCTTTTTTATCTTCTTTTTTATCTTCTTCTTCTTCTTCTTTTTTTTTTTTTTTTTTTTTTTTTTAAGCTAAGTTATTATTTAAATCAAATCTAATATGTGTGATTTTTTTTCTGTCGTTTCTTAAACATTATATTTTTGCCCTCATTAAAATTTAAAATATACACTCGGAAGGAGTATTTGGCGGAAGATATGCCAAATTTATGAAAATTTGAAAACAAATTAAGATTATATGAAACCAAAATTTAACCTAAGTAAATATATTATTTTATGCTGTTTAGTGAAAACAAATCTTGCACTGATCGAGTTATTCTGACACGATCCTGCTAGCCAAATTTCAAGTGAACCCGGCTAAAATAAAACTTCCGAGAAACTTTAAAAAAGTAAAAAATAAAAATAAAAAAATTCACAAAACAGCATATTGTATGAAGGTATTTGGAACAATAAAAAGCTTAAATGGGGGGGGGGGGGGATTACTTGCTACCAAACTGAAAATTTTTGCTTTTAAACTGCAGTTATTCTGCAGATTTTATAATATTTGTTCCAAGTACCTTAAGATTATCTGCAGTTTTTTCTGCAATTTTTAATTTAGCTGGGATTTATTTATTTATTTATTTTTAAAATAGGAAGTTAAATAAATTAACAATGCCCGACAAATCGTATAAGTCATATTAATAAGTATAAAAAATTAAATTTAAATACGTTTTGATAGTAAAATATTACAGTGTTTTAGACAAATTAAGATCTAAATTGACATTATACATATATATATATATATTCTTCAAACACATTTCTTGAAACCATCGAAGCATCTTCGCAGGAGCTGACTAAGCGAGTCAACTGTTAAAATAGGGGTGATAGAGAGAAAATAAGCGATAAGAGAAAGCATCGAATGACTGGATGTTTTCCAAATCCCAAACTTTTGGTCAATTTGGCACCCTTCGAAGAATTTGGACTCGTCCTCGCTCATAGTTTTAGAAAACGGGGTTACACTATATTCCTGATATAAACATTTTTTAATGTAAGAAAGCTAGTCATGAACTAGAGACCAAACATTTCCCGATTAATTTCATTCTGAGCCTCCTTCGATTCCAAAAATACCTGGAAAAAAAATCACTAACGGAGTTTATTAATTTTTGTTTTCTATGTGTGTGTATTTATTTAAAGGAAAATATTTTCTGATATTCAATTAATTAAAGTTTTGCAGTCTAAAATGATAATGTATAATACAGATATAATGAATTCACGATTTTGTTACCTGTATAAAAAAAAAAAAAAAAAAAAATATATATATATATATATATATATATATATATATATATATATATATATATAAATGAAAGTCATAAATATATAAAATTCGACATATTAGTTTTGTCTTCGTTTATATATTTAATAAAATGACTGTAATATTTTGCAATAAATAAATAAATAATCAATAATAAAGAAAAGAAAAAAAAAAAAAGAATCTTTATATTTATCAAAAAGGAAACTGCAATATTTTTAATTTCTTAAAAGATTTATTTATTTAATTTAACATATTACTGATATCAAAATATATATGGTCATTATTTTAATATCAATACAAACGTAGAAAAAATAGTCTTACACCAACATTTTAGGTCAACAAATTTGTCGTCCAATAATGGGATTCTTGCAAATTTGTTGATAATGGTGTGAAAATTGTCACAAAATCTTCGTATATTCTACTCATATGACATATGCAGCTATAATTATTTCAAACAAATTTCTGATTTTTAAACATGCTCTGAACTCCACTCGACACATTAAAGGTTTTCAAAAGTTTTTTTTTTTTTTTTTTTCAAACACAACACAACACAACACACATAAAAGAGAGAGAGAGAGAGAGGGAAAAAAAGGAACTTTTGCTAGAAGACCTTATATTACTAGTAAAATTTCTTTATAGAAATAATTCAATGTAGTAAAATGGTTTTAGACCTATTTTTCACTATTTTATTAAATATTTTCTGTATTCTATAATTAAATTAGGATTAGTTATAACACCATTATTTGAATTAAATTTATATGCAAGTTTATATTAAATTACCTTAAACAATTTGACAATGTTGATAGCCTTTCTGAAACTTTAACGCTTAATAAGAAAAAATAGATTCCCTATAGAAAAAAAAAAAAAAAAAAAAAAAAACACCTCTACTTTTAAATGCATGTAATATAAAGAAACAGATGAATTAAAAAAAGAAGAATCAGTCATATAAAAATAAGTTTTAAAGAAAACGGATCAACTGAATGTTTTTTATATATTGTTATAGAAATCTTGAATTTATTATCTTTGTTATAGAATCAAATCGCTTAAAAATAGATTTTAAAAAGAATACAAAGATAAATATTAAATTATGTACTGTTATGCATTTCTAAAAGAGTTAACGTGCTCGTAGAATATGGCACAACAAACTTAATGACTTGCAAAATACGAGTGGACTTAAAATTAATAGAAGTTGAATTTCGGCGTCCTTTTTTATATTTATGCGTATTGCCACTGAGGATTCGTCAAATGGTCCAACGCAATGTGGCCACAAAGAGGAAAACATGCAATCAGCCGTATGTTTGTAACCCCATAAATCAACTGTATTTATGGGACATTCATCTTGTAAATGTGTATCTCCATCACTACTGGAACGTACAAATGACCCACTGCTTCAAACCACTGTGGTAATTTGCTAGTAATATCAACTGCAGGATTCTAACAACAGTCTTTACCGTTTCTATCAGTATAGTTTTTTCTGGGATGTTATATTAAAATAGATACTTCTAGTCAGTTACAGTTAAAAATTGTCCGGTCTCTAAGACGTTAAACAAAGTCTAGTCAAATATTTCAACAATAATAAAATAATTTGAATAAAAATAATTTGAAATAAAATAATTTGAAAAGATTTTTTTTTATTCATATTTCCGTTACACGAGTTAATATTAAAAAGATGCATATTCTTAATCGATTAAAACGAAAAATATCGTATCGAAAATAAGATTTTTAGAAAATTCTAGTCAAATTATTTCAACAATCAGAAGATCTAACATTTAAAAGAGTGCCAAGTTTTTCTCTCTTGCTGAAACATGCTTGGAATTAGTTATTTAATGCCATTAAATGAAATTGGAAGTCTACTATTGATTTAACATTCTATTTAAAATTTTGTTTCACACTTCAGTAGTTTATTTGAAGTCGTTGTTCTAGTACTTGCTTTCAAGAAATTAGGAAATCAAAGGATATGTTAAAATATATAATAATAATAGTAATAATAATAATAAAACATATAGTTAAAGCAAATTTTTATTTCTTGTTAAAATAATTACGATAAAAAAAGAAAGAGGCAGAAAATAAATTTATTTAAATATTTTGTTGTTTCAACGAGGTAAAAATATATCATGTTTATAATTATCAAAAGTTCCCTCTTTAAATGACTAAAACTTAAACAATTTTAGAATAAAACTCGAGAGAATTTTAGATTTTTAAAATTAAAACACTTAAATTAACAAAGTGAAAAGCTTCGCTTAATGTAATTTTTAAAATATTATTGCAAGAATAAATAACGACAATCGATAATATTTGAAAAATATTTGATAGACTGAGGTTTTAGAGAAATTGTAAACTAAGATTTTTGCGGCTAAAATAATTAAATATTGACCTTTCATTTTTTATTTCTTTTCTTTTCTTTTTTCTTTCTTTTTCTCTCTCTCTCTTTTTTTTTTTTTTTATATAACTTAATAACGATTAATAAATATAAAAAAAAAAGTTTAACTTTAAAACTTAATCATTTATTGTTTTAAATCTTTGACATGCATAATACAGAAATATATAAATACATTGTAGAAATAGACTTGTTATATTAAAACCCGAATAAACTACTATGTCAGAAACGCCAAAGAAAAATATTTGAGAGGCATACAGCTGTTTCGGTAGCCTTAAGCGTACCGTCTTCAGTGCAAAAAAATTCTTTTTGCATTCTATTGAATAATAAAAAATTTCTTTTAAAACAAACAAACAAACAAACAAACAAAACAAAAAAAAATCTATGTAACACTATGCGATACCTATGTTTTACAATTAATTCATAATTAAAAAGAAATGATTTTCTAAAATAAAAGATTAGAAAAAAAAACTGTGATTTTGGAATCAATCTCAGTGATCTCCACTAGTGTGAATTTCACTATTGTTTAGAGCTTTTACATTGGTTTTTGTCGATTTATTTAGACGGCAATTACAATTTACAAATAGTGGTAGTTAAAACTATCACTAACTGTGACTACTGTTAATTTGGAAAGCTGACAATGTCTTCACTCATTAAATTCATCCTTAATGACCTAGTAACATGCTTTGCTCGCAACGTTGGTTAGTAATTTGAAATTAAAAAAATAAATTATAAATCACTATTTTGAATATATATTTATAAATAAAAAGTAAATTCAATTCAATTGAAATCCCTTAAAACCTTAGTTAATTAACATTTTGGACTTTAATGTTTGTCTAACCTATCATGCTATCTTTGGTTGTATTTTTGAACCCAACTGCTTCAGGTTGTAGACGCTGCTGTAGGCGCATATATATATATATATATATATATATATATAAAACATTTTCAAACATTGAATAGATGAAAACAAGAAACATTGAAAAAAATGAAACAGAAAAAATTCAAAAAAAAGATTGCAACTATCAAACATCCATAAATTGAAACATGCAAATTCATTACGTTTTCAAGGGTATAGAATGAATGTTGCATGTAAAATAGGCTTTATTTCTGTCTTGTTGTATGCAAATTGCTAAACATTTACAACAAGCTATACCCTATAACACCCGAAAAAAAGAGAAAATGTAAACTGAAAAAGCATATGAAAAACCAAATGAGAATCAAACAAATTTAAATTCATGCAGCATATTCAATATTATTAAATTAAATACTAATAATAATAGTTAAATGCAATACTAGTAATAATTAATAAAACTAAAGTATAACATACATTACACATGAAAAACTTGTATAAGTAGCTTGCACGGAAAGCCAGATCACTAAACATACATGTGGCTGTATACAGTTAGATTCACAGTTAATTTTGGAATCGTATTAAATAACTGAACGATTAATTTATTTTTGAATTTGTATTTGTCAACTGAACGATAAAGTTGAGTGAACTGTTTGATTTTAATAATTAACCTAATAGTGATTATTTAAAATTAAATTTTGATTAAAAATTTATTAACTTAATATACGAAAATTCATAAACTTAAAAGTGTCATTTTATTGAAACATAAAATTATACATATATAAACTATTTCGTTGTGTTGCTTATACTGTATCTTCTTTGGATTATAAAATGTTAATTTTTAAAATGGTCAACATTAATAGGTTATATGGCATTATACATAATTTTTGCGGTTATATCTGGACATACAGAAAATCGGCTATTATGATCACAATTGCTAGAAACTGCTTTTTAAATAAAATGTTATTTAAATTATACATAAACGAAACTATATATTTTTTCAACAAATCAGAAGAGATTGTCTTAGATGGCAAAAATTTTATTCAGAAAATTTTTGTTTACTTTTTTTTTTTTTTTTTTTTTTTTTTTTGTTCTAGTAATAACAATTTTAATATTACGTAACTTATTTTTCCTTAAACTGTTTATAATCTGCCAACAATCTTATTCTTATCGTTATTTTATAGTGAAATAATTTCATTTTTATCTTCTATATTTGAAGAATAGTTTTTTTGTCTACTATTGATTTCACAATTACTTTCGAAAATTCACTTAACTCATATTAACATTTAGATTGCAGTCATTCATCAAACTCGAAGCGCTCTTTATTATATTATGTGTTTCTCGCATTATTTCTTTGCTTATTTAAATTTTAGATATTTCTAAGGTTAAAAATAAATTTGAATGCATAGAATAAAATGCAGTAAAATACTAGAATTACCCGCGTATGGAATGACGTTCTAAATATGTTTCTTTTTTAATATTTTTAAGAGAATTTGAATTTGGGAGCAATACAAATTATAGATTGAAAGTTAAAATATGCATTGAGTAATTATTTTAAAATTTTGTTTCTTATAATTGCGTATGCAAATCGTGAGGTTTTTTTGCAGGTTACAGGAGAATTATAAGTTAAATGTTTTCACATTTGACTGATATTAAAGATTCGGAAATAATGTATTCAAAATAGCAGATATAAACCAATATTTTCGATCTCTCCAGGGCTTTACTAATATATAATTGTTGCTTGTTATTCAATACCATTGTTTTTAAAGAGCAATTTTCACTCTTTTACTTTTTTCTATATTCAATAGAATAAAAGTATTGGATTCGAGAAAATAAATAAATAATTATTATTATTACGGTGCTTAGTGGATTCACGCGTTTTGAGATAGCCTGAACACGATTTGACCATTTTTAGAAAGTTTGTGAGTGCGCCGGAATTCTATATAAATTTATATTTGGATTGACCTGGAAATAGAGTGGTGAGATTAGCTTTAGGAATACTTCGCCAATTTTCTCATAATTTTCAATATGACAGAAAATGATAAAATTTCGTATAAATGTACACAGTGATGATTGTTTTTAACCAATAATTGCGAAATGAAAAAGAACTATAGATAATGGTGATAGTTAACCAGAATAATGTAGTATTATCCCCCTATCCCCCCGGTGATGAAAATTTTCAATTCACAAAATCTCGAAAACTTTAAAATGTACTCGGAAATAAGTTAAAAATGAATGGTTAATGAATAGTTGAAAATTAGATCTGTGACCATTTGAAACAAAGTTATAGATTTTTTTCATTTTATACAAAAAGGAAAAAAAAAATACTCTGACAAAATTCATTTTATCAGGTGCAGTCTTCAGGACAAAAAATTTGCTTTTTTTTCCCTTTTTAATATTCTATTTCTCTTATATGAGATTCATCTGCAATCACCATGCAAAATAATTTTAATAAATAATTTGCGCAGTGGGAACTTTATAGGAAGATACACAGAAGAAATTTTTGTGTTAAACGTAATGTAATCGTGATTACATACTGGGGAATTTTTTTTTTTTTTTTTTCAGTAAGTGGTGTTGGAAAATTACGAAGAAACCAAATATGTTGGCAGATAATTGATTGGAAATTATACTTTCTTCAAATTAATACTTATGATTAAGAAAGCCTCTTTATGTTTAAATATGTATAAATTTTCGATACTGTCCGTATCGAAATTGTCATATATGATAAGCACCTAAATGGAAGCCCACGGGTAAGCCATTGTCGTAGGCAATAGGGACAGGTATCGCAGAATGCGAGGACGAACAAGGCGCTGCCGAAGGTAGCGGGAACCCAAAGCGAACTTTTGAGCGATTTCAGTATTATTATTTTCTCTTTTTCATAAAACTATATAGAAAAGAGTTTCCTTTAAATATAGTGACCAGCGAAGCGGGCAAAGCCTGCTAGTCAATTAATAAATAACTTCATTTTAAATTACCTACGCTAATGTTAGCAATTAGGGTCATAACACTAAATCCAAGAAGGTATTATTGTTATCATACGATATTCAAGAAAATAATATACATCTATACACTGCTGGCCAATAAAATTGCTACACCGAGAAGGAAGGATAATAACGGAATGAAATTTGTTGGACACATACATTATAGTACGAAGAACAATTAATTAAAATTTCAGGAAATTTGGAGTAACATGTACTGAGAAAACAGTACATAAAGCAGCGACCTCTGTGAGCAACAACAGCACTTATCTGCCTAGGCATTAAATCGAACAGCGATTGGATGACATGTACGAGTAGACTTCATGAAGTTTTAATACGATGCCACAATTCATCGATCGAAGTTACTGGTGAGTGGTGGGTGGCCAGTAGCTTTTCAACGATTAAACAGTCATTTTCATTGTTGCGAGATCAGGAGAACGCGCTGGCCAGAGCAACAGTCGAACACATTCGTCATCAATGAATTGCCAGACAATATGGACAACTTGCGGTCGTGCATTGTCCTGCCTAAATGTTTCGCTTCGGAGGCCTTGAATATAGGGCAGAGCGATGGGCCTTAACTCGTCAGAAATGTAATGGCTGGTATTCAGAGTGGCGGGAATAAAAACAAGAGTTGTTCGGGACGTGTATCCAATGGTACCACATACCATCAATCCAAGTGGTGACTCAGTATGCGGCTTCCAAAATTCTGATTACCCTCAAAACTGCATCACTGATATGGGCACCATTAATGTGTGATCAACGATGAACCTAGACGCAGAAATGGCGTGAAGTCACTTTTCAGTCAAATCACAATCCTGTTTACAGCACCAAGATTGCATTATCCGTATTTAGCAGCATTATGAATAATGCACATTACCAGCTGGGATTTGACATCATCATACTGTCCATCATTTGCAATGAGGTTATGGGTTCTCATTGGATACACGTCTCGATTACTTCTTGTTCGTATTCCTGGCACTCTGATCAGAGGGCATTAAATTTCTGTTGAGCTAAGGTCCTCCCCTCTGCCCTGTATTCTAGGCCTCCGTAGCGCTAAATTTAAGTAAGATAATGCACGACCGCAAGTTGTCTGTATTGTCCGGACCTTCTTTGATACAAAATGTGTTCGACTGTTGCTCTGGCCAGCGCGTTCTCCTAATCTCGCACCAATGAAAATGACTGTTTAATCGTTGAAAAGTGACTGGCCCCCCACCACTCACCAGTAACTTCGATCGATGAATTGTGGCATCGTGTTAAAACTTCACACCCGTACATGTCATCCAATCGCTGTTCGATTCATTGCCTAGGCAGATATGTGCTGTTATTGCTCACAGAGATCGCTGCTTTGTGTACCGTTTTCTCAGTACATATTACTCCAAATTTCCTGAAATTGTAATCAATTGTTCTCTGTACTATAATGTATGTGTCCAACAAATTTCATTCAGGTATTATCATTCCTTCTTGGTGTAGCAATTTTAATGGCCAGTAGTGTATAATAAACTTGAAAAATTGTAGAAATAAAACTTGAATTTTTTTTATAAAACTTGGAACAGAGTATTTATAAACCAATGTGCAAATACAGCAAAAGGAAATATAAAACCAAAATAAACTAACAAACTGATAATAAATGAAAAGTAATCCCAAAATACATAGAGGCCTTCTTCGCGATCATTTATTGATATATTTACTATTGTACTTTATTTATGAATTTAATTGCTTTTTTAATGGGTTGTCTTATTCAATTCTAATCTTGAAATCTTTTGCTATACATTTTTGCTTTCCTCTATGAGAAATCGGGGGCTAGAAACGTATTTTTTGACAAAAAGCACACGTTTCTTCAGAAACTTCTCATTTTCCATTCCCTACATGGGAGCTCCCCTGAAGGAGGATCCCATGTGTTTTGGGCTTATTTTTCATTTATTATCAGTTTGCTTATATATATATATATATATATATATATATATATATTGATTGATTGATTGATTGTATATCTAATATGTTATATTATTTGATATTTTGATACATGAAAATATATATATATATATATATATATATATATAATTAAGTTAGCTGAAAAGTAAAATAATGGTATTTTTGTCCACATTTGTGTAAAATTACGAACAGTATGATTCCATATAATATAAAAAATCTCAATGAATTAGGTAGTTACAAGTTAATTAAATTTTGAATAAACTGATTGGTAGAATTTATATCTTATACTGGTATTTTTATTTCACGCAAGTTTTACTTGTGTAAATTCAAAACTAAGTAATGTTAACTAAGTACTAATAAAAAAAATAGGCTTATTTAATTTGCTATTAGCTTCTTGAAGAAAAGAATTGAAGTTCTATTAATTTCCAATCTTCTTTACTTAAAACAAAATGAAATAAAGCTAGGCTAAAAATCATTACATTATTTTTCAAAAGATTCCTTAAAAAAAAAAAAAAAAAAAAAAAAAAATTAAGATTTTTCTTACCGTTTTTTTTATGAACTTTTAATTGATTTATGCTTGGCTTAGTTTAATTTAATGACATAATAGTTAAAAAAAAAAAAAATCAATGTATGTTTGAGATTTCTGAATTCTTTTATTTATTTAAATCTTGTTCCTATTTTAATTAATTTTAACTAAACATTTATGTGAACGTATAGGATGCTATTTAAAATAATTTTTTTACTTGATTTTTAAAGCTCCGATAATTTGTAAATAATAAAGAGTCATTACTTTAAATGTAGCATTATTCATGAAATATGAAATTTATTTCTCTAAAAGTGGGTTTAACATTCGGAAATGAGAATTTTAATCTCCTCTATATGTAATAAAATGTTCGAAGAACTATTTTTGAAATATTGAATGTTTAATGATATTTGACACACATTTTTAATTTAATATCCAATAAGCAAGATTATTCTTTGTCTGAACCTTCATAAAATTTAATTGTAATTTATTATTTTATTAATATGCTCTAATGCAGTACTTTATTTTCATTTTTATGCCATGTACTTCTGCTTTTAAACGTAATAGATTAATAATAGAGATATAAAATGTCCTGAAATAAAATGTTATTAAATTTATTTTCTCTTATTTTATTATTTAAATGTTTTATTAAAAGTGAACGTTATGAAATTTTCTCGAATATGTGTTATAATTTTAATTTTCTTTTACATTAGATCATTATACATTTTCATAAATTTTACATTTTATAAAAATTTAAAATAACAAAATAATAGTAAAATAATTTAATTTAGATGTATTTAATTTAATATGTAAATACTGGTTGTTTAAAAACAAGGTTAATCCATCAGCTTATACGAGATATGATACACAGTAGATTTGATTGAGTAGATTAAATGGTAAAGATAAATGCTGCTAGGTATTATATCATTTAAAATATGTTTTTCTCTTTATTTTTTTTACTAACTTCTCACTCTAAAAATATATCCATTTAAGTTTTAATCTATCTATGTGTTAAGTAATTTTGTTAACGATTGGTTGATGTTTTCAATATTAATCTAAAAATTGATGCAGATTTTCTAAGTTTGAAGTAATTTGCAAAATTGTCGATATTATTATTACTTTTTACCCATATTATTCGAAGAAGCTTCTATAAAATTTAAGAATATATGGTTTATTTTAGGAAATAAATCTTTTTGCACTCATTTTCAAAATTAATTAGTGAAATTGCTTTAATATTGCTTTAATATGATACCTTACCTTCTAATGAAATATTCAAATGTAATAGAAATACAATTCTACTTTTCAAAATTTCAAATTAATTTTTATTTATTTATTTATTTTTATTTTTTACTTTTTTTTCCCGTAAAAGGTGAGACATTCATGAAATGATTAATATTTTTTGTACTTAGTTTATCTTTTAAGAATTGACAAACTTTTATAAAAGAGAACTTTATAAAAATAATTATAGTTTTCCAAGAAACTTTGTGTCACATCTTAGTTTAGATCAATAATAAAAAAAAAAGAAAAAGAAAAAGAAAAAAATACTTGTGTAAAATATATTTTTAAATACTCTGAAATTTTATTATCTATTTAGATTAGAGATATTTCTTGAAAATGGATTATTAAAAGAAAGATCTAGTCAAAATCATTTAGAAAAAACATTAAAAGTATTATATTAATCATGAATAGCTAAGATTTTTACCATAATGTTTAATATTATCGTCCATAATTAGAACTTCAAAGCTGGTAAACTGAAGGTTCCGGGTTCGTTTCCGGGTGTATTATGTCGGTCTAGCCATTCCAAGTTTTCCCTGCTTTTTTTTTTTTTTTTTTTTTTCCTTTTCAAAACTCGCATGAATATGGGATGGAACTTTTAAGAAAAACTACCATTTATGCAGCCTTCCCTGGCTTTGGCATCTTCCAAAAAAGAAGTGATCGTTAATAGATTATCTGTTTTAATATAGTTAAAGTTTTTATTATCTGATTTTTTGTGGTATAACAATTTTTATCCTTCTGACTGATTAACTATAACAATAAAATATGTTTATTAAATTTGATTGTTTTTTATTTAGTGGTTTGATTTGAGATGCATTACGTACAATAGAACGAGAAAAAATATAATTTAGATAATACAATTACTTTATGTTTTGAAGAAATTTTGAGATGTTTTTTTCAGTGACTTTCATAATTTATAGAATGTCAAAAATAGAATTAGCAAATAGTTTTTTAAAGCAATCATGACATCAGTTTTAAATTTAAATTTTGAAGCGTGTTTGACATAAAAAATACAATAATAATATTATATATAAATAGACAAGCTAAGAGGTTTACTCTATTTATCATTATCACCTATACATGAAGCAAAAAAGAAACTGCCGTCAATAGATGATTAATATTTACTGATAGAAATATGTAAAAACATATTTTTTATATTTTTCATATATATTTTTTGTGCTAATCTATCACTGGCAGAAAAAAATGTTATAACATAAGTTGATTTTCCAGTGGTAGATTAGCACTAGGAATTAAGAATAACAAATTTTATAGTTAATTATTCAATGGTTTGTGTTATAGTGACAAACATACTTGCTTCTAAATTTTATTTCTTATCCTACTATTCCATAAATTCTATTTACTATTATCGTAATAAAAGAACTATTTAATTTTGACAATGTAACTATTTATTACAAAAATAAATAAATAAAACAAATAAAACAAAAGACAATCTATGTAACTGTATATATATATCATAGTATATTCAAAAAATATATTATTTTTTTCTAAAAATAATAACGTATTTTAATAATTTATTCTAAATATAATAACATATTTTTGCAAACTATCTTGGCATAAGTTTCACAATTAAATCGATAGAGTGTAGTTAAGTGGCATTTTTACAACAAACATGAACACATTTCCTGCACATGTGTATGACAAGAACTTGTGTTTCTGGAAATATCAAACATCCTTCTTTTTCTATGTTGTATATTTTAACAAAAAGAATTGATTAGATAAATTAACGAAAGAACTATTTATCCTTATCTTACTATTTTCCCCCATCATTTAATGAAATCAAAATTCCACTGGCCTTCCAGCATTAAAATGCATTCTCACTAGAGGACGCTATGATGCTATTTCAACAAAACTTTCTTTTGATTTAGAATCAAGGATCTCCATTGGATCGACTGCCAGAAACATTCGAAAGATAAACAGAACTACGTGAAACAAAACAAACTTACTTATAAAATATCTGTGCATATCCATGTATTAAATATAGATCGTATATTTTATTTAGAATAGAGTTGTTGTTTATCCAACCAAAAGAAAGAAAAACACTTTATAAACATGCATTCATTTCGCGGCAAAGTACGATGAAATGCTGCTAAAATAAAACAAATTAAAGGATTTATATGATAGAATAATACGCTGTGATTATATTTTAGTAAAATTTTTATTTTATTTTGCATTGGTGACTTTTATTAAATCTATTTATAAAAGTATTAAAAAATAAACACAAAGTGCGAGGAAGAAAAACAAAACATTAAAATAAATATTGTTTTATATTTTATTCTAAGATAAAGCTCTTGTTTTTCTATCGAAAACAAAGGAAGAAAGCATTATAAATATTCATAAATTTCATGGTAATATGTGATGAAATATTACTTACAAGGAGACGGTAAGGGTGTGGGGTCCTCAAATCGAACGGAGGTTCCGCGTGTAGTTAGCACTCAGTGAGTGTATTCATATACTCAAACCCTAGAGCGCAATATTCAGCCATCGCCGAGAAAAAAATTCCTGAAGTTTGAAAAAAAAAAATTAATTTGTAATAAAATTTAATAAATCATTATAAACAATTTCTTTTCAACTTTTATACATTGTTAAATCGCGAATTTAATGATTTCTAACTTTTTAACATTAAACATATGGAAATTTATTATTCGCATGTGGTTGGAATTACATAAAATTTAATATGTCAAAAATAATATGAAGAATTTACGTGCTTCTGTAAAAAAACTGCATTTATTTGTTGTGCAAGTTGTCGACAAAATTTGTGTTTTTCTTGTTTTTATGATAAATATCATCCAGGTTTGTGTATTCGTAAAGATGAATGATTGAAAGAATTGCTAATGCTATAAACGTATAATCATAAATATTCATTATATTTAATAATATGTTATTTTATAAAAAAATAAATGGTAATGTTTAAAAGAACTGTGACTTTTGTATTTATTCTATCTACAGTTCTAAGTTCTAATCGTTTAAAAGTTAGAAATCATTAAATTCGCGATTTAACAATGTATAAAAGTTGAAAAGAAATTGTTTATAACGATTCATTAAATTTTAATACAAATTAATTTTTTTTTTTTTTCAAACTTCAGGAATTTTTTTCTTGGCGATGGCTATGTAGTGCGCTCTAGGGTTTGAGTATATGAATACACTCACTGAGTGCTAATTACACGCGGAACCTCCGTTCGATTTGAGGACCTCACACCCTTGCCGTCTCCTTGTTAATTAAAAAACTTCTAATAAGGATATCATTATATGAATATTTGCTAGGAATATGCATTTATTCTTCATATGAATATACGTTTATATTTGATTCCATTCAGCACCAATTCACACAATATAATTAACTGCTGAAAGTATTTGAACGATAAACATTACACTTCCTTTAAAACATTTATAAAATTAATATGCATATACAATTAATGTATCTTTCTTCTATCCATCCTATGGTAAAGCGGTTTTTTTATCAGACCAAAATAAAGAAAAATACTTCATAAATATTTAACTAGTTTGCTGCATATTATGTTAACATATTAATAAACACAGAAAAATGAAAAAATGAAATATAATTATTATTAAAATATACAGTTATTTTAGTTTTGAGATTTTAAATAATTCTAATATTTATAGCATTTAAATTATTGATATAAATAATTAAATTTTACTAAAATGGAAATATTAAAATACTTTTCCCAATTGGACAATTCTTTTGGCATTTCATATCTTTATTATATGAGAATTCCCTAAATTATTTTAGTAACATTGAATTGAGATGTAATCAAAAGTTTACGATATTTAATATATTAAAGTAATAAAATATTTCAAATAAATCATAAATATGTTTACGTTTGAATTCATAATTTAAGCAATAAAGTATGTGAAATAAAACTAAATTAATGTAAATTTTATTATCTTTAAGCATTTGTAATGTGCTAAAATAATGATATATAAAGATACACTTGATGTTTAATGTCTTAATTTTTGGTAAGATTTATTATGTATACAAAAAATCGGATTTTTTTTAAATTATTTTTCTTTACATTATTTAAGTTGAAAAGCAATTATTCAAATACTTTAACTAATTTAACGATATAAACCAAAATCATACGCATGGACGGAAGACTTGCTGCTAAACATATTTTTATAATCCTGCTGTTTTCTATTTTCCATATCTAATTTTTTAATGGAAAGGAATGTATTTTGATATTTACAAAACGCTGGTAAATGTGTATGTCTTTTCAGAATCTAAATTCATGCTTTAATCAAGATTCTAATTCAACATTTTGTTGTTAATTTGTGTACATTTTAAATTTCTTCTAACTTCAAGGTTCTATATCACCACTAATGTATACTACAATGTGTAGTTGATTTCGCATTCCATTAGTGTTTAAATTTAATTGTTTGATAAAAAAAAGCGTACATAAATAGTTAAACTCAAAACGGTTTTTGTGTAATTTGCGATTTAAGTTGCTCGGTTACTTTTTTCATCTTTTAGCAGCAGCTCAAGATTTTACCTCAAGTTGTTAAAAACTTTTCTTGCATAATTTATATGTTTAATGGAATATTAAAATTAAGTTTGATGAATTTTTTTTTAATTCAAGTATTTATTCTGTTTTTCAAAAAAGCATTTATATACACTATATACCAATAAGTATTTGGACAGCTTCGTATTCAGACGTTTTGTCAACTGTCTATAAAAATTCTTGAAGAATTCTTTTGAAACTTTCGGAATATAAAGAACATATTATACCTCAAACATTTCAGCAAAAACTTTGTTCTGAACAGAAAAAGAGAACCAGTAAAAAATGAAACAAAAATTGAAACATTTTGGATTACCCTGTAAAAAGTAATGCTTGAAATGCATTTTGGCTGTAGCATGTGATTATGAGATTTCTTCTAATTACCTGTATGAATTTTTATGAGGTTATCTCATATACTCATTGAGATATTACGCTTTATTGAAAAAATTGCAGAAAATTTACCACTGTTTAAATTGTAACACGTAGGTTATTAGACCCAATGCAAAGTCATTATTAGGAAACTTCGCGTAATACATTAATCACAGTGAGCTTTAATCATATAATAGCAGGAGACTTGGCGTTGGAATATTAAAACAGGAATAAACTACTACGTCAGAAACGCCAAAGAAAATTTATTGAGGTGCATACAACTGTTTCGGTAGCCTAAAGCAGTGCAAAAAGAATTCTGAATCTGGAGAAGTGATCGTATATATAGGAGAGGCACCGGATTTAGTTCAACCAATAGGATTACGGAAGAGGTGGGGAGTGTGGCCAATAGGAATTAAGGAATGTGTAGCTGTGTAAACAGTAGAAAAATTAAGGAAATGTGGACTGAATGTAAAATTTCCAACAATCAGACAAATAGGGAACAGCGAAATCACAATTTACAAGGTTTTTAAAATTTTTATAAATATGAAAAGCTTCAAAGAAATCGAGTTCATGAATGGATTTAGGTCTGCAAATTATTTTAGCTGAATTAAATTTAAAGTTATGATTTTCCTCCCAGCAATGTTTAGAAATAGCCGATTTATTGGTTTCTTGTTTGCAGACGCAATTCATATGTTCTTTTAGGCGAAATTTAAGACTGCGTTTAGTTTGGCCAATATATGATAAACCACACTGACAGGAAATACTATAAATGCTCCAAGAATTATGCATATCAATAGGATCTTTTAACTGAAGAAAGGTGAGTTTATTGGAAGGCGAAAATATTATTTTAAAATCATATTGTTTGAGAATTTTAGCTATGGTTTGACTGGTTTTAGAAAAATAGGGTAAAACAATACTGATATTAGATGTGACTGATTTAGTAGACGAAATACGAGGGAGTTGTAATTTTTGGATAGCTTTGTCTATAATGGAAGGGTCATAACCTCTGTCAATTGCGATGGCTTTCAGGTATTTAATTTTAGATTTCAATAAAATAGGATTTGAACAAATATTAAGGGCACGGTTTACAAAAGTATAGAAAGTAGCCATTTTTTGGTTAGGTGGGTGACATGAACGCGCATGGGGAGGAAGGGAGACTGCAAAATTTTTACGATAGACAGTGGTTGAAAATCCATTTACAGTGCGAGAGACGAGGGCATCAAGAACTGTAAGGGAGCCATTATTTTCTATTTCATATGTAAACTGGATATTACTGTCAATTGAATTTAAGGTTTCTAAGACATGGTCAATATAGTGATGAGATATGCCAATAAGCGTGAAGGTGTCGTCAACGTAACGGGTCCAAAAAGGAAAAGATATTTTCTTAAATAGGGGAAGATTGTAAAATAGAGGGGAGATTATAAATATTTTCTTAAAAAGATATTTTATTCCTGTTTTAATATTCCAACGCCAAATCTCCTGCTATTATTTGTTAAGCTTATACGGGCTTAGTTGTGTTATTGGTCTTCTGCTCATATTGTTACTGAGCAACCTGGTCTGAGAAGCCTCATATGAGGGGAAGATTAGGTCAGTAATATTTTGAGCCATTTTCTTGTTTTCAAAATGTGCAAATTAGTTAATCGTTTCTACCGTCTACGTACTAAAAAGTTTCGTGCCCTCAACCGTCTGAAATTCCTTTTACAATGCAAGAGACACCGCATTATCCCTAAATTCATTCTACTGAAATGCAATATTTCTGGTTCCAGTTTTGTAAACAAAGCAGTACTCAGATCTCATTTTAATATTCTCCGTGCAGTTATTAAGGAAACTCGTACCAACATCGCCAAAATTGAAAACGATTTATTGTTTCTCCACTTAAAGTTAGCTTTTGAACGTCCTAATTTTATGTTGATTGATCACAATTCCTGGATTCATTGTGACAACCGTTCTCGTAAACACTCAATTAAATTACATGATAAATTCACCCGGCTTCGTAATTCACAGAGTCCTATTCATTCAAACGACTTACCTGTTGTCAATAAAAATGCAATCGTTAATTTTTCCAGTACTGATATTTCCAATAGTCAATATTCTGTTCTCAAACTCAATTCAAATTTTGCCATTTCTAAACCTCCTTCTTTTCCTTAGTTAATTGCACCGTGTTACGCTTGCATGCGTTAACACCACGCCACCTATAATTTGCATTCTTCGTAAAGAACTTTAAAGTGAAGCGAAGAGAGTTTTGTGTTGTGAAGAAAAGTGTGTGACCGCAGAACGTGGCGTCGAGAAATAAATAAATTATGAGTGATTAAAGTGTATTCGTGTTTTAAATAAGCATAAAGTGCCTTTACATGGTCCGTCGAGCCGGAGGACCTGTTAAAAAGAAAGAGTAATTACGAGTTTGTTTATTTAATTTCATTGTGAGAGAAAGAAGTTTCGGTTTCGTAATCGATCGATGAAACAAAAAGTTTTGTTTTAATTATAGAAAAAAAAAATGTTTATATCGACGGATAGATTTGATTTAAGTGAAACATAAAATATACAAGTGAACGAAAAAAAAAACAAGTGAAGTGATAGTTTATTTAAGAGGAACAAGATAATAGTGTTCAAGTGGAATACAGCGATCTGAGGTAAGAGCATCTTCATAAAATTTAAATTTGTTCTGAATTTATTACTTGTTAAATTTAATAATGTCAATTATCGATAAATTAAGAAAAGATGAGCTTTAGCTTGTCGCAGAGGAATTGGGTTTAAGTGTAGGAGAGGGTGCTAAACTTGTTGAATTAAAAGATATTATTGAGAAATGTGAACATTTTTCAAATAGTGAGTTAATGAAAAATGTAGTTGATTGCGAAGTTGAGGAAATTAAATCGAAAAAAGAAGAAGAAAAATCAAAAATGGTGTTGGAAAAAATTAAACTAGCACAATTAGAGAAAGAGTTAGAGATAGCAAATATTTGTAAGGAGTCTTTACAAAATTCTGAATTCGAGAAAATTGAATTAGCGCAGTTAGAGAAAGAGTTAGAATTAGCGAATATTAAAAGGGATTCATCCCAAAATAATTCGCTTTCAACTGTGCATTCGGAACCAGAACTTCTAAATAATAATAATCTGGAAAGTTTTATTAAGAGTATTAAAACGCTTACAATTCCATTACCATCTAAAGCAGAATCATTCAATCTATTTTTTCATTCTCTGGAAAAGGCATTTAAGAATAAAAATGTTCCAGATGGGTTTAAATGGAAATTCTTTTAAACATTCTCGGTGAAAAAGCCAGTAATTTAATGGCATATGTGTCTGAGGAAGACTTGTGTAATTACGAAAAATTAAAAACAGTTGTTTTGAAGGAGTTTCAACCGACGGCTAATGAGTGTTTAAATAACTTCCGGAAAGCACAAAAATTACCGTCAGAGAGTTATGTGCAGTATGCGTCGCGATTATCGGCATCTTTTGAATATTATTGTGAATTGCGTAAAGTGAATGATTTTAAATCATTATGTGAATTAATTGTATCTGACAAAATTTTTAATTCATTAGATCGTGAATTAATGACACACATTGGGGTTAAGCAGGGTGAATCATTTTTTAAACCACAAGAATTGGGTCGTGAATGTGATATTTATTTATCTGCAAGGGGCAGAGGTACTGTCCGTTTTCGTAAACCATGTCTACCTCTCGCGGAACGATCCTACTCGGAAAAGGGGTGATGCGTTGAATGAGATGGGCACTTAGCCAAATGCGCTTTTCGTTCTACACGTGTTCGTTTTCTTTTTATGAGTCTTCAATATTTATTTTACCTTTTTACGCGAATTTTAAGGTAAATTTTAATTAACAATATTTTATTTAATGTAATTTATATGACAATATGCGCGAAAAATAAAAGGTGTAAAATAATCATGATAAAAAAATCTAATGATTTGATTTAAATACGATTTTCTGTAAATTTCTGTAAAATAGAGATCCAAAAATATGGTATTTTTATTTTAGCAGTATAATTTAAAAGAAAAAAATATATTACTTTTACTACAGGTAAAGTCTACTGTAAACGTTGTTCTTTTTCTCTTCTTTTATTAATGAATTATGTAAATTTTACCTAATTTAAGTCATTTTTAATTAATTTACTACTATAATCAGTGCATGAAACAAGTGTTCAGGTATGACAGATATAGTACGAATTTAGAGATCAAGTAAGCAAATAAAAATAATTTTAACTGAAAAAAAAAAAAAAAAGAAGAAGAAGAAAGAAAACAGGCATTTACTTTTAAGTTTACGGATTTTATTTTGCATCGAAGAATAAAACTGATCTTCTACACTTATTTAAAAATTACAAGGGGGAAAAATCAGCATTTTGCCTTTATACGAATATAACGAAGAAGTATCGCCTCAAAATTCAATAATGTCCTGAAAAGAAAAAAAAAGAAAAAAGAAACCGCATCTTATCTCTCACTCGTAAAATGTAAACATTCTCTCATCTTCTACGCTTCTACCCTATTTTAACAAAATCAATGCAGACCTCACGCATGCGCATAGGTGAGCAGGGTCACAGCTAACGAAAACAAACAATAAAAATGAGTTGAATGTGTTTGCAAAGACTAGTGTAAATGAAGCGAAGCGGTTTGTCGGGAACAAATCGCATAAGTCACGATTTCAAAAAGTTGCTTCAAATGTGATCTTATCAGAAATAAAAAATGTAAAATGTGTTCTTTGTAAAAATAATGAATATCATGCTTTATATATGTGTCCGCAGTTCAAAAAACTTCCTGTACAAGAAAGAGTTAATGTTATTAAGGCAAATAAGTTATGTTTTAAGTGTTTTTTACCGAATTGTAATGTGAGAAAAAATAATATGAGAAACTGTTTTTGTGGAAAACCACATAATAAATTGATTCACTTTCCTAGAGAAGGAAAATTTATCGATTATTGTAAGGAAATAAAGGATAATTCGGAAGTTGCAGCTGCCGCTGATTCCGAAATATTGAATGGAGAACAGCACGGTGAATTCAATTCCTTTTTTCCTCCTAATTTTCCCTAGTGACAGGCAGCAAATTGTAGCCACTAGTTTTGCAAAAAACAAAACAAAAAATGTCTTATTGAGTACAGTGCGTGTTTTAGTTAAAGATAAATATTCTCAATGGCAGGAAGTAAGGTGCCTTCTAGACAGCGGCTCTCAGGCGTGTTTGATAACTAAAGATTGTGCAAATCGATTACAACTCAAAATAGAAAAAATAAATACTTTACTCTCATGTTTGAATGATGCATCGATGACCATTAACGGTTGCGTAACAGCAACTATTGCCAATAAAGAGAAAAACTTTGAGAAATCCCTAAATATGTTTGTTGTGAGGAAAATTACGGATTTTGTTCCGAATAAAGTAATTAATGTACATATCGATGTCCCGAATTCAATAACGTTAGCAGATTATAGTTTTAACATTCCTGGAAAAATAGACATGCTCCTTGGTGCTGAATTTTTTTATGAATTATTGAGACCGGGGCAAATATATTCTCAGAACCCTCAGCTACTCCTTCAAAATACTTGTTTTGGTTACATTACAACGGGGAATTTAGATCAAAGGGATGAGGTTAAAATTCATTGTGGATTAATACGTGGAGAGGATTTAAATGTAACATTAAGAAAATTTTGGGAGATTGAGGATGTAAATATAGAATTAACCAAAAGTAAAGAACAGGCTATATATGAGGAACATTTTACGCGTACACATAAGGGAAATGAGAAAGGTAAATATATTGTAACAATGCCTTTAAGAGATGACCCGTCATGTTTAGGTCAGTCTAGAGAAATTGCTCTTAGAAAACTCAGATCGCTGTGGACACGTCTATCTAGAGACGAGAAATATTTGTCGTTATATAAAGACTTTTTAGAGGAATATAAAAACCTTGGTCACATGAGAGAGGTAACAGAGGATAAAACTCCTGATGTTGCTGATTACGCACCTCATCACGGAGTGTACAGACCAGATAAAGATACGACTAAATTACGTGTAGTTTTCAATTGTTCTTCACCAACAACAAATGGTACTTCTCTTAATTCCTTGCAATTCAATGGCGGAGTAATACAAAGTGATTTATTTACCATAATGGTGGGTTTCCGCCTGCATATTTACGCCTTAACTGCTGACATCAAAATGATGTATAGAATGATTCTTATTGACCCGAGTCAGTACCCACTGCAGCGAATTCTCTGGAGCAATAGCATTGAGGAACCCCCCAAAACATTTGAATTAACAACAGTGACATATGGAACAGTCTCAGCACCTTACTTAGCTATGAGAACCTTATACCAGCTTTCACTTGATGAGGAAAAAAATTTCCCGAAAGCATCCCCTATCCTTCGTGATAATTTTTATATGGATGACGTGTTATTTGGAGCAAGCACATTAGAGGAGTCGAAAGAGTTACAACAGGAGTTAAAGGAGGTCATACAGTCCGCAGGGATGGAGATACATAAGTGGTGTGCTAATAATGATGAACTTTCTCCAAGTATGACAGAGAGTTACAATTTTTATAACAAAGATGAAATTAAAACTTTAGGCGTGTCTTGGAAGCCAAAGGATGATTGTTTTGTTTTCCGAGTTAAAGTAGATCTGAAAAATTCCTATACAAAAAGAGAGGTGTTGTCGACGATAGCTAGGATCTTTGATCCGCTAGGCTTATTAGGCCCAATAATTGCTAAGGCCAAAATATTTATGCAAAAGCTTTGGCGTCTAAAAATTGATTGGAGTGATGCACTCCCAGCACCAGAATACAGAGAGCGGCATCAATTTCTCATTACATTAGAACGAATAAATGACATAAAAATTGAGAGGTGTATTGTGATTCCCCAGGCTTCAAACATAGAAATTCATGGATTTGCAGACGCTTCAGAACTCTGCTATGGAGCGGCCATCTATTATAAGTCCAATGATTCACGTGGCCGGACATTAATAAGGTTAATCTCAAGCAAATCAAGGGTTGCTCCGGTTAAAAGCTTAACAATCCCTCGATTAGAGCTATGCGCAGCTGTTTTGCTGGCAAAGCTAATGAATAAGGTGTTGGCTGCTTTAAAGGTGATGATCAACGAAGTCTATTTTTGGACAGACTCTACAATTGTTTTGGCCTGGTTACAGAAGGAACCCATGGATTTGAAACCGTTTGTGCAACATAGAGTAGCAACTATCCAAGACCTTTCACCAATCCAACAGTGGCATCATATCGCTTCAGATCAAAATCCTTCTGATGTGTTATCAAGAGGCGTTGATCCAGATAAACTGTTCGAACACGAACTATGGTTAAACGGACCCAGCTTTTTACTAGAAAGGGACTATCCGAGTCAGATAACTGTTAACCCAAAAAATTTGGACGATTTTAGAGTAGAACTAAAAAAGTCTAACACAAACTGTGATGATAATTTTAATGTTTTTCATTTGGTAACTGATAATGACTTTGTATGTAATCTGCTGAATTTAAGTAATAATTATTTAACTGTTCTGCGTATTATAAGTTTTATTTTCAGGTTCATAAATAACAGCAGAAATCCTCTTTACAAAACAAGTGGACCACTTACATTTTCAGAAATTGTTGAAGCAGAGAAATTTTTATTAAAGTGCTTACAAAGTGAGGAATTTTCCGAAGACAATAAAGACTTACAGGTAAAAAAGGCTATAAAGCCTAACAGTAAGTTGAAAATGTTGAATCCATTTATTGATAATGAAGGAATTTTGAGAGTGGGAGGTAGACTTAATAATAGTGATATCAATTACAATCAGAAATTTCCTATTTTTTTGCCCACAAGACATAGGTTAACACATTTAATTGTAGAATATTTTCATAAAAAATATTTGCATAGTGGACCACAAGCCTTATTGCATCAAATCAGACTAAAGTTCTGGATAATTAATGGGCGTAGTATATGCAGAAAAGTAGTGCACAACTGCATTAATTGTTGTAAAACCAATCCTGTTTTTTCTGACCAAATTATGGCAAGTTTGCCTAGAGAGAGAGTAAGTGTAAATTATCCGTTTAATGTTTCCGGCGTTGACTTTTGTGGTCCATTTTACATCAAGTACAAATGACAACGGAAAGGGCTATATAACAAAATATATGTTTGTATTTTTATCTGTTTTGTCTCAAAAGCTGTGCATATTGAAATGGTAACTGACTTAGCCAGTAATGCATTCATCGCAACACTTAAACGTTTCATTGCTAGAAGAGGCAAATGTGGTAAGCTCTATTCTGATAATGCAAAAAATTTTGTTGGTGCCAATCTTGAACTTAAAAAATTATTTAACTTGGTTTTTAAACCAGATGAAACCCTCGCGAATTATATGGCCTCTGAGGGAATTGACTGGCATTTCCTTACCCCTAGAGCACCGAACTTCCGGGGTCTATGGGAGGCAGGAGTAAAATCCTTCAAGTTCTATTTAAGAAGGGTAGTGGGTAATTTGAAATTAACATACGAAGAATTCCTCACAGTGATTACTCAAATAGTGTGCATGTTAAATTCTCGTCCTCTTACCCCGCTTTCATCTGACATTGATGATTTAAATGTTTTAACTCCAGGTCATTTCCTCATTGGACGACCATTTAGTGCGCTTATAGAGACAGATTTATCAAAACTTAAAGAATCAAGATTGGCATCCTGGGAGAAAATAACCAGATTAAATCAAACTATTTGGAAAAGATGGTCAAACTCTTATTTGAGCCATCTCTAACAAAGAACAAAATGGTTCTTTGATAAAAGTAACGTAAAGATCGGTGATCTGGTTATTTTGAAAGAAGAGAATTTGCCACAATGCCAGTGGGCTTTAGGAAGAATTTGTGAGGTTTATCCTGGCAAGGATAAAAAAAATAAGGGTTGTTAGGGTTAAAACTGCATCAGGCACATATAAAAGACCTGTTTGCAAAATATCATTACTACCAATGAAACTTTAAGTTCATTAATATTTACTTGTACATTAATTTTTTGTTTTCATGTTCTGTGTATTAAATTGTTGCATCATTGACATTTTTATGAATAGCCTTTGAGTATTATATTTCTTCATGTGTGGATTACTTATAAACTATTTTAGGGTTTTTTTGAAAAAAAAAAGTATGTTAGTTTCTAACAGTGATTGAATGTTTAATAAACATTGCAATGGGGGCCGGTATGTTACGCTTGCATGCGTTAACACTGCGCCACCTATAATTTGTATTCTTCGTAAAGAACTTTAAAGTGAAGCGAAGAGAGTTTTGTGTTGTGAAGAAAAGTGTGTGTTCGGCGACCGCAGAACGTCGCGTCGAGAAATAAATAATTTATGATTGATTAAAGTGTATTCGTGTTTTAAATAAGCATAAAGTGCCTTTACACACCGGTTGAAAAAGCTTTCAAAAATTCTCGACTGACTGACCAACAGAAAGAAAATCTTCGTCATTTAATCCTTAATAATGCCAATTTCAACACTAAAAATTTTAAATCAAATCTCATCCCTGCAGAAAAAAACGCCTTGAAGGAAATAAAATCTAATGAAAATATCATCATTACTAAAGCTGATAAAGGTGGTCAGATTGTTATTTTAAATAAAAAACAATACATCGAAAGTGTTACCGAACTAATTAATGATGGCCCATACATTCCTCTGCCCCGTGACCCCTCTCCTCAAGAATTAAATAAAATTAAATCTGCTATAAAATCTTGCCCCTTGTTATTGAACTCGACTAAATCCCATCTTATCCCTTCTATTGCTAATTGTGCCAGATTTTATGCTTTACCAAAAGTTCACAAACCCAATATTCCATTTCGTCCAATAGTCTCTAATATCGGTACTGCTTCCTATAATTTAGCTAAATTTCTCACCACAATTTTTGTTCCACTTCTTGCTGCTAATAGTTATACTGTTAAGAATTCCATAAATTTTGCAAAAAATATTCAAAACTTCCCTCACACTAATCTCACTATGGTTTCTTTTGATGTAAAATCTCTTTTCACTAATGTTCCAATAAGTGGCGCCCTCTGCTGTCTCGAAAATAGATTAAAAGAGTTTCATTTCACCTCTTTTGAAATGCAAGAATTAATTTCTCTTACCCGCATTTGTTTATCACAAACCACTTTTCTTTCCAAAATAAATTCTATCGTCAATCTGAAGGTTTAGCCATGGGTTCCCCTCTCTCCCCAATTCTCGCAGACATTTACATGCACTATTTCGAAAGCAAGCTTTTTAAGAAAATATCTTTTCCTTTTTGGACCCGTTACGTTGACGACACCTTCACGCTTATTGACATATCTCATCACAATATTGACCATGTCTTAGAAACCTTAAATTCAATTGACAGTAATATCCAGTTTACATATGAAATAGAAAATAATGGCTCCCTTCCAGTTCTTGATACCCTCGTCTCTCGCACTGTAAATGGATTTTCAACCACTGTCTATCGTAAAAATTTTGCAGTCTCCCTTCCTCCCCATGCGCGTTCATGTCACCCACCTAACCAAAAAATGGCTACTTTCTATACTTTTGTAAACCGTGCCCTTAATATTTGTTCAAATCCTATTTTATTGAAATCTAAAATTAAATACCCGAAAGCCATCGCAATTGACAGAGGTTATGACCCTTCCATTATAGACAAAGCTATCCAAAAATTACAACTCCCTCGTATTTCGTCTACTAAATCAGTCACATCTAATATCAGTATTGTTTTACCCTATTTTTCTAAAACCAGTCAAACCATAGCTAAAATTCTCAAACAATATGATTTTAAAATAATATTTTCGCCTTCCAATAAACTCACCTTTTTTCAGTTAAAAGATCCTATTGATATGCATAATTCTTGGGGCATTTATAGTATTTCCTGTCAGTGTGGTTTATCATATATTGGCCAAACTAAACGCAGTCTTAAATTTCGCCTAAAAGAACATATGAATTACGCCCGCAAACAAGAAACCAATAAATCGGCTATTTCTAAACATTGCTGGGAGGAAAATCACAACTTTAAATTTAATTCAGCTAAAATAATTTGCAGACCTAAATCCATTCATGAACTCGATTTCTTTGAAGCTTTTCATATTTATAAAAATTTTAAAAACCTTGTAAATTGTGATTTCGCTGTTCCCTATTTGTCTGATTGTTGGAAATTTTACATTCAGTCCACATTTCCTTAATTTTTTTACTGTTTACACAGCTACACATTCCTTAATTCCTATTGGCCACACTCCCCACCTCTTCCGTAATCCTATTGGTTGAACTAAATCTGGTCCCTCTCCTATACATACGAGCACTTCTCCAGATTCAGAATTCTTTTTGCACTGAAGACGGTACGCTTTAGGCTACCGAATCAGCTGTATGCACCTCAATAAATTTTCTTTCGCGTTTCTGACGTAGTAGTTTATTCCTGTTTGAGCTTTAATCATAGTGCAAAAATGTTAAATATCTTACGATATATGAGCATTTTTACTCAATGATATTCAACTACGCATGCGCAAGCTTTCAAAAGATTTCATTTGCACAATTTAATAGCCAAATGTATTGAGCAACTTACATGAAAACCCCAAATTAATATCGTGTAAATTCAAAACGTTATGAGTTATAGAATACATAGAATTTCATTTCCTTTCAAGGAAAAAAAAGTCTGGAGTGACCCCACTCGACTTTCCGAACATTGAGTAATTAACAGTTTTTTAGATAAAGTAAAGAAAGAGGAGTTGTTAAACAAACAAAAAAGAGAAAACCATAATAGAGTGTTTGAGTATTTTTCTCCATACAGTACACGATGTTTTTTTTTTAAACGCTACTGAACTTTGAGCTCATAAGATCATAATGAGAAAGAATTTTTCGTTGTGTCCCTGTAAAAAACTATAAATTCTAGATTCACCAAAAGGCTTATAGTTAGTGCAACAGTGATTTATAATATTCATATAAATTTTCAGCTCAATTGAATAAGGTGTTTAGATGCTATCACACTTTTAAAAATTTGGTCCCATAGGCCATAATGATAAAAAATTTTTCTTTGTGTCCCTGTAAAAAAAAACTGTGTGTGCTAAATTCACCAAAATCTATACAGTTGGCGCAACTGTGGCCTATAACATGTGTACAATTTTTTTGCTCAGATTAATAAGGCGTTTAGACGCAATCACACTTTTAAAAGTTTGGCCCCATAGGCCATAATGATAAAGATTTTTTCTTTGTGCCCCTGTAAAAAAACTGTAAGTGCTAAGTTCACCAAAATCTATACAGTTCGTGAAACTGTGACCTATAACATGTGTACAATTTTTTTGCTCAGATTAATAAAGCGTTTAGTCGCTATCACACTTTTAAAAATTTGGCCCCATAGGCCATAATGGTAAAGAATTTTTCCTGGTGTCCCTGTAAAAAACTATAAGTGCTAGATTCACCAAAATCTATAGGGTTCGTACTATGGTGACTTACAATATACGTACCAATTTTCAGCTTATTTGAACAAAGCGTTTAGACGCTAGTGTGTTCACTCACAGACATACACGCATACATACACACATACATACACACACATACATATATCATCGTAAAAATAGTGTAAACGGATTCGGGTGAGCTCGAAACGTATAGAAACATCAAAATCTCAAATTCGGATTTTTGACATGATTACAATACTTTCCTCACTATAGTGTTTGGAAAGTAAATGATGATAGTGGGTTTTATCAATATTTATTTACAATCAGCGAACACAGTATTACCACTGGGAATCGAATGAATCAAAATAAAAATATGAATAAAATCACTTATAGCTTACCTTTTGTTGTAAGAGGTGCTACTGCATTGAGGAAAAAAAAAAAAAAAAAAAAAAAAAATATACCTCCTCCATCTAGAACGAATAAGTAGTCATTTTCTGAAACCCTGAACAGGAAATATAGATTTACGAGCTATGCGTAAAAGGTAAACAAATAACCTGATGATCGAAAATTTCTAGTTTATACTTTTCTAGATGGTGAAACATTATTATGAATATTATGGAGATTACGAATGCTTTGAACTACAATAAATTCTCGCTTTATTCCTGGTATTGTGTCATAATCCAAGATTATAGTTACTAAAACTAGTTTCTCTAGTTCGTATTTATTTGCAGAGATTTTTTAAATAAGTTTAACCCCACGATGACATAGGAAATCAATCTAGAATTTTAACAGGGCTTTTTAGAACTCGCTAGCGAAGAGAACTAGAATTTATAAGGATGAGAGGGAACTATATTTACTAGAGACACAACTTACTTTCTAGAGGTCAGTCACAGAATTTTTTCTCAGAGTGAAATTCTGTTCATTCCATCTTACATAAATTTTTGGTTTTTATATTTGTTGCTCAATACTTTCGGCTATTAAATTATAAAAATGAATTTTTTCAAAAGCTTAAACATATGTAGTTAAAAATTATTTAGTAGAAATGCTAATATTTTGTAAGTTATTCAATATTTTTGTATTTTGACTGCAGTATGTAGAATGCGATATTCTTAAAAATGACTTTGTAGTGGGTCAAATACCCTACGTGTTATAATAATAATAATAATAATAATAAAATCACAATTTTTTTTCTATTAAAAAAAAAGAGTTATATCTTTATGAATTTATGCTGAAGACTCATAAAAATGTATACAGATACTTACAAGAATCCTCTTAATCACATGCTACAGTCAAAACGCATTTCAATCTATACTTTTTACAGGTAATTCAAAACATATTGACTTTTGTTTAATTTTTTTTTTGGTTCTCTTTTCAACCTCAGGACAAAACTTTTGCTGAAATATATGAGGTGTAGCATGTTCTTTACACTTCCAAAATTTTAAGATGATTCCTAAACAACTTTTCTAGATATTTCACAAAACTTCTAAATACTTATTGGTCGATAGTATATGCAGAAAAATTATGCACTTTATATACAAAAAACTATGCACTTTTAAAGCAAAAACTTTTTTGTTGTCAGTTTTCATGATTAAATATTTCCTATACATAGCATATGCTGGCAATGCAAAAATTAACTAAACATATTGTAACAAAGAAAAAAAGAGGTATTATTGTTACAAAATATTTCTTATAGATTGTATTGTTTCAAAAACAAATTTTTTAATTCTTTTTTTTTTTTTCCTTTTTTAACTTGCTTGTAATATCTGAAAACATTAAAAATATTTTTAAATTTTTTATTTTCAAATAAGAGCTACGATTTGCCTATTAGATTTTATTTTGAATTTGGTATTTTAATCAGACTCAATTTCACTCCGCTGTAAAACAATTATTTATATTATCTCATATGAGTTAAAACAACGCTTATATTCGTACTTAAAATAACAAGTCAGCAGCTTGTTCCGCCACTTGAAAGCAAATACTCAACAAAAACAAATACAGTAACCGCCGCTTAATAAATTCACTGGTTAATAAAATCAGAAGCCTAATCTGATCAAATTACCAGGACCGTAATTAAATCAATACAAACTACTTTTAAATCCGCCGCTTAATAAAATCAGCATTGCCGTTAATAAACGCAAAATATCTCCTCAGAAGCCAAAAATATCATTTATGCACACATTTTTTTTTTTTCTTTTTTTTAACATTGGGATTTTTTTTTTAAATAGAAAAAGAAATTACAACACAATAAACCCTCCGTTATCGCTCATTGTCGAAGATTTTACACTTGCAGCACAGTTACAAATTAAACACGGCCCACAACTTATCTTCGCAACAATTTCAAGGAACGTATTCTTCAAAGCGCAGTAATAATTTACAATTGCTAGTTCTTATTTTGAAATTACTATAATTCATGAGGTTTAAAATCTTTCTATTTAAATTTGTAAGAAAAGTGTGAACTTTTGGTAAAGTAATGATGATTTTTCTCAAAGGAAAGCGCCGGGGAACATGGAGTGCGTTTAATTTACATATATTGAACAAACAGTTAATTAATTATCTATCAAAAATTAATTAATATTGCTTACCAATTCCATTATTCGTTACCTTTTGAAGTTTCGTTTCAAATTCAGAGAAGTAAAACATTTTCTTTAAGTGCAGAAACATTCAATGGATATAAAATCAACCGCTTAATAAAATCACTTTGGCTCAGAAAACGAATGCGATTCTAATAGCGGCGGGAACAGTATACGCAAGAAATAAATAGTTAGGCGTCAGCGCTGATCATTTTGAGCGGATTTCTATGAATCATGTTTAACCATTCCCGCTCCAAGGAAAGTCAGAGATTAAAGAAGCAACAATTTTTATTGATTTTGCTTTATATCGTTTTATATCCTTTGATTATTATTTTTTTTTAATGCCACATATTCTTGGTTGATTTTTAATTCTAGCAACTATTGAATCTGATAAATTCTATTTCTTATATGTATATATATATACATATATATAAAATGCAATAATTCACATAAATTCCGATTTGAAATCTTAAACCAAATTATTTTTTTTTTCTCATTTCTATGTTGTAGTTTTTTTCTTCTTTTTAAGCATTTCAAAAGTGTTGAAACTCTTTTTAAAAACAAATTAATTAATACTAATTGATTATTATATATTGGGTGTTTGAATTAGTTCGTAGCGTTTTCTAATAGAGGGCGTGACAAGTGGCATTTTCCAATAGATGGCGTGACTAATATTCCCCGTAAACCTACAATCATTGAGCATCGTTATTATATTAGTATATGTCATTTGGTTGAAGCGTAAATAACAAACTTTTTTTACTTCATCGAATATGTCTAACTTTGTGCCGGATAAAGTGTTTTTGCGGGGAGTTCCACTTCATTACTTTAACATGAACAAAAGCGCTGCCGAAAGTCATCGAATTTTAGTGGAAGAGCATGCACTAGTTGAACAAACGTGTCGGAAATGGTTTGCTCGATTTAAAAATGGTGATTTTGAGCTGGAAGACAAGGAACGACCTAGGCAGCCGAAAAAAATCGAAGATGAAGAATTGAAGTCATTGCTCGATGAAGATCCATGCCAAACGCTTCAAGATTTAGATGAATCATTAAGAGTTGACTTTTCAAAAGTCAGCAAACGCCTGAAAGCCATGGGAAGAAACCAAAAGCAGGGAAATTGGGTCCCATACGAATTGAAACCTAGAGACGTGGAGACCGTACGTCGCAATACCGGTCAAAACCTACATAGAAACGACCAAATGGGAGGTCCTACCTCACCCGCCGTATTCTCCAGACATTGCTCCCTCTGATTACCACTTGTTTCGATCTATGAGCCATGGCCTGTCTGAGGAACACTTCACTTCTTATGAAGATTGTAAAAAATGGGTCGATTCTTGGATTGCCACTAAAGACGATTCGTTCTTCCGACGCGGAATCCGTATGCTGCCAGAAAGATGGTAAAAAGTAGTGGCTAGTGATGGTCAATACTTTGAATAATCTATTTGTAATTTTTTTTTGCACAATAAAGCCTCAATTTTCGAAAAAAAAAAAAAAAAAAAAACGCTACGAATTAATTCAAACACCCAATAGATTAAAAAGGTTTAAATTATATATAAAAAAAGAAATTAATTTTAGAAAAATTAAATAAATTTGAATGTAAATCAGTCAGTTAAAATCCGGGATAACTTTTTAAAAGTTTTTATTTTTAGATAAAGGGGACTCAGAGCCTGTAACGGCACCACTCAAGTAGGTTTTATATAAAGCCTTATAATCATATTCCCTTTCAATATTCATAAATTGAATTATATTAGGTTGGTTCGATAAAATATACATTCTGACACCAATTCTTATGGTTTTTAATATACTTTTTTACAGATTTGAAATCTTTACAGTGCGTTTTCTCAGTTTGCAACAAAACTTCTGCAAATACTTAAGAAAAGACATAATATTCCTTTTTGTATGTTTAATGGAATCTACTTAAAAGAATGAGGGATATGTTTTAAAATTTACTAATTAATTTTTGAGAAAATAAAAAATAAAAATGCATGTTTAGGTAAAAATTTGAAAAATAAATAAAATAAATAAATAAAAATAAAACATAATTTTTGTTACATTTTTATTTTTAAATTTTTTCTTTTAAAGAGATACTGTAAAAGTCATCCGGAATTTTTTTAAATAGGTTCTTTTAAATATCCAAAAAAATATTAAGTCTTTTTTAAATATCTGTAGAAGTTTTAGAATTTTGAAGATCTTGAATTCATGAAAAAATGCAAACCGAAAAAACGCTATTTAAAGGGACTTAGCACTTTTGACGCTACCACAGAAGTAGGTTTCATGTAAGAGATTATATTTCCATTTAATATTTATAAAGTCAACTATATTAGGATTATTCAATACAATGTATAATCAGGCAACAATTCTTATCATTTTTGATGCATATTTTAAGGATTTTAATTCTTTAAATTGCTTTTTCTCAGTTTGCATGTTTTCATGAATTCCTGATCTTCAAAATACTAAAATTTCTACATATATTTAGTAAAAGACTAAATATATTTTGGATGTGTAATAGAACCAACTTAAAAAAATTAAGGGTAGATTTTGCAATACCTTTAAAAGAAAAAATATAAAATATAAAAAATATAAATATAACAATAATATATATATATATATATTTTTTTTTTTTTTTACTTAGAGGTACATTTTTAATTTTTTTTTTCTCAAAACTACTCAATAAATTTCAAAACCCATCCCTAATTCTTTTAAGTATGTTCCATTATACGTCAAAAAAAAAAAAATTAAGTCTTTTCTTATATATCTGTTGAAGTTTTTTCATTTTAAATATAATGAATTCATGAAAAAATGCAAGCTGAAAAAACGAAATTTTCAGATTTCAAATCAAAACCATTTCAAAAAATATATCAAAAACCATAATATTTGGTACCTAAATATATATTTTATTGAATAAACCTAATAATGTTCAATGTAT
The DNA here is from genome assembly GCA_963930645.1 of Salticus scenicus. Classification (NCBI taxonomy): domain Eukaryota; kingdom Metazoa; phylum Arthropoda; class Arachnida; order Araneae; family Salticidae; genus Salticus; species Salticus scenicus. The sequence continues at coordinate 1,129,194 of OZ005660.1, forward strand.
AAATAATAAATAAACCAAATGTTTTGGACTTATCATAGGTTTCAAGAAATGATTTTGCAGTCAAAGCACTGATCGACTTAATAAGTACAAAACTTTGAATAAACATCATAAAATGCTAGAACTCGCAACAATTGTTTCAAGTCGAAAGAAGACACGACCATTCGTCAGGCTAACAAAGTAGGCACGAGTGCTGCAATTAAAGCAGCAACGCACCTCTATTTCTTTCGATCCGAAACAATTGTTGCGAGTTCTAGCATTTTATGGTTTTATTTAAAGTTTCGTACTTATTACATGGAAAGTAGGCTTAGCAGAATGAAAAAGTACACAAAAAAGGTGGCATTTATATAAGTTTACAACGATTAAAACATTAATATATTTTTTTTCTTTTGAGAATTTTACGAATTTCATAATTTTGTTTTCGTGAGAATAAATTAAGTCAATTCATCAATGTATATATACATAATTTCATTCTATATATATATATATACATATATTGTTGTTAATTATCATGATATTTATTACTTCTAATAAGTAATTTTTAAGAAAAGTCAGCAACTCAGAAACGAAGAAATTTAACACTTTAAAGGGAGGCAACGTTCGTTGCCGGTTTGATTGCAGTGCACGTGTCAACTATTTTTGCCTGACGAAGGGTCGTGTCTTCTTTCGACCTGAAACAATTGTTGCGAGTTCTAGCTTTTTATGCTGTTTATTCAAAGTTTGGTTTTTATTACTGTCAAGAAGATTCTGAAGAAGACTTGAGCTATAGGAAAAGGGTCCGCAAAAAACTCCAGGAACAATAAGCAGTCGCAATAACTAAAGGAAAAATAAACTGTAGGCCGTGAAGAATAAGAATCAATTATTTCTCAGCAAACATCTTTATTTAGGCAATATGGAAATCAAGAAAGTTTTTTAATAAAAATTATTTTCAACTGTCTATTATAAAGTTTAACAGACATACAGAGGGTTAGATGAGAGAGAGAGGGGGCTTCGCGATTACGTGTGCTTACGTCAAGATTGAAGAGCGAATTGACTGAAGTTGACTCTATTGCAATTAAGATCAGACTGCTGAATTACGCCAAGAATTTTGAAAAAGTGCCAAATTTTATAGCCAAAGATATTCCATTGTTTCTAGATCAAATTAATATAAATATTTTGAATTTAGCAAAACCGTTACAGAACCAACGCCAATTATCTACGCCAAGTTTTATCGCCAGAAGACCGTTAAATAAGCGAGACATCAAGTCTGTGATTTATTGCATATCCTATCATTAAAAAATATAAATTACTCTTTATTGATATCATAACGGAAATGTATTGCTTAATTTAGCTTCAAATAAATAAACATACGCAATTTAAAAGAATGAAAATGTAATTATGTATCCAACGGTTTATAACATGGAAATAATATTTTTTTATATTTTATTTATTAAATGATTTAGAAGAGCTTATAATTCTGAGAGATGTCATTTAAAAGGAATATGTTTTTGTTCTCAGAAGATTTATTAATAGCATATAAGGGATAAAGTATTAATAGAATTAAAATATTTATTATAGACAAAAGCGAATAAATAAAAGTAATTTAGAATTTCGTTATCTATTTTTATTAGCCATTTAACTTATTGAAAATATAATAATTACTTATTGCCTTTATTTAAAGTCATAATTAAAACTCATATATGTGAAGGAACGACTTCACAATTACCATGCTTTTATTATCTTCTATTCTTGTTTGTTTGTTTGTTCGTATGTATGTATGTTTTTTGTTTGTCCGGTACAAATCTTGCAATCGAATTTTAACTAACTTCCCTACAAGCTAGACTTTTGAAACTCTTACGGTAGCTCAGAACCCGGTGACAACACAATACTTCGAAGTCCGATTTTCGAATTTTTGATTAGTTTTCTTACACTTAATTAAAATAGGAAAATAATAGCATCCTAATAGCGTTTAAATAGCCATTAAAATATTAGCTATAATTTATTTGTTGCAAAAAAATAAATAAATGAATAAATAAATAAATAAATAAATAAATAAATAAATAAAAATAACAATATAATACTTGAATATGTTTTAAGGCACTTATGTTTAACTTAAGAAAGAACAAAAAGAAAAGAGTAAAAAAATAAATATCCAACTAATATACTAATTAAAAGGAAAATAATAAATATTCTATCATAATTTGAAGACAAATTTGTTTCAAATGTCTAAATAAAGTATCTGATATAAGGTACTAATATGTTGTAGCGGAATAGGGTTCATATCTGTCAACCTTGGCAGAAAAAAAAAAAATATCGCCAAATTATTTGGCGAACATATTTAATTCCTTTCAAAAATCATGGTTATTTTAACAACTTATATTAAGAGAGTAATGAATAAAAATTAGAAAATTAAACTTTAAATTTTACATCTACTTTTTAAGATAGCGATCGTGTTTTATATAAAAATTAAATCATTAAATTCAATTTTTTTTTTTTTTTTTTTTTTTTTTTTACTTATTTTAATTTTATATTATTGCACGCGCAATTTTTATTTCCTAATTCAAAATTATTAAAAAAAAAAAAAAAAAAAAAAAAAAAAAAAAAAAATCGATATCGTTTGTAACGATACTGTATAAATTTTCTTTTCTTTTTCTCAAAAAAAAAAAAAAAAAAAAAAAAAAATATATATATATATATTGATGAAATTCTGGCAAAAGCAGAATTTAGTTTAGGACGGAGGAATATTAGTTTTTTTTTTTTTTTTTTTTTTTTTTTTTTTTCTTCCCAATTATAACATCGCTTTCAAATTATTCAATTATATTTTCGATAAATTTTAGATTTCGATAAATGTCCAACTATCGAAAAAAGATTTCGTCAAATGTCCAGCTATCGAAAACGACAACGCAAAAATCCCAGATTGAGACTAATAGACCTTCAGTCCTAAAAAAAAAAAAAAAAAAAAAAGAAAATACGAGTTCATTTTCTTTCGACATAAAAAAAAAAAAAAAAAAAAAATACGTTTAATTAAACGTGAACATTAAAAAATTATAAAAAGCTAAATTATGCATCTCGCAAAAATTGACGTCATTATCACTTTAAAAATTTTATTCACATTGATAAGAACTCTATGATTCATCAGAAAAATAAAAAAACATGGTATACAAAAAGTTTTTTTTAATCTTATAATTATTATTTTTAAACACCAGTTCTGAAGTGATTTTTATAATTACTGATCGACTTGACTTCGCTGATTTTGGGGACTTTGTCATGGGTTTAGTTTTATGAATTGTATTAAATTATCCAATCAAATATTCAGCTTATCCGCAATAATTTCATGGCATGAGGCTAGTGTGAACGAATATTTATATATATAATAACTCATGTTATAAAAAAAAAAAAAAAAAAAAACCTATATTGCTAAATACATTGATTTAGTAACTAAAATAAATACAAATATCCAGATTCATGTAACACATATACAAATATATATATTTAAATATATTTATGTGATATGTTAACGATATACAAACTGTTCGCATAAACACTTGCTGCCCAAAACCTTTTTTTTTTTTTTTTTTTTTTTTTAAATAATGTTAATACTTTCGTTTTTAGATTCCGTGTAAAAAAACAGATTCCTTTATCTGATCAGCAGGCATTTGTCCATTAAAATATTTTAAATATTATTCTAATTACATGCCTTTAAATAATAAATATATTTCTAAATTTCATGATATAAAATAAAATTATTACTGTGAAATTTAATCATATATAATAATTCACTAATTTTCATTTGTTTAAATGATATTTCGGTTTTCATGAGCTTGGTATAAAAAGAAGATATATTTAATTACCGTACTGATGAGTATGATTAAATCATTGTTAAATTTAATATCTTAAGCTAGGACTAAGAAAATTAATTTCATAAATAATAATCTTTGTAAAATAATAATACTTTGTTTATTCTTTGTTATAATTTTTTTTAATGATCTTAGCTGATATAAATTAATATTTGTAATAAATGGGAAAACAGTCACCTAATAAAATATAAATCTAATGATCTTATTTAAATATTAATAAATCACTTTCATTTAAAAAAGAACTACGTAAAATTTAAAGGAAAGCTTTTCTCTAAAGTAAAATAATTTACTTATACAAATTAATATCAATAAAATATTATGTATATTAACAATGTAACTAAACGTTGTATGATCTATAATAAGCTATAAACAATTTCAGAATTATATGATGAATTTGAATAACGACCTAATGCAATTAAATTGATGCATCAAACGTTACATTTAAAATGTGCATCTATTTAACTTATAGTTAATAAATCTCAAATAATATTCGAAAATGATATTTAACATTGTGAGATAAGCACCAATTTTTCATTCATTTCAGGATAGCAGAATCCAATATTTTTTTTATCTATATTTTGCCGTATCAAATTACATTATTTTTACTTTCTCATTAGATAATCGGGATTTGTAAAATATTAAATTTAAAAAGGAAAAAAAAAAAAAAAAAAAAAAGAAAAGAAAGAAAATTCTGGTTTATTTATTTCAATAATTTAACTAATCAAAATAACTTGCAATAAGATTAAATAGAATGAATATAAGTAAGCCACATTTAAATATAATATCTTAACAAAGAATATATATATATATATATATATATATGTGTGTGTATAATATTTGCTTTGTAAAGTCAGTTTTCTTAATATTAATTATTATATCATGTTCCATTAAAAGTAAGCTACATTAAATTTCTTGGAGAGCTGCTCATTTTAAGAAACAGTACTTCAAAAACAAAATATTCAGGTTTAAGTATGCGACATATATTAACACTGTGAAATAAATACTTAAACTTATATAAGATGCAGATACTTTACAGATTATTTTGTAAATTTTAGTAATCTCACAAAGCCATTAAATTAAAGCATTCTGGTTGTAATGTTCAATCAAACATTGTATTTCACTCAAGCACTTATTTAGATAATACATGAAAAGAATATTTAACTTTATGTGAGAAGCATTCATTCATTATACTTATTAATTATTATTATTATTATTAGTAGTAGTAGTAGTATTGTTACATATCATTGTATTATATCAAGTTAAATAATACTATTTTTTCTCTTTTAGGAAATGAAAATATTTATAATTTTTCTTAATAACATAGATTTTTATTAATATAAAAAACTGAAAAATGATGTCACAGTTATACCTGCAATTGTATTAAAATAAGAAATCAAAGAAAGAAAAAATATATTTTTTATTTTAAGGATTTATCTTATTAAAATAATTTGTAATATCACTAAATATTAAATTAAATGTAAGAGATCTGAATTTAAAGATTAATTGTTCTATTGAAGAATATATTTAGGGTAAATTGAGGTAGATGAGGTAATGTAACGACAATATAAGGTTAACCTCGGCTTATACCTTGTGTGATTAGCAGAAATTGGAACTAGCAGTCCTTATTTCTGTTTTATTCTTTCTTTGTTATTTATGATCTTAGAAAAGCAAACTAAATACGAAACAGTGATAGTTTTAGAAGTTTAAAAAATTACTTACATTATCCTCTAAAACATCCTCCTCTCAACTGTTTACACTCTATTCTCAGACATCCTCCTCTCAACTGCTTACACTCTATTCTCAGACATCCTCCTCTCAATTGCTTAATGTCCCCTCTCAAAATTCGAAGTTTTGTCATTGCTGCACTTGATACATAAAACTAACAGTTTTTGTTTAGAAAATCAAATTTTGTAAGTAAAAATTTAATATAACTTCCGATTTATTCCATTTCTTAATCTTTTTGGTTTGTCAACCACGGTTATACATATCCAGGAATGTTTTATGTCGGACAAGTATAACCAGCGTGTTTAGACTTGCCCAAGCACCGCAACTGTCTGACATATATTTTTAATTTGAATTCTCATTTCTGTCTTTCATTTTTCAAAGGAATTTGGTTTGTCAGTCATGGTTACACTTAATTGAGGAATTTTTATGTCGAGCAAGTGTAACTAGTGTGTTTCCACTTGTCCCAAGCACCTAAATTGCCTCACATATACATTTTACTTTACTATTTCATTTATCTGTTTTAATTTTCAAAAGAAATTAATATATATGTATATATATATATATATATATATATAATAGTTTAAAAAATTTTAAGCTATAAAGTGCTAGTTGGAAGCATAAAGAAAATTCACAGTTCGGTAACGGGTCGAGATATTTTAAAAATTCAAAATGTTTATATTCATAAATTGAGTTCACTAACTTGAAACTTCATATATCTTAATGCACTGCATATGGACACAATAGGTCGAGTTTACGCTTGCTCCTTAACCATGAGATGAGTTTTCTATCATACTGTAGTTTGGAGTATGTAGGTAATCATGAAAATTTTCGACTCAGTTTTTTTAGTTTCTTGCATATTTTCGAACGTGAAGAATCAGAAAATGGTAAATTTGATATGGTGTCCGTCTGAAGAGTGTTTGTTAATGGGTTAGATGGTTACTGTGTTGTTAGACTGTGTACAAGATATCTGAAGAACAAATGCTCATAAAGAGGTCAAACTAGATCTAAAATATTACTTATGACACTGGCACTAACTCTATTGATATGCAACATTCTACTTTAAAAACTTCGGAAAGTATTCGAAATTTACGATCATCTTAACATGGAAGAATAGGGCGAAATTTCACTTAAACATGCAATTAAAATGATATTTTTATCGTAAAGATGTCAGATCAACATTTTAATAACTGTTATAATGTTGGCAAGAGTATCACAAAATACGAATATTCTACTTTGAAAAGTTTTAAATTATTCGAAATTTATGAGTTTCATAACATGGTACAATACAGCAAAATTTTGCTTAAATATGCATTAAAATGAATATGTTTATCGTAAAGATGTCAGACAAGCATTTAAATATCAATTTTTGTGATGAATATAATAAACCATATAAAAAATTCATTAGTTTTTCGAAATTAAAGAGTTTTTTAGGAATAGAGAAAATTTTTGAATAAACGTGCACTTTGAGGGATATTTTCATCGTAAAGATGTCATATCATTTTTAAAATATCATTTATGCTACTGGTTCGAAATTTATTCGAAATTTAAAATTTTCTTAACACAGCAGAATAGGGCAAGTTTTCACACAAACTTGCGTCTTCTGAATTTAAAGATTAATTGTTCTATTGAAGAATATATTTAGGGTAAATTGAGGTAGATGAGGTAATGTAACGACAATATAAGGTTAACCTCGGCTTATACCTTGTGTGATTAGCAGAAATTGGAACTAGCAGTCCTTATTTCTGTTTTATTCTTTCTTTGTTATTTATGATCTTAGAAAAGCAAACTAAATACGAAACAGTGATAGTTTTAGAAGTTTAAAAAATTACTTACATTATCCTCTAAAACATCCTCCTCTCAACTGTTTACACTCTATTCTCAGACATCCTCCTCTCAACTGCTTACACTCTATTCTCAGACATCCTCCTCTCAATTGCTTAATGTCCCCTCTCAAAATTCGAAGTTTTGTCATTGCTGCACTTGATACATAAAACTAACAGTTTTTGTTTAGAAAATCAAATTTTGTAAGTAAAAATTTAATATAACTTCCGATTTATTCCATTTCTTAATCTTTTTGGTTTGTAAACCACGGTTATACATATCCAGGAATGTTTTATGTCGGACAAGTATAACCAGCGTGTTTAGACTTGCCCAAGCACCGCAACTGTCTGACATATATTTTTAATTTGAATTCTCATTTCTGTCTTTCATTTTTCAAAGGAATTTGGTTTGTCAGTCATGGTTACACTTAATTGAGGAATTTTTATGTCGAGCAAGTGTAACTAGTGTGTTTCCACTTGTCCCAAGCACCTAAATTGCCTCACATATACATTTTACTTTACTATTTCATTTATCTGTTTTAATTTTCAAAAGAAATTAATATATATGTATATATATATATATATATATATATATATATAATAGTTTAAAAAATTTTAAGCTATAAAGTGCTAGTTGGAAGCATAAAGAAAATTCACAGTTCGGTAACGGGTCGAGATATTTTAAAAATTCAAAATGTTTATATTCATAAATTGAGTTCACTAACTTGAAACTTCATATATCTTAATGCACTGCATATGGACACAATAGGTCGAGTTTACGCTTGCTCCTTAACCATGAGATGAGTTTTCTATCATACTGTAGTTTGGAGTATGTAGGTAATCATGAAAATTTTCGACTCAGTTTTTTTAGTTTCTTGCATATTTTCGAACGTGAAGAATCAGAAAATGGTAAATTTGATATGGTGTCCGTCTGTAGAGTGTTTGTTAATGGGTTAGATGGTTACTGTGTTGTTAGACTGTGTACAAGATATCTGAAGAACAAATGCTCATAAAGAGGTCAAACTAGATCTAAAATATTACTTATGACACTGGCACTAACTCTATTGATATGCAACATTCTACTTTAAAAACTTCGGAAAGTATTCGAAATTTACGATCATCTTAACATGGAAGAATAGGGCGAAATTTCACTTAAACATGCAATTAAAATGATATTTTTATCGTAAAGATGTCAGATCAACTTTTTAATAACTGTTATAATGTTGGCAAGAGTATCACAAAATACGAATATTCTACTTTGAAAAGTTTTAAATTATTCGAAATTTATGAGTTTCATAACATGGTACAATACAGCAAAATTTTGCTTAAATATGCATTAAAATGAATATGTTTATCGTAAAGATGTCAGACAAGCATTTAAATATCAATTTTTGTGATGAATATAATAAACCATATAAAAAATTCATTAGTTTTTCGAAATTAAAGAGTTTTTTAGGAATAGGGAAAATTTTTGAATAAACATGCACTTTGAGAGATATTTTCATCGTAAAGATGTCATATCATTTTTAAAATATCATTTATGCTACTGGTTCGAAATTTATTCGAAATTTAAAATTTTCTTAACACAGCAGAATAGGGCAAGTTTTCACACAAACTTGCGTCTTCTGAATTTAAAGATTAATTGTTCTATTGAAGAATATATTTAGGGTAAATTGAGGTAGATGAGGTAATGTAACGACAATATAAGGTTAACCTCGGCTTATACCTTGTGTGATTAGCAGAAATTGGAACTAGCAGTCCTTATTTCTGTTTTATACTTTCTTTGTTATTTATGATCTTAGAAAAGCAAACTAAATACGAAACAGTGATAGTTTTAGAAGTTTAAAAAATTACTTACATTATCCTCTAAAACATCCTCCTCTCAACTGTTTACACTCTATTCTCAGACATCCTCCTCTCAACTGCTTACACTCTATTCTCAGACATCCTCCTCTCAATTGCTTAATGTCCCCTCTCAAAATTCGAAGTTTTGTCATTGCTGCACTTGATACATAAAACTAACAGTTTTTGTTTAGAAAATCAAATTTTGTAAGTAAAAATTTAATATAACTTCCGATTTATTCCATTTCTTAATCTTTTTGGTTTGTCAACCACGGTTATACATATCCAGGAATGTTTTATGTCGGACAAGTATAACCAGCGTGTTTAGACTTGTCCAAGCACCGCAACTGTCTGACATATATTTTTAATTTGAATTCTCATTTCTGTCTTTCATTTTTCAAAGGAATTTGGTTTGTCAGTCATGGTTACACTTAATTGAGGAATTTTTATGTCGAGCAAGTGTAACTAGTGTGTTTCCACTTGTCCCAAGCACCTAAATTGCCTCACATATACATTTTACTTTACTATTTCATTTAACTGTTTTAATTTTCAAAAGAAATTAATATATATGTATATATATATATATATATATATATATATATATATAATAGTTTAAAAAATTTTAAGCTATAAAGTGCTAGTTGGAAGCATAAAGAAAATTCACAGTTCGGTAACGGGTCGAGATATTTTAAAAATTCAAAATGTTTATATTCATAAATTGAGTTCACTAACTTGAAACTTCATATATCTTAATGCACTGCATATGGACACAATAGGTCGAGTTTACGCTTGCTCCTTAACCATGAGATGAGTTTTCTATCATACTGTAGTTTGGAGTATGTAGGTAATCATGAAAATTTTCGACTCAGTTTTTTTAGTTTCTTGCATATTTTCGAACGTGAAGAATCAGAAAATGGTAAATTTGATATGGTGTCCGTCTGTAGAGTGTTTGTTAATGGGTTAGATGGTTACTGTGTTGTTAGACTGTGTACAAGATATCTGAAGAACAAATGCTCATAAAGAGGTCAAACTAGATCTAAAATATTACTTATGACACTGGCACTAACTCTATTGATATGCAACATTCTACTTTAAAAACTTCGGAAAGTATTCGAAATTTACGATCATCTTAACATGGAAGAATAGGGCGAAATTTCACTTAAACATGCAATTAAAATGATATTTTTATCGTAAAGATGTCAGATCAACTTTTTAATAACTGTTATAATGTTGGCAAGAGTATCACAAAATACGAATATTCTACTTTGAAAAGTTTCAAATTATTCGAAATTTATGAGTTTCATAACATGGTACAATACAGCAAAATTTTGCTTAAATATGCATTAAAATGAATATGTTTATCGTAAAGATGTCAGACAAGCATTTAAATATCAATTTTTGTGATGAATATAATAAACCATATAAAAAATTCATTAGTTTTTCGAAATTAAAGAGTTTTTTAGGAATAGGGAAAATTTTTGAATAAACGTGCACTTTGAGGGATATTTTCATCGTAAAGATGTCATATCATTTTTAAAATATCATTTATGCTACTGGTTCGAAATTTATTCGAAATTTAAAATTTTCTTAACACAGCAGAATAGGGCAAGTTTTCACACAAACTTGCGTCTCGAGGATCATTGCGTTGGAAATAGTATTGTATAACATGAAAATACGAAACCGATCCCAATAAATTTAATTAAGAATTTCGGATAAGGTAATTTGTATCGAATTGAAATCGAACGGTATATATACTATTGATTTGGGCATTTTAGTGTGTCATCGTGCCTAGCGAACTTCCAAATTGATTTCTTTTAACATGAATATAGTATGAATAGGTCCTTTAATAGAAATTTATAATAACAAATGCATGATGTGGAACTGAGCGGAGTTTACCTATGTCAACTAGTTACTTTCCCAACATACACTTTAACTACATTTCTTGCGATCATGGAAGCCTCTGCGCAAGTGCGGATTCAACGAGTCCACTAATAAAATAGGGGAGACAAGCTTTTCGTTGAGAGAAAATAAGCGATAAGGGAATACCCAATGACTGGATGTTTACGAAATTCAAACCTGTTGGTCAACATGGAAACCCTCCAAGATTTTCGACTCGTCCTCACTGCTAAGCGTAGGAAACGTGGCTACACAATACATATGTAAGGAAAGCATAGTAATCATTACAAAAATTCGACTTTGAGATTTTGGGGTATCTATGCATTTTGAAGTCTACTGAGTTTATTTTTACTCTTCTTTTGTATATATAAAATGATATATGTATATATATAGAGAAAAATTATGTATCATTATGGCCAGTGGGCTCAAATTATTTAAAGTGCGTAGCGTCTAAATGCCTTATTCGAATGATCCGAAAATTTATTTTTATATTATAAATCACCGTCACACAAACTATATAATTTTTGGTGAATTCATCACTCATAGTTTTTTTTTTTTTTTTTTTTCCCAGTGGCAGGTCGAAAAATTCTTTATCATTATGGTTTATAGCCTAAATTATTTAAAAAGCGATAACGAGTTTGACTAATGTGTGACAGTGCGACAATGCTTAAAGGTGTCTTATCGGATTAAGTTGAAAATTTATGTACACTGTATAGTAGATCACTGTCGCACGAACTCTGTTGATTTTGGTGAATCTAGAACTTATAAATTTTTACAGAGAAACACAAAATATTATTTATCATTATGATCTATGAGCCGAAATTTAACAGGATTTAACAAGGAGGAGGTGCCGCTCACCGCTCTAAGAGTGGTGTCGAGCGCTTCTAGCTATGCTAGGCCCCTACTCCGGAACGTTTATATAAAAACTAAAAAAAATATATATATATATATACAAGGTTCGCCAGAACAATATTCCCGCGCGACATAGGGCGAAGTATTACAAATATTATTTATAATAAGTAAAATTAAACAACATACTATATGAAGAAAAATACTCAAACATTATAATTATCTCTTTTGTTTATGTAGCGGCTTCACTTTAATTTATTTATACAACCGTTAATTTTAAAATGTTCGGAAAGTCAAGTGAAGTCACTCCAGATTTTTTTCTTAAGGGGCACTGTGTTGAATTTTAGAAAGCTCATATGTTTTTCAAAGCTAATTAGTTCTAGTTTATGTGTAAAAAGTATCTAAATTGTAAATAAAATAGTAACTGGATAAAACGCTATCAAAGTCAAATTATACTTTAACATTGTTATTTTTACCTCTATTTTATATTACATATAATATTTGTATTATAAGTTTTTATTTCTTTAATATTTGTTATTATATCTTATTTATTTAATAATAAGATACATAAATTTTCTCGCAAAACTTCTTTCTATCAGAAACGGTATTTCTAAAACAAACTATTTAATTTTAAAAAAATTTTGTAACTTAACACTGTAAAATAAATACTTAACTTAGTATACGCAGAACGTAATTTCCAAATGATATTGTGAATTTAAGTAATCTTACAATGCAATTAAATTAATGCATGCTTGTTATAACGTCAAATGACTATTTGCACTTAACTTAAACACCATTTTCTACAAATTGTTAATACTTCTCACTAAATACATCCGAAAGAATTGTTTGTGCCTTGTGATAAGTACAAATCGTTTCATCATTTATACATATATATATATATCATTACAGTTATGTAGAATTAAAAAATTAAATACATATTTTTTATGTAATATATGTTTTTAGTAATTATTTAAAAAGGCTGAAAACAGATCAGTATTATAAGCATAGTTCCGTAAAATAATAATAATAATAACAATAATAATAATACAATAAATTAATATATATATATATATATATGTTTTTAAATACCAAACTAACTTTAAATATTAAACTAAATAAATATTTTAATATATATATATAAAAAAAATTATTTAAAAATAAATGTTCTTTATAAAGAATATATATATATATATATGTGTCTTATAAAGTTTTGCTACTTAATGAATAAATAATATAACATTTTCACTTAATAACGACATTTATAAAACTATGAGCCGAGCTACTTATTAAAAGTAAAAGTCTTTAATAAAAAAGGTAATTAACAATAAAACGTGATACATACTTACTATGTGACTTTATGTATAGTAGTAACAACTATAATAAGCTGTAACTAATTTCAGGATTGTATAGCGAATTTACATAATCTCCCAATGCAATTAAACTAATGCATGCTTGTGTTGTAATCTCGAATAAGTGGCTGTATTTAACACAAGCATCTTTTAGATAAAATGTTAATACTTATCTAAGGTTATATCCGAAAGAATATATGCATTATGTGATAAGGATCAATTATACATAGAAGCTTTTAGCTACATACTTTTATAGTTACATCACATTAAATGATCAATATTTTCTTTTATTTCATGGTATGAAATTGTATAAATATTTCAATAATAATATAACATGATTGATGAGGTTCAATGTGCTTTGAGAGAGACATTTGATCAAGACTTAAATTTGAAGGAGTAGAGCGGGTAAAAATTATCTGAATAATTTAAAATAAACACTCATATTTAATAAAAGCCATTGATTTTCTGTGTATTTAGATACTGCATATTCTAAAGGGGTTGTAGAAAGTGGCATCCTAAGTGGCAGCTTCTAAGTATATTTTGACTGTTTTAAAATATGTTCATGTACGGCACTTTTTATCTTACCCCTTAATATGTAGACTTTCTTTATAGTTTCCAAATACAGTTTAAGAGAAAATCGTGTGAGTGTCTCACCAGATTATGGCAATTCATTCGTAGGCTTTAATGTGCAGTTTTCAATTCGATAATTTCAATAGCTTTTATATTTTTACGTTGAATGCGTAATCTTTCAACAAATCAAGTTAGTTAAAAAAAAAAAAAAAAGAAAATTCTTCTTTAACAGAGTTAAAAACTGGCAGAATACTATTTTTACCATAGCACCAAAAGTGTTTGATTTACTACTTCCCTATAAAAAGTTCCGTATTAGATGAATAGTAATCACTTGTACAAGCCATTCAAATTTTAAGTATTCAGTAATTTTTAATTTTTTTTTCAACAGACAAGTATTTGATGACGTAAAATGTAACCTTTGTTTTGTCAATATTAAACTGGTCGTGAAACATATTCAATTGGGTAAGTTTTTGTTTGTTTATCCTAAATTGGTTAAAATTTATCTCATTTATTACAAGTTTGGAATAAATCATAGTGTATCAAATAAAATCAAATAAAATTTTTTTGAGATACCTTTTAAATCGTTGCTTGTCATGAGTGTAAAGGTAATGCAAGTAATTATACCTTCAACAGTGTTCGGTAATCAATTTCGACAGATACCTATAACATTCATTCAAAACGAGTAATATAAAATAATGAGCGGTATCTCTTCAACCAGTTTTTTTTTTTTTTTTTTTTTTTTTATCTCAGTACGGAAATTATACTCGTCATAGAATAGTTACAACAGGTCAATTTTCCCAAATGGTAATATCAGTTTTAACAAATCACACCAAATGCATGGTGTGATTTGTTAAAAATTGATGCAACAGTTCTCATGAGTGTAATGAATTGTTATTTACTGTTAATGATGCGTAATATATTTTAAAGCACGCCAAAAGAGTTTTAGAAGTATTGGATATTTTTTCAATTCTTTTTTGTGTAAATAAAGAGATGAAAAAGTCACTTTTAGGATTTATATATATATATATATATATATATATATATATATATATATTGTGACGAATATATGGCTTCTAATTAAAAAAAAAAATCGCCTATTATATCTGTAGTGTAAACCTTTATTTATATATTTTAATTAATTTCTCTTGTACATATCGCCGTCGCTTTCATGACAAGGAGACGTAATTCTAAAAATCGCGATTTGGAGTTAAGACTATTTTGAGAGACTTAAGGTGATACCTATGTCCTGTTATTGTGGTGTAACTCAATTCCTCTTTGCTGCCTAGTTGTAAAGGAATTACTGTTTGTATTACTGAATACTTTTTAATGATTTTTTTTTTATTTATCATACTCAGTAGTGTATAATATTTAAATAACAAGAAAGTATAACATGTATATACAAAAAACTTTTACTAAATTTAAAAATCTGTACAAATTTCTAAAAACATATATATTAAAAACTAACATATATGTTAAAAACATTAAAAACTTTTTCTTAGTGCATTTGTTTTGGCACTCCTGAAAAAAATAGTAATTTTTAATTACAACTGTTTGTTATGAGAGAGAATATATAATGGTAAAAAAGTATTATAATATTTGGGAATACTTTCCAAATTTGAATTTTTGCTATATTTCACGTTTTGCAGTTCTCTGAATCTAAAAATAAAATTTTCAGAGATTGTTTTTTGCATGTATTTGACCCTGACTGTGTCCATCATCTCTCAGACAAAGAGTCTAGTTAAGATATGTTATATATATAATAGTTTGAGATATGCTTATAACAGACTGTGTGTATAAATCTGTTATCAGCATATCTCAAATACATATATATATACATATATATATTAGAAGGAAATCCAAACTCAAAATTAAGATTCTATATAAAATGGGGATGTTACTGGAAACATTCATTAAATTCGAACAAAAGATTCATGTACAGGTATAACCAAGAGAATTCAAATACATTTAATTGAAGAAATTGCTGGTAGGTATGATTCAATATCTTTCACTGAGAAAAATTATGTGACCAATATCTAGAAACTAACTTGTGCTTCTAGTAAATGTATTTCAATGGCATCCTCATAAATTCTAGTTACTTTTGTAGCGAGTTCTAAAAACCTCTATTACAATTCTAGATAATTTTCCTATATTATCGTGATCAAACATATTTAAAAATCTCTCCAAATAAATGCATACTGAAAAGGTGAGTTTTAGTAACTAAAGTATCGGTTTATGACCCAATTATAAAAGATCAAGCCAGGATTTCTCGTACTACAAATAATTTGTAATATTCATAATAGTGTTTCGTCATCTAGAAAATTATGGACTAGAAATTCGTCTATTCAGGCTATTTGTTTACCTTATAGGAATAGCTCATAAATCTATATTTCTAGTTTAAGTTTTCAGAAAATGACTATTTATTCGTAAAGCAAGGGGGAGGTATGTGCTTAATTGAGGGAGGACGATTTTGTGGTATTTTACGGTAAAACGGTTTCTATAACTATGTTCAACTGCTTTTAAAGTACATTCATATATACTACTTATTATCTTAAACCTTAATTTGTCATCCGTGTTTACATGAATCAAATTCAGGGTAAGAAAAAGTCATGTGAGTGACAGTCCAGATTCTATTGTAAAGTTAATGTTGGTTTATTAACATTGACTTGTAAAAAGTTAACAATCTAAAGAATAAGTTTAACTTAATACATGCTATAATAAGCTATTCATAATTTAAGGATTATATATTCAATTTACATAATCTCCCAGAGCTATTAATTTAATGAATGCTTTTTATAATGTTAAAAATCTCGTTCCATTTAACGGAACACAGTATATGGGAAAAATAATTTGTATTATGAGATAAGCATTCTTTTATTCCTAAAGCTCTCCTTGTATATGATTTGGATAAATAGAATTCAATTACTGGTATTATATGGACTCTTAAAACAGGAATAAACTACTACGTCAGAAACGCCAAAGAAAAATTATTGAGGTGAATACAGCTGTTTCGGTAGCCTAAAGCGTACCGTCATCAGTGCAAAAAAATAATTCTGAATCTGGAGAAGTACTCATATATATAGGAGAGGGACCGGATTTAGTTCAACCAATAGGATTACGGAAGAGGTGGGGAGTGTGGCCAATAGGAATTAAGGAATGTGTAGCTGTGTAAACAGTAGAAAATTTAAGGAAATGTGGACTGAATGTAAAATTTCCAACAATCAGACAAATAGGGAACAGCGAAATCACAATTTACAAGGTTTTTAAAGTTTTTATAAATATGAAAAGCTTCAAAGAAATCGAGTTCATGAATGGATTTAGGTCTGCAAATTATTTTAGCTGAATTAAATTTAAAATTATGATTTTCCTCCCAGCAATGTTTAGAAATAGCCGATTTATTGGTTTCTTGTTTGCGGACGTAATTCATATGTTCTTTTAGACGAAATTTAAGACTGCGTTTAGTTTGGCCAATATATGATAAACCACACTGACAGGATATACTATAAATGCCCCAAGAATTATGCATATCAATAGGATCTTTTAACTGAGAAAAGGTGAGTTTATTGGAAGGCGAAAATATTATTTTAAAATCATATTGTTTGAGAATTTTAGCTATGGTTTGACTGGTTTTAGAAAAATAGGATAAAACAATACTGATATTAGAAGTGGCTGATTTAGTAGACGAAATACGAGGGAGTTGTAATTTTTGGATAGCTTTGTCTATAATGGAAGGGTCATAGCCTCTGTCAATTGCGATGGCTTTCAGGTATTTAATTTCAGATTTCAATGAAATAGGATTTGAACAAATATTAAGGGCACGGTTTACAAAAGTATAGAAAGCAGCCATTTTTTGGTTAGGTGGGTGACATGAACGCGCATGGGGAGGAAGGGAGACTGCAAAATTTTTACGATAGACAGTGGTTGAAAATCCATTTACAGTGCGAGAGACGAGGGTGTCAAGAAATGGAAGGGAGCCATTATTTTCTATTTCATATGTAAACTGGATATTACTGTCAATTGAATTTAAGGTTTCTAAGACATGGTCAATATTGTGAAGAGATATGTCAATAAGCGTGAAGGTGTCGTCAACATAACGGGTCCAAAAAGGAAAAGATATTTTCTTAAAAAGCTTGCTTTCGAAATAGTGCATGTAAATGTCTGCGAGAATTGGGGAGAGAGGGGAACCCATGGCTAAACCTTCAGACTGACGATAGAATTTATTTTGGAAAGAAAAAGTGGTTTGTGATAAACAAATGCGGGTAAGAGAAATTAATTCTTGTATTTCAAAAGAGGTGAAATGAAACTCTTTTAATCTATTTTCGAGACAACAGAGGGCGCCACTTATTGGAACATTAGTGAAAAGAGATTTTACATCAAAAGAAACCATAGTGAGATTAGAGTGAGGGCAATTTTGAATATATTTTGCAAAATTTATGGAATTCTTAACAGTATAACTATTAGCAGCAAGAAGTGGAGCAAAAATTGTGGTGAGAAATTTAGCTAGATTATAGGAAGCAGTACCGATATTAGAGACTATTGGACGAAATGGAATATTGGGTTTGTGAACTTTTGGTAAAGCATAAAATCTGGCACAATTAGCAATAGAAGGGATAAGATGGGATTTAGTCGAGTTCAATAATAAGGGGCAAGATTTTATAGCAGATTTAATTTTATTTAATTCTTGAGGAGAGGGGTCACGGGGCAGAGGAATGTATGGGCCATCATTAATTAGTTCGGTAACACTTTCGATGTATTGTTTTTTATCCGATATAACAATCTGACCACCTTTATCAGCTTTAGTAATGATGATATTTTCATTAGATTTTAATTCCTTCAAGGCGTTTTTTTCTGCAGGGCTGAGATTTGATTTAAAATTTTTAGAGTTGAAATTGGCATTATTAAGGATTAAATGACGAAGATTTTCTTTCTGTTGGTCAGTCAGTCGAGAATTTTTGAAAGCTTTTTCAACCGGTGGAATTAACTGAGGAAAAGAAGGAGGTTTAGAAATGGCAAAATTTGAATTGAGTTTGAGAACAGAATATTGACTATTGGAAATATCAGTACTGGAAAGATTAACGATTGCATTTTTATTGACAACAGGTAAGTCGTTCGAATGAATAGCACTCTGTGAATTACGGAGCCGGGTGAATTTATCATGTAATTTAATTGAGTGTTTACGAGAACGGTTGTCACAATGAATCCAGGAATTGTGATCAATCAACATAAAATTAGGACGTTCAAAAGCTAACTTTAAGTGGAGAAACAATAAATCTTTTTCAATTTTGGCGATGTTGGTACGAGTTTCCTTAATAACTGCACGGAATTTCGAAAGCAAGCTTTTTAAGAAAATATCTTTTCCTTTTTGGACCCGTTATGTTGACGACACCTTCACGCTTATTGACATATCTCTTCACAATATTGACCATGTCTTAGAAACCTTAAATTCAATTGGCAGTAATATCCAGTTTACATATGAAATAGAAAATAATGGCTCCCTTCCATTTCTTGACACCCTCGTCTCTCGCACTGTAAATGGATTTTCAACCACTGTCTATCGTAAAAATTTTGCAGTCTCCCTTCCTCCCCATGCGCGTTCATGTCACCCACCTAACCAAAAAATGGCTGCTTTCTATACTTTTGTAAACCGTGCCCTTAATATTTGTTCAAATCCTATTTCATTGAAATCTGAAATTAAATACCTGAAAGCCATCGCAATTGACAGAGGCTATGACCCTTCCATTATAGACAAAGCTATCCAAAAATTACAACTCCCTCGTATTTCGTCTACTAAATCAGCCATTTCTAATATCAGTATTGTTTTATCCTATTTTTCTAAAACCAGTCAAACCATAGCTAAAATTCTCAAACAATATGATTTTAAAATAATATTTTCGCCTTCCAATAAACTCACCTTTTCTCAGTTAAAAGATCCTATTGATATGCATAATTCTTGGGGCATTTATAGTATATCCTGTCAGTGTGGTTTATCATATATTGGCCAAACTAAACGCAGTCTTAAATTTCGTCTAAAAGAACATATGAATTACGTCCGCAAACAAGAAACCAATAAATCGGCTATTTCTAAACATTGCTGGGAGGAAAATCATAATTTTAAATTTAATTCAGCTAAAATAATTTGCAGACCTAAATCCATTCATGAACTCGATTTCTTTGAAGCTTTTCATATTTATAAAAACTTTAAAAACCTTGTAAATTGTGATTTCGCTGTTCCCTATTTGTCTGATTGTTGGAAATTTTACATTCAGTCCACATTTCCTTAAATTATCTACTGTTTACACAGCTACACATTCCTTAATTCCTATTGGCCACACTCCCCACCTCTTCCGTAATCCTATTGGTTGAACTAAATCCGGTCCCTCTCCTATATATATGAGTACTTCTCCAGATTCAGAATTATTTTTTTGCACTGATGACGGTACGCTATAGGCTACCGAAACAGCTGTATGCACCTCAATAATTTTTCTTTGGCGTTTCTGACGTAGTAGTTTATTCCTGTTTTAATATTCCAACGCCAAGTCTCCTGCTATTATTATATGGACTCATTTACATATTTCATCAACAATATTCGTTGTTAAGTGTTTTAAGAGCTTGAAAAGTGATTTTCCTTTTAATAAGCTACAGATAAGAGGAGGCATTATTCAATTACAATGTATTTTGGAATGATTTATGTCTTTCAGAAGCCTGTATCTGACTTTTTTTTTAACTTTTAAATTACCATAAGATATTATTTGTAACAATTTTTCTCACTGTATTTGTGTCATATACTGCAGCTCAAATTTATCATTTATCATTATTTTTTTTTCCAAAAAATTCTTTACGCCCATTTTATGCCCCGCTAAAGTTAATTTTAGTTTTTACTTTCTTCTATATGTAATATAGAGAAAGTATTGGATTCGTAAAAATTTTCGACCTCGGATTTTTGATGGATTTACACGTTTTGAGAGCTGTAGAACACGATTTGACCCTTTTTAGAAAATGTCTGTCTGTCTGTCTGTCTGTCTGTCTGTCTGTGTGTGTGTGTGTGACAAAATTTTGTGGCAACTGTATCTCAGTAACTACTGCACAGAATTTCATACAAATTAGTATGTAGTTGCACCTTGACATAAATTAGTGCCTATCAACTTTTGGTAAAAATTGTCTTACAGGTTGCGTTGCCATCCCGCTCTTTCTAAATTTTTAACATGGTGATATAGGACAAAATTTTGTATAAATGTGCATAAAGATAATTATTTTTTAGTAATTATTATGAAATTTACAAGAATTATTTATAATAGAGATAGTCAACAGGGGAAAAAATTTTGTATGCGTAGGAGCCTCGTGAACCCCCCTGGGGGGGAAGTCCCCCCTCGAGGGGAGTAAATTTTCAAGATGGGTATCTTTCGAAAGGTCTCGTCAATACCTTTAAAACGAATGGTTGAACTATAAATCTGTGATAATTTAAAACAAAGTTATCGATTTTTTTTACTTTTAACAAAAAGTAACTTTGAAAAAATATCGTTTTTTTTTTTTTTTTTTTTAAACGAAATTTAACCAGACTTGGTATTTAGTTGGCCCCTGACATAAACTGGGGCTGATTAGATTTGGGGATCAATCACTCAACAGGTGGTGCTGTGATCGTATTTTTTCTAAATTTTTAACATGGCAGTGTATAGGGCAAAATTTCGTATAAATGTACATAATGGGAGTTATTCTTAACCTGTGATTCTAAAATTAATATGAATTATTGATAATAGTAGTAGTTAATTAGGAAAAAAATCTCGGTCATCGCTTCCCTCCGCCCAGGGGAAAGTAACCCCCCGGCGGGGGGGGGGGGGTAAATTTTCAAGATGGGTATCTTTCGAAAGGTCTCGTCAATATCTTTGAAACGAATGGTTGAACTATAAATATGTGATAATTTAAAACAAAGTTATCGATTTTTGTTTTGTTTTTTTTACGAAAAGAAACTGAAAAAAAAATCGTTTTTTTTTTTTTTTTTTTTTTAATATTGTTAGTGTGTGAATTTGTATAGGAAAATATAGAAGAAAGTCTTGTGGTGGCCACAGCATACTAGTTTTAAGTACAGTCACCAAAAAAAAAAAAAAAAAAAAAAAAAACGCCACCCCCGATCTAATTTCGCCATAAATTGTCGTAGAAAAATGTGGTTGGTACTAATCGATTTGTGATAACGTCTAGTTTATAATAGTATAGTTACATTTTGCTTAGGGGTCGTCTACATATTAAAACTGGCATCAACTTCATTTTTTTTAAAGGTAACCCCCATTTTTTATAATTTATTTGAATTCTTTGGATCAAATCATCCGGGAAAATGGTATAGTTTATATATTTTGCTCAATTTTTCATGGAGTTATAAGCTGTCAAAGTTTGGGGATGCTAATGTTAAATGAATGTGACAAACATTCATTCATATCTTCCCAAAAAATTAGTATATTTAAATTCTGTTTTTTTAGGCGTTAGAATGAAATGACCCAAACATATTTCAAGCATATTTTTGATAAAAACACATTTTTTGAATTATGAAAATTATTAATAAATTCATATTTGAAAAAATTATGAATTATGACCTATGTTAATTTTTGCACGAACAGAACGGGCATGATCAAAAACATGGGTTTCCAAATTTACAGCTCGTTCCTAACATTATTTTTCGAGTTACAGTGATATATGTTATTTTTTACTGCTGTTAGGGGCGTCACTTGTTATAATTTGTATCCTCTGTGAGTCAATATCTCTATACATTTTGACGAAAAACTATTTTAATTTACCTTTATGTTATTTTAATTGTTTTCTAAGGAATATTTCGATGTTTATTATACAATTTGGCTTTTTTTTTTATAAAATTATTGCAATGCAGGCAAGAGATTGGGAAAGAATTCCAAAAGAAATGAAGCCCCGCCTCTATATTACGGAAACAGTATTAAAAAAACTAGTTTGCATACTCGTATATGACTGTATATGTGACGCTGGTATGCATAAATGTCAATGGCATTTACTACACTGAATGCTGAAGACAAAATTTAAATGATTTAGTTGGAAGTATGTAAAGTAATTTTGTTTTTTAATGTAAAGTTTTAGAAAAATTGTGTAAAGGCGTGGCTTCCGTTGCAAAAAGGAGTTTACTCGATTCTGAAATTTATGCCTTTGTTCTTAAATATTACATAACTTTTCCTAGTTTCTCACTGCTAAAATCCTGTTTTATCCCTGTTGTCATTTTTTTTTTTTTTTTTTTAACTTAAATATTCTAGGATTCGTACACCTTAAGTTAAATGTCATGATTTAGAAAACGTGGTAAGACGAGGATATGCAGTGAACAATACTTTTTTTTCCTTTGTTTAAGTTAATATAATTAATATTAACTTATTTTTACCAGATACTTTGAAAAATTTTCTGTTTTAATCTTGTTGTGACATTTTCGCGTTTGTAATAAAATATTAAAATTTTATAAAATGTTATTTTAATACTAAATAATATAGTGGAAAATAGTTTTATTTATTTTTTTTTTAAGTTTTTAAAATCTATTATTGAAACAAAGCGCAATATTATTTATTTTCGATTATTCTAATCACGGCGTAAAACTGCCATCAGATTTATTATGGAAAAAGAATTTAAAACAAAGTAATATGCGTTATTACTTTTAATGCTAAGTTTATACGTCACATCTAAATTTTAATTTTGTGTCACGTATAAAGACGTGACGTATTACTTAAAATAGAAATGATTTTGAACAGTATCTCCTTTTTATTCAATATTAAGCACTTTCGCGACCGCATGTTTTTGTCTTATAGATTGTCTGTTCCGCCTGTGGGTGTTATTCATTCAAACTACATTATGTCAGAACGAGGTTTTCTATATCCATATTTATTTTACAAATGAATATACATAATTATTATACTCTTTCTACTGAAAGTATTTGTATTCATACTATTTTGTTTATATAAATATGAATATAAGGAATATTCTTAAGAAATATAGTAACACTCAAATTGTGAAAGAAACGCCCACTGGAGGAGTTTCAGATTTCCAATGACGTGTATCTTTGTCAGCGATCGCGAACGTGTTAAATATCCTTTTCAGATTTTAGCTTAAATCTTGTTATCTATATTTTTGTATATTATATATTGTTGGTTTGTACGCCTAAAATTAAATGTAAAACTTTATAGTAACATTTTCATGCGGTTCTTACTGTATAAAATAAAAATATACCCAACATAAGTATATAATTCTTTTTTTAAATATTAAACACCTTTTTTTTTTTTTTTTAAACCGGTATTAATATTATTATCATTATTATTCTTCTTCTTTTATCTTGGTATCTAGATTTTTGTAATTCAACATTCTAGGTTTCATATGACTCAAGCTATTTAAATTTTTTTTCGTATGAAGTGATCTATTTAACATATTGATGTTTAATAAATATAAACCAATAAAAAACTTTTCATTCATAAGCTAACACAGAGAGTTCTTCGAATTCACATCGTTTTTTTATTTTATAATTAACATTTCTGTACTTTTTTCCGGTGTGAAACTTAATAAATAATGTATATTTGGTGGCAGATCAAGATTTATTTTTTCTAAACGTATAGACGGACCCCTGACACATTTTCACGTGTAACTCCATTTATAATTGATTTAAAGTATAAAAATAGATATGTTTTCCGAACTGCCTTGATCTCAGAAATATGAATATGTGGTCAGAAAAAGGGGTTGCCATTGAAAAAAAATGAGTTTTATGCCTGTTTTACCATGTAGATGACCCCTTAAGCAAACTCTAACTATACCATTAAAATCTAGACGTTATTACAGATCGATAGGTACCAGCTGCATGTTTCTACGATAATTTACGGCGAAATTAGTGGGGGGGGGGCATAATTTTTTTTTTTTTTTTTTGGTGACTTCACATCACAATCTTGATAGTCGTATAATTACACTACGCTGCAAAAAAAAATAAATAAATAAATAAATAAATAAATAAATAAATAATCCAACTGTGATACCATTCTTGCTGATTCTTGTGTACAATGACCCCCTGAATCCGAATATGACCCCCATTTTTCCCCATCACAACTGTTTTTTCGTGACGTTATCTCTTCCACCAGTTTGTATCACACTTCGGTAATTTTATGCCCATGAATTTCATTTGGAGAATGCAAAAAAATATTTTAATCCGTAAAATTAAAAAATATGTATAATGTATAATAAGTGATAATAATAATTGATTAATAAAATATAATAAATGTAACTTGCAATTTCAGTGGCAAATCTCCCCTTTGCTATAAATGTTCATGTTTTTTCACTTGAGGGCCCTCTTCACTCACTGCCGCCGGAAGCCGAAGCTAATGTTATTCTATGGGAAATTTTTCTTTACAAATAACTTATTAACTAATACATGTTTTTAAATTCTGTTTTCACATTCTGAAAATTCCCAGCTGTTAAACTGACGGACCTTTTTTAAAAAATTATTTTTTTAATTTTTTATATTTTATTTTGAAGCTGCAAAATACGAATTTTCAATATGTGAATTTTTTTCATTTTGCAATTTCAAAATAAAATATTGAAAATAAAAAAAATACATTTTCAAAAAAGGTCCGTCAGTTTAACAGTTGGGAATTTTCTGAATCTGAAAACAGAATTTAAAAATATGTATTAGTTAATAAGTTATTTGTAAAGAAAATTTCCCCATAGAATAACATTGGCTCGGGCTTCCAGCGACGGTAAGTGAAGAGGGCCGTTAAGCCCTCAGAAGATATTTAAATGTTAAAATATATCTTTTCTCCACTATAAATCAAATTTATAGTCATAAAATTACCGAAAAGTGGTAAAAATAGAGGGGCGTCCCCAAAAAACGGTGAATGATAAGTCAAAATGGCTGTCATATTCGGATTCGGGAAGTCATTTTACATAAGAATTTGCAAAAATGAATTTGGGGGCAATTTTCATACCGAGGAGTGCTATTATTGCGTCTTTTCCTTTTACTTTTTTTACAAAATAAATAAATTATATTAAAAACTAAATGTAGTGTAGAATGTATATATGTTGAAACGTTTGAAAATAGTCTTACAAGAGGTTTTTTTTTTTTTTTTTTTTTTTTTTTAATCTAATATACTTTAAAATATTCTATAGAAATGAATGTTGAAATCTTAAAATTAAAGGGAGCAGCGACTCTAAAAATAAAGATAGCAGCGACTATAAATTTCCAAATAACTTTCAAACTAGCAACTACAATCGTAACAAATACAAAAATAAACAAAGAACACATATGATACGAGAAACAGAAAATAAAATGAAGAATATAACTTTTGTGGTAGGAAACACAAACTCTTTTATTATAGACAGTGGTTGTTCAAGTCACGTATGCAACGATATTGATAAATTTATATCATTTAAAAATAATGATAAAACTCAGGTAATGTTGGCTAATGGCCAATCTGTAGTTTCTCAAGTTCGCGCAGAAGTAAAAATCGAAGGGACAAATTCGAAAAATGAAATTAGTAACATAACGCTAAAAAATGTATTATTCCTACCTGAGATCGTAAATAACTTATTATCCATAAAAAAGGCAACCAAAAATGGTTGTCAGGCTATATTCAAAGAAAATACTTGTGAAATTAAGTATCAGAATGAAACATATATGATTGCGACTATATCAGATAATTTCTATGAGGATAAAATAAATGAAAACATAAAATAAAAAATAAATATGACAGAGACTTGCGATAGTAAAATTGTGTTAAATTGTAGCACCGTAGACTAGAACATAAAACCATCCAAAAATAAAAGAAACTCGTTAACAAAAATATGCCATTTGTATAAAATTAAACAATTCTAAACACGTTGAAAACTATGAAATTTGCATTATGTAAAAGTTAGAGAACGACATATATCCTTAAGTAGTAACGCACAAGACAAAAGAAACATTAGAGTTCATACATTCCGATACGTGTGGCCCTTTCCAGACACCTACGCTAGGCGGAAAAATATTTTCGCACTTTTATTGATGACTACAGCCGATAAAAATATATATTCTTACTGAAAAATAAACATGAAGTGTTAGAAGCTTTCAAAAAATATCGTGCATTAACTTCCAACGTATTTGGAAGGAAAATTAAAATTTGGCGTTTTGACAATGGTGGTGAATACGTAAATAATGAATTTGAAAATTTTCTTGAAAATGAGGGGCTACAACATCAATTAATAATGCCCCATTGTTTTCAACAGAACGGCACTGCAGAAAGGAAAAACGGCACTTCGGTCGAAATGACCAGATGCATGTTAAATGAAAGTAAATTAAATAAAAACTTTTGGGTTAAAGCATTAATGACGGCCAACTATTTACAAAACAGAACACCAACGACTGCCCGTGAAACAGGACCATATGAGATCTGGACGGGAATGAAACCAGACCTCTCGAACATAAAAGCGCTTGGATGCAAAGTCTATGTTTACATAAACAAAACTGAAAGAAAGAAGTTAGATGATAAAAGTAAACCAGGAAATTTTATGGGCTACAACTTAAAAAGTAAAGGTTACCGAATTCATGTAAACAGCAACATAAAAATTTGCAGAACAGTTAAATTTCTCAAACATGAAACCACTGAAAACACCAACCATAATCTGATAGATAACGAACAAAATTTGAAAAAGAAAATTAATGAGGAATCTAAGATCCCAATATCACTTAATGATGAA
Source organism: Salticus scenicus (assembly GCA_963930645.1). Taxonomy (NCBI): domain Eukaryota; kingdom Metazoa; phylum Arthropoda; class Arachnida; order Araneae; family Salticidae; genus Salticus; species Salticus scenicus. The sequence goes on from OZ005660.1 coordinate 1,156,779, forward strand.
AATGAAATAACTGAACAATGTAGTGATATAAAGAACACACAAATTCTGAGAAGGTCAGAAAGAATTAATAAATGTGTACCACCAGATCGATTTGTTTTTCTGTTAACCGACACAAATTTTGTTGAACCAAAAAACTTTGAGGATATAGTTAACATGAATTATCCAGTTGAAAAGGGAAAACTGTTAGAAGCCGCAGAAGACGAAATAAAGTCCTTGGACAAAAATGACACCTGACAATTGGTTGATCCTCCACCTAATGCACACATTATTGGTTCTAAATGGGCTTTTAAGGCCAAATATATAATAACTCAGGGCATATAGGAAAATACAAAGCGAGACATGTTGCACGAGGTTTTAGCCAAAATTTTGAAACTTATTATGAAGAGCCCTTTGCCCTAGTCCTAGTGGCATCCCATACAACAATAAGAACCTTTTAGCAAATGCATTATACAAAAATTTGCAATTTACTCACGTTGATGTGAAAACTGCTTTCTTTCATGAGGAATTTATACGAGTGGAATGTATATGGAAAATTTCTATGCGAAGACATTTATATGAGTCAGTCTGGAGGCTTCATAGAACCAGGAGAAGAAACAAAAAGGTCTGTAAATTAAAAAAGGCCATATATGCAGTGCTGCCAGATTTGAGGGAAATTTTTATTCAACAGCCACCATTAAATTTTATTTGTAAGGGTTATCTAATTACATAGACGATTTCTGTGAAAGATATTTCGAAACAATTAGTAAGCCGTTTCAATTAAAATTTAGTGGTGACAGTTAAATAAAAATTTCCTTCAATCTGGCAGCACTGCATATATGGCCTCAAACAAGCAGCAAGGGCTTAGAACATTAAAATAAATGACACCTTAATCCAATTAAACTTCATTGCACGCGAATCTGATAAGTATAAAAAGAGTAAGAAACAATAACACAGTTTACATACTTGTTTAAGTCGATAACATACTGTTGTGGTGAAAAGGGTTGTCCATAATGATAATTTAAACAATTTCAATTTTGCAATAACTTAAATTTTGAAAATTCAACTTTTGATCGTATAGTCTTAAGAGTACATTGCCCGCAACCGAATTTTACCCAGGATTTAAAGATGTTAAAAGGAGGTCGAAACCTCGTTGGAAGAATGTCAGCTCTCTGTCGCTCAATAAAAATTCAAATAATTAAAATTTAAATTTAACATAAGACCATGATGGCTTATGGCAGTTTCTGTTAAAAACCCAAAACATTAATTATTTAAGCTGATTAAAATTAAGCAGCAAATCAAGAGTCATAACAGAAACTACCATAAGACTAGTATTCATTTAGTTAACCATTTTAAAATGTAACATTTGATTAATAGAGCTGAACTAATAATCGTAAAATAAGTAAACAAAAATATCATATTGAGCCACTAAAATTAAGAGTTCTAATAATAAAAATTAAACACAAACACCATATTTCAATAACATGAAAATTTTAATTAATTCTTATTCATATTTAACTAGGGATCCCTTTACAAAAGAATAAAAAAAACAACATATATCATTTTCCACATTAAAACACATTAAGGACAAACTCAGGAAATATCACATTACTACACGTAAACATTTTCTATTAGAATGAATTTATCTCTGACAACAGGTATTTAGCACTTTAGTTTTTAACCTGTAGTATAATCATTTAGAAAAGTCATATCTATATATTTTTGTTTCTTTCCTTTAAAGTTCATCTTCCAATGCCTAAAATAAGAGTCTTTTATCAAAGGAAAAAGTTTTTTTAACACTGCATATTTTCGTAATTAACTTAGAAAAAAAAAAAAAACAACTTTACATGACTTCGAGTAATTGTTTCCTTTTTTAGCTCATAAATGTAGTTTGATTACTAAAATACAGTTCTACTTACAAAATAATTTAACAACTTTCAGCAAAGTTGAAAGTCACTTTTTAACAGGAGAGTACTATGAGAGGATAATAAATAAAAAAATATTCAAAAAGGTTACCGACAGGATAATATACCAGGAATGCTCCGGCTTCTGGTGGCGTCTGGAAGTTCCCTAGAGCAGTCGATGACGGACAATCCAGGAATTCGAGGACATGAAAAACACTACAGTCTGCTCTTCAGTAATTACCGCACATAAACAACAACAGTGGGACTTCTCGCTTTCGGTAAATGCACTACCTCCTACGCACTATAATCATTGGGACCAGAGCATCAAACCTCACCCGAAAATAACTCTTCTGGGTCCATATTTGAACTCTACGTTGTATAAGAGGTGATGAAGTTTTTTTTTCTTCACAGCCATTTTTTTGCGGGTCCCCAAGGGTCCTTCACTGGCAGCAAACTTCGTCAAAACAGGTTACTTATCGATTACCCTGCCGCAAAAACCTACGGTATCAGCACTTCCAGTAACAACACAGTTGTAATCGGCTTCACACATACTTTGTTTCAAGTTGTTAGAATCATAGACTTTCAGCCACTTAATATTACCAATTTTTCGTACTCACGCGAGGCAAAAGCCCCATTTTTCACTTCCGGAGCACTACATCGTGCTTACTTTTTGGAGTCCACCAGCAAAATCACCAAATTCCCGCCGTTCACCCACGCTTGACTTACCTCGTTGCCAACGCGCTAGCACAAACCTCACAGATAAAAACGAACTAACCAATCAGCGATGACAACACACTTGCCGATCTAGTAACAGAACGTAACTATTGGCGAAGTAGCTGTCATGCTGATTAGCCAAGCCGACACTACGCGTGCAACAGCGACCTTCAGAGCAGTTGAAGGGCAAAGATTATCATCTCATGGTCACGTATCTCCTTGCCCAGTAGCTTTGCAATCTACGATAGTTGCTAGGCCAGCAAAATAAAAATTAATAGAAAAGTTTTGAACGGAATAAAAGATGAAAGTAACTAAAAGTTGAATTAAAAGGCAAATACAGAAACTAATAAAAGAAACCAATTAAAATTTAATGTAAAAGATTTGCATAATTTTTGAAATATCATGATTTTAAAAGAGAACAAACTAGCAAAAAAAAAAAAACAAGTGTTAAGATTCATCTTAACATATACCCTCCCCCAACAGAAAAAAAAAATTTGCACAAAATTTTTTTGAAAACAGGAAGCCAAAACGAGCAGCAATAAGCCATTAAACAATCCCCGAACCAGCAGGAACCGCCAGCTAAAACTACGAGTTTTCAGATGAACGCATGAGTCCGGCCGAAACTCAGCGAACAACCCTCCTGCCAAAACAAAACTAAAACTTAACTATTGACAAAATTACCCTAACATAATAAAAAAAAATTCTTTTATCCCCAACAATTTTTCCAAATTGATCAAGTACAAAAAGGCAAAGCTACACATAAACAGTTGACACAAAATTAATTCCACAATAGTAACTGGAAACAAAGTCACACCCTAGCAATTTACATCACGAAAGACAATTCTAATACAAGAGAGCCCATACCGAGCCACAACATAGCTAGCATGGAATTCAAAACAACATATACTCACCACATGAGTGACCAACCACAATTCCCCACATTAACACCTTCGAGGCACACTACAGCATACCACGAGTTTCAACAAACCCTGAGGACAGGAGAAAACAAAATTTCAACACAGCCAACCACCAGAAGATCCCGAGCATCCCCTACGACAAGATAAAAAGGACATGACAATACACAATAATAATCACATACAAGATACATAAATTTTTCATCAATACATTATATATATATGTATTTTTTATAACTCATTCTATACAAATGCCTAAACATTGAACCAAATTATATATCAAAAAATGGGTATAAAAATAAAAAAAAACTCTCTCTCAGTGCATAATAACAATTACAAGTCAGAAACCAAACAACCAAATAAATTTTATCGCCTAGACTCCCAACAGTGCAGATACCACTATACAGCACATTTTTTCAAACAAGGTCTAAATATTATTATTATTTTTTTTTTTTTCATTTTTACTCTTTTTATTATATTTTTTTTTTTTATTTAATTTTTCCATTTTTATTTTTAATCAATATATAGACCCCTTTATCACCTAAGAAACTTTCCTTACCAATTTAACACTCCCGACTAAATTTACCATGCACTGAGAATTTATTACATACGCAAAAAATTAAATGCATATCATTTATAAAAACAAACATTTTTTTTTTTTTTTTTTTTTTTTTTTTTCAACAAACACATAAACCTGAAACATAAAATTTTTAAATCATCTAAAGCAGAAAATTTTAATTTTTTTTTTAACCTTTTCTTTTTTTTTTTTTTTTTTTTTTTTAAACATACACATAACAACACAAAATTTTCAATTCGCACAAAACAGGAAATCTTATTTTAATCTTATCATTATTTTTTTTTTTTTTTTTTTTTTTTTTTTCTCTCACCTTCTGTAAACCACAAAAGAAACCAGCGAACAACAAAAAAAAATCCTAACCTAACCTAAAAAAAAACTTTTTAAAATATACTAAAATTTATCATGACGAAAGAAATAAATCAAGCTTTGACAAGGCACCTCAAGTTCAACATCAACCCAACAGAAACCCCATCCCCCAGCAAGATTTACGTCCCAAGGTTCCACTCGCAGAAACGTCTTTCTGCTCATGGATGAACAATTAACATTAACAGTTACATAAAATTTACTTTTTCAAAAATTCTAATCTGCTCAAAACTAAAATTTTTTTTTTTTTTCTTTTTAAATCAATAACCCAATCAAAACTCTAAACTAATGTTTAAAAAAATTTTTAAAATTCAAAATTTTCAAAATTCACTAGCAGAAAAAATTACTTCCTAACACACGACTCTAAAATTCGCAGTCATACAAAAGGTGAGAGGGAAAACCCACTACCAAAACACGAAAAATGCTTATTTCCCGTTAACACTCATTTTTTTCTACCACATTAAATAACATTTAAAACAGAAAACTTTTTACCACTCTGGCAGATGTAACAAACACAGAGCTTAAGTCAATAAAAGCACTAGAATACCTAAACACTAACTTTAGTCATGAGAAAAAGATGCTAATTACTAAATTTTAAACATACACACAATTTCTGACCCCAAAAATTTTGAACAAACTACAATCTAACCTAAATTTTTTTTGACATAAACCAAGCTAATACTGATACAAAAAGACATGCAAATTCTTGAGAAATATTGTAATTAAACACAGTTTAAAACAGATAAAATACTTTGAAGCTTACTAACTAATAAAAAATACAAAATTTTCCTAGCCTAAGAGTATTTTACTTCTCTGAGATCTACCCAAAATTATACAAAAAGAAGACTATGATTTTATAACAGGTTATTTTCTTTTTTGAAAAAAAATCTAAATAATTTTCCTAAATTTAAAAGATTTTTCAAAAATCTGAATGATTGTTTACAAAATTTATAAGTAGTACGAGCAAATGCAACTGGCAAGACTCTGAGAGAAACACCTATTTGCAAAACACAGTTTTTGGAACACCTCTCAAAAACAAATATCATTACTTTGCAAATTTACATAATTTCATAAAACACAAGATACCTAAATTTCCAATAAAACTACAATAATTCTTAAACACACATCAATCACAAAACTAATTCCAACTCAGAGCTTAACCAAACAAACCAGGATGAATTGTGAAACGACAGAGCAAACAAGTGCAATCCTGACCTCTAGCTCCTTTTAATAATTAACTCCAGCAGAATTAAACCAATTCTGTGAGCGCACAGAGCAAATACAGGTCAGCCACAACTCCTCCTAAACATGCCTCAAATACTAATTCAAATATGTAAACAAACATAGAACAGACTGTTAAAGTTACTACAATTTTTACTGGAGTTTGCGAAAAATGTTGTAAATCATTTTCCCAAAGAAAAAGACTGAAATTACACTTTAACACCTAAACAAACATAAAAATTAACTTAAGATTTAATAAAATATTAGCCTGGCATCTAAAAAAAACTTTTACAACGGTTTACTACCAAAAATTTTAATTTTAAACACCTATTACTTCAGAAATCTTTACTTAAAAGAGCATTGAATTACTCACACATACCAAATTCTTTAATCAAATTCTACTTCAAAGCATTTACTTAGACAATTTACCCAAATTCTATCTTAAAGTGACCCATACTATAGCTAACAATATAAAGTGCCTTAAATTTATATTTAAAACAACATTTTCAAGCTCATAATTCAATATTTGACCCTAGGTAGCTTAAAAAAACATCAACTTTCCTGCATTTATCCCATAAACTGCTCTCAAACTGCAGCAAAACATTTATAACTATATCTACACAACTTCTAAATCAACCTTTACACAGCAGGATTTACTAAGATCAAACAAACTTTTATAGTACAATCACAACACAGCTTGAAAAGAAAACAGCACTTTACTCGTAAAAGGGTAAAATTAAATTTCTGACTTTTAACTTTTAAAATTTGACATTATCTCGTTATCAAGTATTATTTTAAAAGAAAAGCATGTAGGGAATCAACAATTTACTAGAAAAACACTATCTTAATCACCAAAATAGCCCCAACACAAGAATTTTGGCAGAAAACCCTTTAGAACAATTATTGCACGCAGCCTTGTATCACCCTGATCTAAGCAATTACAATTAAAATAAGGGGTAATTTTTAATTTTTAGCAACTATTTACAATTTTGAAGGTTTATAAAAGTAGTAAGCAGGTTTTGGAACTAAATATTTTAACAAAAAGTGAAAATATGCAAATACATGACACAAAAAAAAAAATTTCTGAAAAATTCTATCTGACTATTAAAATATCCTATCTATAGTGATAACATGTCATAACTGACCCAAAAGCAAGGCATTTAGCCAAAATTTTATGTGACATACAGCAATAAGTTCCAAAATAAAAACTACACGAGCAACAGAAACTCATTACTGTACACCCCCGCACCAAAATACATCCCAAAACAGCATTTTGAGCCAAGCAAATACATGTTTATAAGTATATTGCATAACCTAACAAAAAAAAAGCACTATTTCTCTATCAACATTAAAAAAAAACCAAAAATTTGCACAAAAATCAGAGTGACACACAGAGAGTATTGCTCGCCTACACTCAAACCTCAATAAATTTCACAAGAATTTTTGCTTTAAAGTTAAAATTTAAAAAAATTAACAAAATTTTGAGTACTCTAAACAATTTTTTTAATTTCATTTGAGCATTTTAATGGAAACCCCCAAGCACAGGGCCAATAGACAGACTTGAACTTTTTGAAATTTCCCTCGCCAAAAGCAGTTTTTCAAGAAATTCCCACAATTTTTCATTTAGGCCAAACGTTTTAAAACTTCACAACAAATTTTGTCTCTACATCTGCCAGAGAAGGCATAAATTAAAAATTAAAATTTCCTTTTCCCTATCAAATAACACAGTATATACAAAAACCCTCACAATTAAAAAAAATTATCCAAAATATATACACATTTTGCGACAGAGAGAAAGCATTTTCCAACGCGTGGACAACGGCACCATTGTTGTGGTGAAAAGGGTTGTCCATAATGATAATTTAAACAATTTCAATTTTGCAATAACTTAAATTTTGAAAATTCAACTTTTGATCGTATAGTCTTAAGAGTACATTGCCCGCAACCGAATTTTACCCAGGATTTAAAGATGTTAAAAGGAGGTCGAAACCTCGTTGGAAGAATGTCAGCTCTCTGTCGCTCAATAAAAATTCAAATAATTAAAATTTAAATTTAACATAAGACCATGATGGCTTATGGCAGTTTCTGTTAAAAACCCAAAACATTAATTATTTAAGCTGATTAAAATTAAGCAGCAAATCAAGAGTCATAACAGAAACTACCATAAGACTAGTATTCATTTAGTTAACCATTTTAAAATGTAACATTTGATTAATAGAGCTGAACTAATAATCGTAAAATAAGTAAACAAAAATATCATATTGAGCCACTAAAATTAAGAGTTCTAATAATAAAAATTAAACACAAACACCATATTTCAATAACATGAAAATTTTAATTAATTCTTATTCATATTTAACTAGGGATCCCTTTACAAAAGAATAAAAAAAACAACATATATCATTTTCCACATTAAAACACATTAAGGACAAACTCAGGAAATATCACATTACTACACGTAAACATTTTCTATTAGAATGAATTTATCTCTGACAACAGGTATTTAGCACTTTAGTTTTTAACCTGTAGTATAATCATTTAGAAAAGTCATATCTATATATTTTTGTTTCTTTCCTTTAAAGTTCATCTTCCAATGCCTAAAATAAGAGTCTTTTATCAAAGGAAAAAGTTTTTTTAACACTGCATATTTTCGTAATTAACTTAGAAAAAAAAAAAAAACAACTTTACATGACTTCGAGTAATTGTTTCCTTTTTTAGCTCATAAATGTAGTTTGATTACTAAAATACAGTTCTACTTACAAAATAATTTAACAACTTTCAGCAAAGTTGAAAGTCACTTTTTAACAGGAGAGTACTATGAGAGGATAATAAATAAAAAAATATTCAAAAAGGTTACCGACAGGATAATATACCAGGAATGCTCCGGCTTCTGGTGGCGTCTGGAAGTTCCCTAGAGCAGTCGATGACGGACAATCCAGGAATTCGAGGACATGAAAAACACTACAGTCTGCTCTTCAGTAATTACCGCACATAAACAACAACAGTGGGACTTCTCGCTTTCGGTAAATGCACTACCTCCTACGCACTATAATCATTGGGACCAGAGCATCAAACCTCACCCGAAAATAACTCTTCTGGGTCCATATTTGAACTCTACGTTGTATAAGAGGTGATGAAGTTTTTTTTTCTTCACAGCCATTTTTTTGCGGGTCCCCAAGGGTCCTTCACTGGCAGCAAACTTCGTCAAAACAGGTTACTTATCGATTACCCTGCCGCAAAAACCTACGGTATCAGCACTTCCAGTAACAACACAGTTGTAATCGGCTTCACACATACTTTGTTTCAAGTTGTTAGAATCATAGACTTTCAGCCACTTAATATTACCAATTTTTCGTACTCACGCGAGGCAAAAGCCCCATTTTTCACTTCCGGAGCACTACATCGTGCTTACTTTTTGGAGTCCACCAGCAAAATCACCAAATTCCCGCCGTTCACCCACGCTTGACTTACCTCGTTGCCAACGCGCTAGCACAAACCTCACAGATAAAAACGAACTAACCAATCAGCGATGACAACACACTTGCCGATCTAGTAACAGAACGTAACTATTGGCGAAGTAGCTGTCATGCTGATTAGCCAAGCCGACACTACGCGTGCAACAGCGACCTTCAGAGCAGTTGAAGGGCAAAGATTATCATCTCATGGTCACGTATCTCCTTGCCCAGTAGCTTTGCAATCTACGATAGTTGCTAGGCCAGCAAAATAAAAATTAATAGAAAAGTTTTGAACGGAATAAAAGATGAAAGTAACTAAAAGTTGAATTAAAAGGCAAATACAGAAACTAATAAAAGAAACCAATTAAAATTTAATGTAAAAGATTTGCATAATTTTTGAAATATCATGATTTTAAAAGAGAACAAACTAGCAAAAAAAAAAAAACAAGTGTTAAGATTCATCTTAACAATACTGTTGGCAGGAAATAAGAGAGATATTAATGAAATAATAAATGTACTTGAAAAGGAATTTGAAAGAACAAATGTAGGTGAAGTAAACAAGTACTTAGGAATTACTGTCGAAAGAAATCAAGATGGGATATTAGCAATTCATCATATAGATAAAATAAATAAGTTAATAAATAAATTTAACTCGCAGGTTTCCAAACTAGTAAACACACCAATTGATACGGGATAGCAAAAAGATCATGAAAACAAAAATTTGTTGCCCAATAATACCAAATATCGCCAAGCAGCCTACTGTATATAGCAACTGTGAGTAGACCGATAATCTCGGCAGCAGTGAACACGCTTAGACGTAGAAATGTACAACCTAGAGAAAAGGATTGGAAGGCTGCGAAAAGAGTGATACGATATCTGAAGACAACTAAAAATTACAAAATAAAATATAACATAAATAAAGATCCTGTTTTAAAAGCTTATGCTGACGCAGACTTGGTTAATGGCCCACCTGATAGAAGATCAACTAGTGGGAATGTGTACTTTATTGGGAAAAATCCGATTTACTGGATTTCGAAAAGCAAAATTGCCTATAGCTTTCCACAACAGAAGCTGAATATATTTCAGCTGGAAATTCAGCCAAAGAAATAATATGGATTTAAAAATTACTTAAAGATCTTGATATTGAACAAAGTTACCCAATTACTATTCACGAGCATAACCAAGCATGTATAAAACTTGCTGAATCTGAAAAATACCAAAATCAAACAAATCATATTGATGTCAAGTTTTATTTAATTAGACAATTATGATAACTTGATTGGATTGAAATGCATTCTGAGTAAGCAGATGATTACAGATATCTTTACAAATGCTCTGCCCAGGGGAGAAAGTGGTTATCGTCATCGGCACCACTATTTTTATTTAGAAAAAATGAGTGCATTTTTACTCTAATATCCTTTGATGAAACAGGATACAAATTATTGTAAAAAATTTCCGGTGAAACAGTTCCGTCAAAAGACGGAAAACTTTCACCCCCGGCTCTACCTGAAGCAGTATTCACAAAACACAGGACAAAACAAACTACAACTTATGAAACATTAAATATATTGTGCAAGGAAGAGTGTTGCGTAATTTGTGATATGAACTTTTACTATACCCAGTGTATATTTAACAAACTTTTAGAATTGTTATTCTTTCCCAACGAACTCTAGATGAAAGAAACTCGGCATCTCCGTATGCTACTTAAATTTGTCTGTTGCGCAACCAATGCACCTGCTTTGCTTGCGTCATACCATGTACGTGTTAAGTTACAATGTAGTTTTCATTTAGAGCGGAGCTCTTGCAATTTGCTCAGCAATTTATTTCCTTTTATCTTTTTTAAATATTATCCATCTTAAATAATTAAAGTCCTAAAATCAAACATCTGGTATATTCATTTAATGATGAAACATTTGTTTGTTTTCACATTACTAATCCACATTTATTTTATAGAAGATAGTAGTTTCATAATTCTAAATAAGAATACGGAACTTCTATAGCTAAATAAAAATTCAAGAACTAAGATCGGATGCCTGAATGATAAATTACTTGTAAGAAGAATTTCTTCGATTTATTAACCTGTAATATAAAAAATAATATCATTTAACTGAAAAGAGTATTTACATAAGAAATATATGATATTTACGCTAAATATACGTAATAATTATTAAAATTGTTACCGAGTTTAAGATAAATATCTATAGTTTTTAATTTGATTTTTAAAAATATAGAGAATACATTTTGAGAGTAACAAAACGGCTGAGTCCTTTTAGAATCTGATATTTATTTATTTTAAATATTGTTAATATATCAATGGACTTTCTGGTTAATTAACCAGTGCTGCTTTCCTGCTTCATAGCACGTTTAGATAAACCAAAGTCAAAAACACTTTTCAACTTTGTTTAAAAAAATAAGTGTTAAAAACACTTTTCAAATTTGTTGGAAAGTGTTTGTAGAACTTTCCAAAAGATTTACCTGCAGTTTTGCTTTCTTTTCACTAATTACTAACATTACCACACCAACTATTCACTTTACCGCTTTCCATGGGATAAAGTGGGTATTAAACTTAATCTATTTCAAATCATCGTTGTTTATTTATTTTTAAATACTGAATCAAAAATTGAAGCGCAATGTATACTCAACACTTGTAATGTATATATGCGACAATAAAATTACTATATTTTTTTCAAATATTATATAAATTTTCTACCACTAATTTTCAAAAACGATGTTTCTTTCCCATATTACTCACCTGACCCTATTTTTTAATATAAAAGAATACAATACTTGTATAAAATGGAAAAATTCATAAAAAGTAAAAGTATTTTTAAGTACCTTCTAGACATCGTAAGAAAATAATTTTTGTATTCTGAAAATCTAGTTAATCATATCTTTCGAATGAAACAATTTTTCAACTCTCTACTCTTATAATTAATATGTTAAAATTGTACCACAAATTCCATGTTTGCCTATTAATATGTAGATTATTTATAAAAATTAACTTAAGCGCAAATTCATATAAATCGTCATTAGTTTATCTCTTGAACTACATTCCTTTTTTGTTTTGTTTTGTTTTTGTTTTTTACTCTATTTGAATCTGATCCCGACATTGAATTTGTTATCATTTATATTATTTTTAATACTACAAATATCATTAATTTTTTTACTATTTGATAAAATCATTTTAACAATTTTTTTACATTTTCTTCTACTCTGGATAAATGATTTGACAATAATTTAGCGGTTTATAGAGATCGCGGAGAAAAATACCCGTCAAAGTCATTACCCCCCCCCCCCTCTTTTTTTTTTCACTTTACTTGAATCTAATCCCAATATCAGTAGCGTGCATTTATTTTTATTTTTTTCCTATTTAAATTTATTATTATTTACAATATTTATAATATTAAAAATACCGTTAATTTTTGTATTATTTGTTATAATTATATCAACGATTTTTTTTTACGTTTTCCTCTACTGTGGCTAAATGTTTTGACCATAATTAAGCAGTTTATAGAGGTGGCTGAGAAAGGAAACCGTTGAATCGCTAATTGGCAGTTCTTATATAAAATCACATCTAGTCTTCTCAACTGCCATTTAGACTTTTTTTTTTTTTTTTTTTTTTTTTTTCATATCATGGGTAAATTTTCTTTCCACTGCATTGTTGAAATTGTGACGCCATTCCCCCCCCCCCCCCTGATAAATCATCCTTTTTCCGTTGTTCTATTCACTTCTCTAAACTAAGGATAAATATTTATTTATTTCAATAAATTGTTTCTTCCTTATTTTTTATTTATTTATTTATTTATTTATTCCAGTTTTGAGTGTTAGTTTCGGAAAATTTGAGATTATATTATTAAGAAAATAATAATATCATAATAAAAATATAGCAAAAATTCATATTTTTGGTAGCTACAAAACACCAAAACAATTAATCGTCTTTTGTGGAACTGCTATTAAGGTAAATTAAATTTACTAAAATATCTCCATCTTATATTGACGATACAAAACCTTAAATAATAATTAATAAATATCATTATTTGTCAAATATTATATTTTCTGATTACATACTATATAATTGTGTGACTTTTCTTTTACTTCCTCTTAACATTATAGAGAAAAGTTTTACTAGAATAACGCATTTGTATAATCCAAATACGAATTTAAGCATTTAGAATTTTGTCTGCGTCTTTCTCTGTGCGTGTGTGTGTGTTGGGAGACGGGGCGTGTTCATGATCGTATATGGTCCTTATATTAACAAACTAAAAAAGAATTATTAGCAAGGTTCAATTTAGTATTCTAAATCTATATTACATTGCTATAAAATCATAGTAAAATAACGTAACATTCTTACCGAATTTAATCTCAATCAAGTGGAATGTTATACGTAGTTCCAGTACACCGAATTTTCTAATTTATTTCTAAGTATTGTTAGTACCCGCCTTCTTTTTTACATAACATTTTTGTAAGAGTAACTTTCTTTTAATTTAAATGTAATTAAATATTGAATAAAATTACTCAACGAATAATGTGGTGTGAAAAATTGTCGGGTTCTAACTTTGCCGCGGAGTAAGTTAAAAATATTAGAATATCAGGTAATTAAATTAATAATTTTTTAAATATTTGTTTTCCATTTTTTATCTTTTAAAGTTTTTAAAAATAATATCATCATGCATTCTACATTAAATAATAATTAATAATAAAATAACTGGAACATTTTAAATATTTACTTAGAATTTAACAGATATCGTAATTTTTTATTCAGATGCTTACAAAAAAACCTCCATTTCAAGAAACATGACATATTTTTTAAAAGAAAAAGAAACATTATTTTTTATACAAATTGTGTAAAAATCAAAACCTTTGCATCTATTTTTTATCTGATCAAACATTACACTCTGAATTCTTGATCAACCATCTGGAAAAAAAAGAATTTAATTAATTAAAATTTTCCCATTACTTTTTGTGCAAAAAAGATAACGGCATAGAAAATCCTAGACTAACAAACTGAAAAAATAAATAAAAAATTCAAAGTTTTTAAATGTTTGATTGATTAAGCATTTACTTGGTTCATTTTGTTTTAATGTGATATCACTCAAAGTTATTTTTAATGTTGAGAAATAATTATTTATTTAAATTCTATTTAAATTGGTAGGGTTTTTTTTTTCAGATATTTAAACATCACATTTGGTTAAATGGCGACAATTCTTAAGTTGTTTTTTAAACTTAGAATTTTCTGTGAATCATTGTACATTTGAAGCAAATATATATATAAGAATAAAAAAGAAAAATTTTGAAGAAAACACTCTAAATTTAAAATATACGCCATTACTGGGTGTGCGAATATGACTCTGCCATTGCTAAATAAATCACATCTGATAGTTTAGAAAATGAAAAAAAATTAATTACTGAAAGTATACTCCATCTGCATCTACGGTATTCGGAGAACTTTCAGGACACTGACGGATTCCCTTTTTGAAGAAATTCTCGTCTTTATAGGCGATCCAATCACTTAGCCAATTTTCGACCTCTGAGCGAGAACTGAACTGTTGCTCAAAAAGAGGCTATAGTATTGACCGGAATAAGTAATAATATATGAATGTGCTATATCTAATAAATACGATTCATAAAATAGAACTTTTCAATCTTGTCACGCCATTTCAGTGTTTGAGTATTTCTCTCCATATATTACACGATGTTTTATTTAACGCTACTGAACTTAGAGTCCATAAATCATAATGATGAAGAATTTTTCGTTGTGTCCCTGTAAAAATCTATAAATTCTAGAGTCACCAAAATGCTTATAGTTAGTGCAACAGTGATTTATAGTATTAATATAGATTTTCAGCTCAATTGAATAAGACGTTTAGATGCTATCACACTTTGAAAAATTTGGTCCCATAGGCCCTAATGATAAAGAATTTTTCATTGTGTCCCTGTAAAGAAACTGTAAGTGCTATATTCACCAAAATCTATACAGTTCGTTCAACTGTGGGCTATAACATGTATACAAATTTTTTGCTCAGATTAATAAAGCGTTTAGACGCTATCGCAGTTTTAAAAATTTGGCCCCATAGGCCATAATGATAAAGAATTTTTCCTGGTGTCCCTGTAAAAATACTATAAGTGCTAGATTCACCAAAATCTATAGGGTGCGTACTATGATGACTTACAATATACGTACCAACTTTCAGCTTATTCGAACAAAGCGTTTAGACGCTAGCGTGTTCACTCACAGACATACACACACATACATACATACACACACACACACACACACACACATGCATACATCATCGTGAAAATAGTGGAAACGAACTCAGAGGACCTTGAAACGTATAGAAACATCAAAATTTCAAATTCGGATTTTTGACATGATTACACTATAATTACACTATACATGATTACACTTTCCTCACTATAGTGTTCGGAAAGCAACTAGTTGGCATAGGTGGACTCTGCTCAGTTCCTTAACAAATATTTTTTCCCCACACATTTTAATTATTGTTAAAAACTATCAAAGCAAAATTGACATATTGCATCAAGGCAAGAAAATAAAATGCAACTTAATTTTTTGTATAAATATTCCATTTAATGTACGTTTAAGTGAAATTTTGCCTTATCCTCCCACGTTCAGAAGATCGTAAATTTCGAATAACTTACGAAGTTTTTAAATTAGAATGTTGCAAATCAATAGGATCCGTGGCAGTATCTCAAATTATATTTTAAAAGTAGTCTGACATTTTTACGTTGAAAATATCCCTCAAAACCGATGTTTATGGGAAATTTTGTCGTATTCTCCCATGATAAAAAATTCCTAAATTTCCAATAACATGCGAAATTTTCAAAGTAGCATGTTTATAGTTAATTATATTCCTTGTGGCATCAAAACTGATATTTAAGAACTGTTCTTTCGTCTTTACGATAAAAATATTTCTTTTCATGCACGTTGAAGTGAAATTTTGCCCTATTATCCCATGTTAAAAAAAATCGTACATTTCGAATTACTTCTGAGGTTTTTTAATTTGAATGTTTCAAATGGATAGGTTTCTTTCCACTGTCATAATTATTATTTTAAAAATGGTCCGACAATTATGCGATAGTTTGTTCGGGAGATATCGTGTACGCAGACTAACATACTAACACACTAGAGAACTAACAGATACCCTATACACGGACACCTTATCTGTTTTCATATTTTCGGATTCCTCACACCTGAAAACATGTAAAAAAGTCAAAAAACGAAGGTCGAAGATTTTCACGATTGCCTAAGTTCCCCATACTTTTAGTGTGATGGGGAACTAAAAGTTCTTTATTCAACTGATCACTAACCAGTTGTTACTATAAGAAATTTTATTGAAGTATAACCTTTAAGAAGAGAGAAATATCTATTATATACAGTCCAGGAAGTATGAATCAGTAAAAGTCTTCTTGAAACCAAACAAAGTTTAAATTAAAAGCATGATTGAAAACATGGGTAAAGTGCAAATTTTGTACAGCAAGAAAATTTACCCTAGAGAATGTACCCTAGAAAATTTAGCCCCTTTTATCAAAATCAATGAAACAGAATTAGCGAGTAAGAGAGCGTGGCACAGTACGAGAGTGTTAGACTTCAGTCACGAAGGTTTTTAGTTCAATCCCCACCTCGGATAGGATGTTGATTTTTTTTTTTTTTTTTTTATTATTCAAAACCTAATGGCAATATTTAGTTCAACATAAAATTACGAAATCATGGTAAAATGTTAAACCTTCGAAGCTACTTCAGTACCAATTTTTGATTGAAATGTACACACACACAAAAAAAAAAAAAAAAAAAAAAAATATATATATATATATATATATATATATAGATAGATAGATAGATAGATAGATAGATAGATAGATGTTGGGCTTACATTATAAGAAAGTTAAGAATTGTTATCAACATTTTAAATTAAAATTAAATTTTGAATTAAAAAAAGTAATAATAAATGAATAAATAAGAATTTTATTTGATGTTAGGCACATAATATCATGCTTTCCCCATTAATATTTATTTATTTTTTATGCAGTTTTTTTTCTTTGTTTAATATCTAAAATAATCTATTTAAACTGCGGATGAATATATATTTTTTTTTAATTGTCGTTTATGTGTAAAAAATACTAGGTACGGGATTCAACATTTATCAAGTTAAATGTTTTAAAATTTTTAAATATTTGGAAATTTTCGTCAAAAAAGAATAAAAACTGATTATTCAATAACTTAAAAAATATATTTTACTATTTTCCTGCTTTACTACTGTCGCTACAGGCTGTGATGAGATAAAAATTCCAACACTTTTCGTTAGTGTGATTTGTAATCAGTAGATACCACTGTAATCCGTTTAAAAACATACAAAATTTACTGTTTACATCAACACTATTCCTGGTGTGTACTGTTAGGGAAAAAAGAGAATGTCACTGCTTGTTTACCAAATTCATAAACAATTTGATATTTTACGTGTTTTCCATAAACATTATTCTGTAGGGAGGAGCCATTCACTAATACAGAATCATTTTTTTTTTCTTTTTTTAATGTACAGAGACTGTAATCAAGAATACTAAAATCAGATTTTTCTTTAGCAAACAGTAACATAAATATCGCAAACAGAAGTCATGAGGCCCTAATAATTACCAAGTTAAATTAATGTATCATTTCTCGGAATTTATAAAAGAGACGCACCAGAATTTGTTATACTGATAATATAAGTAATCTATATTAATATGTAAAGACGAAAAGTTTGTTTGCATGTGAAGGGCAACTATTAACCCCCCCCCCCCAAAAAAAAAAAAAATAAATAAATAAAATAATAATAATAATAATAATAATCAAAAGTACACTATCTCTGAGTGCTATTATAGGCTATAACTGATTTTGATTTTTTTAGTTCGAAATTTCATTATTTTAATAGAAATCCTCTTAAAAGTCGTGAAAATTGGAATATTAATTATCTAGCTCATGCCAATAAAATACAAATTTTTACACGTTCATTTAAATATATATATATATATATATAAATGCATGCTTGCTGTAATGTCAAATAACTATTTGCTGTTAACTTAAATACAGTTTTCCACAAATCTATAATAATAAATGGAAAGGTTTGTCTGTCTGTCTGTCTGTCTGTCTGTCTGTCTGTCTGTCTGTCTGTTCTTTTATACGTTCAGCCCCTATTGAACGCAGAAGTACAAGAATTGACATACGGATGCTCTGGAGCCTTTCCGATGTTTTCTTCGAAACAGAATTTAAAAATCTTAATTAGTTTCGGAGATATTAATTAAAATGCTGACCCATATCGATCGTGAAAATGACCAAAAATCCTTATTGCTTAAAAAGAGGATTCTATCAGCATTCAGCAGACGATTTAAACGGCTGTCTCTAACCGCAAAAAAACATGTGCAAGTCATTAATGTCACATGATCTTTAACTGGGGTTAAAAATTGCAAATTTCAAAGTGCTTCAAATTTTCTTTTTCGTACACAACACTTAATATACAACCTATTCAGCACAAAACCAACCTGCAGTTAAAATTTCATCAAATTTCATTAATAAACAAAGCAGTTACATTTTAATTGCTAATTAAATCTTATTCTAACACGTAATCTATCTTTCAATAGACGATAGGAGTTTCCATAGCAACAAAATACATTTGAAGGAACTAAAAAATACTTTTTTTTTTTTTTTTTTTACTTCCATTACCCGACTACCGTGGTATATATATATAGGTTTTGGCGAAATAAAAAATATTTATTTTTCTTTTTACTTCCATTAATAAAACTACCGTAGATAATGGAATTAAAGATTTCACGTGATTTACATGTTTTAGAATGTCCTGATTAGGTTTTCTTTTGTATCACAGCTACTAATTAAAATAATTTCATAAGTAACACATTATTTGAAAGCTTTGTTGATTTGGAATTGAACAGTATATCTTTTAAATTATCGAAAGTTTTCACCAGATTTACACGCTTTGAGGTCTCCTGAATCAGTTTTCTTTTGTATCTCAGCTACTAATTAAAATAATTTCATGAGTAATACATCATTAGAAAGCTTTTTTAGATTTGGAATCGAACAGTGTAATACAGAAATTTGTACCGCCAGATGGCGCTGTAATATTTTAAAATTTCAAAATTTCAATTTCTAATTATGATTAAATTAATTTTAATACATCATTCGAAAGATATTTTAAAGTTCTTTTAAATTATCGAAAGTTTTCACCAGATTTACACGTTTTGAGGTGTCCTGAATCAGTTTTTTTTTTTTTTTTTTTTTTTTTTTTTTTTTATCTCAGCTATTAATTAAAAAAAGTTCATAAGTAATACATCATTTGAAAGCTTATTTTAGTTGATACACATTTTAAAGTACTTTTACATTATCGAAAATGGAATTCGAGATTTCACCCGATTTACACGTTTTGAGGTGTCCTGATTAGGTTTTCCTTTGTATCTCAGCTACTAATTAAAATAATTTTATAAGTAATACATCATTAGAAAGCTTTTTTGATTTGAAATCGAACAGTGGATTACAGAATTCTCTACCGCCAGATAGCGCTGTAATATTTTAAAATTTCAATATTTCAATTTCTAATTATGATTAAATTATTTTTAATGCATCATTCGAAAGATATTTTAAAGTTCTTTTATATTATCAACAGTTTTCACCAGATTTACACGTTTTGAGGTCTCCCGAATTAGTTTTCTTTTGTATCTCAGCTACTAATTAAAATAATTTCGTAAGTAGTACATCATTAGAAAGCTTTTTTGATTAGGAATCGAACAGTGGAATACAGAAATTTGTACCGCCAGATGGCGCTGTAATATTTTCAAATTTCAATATTTCAATTTCTAATTATGATTAAATTATTTTTAATACATCATTCGAAAGATATTTTAAAGTTCTTTTAAATTATCGAAAGTTTTCACCAGATTTACATGTTTTGAGGTGTCCTGAATCAGTTTTCTTTTGTATCTCAGCTACTAATTAAAATAATTTCATAAGTAATACATCATTAGAAAGCTTTTTTGATTTGGAATCGAACAGTGGAATACAGAAATTTGTACCGCCAGATGGCGCTGTAATATTTTAAAATTTCAATATTTCAATTTCTAATTATGATTAAATTATTTGTAATACATCATTCGAAAGATATTTTAAAGTTCTTTTAAATTATCGAAGGTTTTCACCAGATTTACACGTTTTGAGGTGTCCTGAATCAGTTTTTTTTTTTTTTTTTGTATCTCAGTTATTATTTAAAAAAAGTTTATAAGTAATACATCATTTGAAAGCTTATTTTAGTTGATACACATTTTAAAGTACTTTTACATTATGGAAAAATGGAATTCGAGATTTCACCCGATTTACATGTTTTGAGGTGTCCTGATTAGGTTTTCTTTTGTATCTCATCTACTAATTAAAATAATTTCATGAGTAATACATCATTTGTAAGCTTTGTTGATCTGGAATGGAACAATAGATAACAGAAATTTGTACCACCAGATGGCGCTGTAATATTTTTAAATTTCAATATTTCATATTCTAATTATGATTAAATTATTTCTAATACATCATTCGAAAGATATTTTAAAGTTCTTTTACATTATCGAAAGTGGAATTCGAGATTTCACCTGATTTACAATTTAAAGTTTCCTGATCAGTTTTTCTTTTGCATCTCAGCTAATTGAGTAAGAATAAGTAACTGGAATTGAACAATAGATTACAGAAATTTCTACCGCCAGATAGCGCTGTAATATTGATCTAATATTCTAATTATGATTAAATTATTTCTAATACATCATTCGAAAGATATTTTAAAGTTTTTTTACATTATCGAAAGTGGAATTCGAGATTTCACCTGATTTACAATTTAAAGTGTCCTGATCAGGCTTTCTTTTGCATCTCAGCTAATTGAGTAAGAATAAGTAACTGGAATGGAACAATAGATTACAGAAATTTCTACCGCCAGATGGCGCTGTAATATTTTTAAATTTCAATATTTCATATTCTAATTATGATTAAATTATTTCTAATACATCATTCGAAAGATATTTTAAAGTTCTTTTACATTATCGAAAGTGGAATTCGAGATTTCACCTGATTTACAATTTAAAGTGTCCTGATCAGGTTTTCTTTTGCATATCAGCTAATTGAGTAAGACCGTTCACGGTGGGGAAGGAATAGGCGCGCAGCGCGCATGGGTTTGGGACCCGGTGCGAGTTTTTACCCGATGATAAAAGTTTTTTTATTTTATTTTATTTTCTTAATAATAAAAGTTTGAGTTGAGAAGGAATATGCGTGTACAGCGCACGTATATCCTCAAGCGTGCGCGCGCAGCGCGCGTGGGTCTGCGCTGCCGAAGGCAGTGGCGTCCCGGTGTGAGTTTTTACCCGATGCTAAATGATATATTTTTTAATTCCTTTTCTTGAGAATGAAAGTTTATGAGTAATAACATTGAATTTTGAGAAGTCATAAGGATAGTGAAGGAATACGTGCGCGCAGCGCACGGGTCTACGCTGCCGAAGGCAGTGGGGACCCGGTGCGACATTTTTCCCGATCAGAATTTTTTTTTCTCTTTTTTTATCACATGATACAAATTAATGCAATTTTGAGAATTCATTAATTATTGTGATTCATTTAAAAATAGTGACCAGCGAAGCGGGCGTAGCCTGCTAGTCTATAATAATAAATAGAAAGGTCTGTCTGTCTGTCTGTCTGTCTGTCTGTCTATCTGTCTGTCTGTCTGTCTGTCTGTCTGTCTGTCTGTTCTTTTATACGTTCAGCCCCTATTGAACGCAGAAGTACAAGAATTGACATACGGATGCTGTGGAGCCTTTCCGATGTTTTCCTCGAAACAGAATTTAAAAATCTTAATTAGTTTCGGAGATATTAATTAAAATGTTGACCCATATCGATCGCAAAAATGACCAAAAATCCTTATTGCTTAAAAAGAGGCATTCTATCAGCATTCAGCAGACGATTTTAACGGATGTCTCGAACGGAAAGAAAACATGTGCAAGTCATTAAATGTCACATGATCTTTAACTGGGGTTAAAAATTGCAAATTTCAAAGTGCTTCAAATTTTCTTTTTCGTACACAACACTTAATATACAACCTATTCAGCACAAAACCAACCTGCAGTTAAAATTTCATCAATTTTCATTAATAAACAAAGCAGTTACATTTTAATTGCAAATTAAATTTTATTCTCACAAGTAATCTATCTTTCAATAGACGAAAGGAGTTTCCATAGCAACAAAATACATTTGAAGGAACTAAAAAATACTTTTTCCTTTTTACTTCCATTATCCGACTACCGTGGTATATATAGGTTTTGGGGAAATAAAAAATATATATTTTTCTTTTTACTTCCATTAATAAAACTACCGTAGATAATGGAATTAGAGATTTCACGTGATTTACATGTTTTAGAATGTCCTAATTAGGTTTTCTTTTGCATCTCAGCTACTAATTAAAATAATTTCATAAGTAACACATTATTTGAAAGCTTTCTTGATTTGAAATTAAACAGTAGATTACAGAAACTTCTACCGCCAGATATTTTAAAATTTCGATATTTCAAATTCCAATTAAATTATTTTTAATACATCATTCGAAAGATATTTTAAAGTTCTTTTAAATTATTGAAAGTTTTCAAAAGATTTACACGTTTTGAGGTGGCTTGAATTATAGTTTCCTTTTGTATCTCAGCTACTAATTAAAATAATTTCATAAGTAATACATCATTAGAAACCTTTTTTGATTTGGAATCGAACAGTGGAATACAGAAATTTGTACCGCCAGATGGCGCTGTAATATTTTAAAATTTCAATATTTCAATTCCTAATAAAGATTAAATTATTTTTAATACATCATTTGAAAGATATTTTAAAGATCTTTTAAATGATCGAAAGTTTTCACCAGATTTACACGTTTTGAGGTGTCCTGAATTAGTTTTCTTTTGTATCTCAGCTACTAATTAAAATAATTTCATAAGTAATACATCATTTGAAAGCTTATTTTAGTTGATACACATTTTAAAGTACTTTTACATTATCGAAAATGAAATTCGAGATTTCACCCGATTTACAAGTTTTGAGGTGTCCTGATTAGGCTTTCTTTTGTATCTCATCTACTAATTAAAATAATTTCATGAGTAGTACATAATTTAAAAGCTTTGTTGATTTCGAATCGAACAGTGGATTACAGAAATTTCTACCGCCAGATGGCGCTGTAATATTTTTAATTTTCAATATTTCATGTTCTAATTATGATTAAATTATTTCTAATACATCATGCGAAAGATATTTTAAAGTTCTTTTAAATTATCGAAAGTTTTCACCAGATTTACACGTTTTCAGGTGTCCTGAATTAGTTTTCTTTTGTATCTCAGCTACTAATTAAAATAATTTCATAAGTAATACATCATTAGAAAGCTTTTTTGATTTGGAATCGAACAGTGGAATACAGAAATTTGTACCGCCAGATGGCGCTGTAATATTTCTAAATTTCAATATTTCAATTTCTAATTATGATTAAATTATTTTTAATACATCATTCGAAAGATATTTTAAAGTTCTTTTAAATTATCGAAAGTTTTCATCAGATTTACACGTTTTGAGGTTTCCTGAATCATTTTTTTTTTTTTTTTTTTTGTATCTCAGTTGTTAATTAAAAAAAGTTCATAAGTAATACATCATTTGAAAGCTTATTTTAGTTCATACACATTTTAAAGTACTTTTACATTATCGAAAATGAAATTCGAGATTTCACCCGATTTACAAGTTTTGAGGTGTCCTGATTAGGCTTTCTTTTGTATCTCATCTACTAATTAAAATAATTTCATGAGTAATACATCATTTAAAAGCTTTGTTGATATGGAATGGAACATTAGATTACAGAAATTTCTACCGCCAGATGGCGATGTAATATTTTTAAATTTCAATATTTCATATTCTAACTAGCGAGCTTCGCCCGCTAGCGGGTCAGTATTTTCAAATGAATCACTAAAATTAATGAATCACTAACAGTAACTTTAAGTGTCAAGAAAAGAAATAAAAAAAAAATCATTTCTGATTGGGTAAAAAGTCCGCCCGGGTCCCCACTGCCTTCGGCAGCGCTGCCCCGTGCGCGCTGCGCGCGCGTATTCCTTCCCTGACCCTTCGTGCCCCCCCCTCAAAAAAAAAAATTCTAATCGGGTAAAAACTCACACCGGGTCCCCACTGTCTTCGGCAGCGCAGACCCATACGCGCTGCGCGCGCACGTGTGAGAGTATACGTGCACTGCGCGCACATATTCCTTCTCAAATCAAATTTTTATTCTTAAGAAAAGAAAATTTAAAAAATCATTTCTCATCGAGTACAAAGTCGGACCAGGTCCTCACTGCCTACGGCAGCGCAGTCCCGTACGCGCTGCGCGCGTATTCCTTCCCTGATCCTTCGTGCCTCCTAAAAAAATCATTTCTGATCGGGTAAAAACTCACACCGTGTCCCCACTGCGTTCGGCAGCGCAGACCCATGCGCGCTGCCCGCGCACGTGCGAAGGTATACGCGCGCTACGCGCACATATTCCTTCTCAAATCAAATTTTTATTTTTAAGAAAAGAAAATGAAAAAAAAAATCATTTCTCATCGGTTAAAAAGTCGGACCGGGTCCCCACTGCCTTCGGCAGCGCTGTCCCGTGCGCGCGGTACACGCCTATATCTTCCCCACCCTTTCAGCCCTTCCTAATTAACCTACATATACCAATTTTGAACGGTCTAACTGAATTAGCTGAGATGCAAAAAAAAACCTAATCAGAATACCTCAAAACGTGTAAATCTGGTGAAAACTTTCGATAATATAAAAAAACTTTAAAATATCTTTCGAATGATATATTAAAAATAATTTAATCATAATTAGAAATTGAAATATTGAAATTTGAAAATATTGCAGCGCCATCTGGCGGTACAAATTTCTGTTATCTACTATTCGATTCCAAATCAACAAAGCTATCTAATGATGTATTACTTATGAAGTTATTTTAATTAGTAGCTGAGATACAAAGTAAAACCGATTCAGGAGACCTCAAAACGTGTAAATGAAGCGAAATCTTGAATCCCACTTTCGATAATATAAAAGTACTTTAAAATATCTTTCGAATGATGTATTAAAAATAATTTAATCATAGTTAGAATTTGAAATACGCGTATCAGAATAAAATTTAATTTGCAATTAAATTGTACATTTTTTATTTATTCTGGAAACCCGGTGAAATTTTAAGTGCAACTTCGTCTTGTGATGTTAAAAGTGTGTAGCATGTTTGAAATAATTTTGAAGAAAATTGAAGCATTTTGAAATTTGCAATTTTTATTTCCAGTACAAAATCAGTAAAGGAGGAAGTAAAATCTATTTATTCTTTCGCCCGGTAACCGAAATACGTCTAGAAGGAAATTAATAAAACTCTTGTGATTTGTTGCCACCTTTTTTTCATACTTTAGTTAATTTTAAAAAATCTAATTGTCCGATCGATAAGCCGTTTAAACCATCGGATTAAGAAAAAAAAAGCCCTTTCCAATGGTATCTTATTTGTAACGATACGACTGATATTTCTAATTTATTTTCCACTTTTTCCGTAAAAATGTCACTTTTTAAGCATTTAATCATAAATTCTGGGTCATTTTTCAGTAGATATGGGTCGACGTTTTAATTAATATCTCTGCTAATTATTGTCGCATCGCTTAGCGAATTATCGCGATGTCGAGATAAAGAAATTCTGCGTCTGTCGACACCGGTTTCGAGGCGATGCGACCATTAGCGCCGGAGCTTTAGTGGTCACAAGGCATTTCTCACAGACAGACAGACAGACAGAAAGACAGACAGACAGACAGACAGAAAGACAGATGCGCACAGATTTTAATAATATAAGGAGATTATGATTAAATTATTTCTAATACATCATTCGAAAGATATTTTAAAGTTCTTTTACATTATCGGAAGTGGAATTCGAGATTTCATTTGATTTACAATTTAAAGTGTCCTGGTCAGGTTTTCTTTTGCATCTCAGCTAATTGAGTAAGACCGTTCGAAATTGGTATATGCAAGTTAATTAGGAGGGGCTGGAACGGTGGGGAAGGAATAGGCGCGCAGCGCGCATGGGTTTGGGACACGGTGCCAGTTTTTACCCGATGATAAAAGATTTTTTTTTAATTTTATTTTCTTAATAATAAAAGTTTGAGTTGAGAAGGAATATGCGTGTACAGCGCACGTATATCCTCAAACGTGCGCGCGCAGCGCGCATGGGTCTGTGCTGCCGAAGGCAGTGGCGTCCCGGTGTGAGTTTTTACCCGATGCTAAATGATATATTTTTTAATTCCTTTTGTTGAGAATGAAAGTTTATGAGTAATAACATGGAATTTTGAGAAGTCATAAGTATGGTGAAGGAATACGTGCGCGCAGCGCACGGGTCTACGCTGCCAAAGGCAGTGGGGACCCGGTGCGACATTTTTCCCGATCAGATTTTTTTTTTCTCTTTTTTTATCACAGGATAAAAATTAATGCAATTTTGAGATATTCATTAATTATTGTGCTTAATTTAATTATAGTGACCAGCGAAGCGGGCGTAGCCTGCTAGTTGTTAATACTTATCTCGGAAGATATCCGAAAGAATTTTTTGTATCATATGATAAGCACATTTTTTTTCCAGTAAAATATTTTCTTTCGATATTATTATAGTTACGTAGCATAAAAAAATAAGTATTTTTATATAATATATGTTTTTATGAAATATTTTAAATATTGAAAGCAGATCATTATTATAAGTATAGTTTCGTAAATAATAATAATATTAATAATAAATAAATATATAAATAATTTAAAATGTTAAACTAACTTTAAATTAAAAAAAAAAAACCTTATTAATTAAAACTTTTAATTAATAACTAAAGTTATTTAAAAATAAATATTCTTAATAAAGAACATACACATATATAAATAAATAAATAAATATATATATATATATATATATATATATATATATATATACTAGCAGGCTTTGCCCGTGTCGTTGGTCACTATATTTAAATGAATAATAATAATAATAATAATAAAAGATTCAAAATTTTCATTTTATGAATAAAAACTAAAAAACAAAATCCATTGAAATCACTTAAAAATTTCTTCGAATCCCGTTCTTTTCTGCAGCGTCTTTTCCAACCACAATAGTTCGACTCATTGACGCTATTGTTGACACTTACAATGCTTTACCTTAGAAACTCAATTTGGGGTTTTATTGAAATACTGTTTTGAAATGGACAATATATATATATATATATATATATATATATATATATTGGTTGTATGAATGGGATGCTGATATTATGTAAAAAAATAAATAAATAAGTAAATAAATAAATAAGTAAATAAATAAATAAAAGAAAAAGGGTTGTTTCATTTACTCTGTATTAAAATGTGTAATAAAATGCATTTCTTTATTTCCCCTTTAAATTGTTAAAATTCTTACATTGTTAATTTTTTTTTTTTTGTTATTGAGTTGTCAACTATTATTAAAAATTAGTTATCAAAAATAATGAAAAACACAACTAAAAAATAGAAAATAATAAATAAATAAATAAATAAATCATGTGAAATTTCAGAATAGGAGATGTAATGGAATAAAAAACTGGCGAATCATGCATGAAAAGAAAAGTATTAAGACTAGTAACTAAAAGTAAAAACTATACAGTTAACCTTAATCATCAAAAGGTTACTTCTCTCGTTAAATTTAATTTGTTTAGTAATGATTAAGAAAAATAAAAAATCCAGGAAAAATTAGTCAAAAATAATAATAATAATAATAATAACTTACAAACAAAAATTTCATTTTAAATGATCTTATTATAAATAAAAACCAACTCCAGTGAAAACAACCACCACCAGATGGCGTTAAAATAATCAAACTGAAAACAATTTAATCCAATGTTCTTACAGCATTACTAAAAATTAAATTAAGTATAAATTTAAGTAATTATTTCGATAAATGGATAAGTTCTACTAACATTAAACAAAATAATTATCGAATCTAATTAAAATAGCTTTGTAAGTATTCAATATATGGTTAGTCTCAATTTAACAACACCATGTTGCTTGAATGATTCATTTTTTTTTTTTTTTTTCGTATGCTATAAACATCTAAACCTTTAATTTATTTTACTTGTTGTAATCCATGTGAATGCAAAAGCGAATCTTGCAGAGGCTGAAAACTTTATTCACAGAAAATTCTAGAAGAATGCACGTCTATAAACCAAGTATCAGCTTCATTTCCACCAGAAAACACAGCTTAGATAACAGCTGTCAGTAGCAAATTTGCAGTACAAACTGTGTCAGAGCACACAGCTAGGTTGTAATTCAAAGAGGCTCAGAGCTCTTTATCTTAAGGCAATTGGCAAGAGACTGACTGAGACTGACTGATTTGGCGCATTGGGCCTACTTTTGTACCTTTCTATCAAATCCAGAATGTTCTGATAACTCGTAGAATATTGGAGTTAGACTTTCCACATTTGGTATATCGATAATAAGGATTTTCTCGCCAAAGTCGCCAAAATAAGTTTCGAAGGACGGAAAAGCTCGCCAAATTTGGCGCCAAATCCATTACTTACCTTATTGGAGTTTTTAATGCTTTAAGGGAAAATTAGCTATTTTAACGCGCTAAAGAGCTAGAAAGGAAGAAAATTGACATTTTATCATCCGAATAAGCCTCTATAGAATAAATTTATATAAAAATACATACAATTATTTCCAAATTCGTAACAAAATTGTAAAATATCGTAATTCAATTAATTCTAAAATGCAGCTTTCTAACCAAAAATTTGGCATTTCCTTATACAACCACATATTTAATTTGAATTTATTTTTTCAGTGGACTGTATGATTCAATAGGTTCAAACGTCTAATTTTTAAAAACACTTTTTGCAAGCCTTTTGACTAGTCTATAGATTTTTCGTCGATGTTACTGTCAGTCCATTCTCTCCAGTTCCTGCCCACAGATTTCTCCAAGCAAGTTATTTAATAGTTCCGGCTTTCATGTTGACTCCATGCTACCCCAAAAAAGCACCAACTAACAAACTCCAGAATTTTGGATCCAGACTGACTTTTAATTTCTTCCTTCATATCAGATGTTACTGCTTGTCCAGACCCACAGACTTTTCCAAGCAAGTTCCTTAATAATTCCGGTTTTCAAGTTGCTTCCATGTTAACCCAGAGGAGCTCTAACTGAGACTTCATAATTTTGGATCCAGACTGACTTATTATTATCAAACTTAACCATAACTGTCGACTGCTTTTGCAATATATAATGAATGTAATGCTGCACTTTTGTTTTACAAAATTATGTTTTATTAAAAGTTTTTCCTGATGATGTCCTTCATATCAGATGTTACTGCTAGTCCAGAGCCACAGACTTTTCCAAGCAAATTCCTTAATAGTTCCGGTTTTCAAGTTGCTTCCATGTTAACCCAGAAGAGCTCTAACTGAGACTTCATAATTTTGGATCCAGACTGACTTATTATTATCAAGCTTAACCGTAACTGTCGACTGCTTTTGCAATATATAATGAACGTAATGCTGCACTTTTTTTTTTTTTTTTTTTTTTTTTTTTTTTTTTTTACACACATTAAATTACACAGATTGTTTTGCACACAAATTTAACGCATTAAAAGTTTTTCCTGATGATGTTTCCTTCATATCAGATGCTACTGCTAGTCCAGACCTACAGACTTTTCCAAGCAAGTTCCTTAATAGTTCCGTTTTTCAAGTTGCTTCCATATTAACCCAGAAGAGCTCTAACTGAGACTGCATAATTTTGGATCCAGACTGACTTATTATTATCAAGCTTAACCGTAACTGTCGACTGCTTTTGCAATATATAATGAACGTAATGCTGCACTTTTGTTTTACAAAATTATGTTTCATTAAAAGTTTTCCTGATGATGTCCTCATAAGCAGGGCGAAAAGCTTCGAAACAATATGTGTAATTTTAAGTGGTTTTAATTAAACATATCTTTTTTAAAATTCTACGTGTTTTGAAGTGTCATTATTAACAACTAAGTTTTTAACTTTTCTTTTACTTCCTCTTAAGTATATAGAGAAAGTATTGTTTGTATTGTGTTAATTTTTCCCTACTGAGGTTTTACTGAAAATACACATTTGTAGAATTCAAATGTAAAAGTTACGATTTTGGCATTTTGTCTGAGTCTTTTTCTGTGGGAGTGTGTGTGTGGGAAGGGGTTGAAGGGTGTTTGTGAGTGCATATAGTTCTGATATCAACAAATTCTAAAAGAATGATTAGCAAGTTTAAATTTGATATTTTAAATCTACATTACATGGCTATAAAAACATAACAAAGCAGCGTAATATACTTACCGAATTTAATCGCAAACAAATAAAACCTTAGTTGTATTTCAAGTATGCCGAATTTTCTAATTTATTTCGAAGTATTTTTAGTATCCAAATTCTTTTTACATAACTATTTTGGAAGAGAAACTTTCTTCTTATTTAAATATAGTTAAATATACGAGAAAATTACTTAATAAGAAATTTGGTGTGAAAAATTATCGGGTTCTAATTTCTCCGCGGAATAAATTAAAATTGAAGGGTGTCTGTGAGTGCATATAGTTCTGATATCAAAAAATTCAAAAAGAATGATTAGTGTTCATGTTATCAGTAGTTCAGCTACCAGTAACTAATCTTCATATAACTAGAATAATCTTCATTTTGGTGGGGATTGTGGAAACAGTTCACATTAACGAGTTTCGACTGTATATATAAGGACTGAAAAGAAAATTTTAAGTAAACACTCTAAATTCAAAATTTACGCAATTACTGGGTGTGTGAATATGACTCCGCCATTATTAAATAAATCACATTTGATAGTTAAAAAAATATAAAAGTTAATTATTGAAAGTATGCTCCATCTACATCTACAACATTTGGGCAGTTTTGGATAATTAAATTGATCTGATAATTAAATTAATATATATATATTTTTAATAATCCATTCTTTATTCGATTCTTTTTATCTTTTAAGGTTTTTTGAAATATGGTTTTCATGCATTGTACATTGAATAATAGCAACAATAAAGTAACTAGAACTTTTAAATATTTACTTAGAATTTAACAGATATCGTAATTTTTTAGTCAGATGCTGATGTAAACCTCCATTTAAAGAAACGTGATATATTTTTTAAAAGGAAATTAAACATTACTTTTTATGCAAATTGGATAAAAATAAAAAAAAAAATTTGTATCCCTTTTTATCTGATCAAACATTACACTCTGAATTTTTGATCAACCATTTGGAAGAAAGGAATTTAATTAGTTTAAATTTCCATTACTTTTTTGTACAAAAAAGATAACGGCCTGAAAAATCCTAGACTAACAAATTGGGGGGCGGGGGGGGGGGAGAAAAGGAAAAAAAATCAAATTTTTTCAAACGTTTGGGTGATTGAGCATTTGCTTCGTTCATTTTATCTTAATGTGATATCAATTGAAGTTATTTTTAATGTTGAGAAATAATTATTTATTAAACTCTATTTAAATTGGTGGGTTTTTTTCCTCCAGATATTTAAACATTACATTAAGTAGCGACAATTCTTAAATTGTTTTTATTACTTAGAATTTTTTGTGAATCAATATACATTTGAGGAAAATACAGTCGAACCTCGTTAATGTGAATCTCAAGGGGGATAAATTTTGTTCATGTTAGTAGTTCAATTAACAGTGTTCACGTTAATGAGTTTCGACTGTATATATAAGGATTGAAAAAAAATTAAGTAAACACTCTAAATTTAAAATTTACGCCACTACTGGGTGTGTGAATGTGACTCTTCTATTATTAAATAAATCACATTTGCTAGTCATAAAAATGTCAAAGTTAAATATTGAAAGTATGCTCCATCTACATCTACAACATTCGGGCATTTTTCAGGCAACTGACGGATTCCTTTTTGAAGACATTCTCGCCGTTATAGGCGATCCAATCACTAGCCAGTTTTTAACCTCTGCGCCGGAACTGAATTGTTGTTCATAAAGACACTGTTGCATTGACTGGAGTAAGTAACAATCTGAATGTGCTATATCAAACGAATACGATGCGTTGGGTAGAACTTCCCAATTCTGCCTTTTTAAGTATATATATACATATTGTTGCGTACTTGGGGGTTCGTGAGTTGTCTGAGAATGAAAGGCCAAACGTACAAAAATTCAGTAATTTATTCACAGAAAGTTCCAGAAAAATACTGGTCTATAAACCAAGTATCAGCTTCAATTCAAACAGTAAACACAGCTTAAACAACAGCTGTCAATAGCAAATCCACAGTACAAACTGTATAACAATAACACTTGAAGCAAGTCTCTCTCAAAGAGGCTCAAGAGCAATGCAAGCACTAGCGAAGCTGGCTGAAGACTGAACTGAACTGACTAACCTTGGCGAGGAAGCGCTCCTTATATGCTGTTCCATGGAGCCCAGATTTTTCGAGAAAACTCTAGAAAGTGGTCAACCAATCAACTTACAGCTTCCATATTTGGTATATCCCATATAAGGATTTTCTCGCCAAGGTCGCCAAAAAAATCGCCAAGGTGGGAAAAAGTCGCCAAATTTGGCGCCAAATCCATTACGTGCATTACTGGGGCTTTTTAATGCGTTTTTAAGGGAAAATAAGGCTATTTCAACGCTAAAACGACTAGAAATGCACAAAATTAGCACTTTATCAACTTACTAAGCCTCTTTGAAAGAATTTATACAAAAATAAACACAATTATTTACAATTTCGTAATACTGCCCCCCTCCCAAGGACTGCACGTCCCGGGCAGTGCAACCCTTGGTCAAGAGGCGAAACTAAACAAATTTACACAATCTAAAACACAAAAACTAAGTTGCACATAAAGATAACATAGAGATATAAATTAAGTGGGAAATATTTACAAAATTCACAAATATGTACAAATATTTATATACAAATATTTACAGTGCGCATGCGCAAATTTTACAAGTATTTACATTTTAAATTTTAATTTTACCGTTACTTGTGGTACTTGGCTAGCCTATTATAGTGCACCACCTTCGGTTTTGATGAAGGTGTTTTAGTGATCCGCACCACTACATCATTCAGCCTTTTTAAGACTGTGTATGGTCCGTCCCAGTTGCACTGTAGCTTGGGAGAGAGTCCTTTGCGTCGAACAGGATTCCACAACCAGACCTTCTCTCCTTCCTGAAACTCATGTTGCGTAGCCTTTAGGTCGTACCTTGTTTTCATTTTCTCCGATGCAATGTGAATTCGCTCCCGAGCAAAGTTGTGAACGTCCTCAAATCGTGCCTGGAGATCTTGGATGTACTCCTCGGGCGATGAAGGCGCATCGGGTGGACAACCAAACAGGAGATCACAAGGGAGACGAAGTTCACGTCCAAACAGCATCTGGGCTGGAGTATAGCCGGTGGTTTCATGGACAGCACTTCGATAAGCCAGCAGGAACAATGGCAACTTCAAGTCCCAATCTTGCTGGTTCCTTGATACTAGAAGGGAGAGGTTATTCAGGATGGTACGATTGAACCTCTCGACCATGCCGTCCGACTGGGGATGTAAGGGTGTTGTCCGGGTTTTGTCTATGCCGAGTAGTTGACACAGTCCTTTGAAAACATCAGAGGTAAAGTTCCTACCTTGGTCGGTATGAAGTTGTAGGGGCGTGCCGTACCTTGACACCCATTGCTGCACTAGGACTTCTGCGACTGTGCATGCCTCTTGATTGGGAATGGGATATGCCTCAGGCCACTTGGTGAAATAGTCCATCACGACGAGAATGTATTTATTTCCACTGGAGGTCCGTGGCAAAGGACCCAAGATGTCGATTGCAATCCGTTCAAATGGTGCTCCCACGTTATACCGTTGCAGTCTTCCTCGACTTCGTTTCTGCGGGCCTTTACGTGCCGCACACGCATCACAGGATTTACACCATTTCTCCACATCCTCCTTTGCCTTGCACCAGTAGAAACGTTCCCGAACTTTCTGCAGAGTCTTCATTACCCCAAAATGGCCTCCGGTAGAGCTACTATGCAGTTGTTCTAAAACAGCTGGAATTTTTTATCTTGGTAATAAAATCTGCCATCTGAAGCTTTTCCCATCATCAGATTCCCACTTTCTGTATAATACGCCGTTTCTGATATGAAGAGAGTCCCAAAGTGCCCAATAACTTTTCGTAATGGGACTAAATCTGGAAATGTCCTGCCAGATAGGTCTGTTGCTGGTCGTTTCCTTCAGCTGTAATATTGGCTTTATGTCAGGATCTTCCAACTGGGCTTTTCTAAGTTCTTCGTCACTTCATGGATCGGGATCTTGATCTGATGGTGTTGAGACAGTAACTTGGCAGGCAACCGGATTTATCGGCAGGTATTTCTGTTCGGCTCTAGAGCAGTACTTGCAGCTTTCCGAGCAGGGCTTCCGTGACAAGGCATCTGCATTACCATGTAGAGACCCTTTACGATGACGTATCTCGAAGTCATATTCCTGCAGGCGTTGTATCCACCTGGCAATCTGTCCTTCCGGGTTCCTGAACTGGAGCAACCACGTTAAAGATGCATGGTCAGTCCGGAGCAGGAATCTTCTGCCATACAGATAATGATGGAAATGTTCTATGGCTTTTACGATGGCGAGTAGCTCTTTCCTGGTGGTACAGTAATTTCGCTCCGGTTTAGACAGGCATTTACTCCAATAGGCAATGACATGTTCTTGACCGTCAATTTCCTGCGACAGAACAGCACCGACACTCTCATGGCTGGCATCTGTATCAAGTATGAACTGTCTGTCGGACTGTGGATATGTCAAGATAGGCGATGATGTTAAGGCCTCTTTAAGTCGCTTGAACGCATTTTCACATTCATCTGTCCACAGGAACTTCTGTTTGGCTTCCGTCAGCTTGTGGAGTGGTCTAGCAATATTTGAGAAACCCTTGACAAACTTCCTGTAGTAAGTGCATAACCCCAAGAAACTTCGTAGTTGGTGTACATTTTCAGGGCGACTCCAGTTCTCGACTGCAGAGATCTTCTCAGGATCAGTTCTCACGCCTTCGGCAGAGATGATATGGCCGAGGTAGCTCACTTCACGACGGAACAAGTTACACTTGCCTGGATTCAATTTGAGGTTAGCCATTCTGAGTTTCTCTAGCACCTTTCGGATGTTTCGTAGATGGTCTTCAAAGGTGCGCCCCACAATGATAATATCGTCCAAATACACCAGACAGGCCTCATAGGAAAGTCCTTTTAGCACTGTCTCCATCAGGCGTTCGAAGGTGGCAGGAGCATTACATAATCCGAATGGCATAACTTTAAATTGCCACAGTCCCTGTCCCGTGGTGAATGCAGTCTTCTCACGATCATCAGGATGTAATTCTACTTGCCAGTAACCGCTCTTCAGATCCAAAGTCGAGAACCATTTATTGCCAGCAAGTGTGTCTAATGTGTCGTCAATTCTGGGAAGAGGGTAACTGTCTTTCTTCGTGATGTCATTCAAACGACGATAATCCACGCAAAATCTTGTTGAACCATCTTTTTTTCGCACCAGTACTATGGGAGAGGCCCAAGGACTCGTTGATGGCTCGATGACATCATTGTGCTGCATTTCACTTAGAATTTCAGTGACCTCTTCCTGTTTAGCAAATGGAAGTCTTCTTGGATGTTGTTTGATTGGAGGATGATTTCCTGTATTAATTCTGTGCTGGGTGATGTTCGTTCTCCCGACGTCTTCAGGTGTTCGAGAAAAAAGGTCTTTAAATTCTTGGAGTAGCTTCTCCGCAGCACATCTCTGTTCCTTTCCTAACTCTGCATTCTTGAGTAATTCCGTCATTAATTGTTCGGAAGACTTGGATTCGGTTGATTGCGTGGGGCGGTTGATGCATGTGACAGGAGTGCAGGTTGCTAACACCTCATCCTTCTTCACTGTCCGGACCTTATCGCTGATGTTTGCGACTCTCACAGGAATAGTACTCTTTGAGAGATCAACTAGAGATGAAGCTACCAGAACTCCTCTTGGGCTATTGTCTGTGTTCGGGTATTCAATCAGTCCATAACGAAAATACTGCTTGGTAGGAGGTGTTCCTGAAACTATTGTCTCTGTATGTGGAGGGATGGAAATTTCCGACTTGGCTGTTATCTGGCATATTGGCTGAATGTCTTGATTTTCAGTGTTGAACACAGCTATGTCTTCCGAACTCGAATGCAGTTCATTATTCTTGAAGTCCAATTTAAAGTTAAATTTTCTCAGGAAATCAATTCCAATGATTACAGGATCTCTTATATCTGCCACATATGCCATATGATGGTAACTGGCATTCCCAAAAGTGATGATCAAGTTCATTTTTCCATATATTTTGATTTTGTCTCCGGTCACAGTCTGGAGTTTAACGCAGGGCGGAGTCCAGATGATCTTCTCTTTTAGTTCTTGAGCCAAATCCGTTCTAATGATGGTCACGTTGGCTCCCGTGTCCAGAATCATCCGGCAGGTGGCGTTGTTGACTTGGCCATAGACGTGAAGTCCATTATCGCCGCCACTCATCGATGAAACATGAAATACTGTAAATTGGGGCTCTTTAATTTTAGGCAACCTCCGCCCCGCGAGATGGCCTCCTCTTAGTTTCCCTGCAGTGATGGTGAAGCCGGGTGATTTCCTACAGTTGGTCGTACAGGGCAGTTCCTCTTCACGTGACCATCCCCTCCACAGCCCCAGCACTTTATCTTCCGGTCCTTTATTTCCTTTTTATTCTCCAGGCTGCGCAATCTCTTTAAGATCTCTTCGATACTTCTCTTCATTTCATTTTCACCAGCAGGCGTATCGTTTAATGAGACTGCTCTTATGGTATGGCGGTCTTTACGGGAGGCTTGTTGGGCTGCCTCTATCCTAAGTGCATAGCCTAAAGCTGATTCTACGTCTCTGATGTTGGAGAGTCTCAGCGCTTTTTGAATTTCTGGATCACGAACAGCATCGATAAAGTACTGAAGAGCTAAGTCGTTTCGAGTGTCAGCATGACAGTCTGAGAATGCTAGGTGTGACAGTCTCTGGATGTCTGCTGCCAGCTCTTGCAAACCTTCGCCCGTTTTCTGGTAACGGGACTTTAGCTGGAGGCGACTATAGTCCTTAGAACACTTCTCTCCGAACCGTAGCTCCAGTGCTCTAGTCAAGGCCTCGAAGTCGTTCCTTTCTTCTTTAGAAACATTTCTCAGGATTTCGGCTGCATCTCCCCGTAATGCTGCTGCTAAGTGGACTGCCTTGGCGGTAGAGTCCCAGCCGTTAGCTTCAGCAACGATGGAAAACTGCGTCTTATATACATGCCAGGAGGAACTGCCGT
The DNA here is from genome assembly GCA_963930645.1 of Salticus scenicus. Lineage (NCBI taxonomy): Eukaryota > Metazoa > Arthropoda > Arachnida > Araneae > Salticidae > Salticus > Salticus scenicus. The sequence continues at coordinate 1,194,278 of OZ005660.1, forward strand.
CGTAGGTGGATAGCTTAATAAATTCCTGATTCTGGATTCTTTTATCTCTCTTTTCAGTTTCCTGAGGCATGAATTCTAACTTTTCTTCGAGATTCCGAATCTTGCTCTGCAGTTCATTCCCTATTACTTCTCTGTTCCACTCTTCTTTCATTTTTCTTTCAAGATCTTCCTCCATTCTCTTAAACTTGCTTTCTATTTTCAAAACTTTCTCTTCAAAATTTTCTTCTATCTTTATAACTTTCTCTTCTATTCCATCCATTCTATTTTCCATCATCGTTGATTTACCCTCTATTAATTCTTTCGCCGTTGAAAGCTCTCTCTTCATCTCATCTTGATTAGATTTAATTTCTTCGGTCAAACTGGCTTCCATCTTTTCCTGAACTGCTTTCATTTCCTTCATTTCTTCAGTCAAACCGTCTTTCAATTCCTTCTGTCCGGCTTTCATTTCATTCATCTCTTGACTCAGACTTTCTTTCATCTCTCTTTGCGATGCTTCCATTTTCTCCTGTACTGCTTTCATTTCTTCAGTTAAGCCGTCTTTCAATTCTCTTTGTCCTTCCTTCATTTCATTCATCTGGGTAGCTAAGCTTTCTAGAAGTTTCTTCATCTGTTCCTCCATAGCTCTAGTTATAACCATTCACAGACAAAATCCCACTTCTGACACCAAAAATGTTGCGTACTTGGGGGTTCGTGAGTTGTCTGAGAATGAAAGGCCAAACGTACAAAAATTCAGTAATTTATTCACAGAAAGTTCCAGAAAAATACTGGTCTATAAACCAAGTATCAGCTTCAATTCAAACAGTAAACACAGCTTAAACAACAGCTGTCAATAGCAAATCCACAGTACAAACTGTATAACAATAACACTTGAAGCAAGTCTCTCTCAAAGAGGCTCAAGAGCAATGCAAGCACTAGCGAAGCTGGCTGAAGACTGAACTGAACTGACTAACCTTGGCGAGGAAGCGCTCCTTATATGCTGTTCCATGGAGCCCAGATTTTTCGAGAAAACTCTAGAAAGTGGTCAACCAATCAACTTACAGCTTCCATATTTGGTATATCCCATATAAGGATTTTCTCGCCAAGGTCGCCAAAAAAATCGCCAAGGTGGGAAAAAGTCGCCAAATTTGGCGCCAAATCCATTACGTGCATTACTGGGGCTTTTTAATGCGTTTTTAAGGGAAAATAAGGCTATTTCAACGCTAAAACGACTAGAAATGCACAAAATTAGCACTTTATCAACTTACTAAGCCTCTTTGAAAGAATTTATACAAAAATAAACACAATTATTTTCAATTTCGTAATAATATATATTCCCACAACGTTTTTCATCTGGTTTTGCATTGCCATGCTGAAAATTTAATTTTTTGTGTCTGTTCACCCATTCTGTTTGTTTGTCATCTCTAAATCACTTCAAATGTATCAGTAAAACGAGGGTATGTTGCTGCTTTCATGATGCGCCTGTGCTCATTTCTTGTTTTGCAGATGAAAAGTCATGTTCAATTATTCCAAACTAAAACATATGTTGCGTATCGTTGAAGTTTATGACTTTTTTTTACGAAGTTTTGATTCATCGTGAATCAGCACCAATGTCTCTGTACATTTTCTAGCTATTGTAAATTATATTATGTGCTTAACTCTCCCATCTATCCCTTTACACGAACGCTTTGTATATGTGAAGTATATTCAAAATGATAATGTCCTTCTCACAGCTATATATTTAAGATGATTTTCTTGATTTTTGCTATTGTTTTTAAAATTCCTAACAAGTAGCAATACTGTGTTATGTATAATGCATGCATACTAAAATCTAGTTTATTAAAAAAGTGTGATTTAGATATAAATGTTTTTAAATAAAATTTAGTGTTGGACTTAGGTTATAAGAAAATTAAGAATTGTTTTCAAAATTTCAAATTAAAATTATGTCTTTATTTTTCAAAATAAATAAATAAGAATTGCGTTTGATGTTGCAGGCATGCAACATAATATTTTTCCGCACATATCCGAATTTTTTTATTTTTAATAATCTATTTAATTTGCAGATGAATATATATATATATATATTTAATTGTAGGTCGTGTGTGAAAATTCTAAGTTCAGGATTCAACATTTATCAGATTAAGTGTTTTAAAAATTTTAAACATGAGAAAATTTTCTCCCCACCCCACCCCTCCCCCCCAAAAAAATAATTATAATAAATAATAAGCGATTTAAATATATATATATATATATATATATATATATTAAAACCCAAATTCTTAATATATCGTATCACATAACTCTTTTGAAGTTACAATAAAATTTAATTTGAAAAAAAAAAAAAAAGGAACCTTTTTGTTTATTAACCAAAATTGAGGAAATAAGAACTGCAAGTTGGTCTTGTGTTGTACAGGCTGTATATTAATTTTTGTGTTCGGGAGAGAAAAGTTGAAAAAATTTGAACACTACAATTTTAATCCCTCTTCAAAACCATGGGACTTAATGAGTAGCAGACATTTTCTTTTATCTCCAATCGGTTTTCACACAATCTTCTGCTGTTGCCACCTAATTTTACTATTTTAGTTAATTTTAAAAAATCTGATTGTCAGATCGATAAGCTGTTTAATCCGCTGGATTCAGAAAAATTGCCCTTTCATTTGGTACCTTATTTTTAACGATACGACTGATATTTCTATTTTTTAATTTTCTAATTTATTTTCCCCCATTTTTTAGCGTGACATTCACAAACAAACTTACCTATCTTCCTACCGTTCCAGATGAGAGCGAGCACATAAGAATTTGCAGAAAATAAAAATAAAATAAACTAAATAAATAAATAATTAATAAAAACTGATTTTCTAATATATTAAAAAATATATTTTATTATTTTCATGCTTAGATAAAAATTCTATTGATTTTCTATAGTGTGATTTGCAATCAGTAGAAATCAATGAAATCCGTTTAAAAACATACAAAGCTTATTTCTGTTTACATCAACGCTATTTCTAGTGTGTACTGCTGGAAAAAAAAAAAAAAAAAAAAAAAAAAAGCTAATCGTAGTTTTGTTTACAGACAATTTCACAGCTTCTTTTACAAAATTCCTAAACAGTTTGATATTTTACGTCTTTTCCACAAACTTTATTCTGTGGAGAAGAGAGTCATTCATTATTCCAAATCCAGTAATCAACATTACTGAGATAAGATTTTTTATTTAGGTAACAGTAACATAAATATCGTTAGGATGAGTCTTAAAGCCCTAATAATTACCATGTTAATGTATAAATTTTCGGAATTTTTAAAAGGTACTTATTTGAGTTTTTTATCCTCAAAATATAAATAAATACTAATAAAGTAAAGTCAAATTTGTAAACAGATATACACTACTTATACATATATATACAGAATCAAAAGCCATTTTAAAATAACTAAAAACGTGCATTTTTCCAATAAAAACATTTTTATAAATTATTGAATCATAATTACAGACAGTAATATGTAATAGTTTCTATGAAAAGGAACGCCGAATTTGACAAAAAAAAAAAAAAAAAAAAAAAAAAAAAAAACAGCATTTTAAAATGTTGAGTTTTAAGTTTATAATCATACAACAGTACATATTTAAAACAGTGCTTCTCCGTACTTCTTATCTTTTCTTTTTCTTACTATCATTTCTATTTTGTTTACATTTTAAACTTTTTAACTCTTTCTTTTATCTATATTGTTGTAAAAGGCCCTTATCACGCGTTCTTGGTCTGGGAATTTTAAAGCGTTTTGCATAAATAGGTCTGGAATAACATTTTTTGTGTACATTCATCCTAATATAATCTCCTTTGTCAAAACATACCTCAGCTTTATAAACATGTATCTGAAATAATTCTGGATGTATACTGGACTTTTTAATAATATGGGTTAAAAAAAAAAAAAGTCTTTACATTTTTTTTGTGTCTTTCAAAAAAGGCAGTTTTTAAGAAGTGCAAGAAGATGTAAACAAACAGAATTACTTAAAAATATCTTTAAAATGTTGAACTTCTCGTTGTCGTGAAAAAAAAAAAAAAAAAAAAAAAAAAAGGAATAAACCATCCGAAAGGAGAAAACAAAGGATTAAAATATAAAGAAATGAAATAAAATAAACTTTTTCTCAAATTTTTTGGTTTAGCATCTTGTCAGAAAAGGATAACAATGTTTTCTAAAATTAAAATGTTTAGAAACATTTAACATTACTGGTATTTAAATAATAAATACCAGTTTAAATCAACTGATTACTGTTATTTAACAATATACTTATTTCCACAACATTACTCTGATTTTTATTTTATTGTTTATTTATTTATTTATTTATTTATTTATTTTTGCAGATTTGTTAAACTAATCATAAAGTCTTTCCTGATGTCAATAAATAATATACAAGTGATTCACTAGAACACTGACGTTATGAAAAGGGGGAGGGAAATATAATTTTGTTTTCTTTGTTTTCATTGTGAAGTTTTTTGCTCGAAGAATTTGTGTATATGGAGATCTCCGGTCCAGAAAAACATGAATCGTAAATGCAGATGTCATTATGTGACACAGTAACAGCCAACGTTTTGGTACATTCAATATGGCTAGTGTGGTAGCGCTGCTAATGCACTTCATTTGCCTTGAATTCTGTTTCGCCGCATGCAAACTTCTGTTGCATCATCCTTAGACGGTTTTTTACGAAATCACCGAAAACGGTAAATTAGGAGTTAAAGTAATAGAGTAGTGACGGTAAATTAGGACTTAGTAAGGGAAACAATTAGAAAATGAGAAGAAAAAATTTTGAATTCCTAATTTTTTGGATTTTTGTGTCTACGGGTTATTGCATGCAAAGTTTTATCAACTTCATGTATGTTGTTTGTTCGCCATAGTGATTTTGAAACTCCCTTAGTAACAGCAACGTTAATTAAAATGATGCATCTCCATATTATTTTAAGGCATTAAAAAAGCCTCATTGTTGGTCTAACGTATCCGTAAAAGAAAATCAAAATCAGTGCAATCTATAATGAATAAGATTGGTGTAAAATCAGGGCAATCATATATTAAAGCTACGTACTAGCACAAAAAAAGGAGGGGGCGGGAGGACTGTGAACGGTTTTATTCAAATTTATTATTTTCTTCTGTTTTCGATAAAAGAAAGCAGTGAATTCCGAATTTCGATGAATTTACATGTTTTGGAAGGTCCAGAACACATATTTAGAAAAGGTTTGTGTTTCTGTCTGTCTATTTGTAACAAAACAATTGTGTCGACTGTATCTCAGGAACTAATGCATAGAATTGCATATAAATTTATATATAGTTGAATTTAAAAATAATGTAGTACTTATCAGCATTTAGTTCAAATCGCTTGCAAGTTGGCGATGTTATACTCCAATTTCTCCAATTTACGGAAGGCTATACCTCAGGTTCTATAGTGTATAATTGGACAAAACTTGATATATGAGAGGTTTATAATGAAACATTATGCTTATTCAATTTTGGTGCATATCGGTAAAATATGGCGCTTTTGCGCTGCAATTTACCCCGGAATTAGGAAGGCTTTTGTGCATCTTAACCCTTTGCGGCGCAAGACAATTTGAAACATTTAAATTATACTGCCACCGGAATTCATGAACTAAATTAAACTAAAAGAAATTTTAAATTTTAAGGTTTAAAAAACCGGCCTTTTCTGATATGTTATAAACGTGAATTTTTGCTAAAATATTTCCGGGATGAATTTTTGCAGCTGGATCTTAAATTTTGCGTCCTTGTGGCGAGGACACCGCGCGTTAAGGGGTTAAACAGTAAGTGTCGCTGTTATATAGAAGGACATGGAAGAAAGTTTTGTAATGGCTTTAACATGCTATTTTTTTTCTTTTGATCCTATCAATGGTAATATAATGTTCATTGATAGAGATTAAGCATGAATATAACCAGTATATTTTCCTTTATTTTCTGATGAACTGAAATCCAGTTAATTCTATCTGCGACAAGTTTATAAAATTTCACGATATTTACTTATAAATTTTCATATAAGTAATTCAACTTCTCCGACTAAGAAACTGATAAAAAATAAAGTTTTCCTAAATCTTGGGAAGGCGCAGTTAAAATTTGCTTATTAAAAATGCTCATATTTCGTTAGATATTTAATAATTTTATCTTCTAATTCCAGTATGTTTTATTTAATAAAGTACGTCAAGTTTCCTAAAAATCTGAATTGAATTTAATAATTTGCATGTCATAATTAAAAAAAAAAAGGTGTTTTTTTTTTTTTTTTTTTTTTTTCTCAGGAAACCTATATATTTCTGTGAATATATATGCTGTTCCCATTCAAATAAATAAAGATAATTAGATAAAGCCTCCTAACCACATTCTGCAGCTAGTATACATTCCAAGAATTAATTTTACAATGTGATCATACACACTTTTTTTTTTAGTCACTTTTTTTTTCACTAGTCACTTTTTTGTTTAAGGGTAAAACTTTCGCTGAAATATATTAGATATAACATGGTTTTCATACGCATGAAGTTTCAAGAAAATACATTAAGTACATTTGTAAAATTTTTATATAACGTCTAAAAGTGTCCGTTCATTTATGGAAATGTTATTGCATTTACCCTTATTAGATTTATAATAAATTTGTATTGATTATATACTGACTGTATACTTTGATTATATACTGACAGAAATTTAAAACATTCTTAATGATATTATTTGTTTACAGTTTTGTTTAATGTTGAAATAGTTATTCTGATATGAAGCATTCAAATTTACAGTCGGTAACAAAAGTGTCCGAACACTAGCAAAAACTCCTATGTAATAAAAGTACACTTCACACAGTTTTGTTATAGAAATCCTTATCGAATCATGTTCTTACACTGACTAAGAACAGGATTCGACAAGGATTTATTTAACAAAACCGTATGAAGTGTACTTTTTAGACATAGGAATTTTTGCTAGTGTTCGGACACTTTTGTTACCGACTGTACTACAAATTTTAGAATTTTCTTTTTAAAAAAGTAAAAGAAAACTGATTGCTCAGATAAATTAACAAAATATATATTAATGATTTTATGATTTTCTATTGCCGCTGCATGCTGTAATTAAATAAAAATTCTATTCACTTTCCAGCTGCACTGTTTGCAATCATTAGAGAACTTTTAAATCACAAGTCACACAAAATTTATTTTTGTTTACATCAATATTGTTCTCTTTATGCATTGGCCTGAAAACAAAGTATTAAAAAAAAAAAAGCAATTTTGTTTAAAGACACTGCTTGTTTACCAAATTCATAAATAATTTGATATTTTACGTGTTCACCATAAATTTTATACTTTGGAGATCAGCTCATTCATTATTCATGTCGTTTATTTATGAACATATAAGCAAACAATGTAATCAATATTATTGTTCGATATCAGATTCTTTGTTTAGAAAGCAAACAATGGATAAAATATCATGAAACTTTTATTTTCGTTCATTATAATGTGCGAAAAGTTTACTAAACATTTAATCAAAATAACATTTAAATGCATAATGATTTAAGTATTTCAAGAGAATGGACGCTACATAATAGCTTCTGAAAAATACAATAGAGAAAATTTTACTAAATAGACTCATTCGCAGATAAGATATTGAAATTATGAAAATAACATTACATGAAATAATGATTTATAAATAAATATATTTAAATTTGAACTATTTAAATATTTCTCTAGACCTGAAGTGACATAACAGATAGTATAAAACACATGAGAGAATATTGTAAAATTAATGTATATAGAGTTATTAAAATTATTAAAATTATTTAAAATTCTATTTAGAAACTATTAAATAGTATTTGTACAAATAATTATTTAAATAACCACATAATATTCTTCAATAACTGAAAAAATATAATAGATCGCGTGACAAATAAAATTAAGGCTAATATAAAACCAATACATTCTTACATTAAAGGGGTTAAAATAATATTAAACATTTAACTAAAATAATACTTGAATTCATAAATATTGGAAATGAGACAGCATAACAACTACTTTAAAAAGCCCTATTTTGTTTAAAAGAAATTAAATAAATATTTTGTTCAAAATAATGTAAACTTTAATTTAATTTTGAAACTTTTTAAGTAGTTTTTAATATTAAGCTGAAGTTCAAAAAAGAAAACTTTTTTAACATTTTAAATATGAAATACTGTACAGTATTCTCATAATTTATCCAAACATTAAAAAATTTGTATTTGTATGATAAATTGAAATGTTTAATATTGTGTAAAATAAGCATTATTATCTTTTAAATCATGAGTTTGTAGATAGGTATATAAATACGTTTTCTATTAATTTTTATTAATTTTTACTTTATTTTAAATAAAATACTTTTAGCCTCACTCCTGGGTTCTTATTTGTTTGATGAAGAATTACAATGTCCTTGCAACATTAAACTATTGTTTCAAGTTTTTTTTAATAAAATCACACAATCAACTGTGGAAGAAAATCATATTTATTGATTTTTTTTATTTTTCCGACTGAGTAAAAATAATGCCTGGACCGGGACTCGAACCCCAGATCTTTAACTTACAAGGTCAAGGCTCTACCAATTGAGCTATCCAGACCGACTGCCGATGAGTAATGTCGACCGGCAGTCGGCCTGGATATCTCAAATGGTAGAGCCTTGACCTTGTAAGTCAAAGATCCGGGGTTCGACTCCCGGTCCAGGCATTATTTTCACTCAGTCGGAAAAATAAAAAATTTCAATAAATATGATTTTCTTCCACAGTTGATTGTGTGGTTTTATTAAAAATTGTATTTCTTTCTCCCATTGTTTAATGGTGTTTTCCATTACCTGCGGCTTATTTCTGTTGAGCTATCTAAATGATAGACCAGATTGTTTCTGCCTAAAAGGTTGTCTGAGTGAGTAATGTCGACCGGCAGTCGGTCTGGATAGCTCAATTGGTAGAGCCTTGACCTTGTAAGTCAAAGATCCGGGGTTCGACTCCCGGTCCAGGCATTATTTTCACTCAGTCGGAAAAATAAAAGAATTCAATAAATATTGTTTCAAGTTTTTGCATATTTTTTCTCGTTTTTACATTTGAAAACTAAGATTTTGGTGGATTGTGATACAATACATTTATTAATTCAATGTTTTAAGTAATTATATTACTATAATTAATACAGTAAAAAATAAAATTTAATGTGATTAATTCAATGCTGCATTTCTGTACTATTTATATATTTATTTATCTATGCGTGTGTGTGCGTAAGTTTTACAGTATCATTACATGTTGTAAATTTGATTATAAAATTATAGTTTTTTAATCAGTTAAACAAATTTCAAATGTATAGTATTAGTGAAGAAATATCATTTAATGCATTTATTTTAATAAATAAAATACCTTCTTTATAAAATAAATCATTAATTTTCTTAATCGTTTAAATTTATTTTCAAAGATCACATTTTATCCTCCATTAATTTATTTGTTTATATCTTCGGTTATTGAATGGTGTGTTTTATCTGTCTGCATGAGCACCCATTTTTTTTTAAATATTCTTAGAATGTCGAGTGACTAATTTATGATTTTTAATTTTATACTTAAGTTGAAATTGTATAAAGAATCGGGGTGCATCTAGATATATGTAAATACATCTATCGGGAAAGTGTTTTACAATTTGTAAAAATGGAATGAATTGTCTTGCTGTTTACACCTTTTTTTTTTGGAGTCCAGTGAAAGAAGTTCTTAATTTGGTGCACCTTGAGTCAAAGAACTTTATGAAACGATTTCACGGATAAATCTTGTAACATTTGACATTAACAACGCCTCTTGCCTCGTAAATGATACCTTGGAATATCTTTACATAAACAATGAAATCTACGTTTTCATATCAGTTTGTTTTTCTCTTTAAAACATGATTTTTAAAAATCTATTATGCATCGCAAGCTGAAATTTAAGACTTCTAACATCGCAACACCCCAATCTATAAAAAAATATTTTTCAATTTCGGTATCTTAAAATACTAGCTGAAATTTAATATCTTATCTTACGTAAACAAACTCTTTATCACTAAATTTGTTCCAATAACTTCCTCTATTACTCGAGGTTTTTTAGAATACATTATAAGTGTCTTCGTTGGAATATGATACGTCTTTATAAGTAGCTTAAAATATTTTCTCTGATAGTAGCCACACTCTCCATTAGAATCATCACACCGATTTTTTGTTTCTTTAAATTTTATTTTATTTTATGTATTATTACTGTTTTGGTAAATTATATTAAAAAGTAAAAATTATATTAAAAAGTATTTTTGGGGCAAAGAACCAGTTAGAACAAAATTAGTTATAGATAATAAACTTATTGAGCAAACCCAACATTTCACCTATCTAGGTTGTGACATAACCTATGATTATGATCATGACATCCAACAGAAATTACATAAATTCCAACATCTTTGTGGAACCCTAATCCGAATTTTGAAAAGAAAAACTAGACCTGAAACTCAACTGAAATTTTACAGAGTCATGGCAGTCCCCACTCTCCTATACGGTTCTGAGACATGGACTCTGGGCTCCCAGGATTTAAGCAGAATACAAGGTGCCGAGATGAGGTTCTTGAGATCTGTTAAAGGCTGTACAATCTCCGATACAATTAGAAACGAAGATATACGCAAAGAATTAAACATATTTTGCCTAGAAGATAAAATTAGGGAATACAGACAAGATTGGTTAAGCCATATCCGACGTACAGTCGGTAACAAAAGTGTCCGAACACTAGCCAAAATTCCTATGTAAAAAAAGTACACTTCATACGATTTTGTTAAGTAAATCCTTATCGAATCATGTCCTTACACTGACTAAGAACAGGATTCGACAAGGATTTATTTAACAAAACCGTATGAAGTGCATTTTTTTTACATAGGAATTTTTGCTAGTGTTCGGACACTTTTGTTACCGACTGTATGCCACACGAAAGACTACCTAGAGCCGCGTTTTATTACAACCCACAAGGCAGACAAGACCGAGGTAGGCCTAGAAAGCGATGGTTTGACCAAGAAGCCGGAACAGGCCTTCGGCCTAATTTTTGAAGAGGAAGAAGAGGAAGATTATTTTTTTGGTCGTTATCTCATCGTTTGATATCTGGAACAAACCGCATAAATATTATCTAAATAGTTTTTGTTAATGACATATGAAACTATTAGTGCAAAATAATTTGAAGAGTATAAATTTTGCAGAATAGGCTAAATATTTATAATATAGGGAAAAAGGGGAAATCTAATTACTATACTGTGACCACATTTGGAAATAATTGATTGCGTCATACTGGTAACATCACATGGCCCGATAATAGTAGCTATCGATAAAGTAAAAATTAATTTCATCACAAACTAACAATTATAAAACATTTAGGCAGAAAGAGCTTTGATGTCCAAATGTTTCAAAATTGCTTATTTTCAATGAATAAAATTCGACACAAAATTGTGAGGTTGAGGCTGTAGAAGGTCACCACAGTTTGTTTAAAATTAAGCTGGATCCAGCAAAATATTAATTTGGGATGGTTAAATCGCTTCGACGCCAGTGACTCGGCGAACGTTTAGGTCGGTTTAGTTTTGTGTCGACATGGTGCTGCAACGAAGGAATTAAGTTGCGAGATGTAGATGAATGGGAAGCGATTATAAAAGTTTGGTTGAAATGAAGAGAAAGGAAGTTGGTAGAAAGAGTATAAGATGGAGATGGTTTTCATAAAAGGTGTGGTGTAGTGGAGTCTTGTCCGACGTTTGTCTACGACAACGGCTACGTCTTAGAGTCTGGATAAAGTTAAACTTCAGTAGTTGAGATTAAGTTGTGCTTAAGTTAAGTAGCTTGATAAGTGTTGTGATATTCTTGTGCGAGTACTCTTGAATGGAAAATAGATTCATCCGGGAATCCGTGGATCTGTTTGAAAGTCACAGCATCTAAGTAAATGGAGTGCATCCGTCTATAATTTCTGCTATTCTGGGGTGAGATATTTCAAATTATATAAATTAGTTATTATACATTTATTTGATAAAATATTTAAATCTGCTGACTGAGCTACCAAAATCCAGATCAGCCTCCCATTATTCTAGCTAAATAAACTCTTAGTTTTACTTTCATATATCTGAGTCTCTGTGCTAATTTCATTTATTACTTAAGTTATTAAGGTAAGATTGAGGAATGGAGACCACGTATTCCTCACAAACTGAACCGAAGTATCTTCCGACAGATTGTTGTAAATATAACAGAAGACCTCTACTGCACTCTATAAAATGGAACAAACGCACTGTATCCTATTGAGCAGGCTTGGATAGCTAGTATTTGTGATTTTTCTACCAAAGTGTTATATTTCTTTTAGAAGATATAATGTAATGTCACTAGAAGGTTGTATTATGTTAAGGAATTTTACCCTACTATAATGCTTTTATTTGTTGAATAATATTAAATTAAAAATTTACTTTTTAAAGTATTTTTTTTTATTATAACAATAATGCCTCTAAAATTTAAACTACTTAAAATAAAATTTATAAGATTTTTTTTTTTTTTTTTTTTTAACTAGCTATCACGTCTGATTTGATTTTTTTTCTTTTAAGTTTAACAAGGAAAACAAAAACATATATATATATATACTATATATATATATAATTTGAAGATTCTACAAAATGATTTTGAAACTCTTTAAAAGTAATAAAATCAAACGCAATTCTAAATATAAGTGTTTAAAATATCTGTACATCAATGTAAATACTATTCGGAAAATCTATAAGATAAAATTTAAGTTTCAAGCGAAACGAATAACGAATGACAATGAGATTAAACAAACTAACAAATATAAATACTTTAAAATCTACAAAATACCATATAAATGACATTATGTTTCACATAACCCGAATGTTCTAATGTAGATTTATATAATCTCAAAATGCAATTAAATTAGTTCAAGCTTATGGTTATGTGCAATGATAGGTTCCATCAAACATTGGAGGAATTTCGACAGAATATTAATATGTGTCTAACATTATATCTCAAAATATGAATTTGCATTCAGTTATAAATGATGTTAAATACATACTGGATATTTTTCTGATTATTTCATAAAAAAGAAATTTATTAATTTCATTCTACTTCATGCATGGTATAAAGAGATCAACATGTATTATATAACTTAATATTTATTTTAAATACTGTCAGGGATGGAACACGGGCGCAGAATTCATACCGGAATCTGTTTAAGAAATTTCTCTATCTATAATATCGTTGATTTAAGAAGTAGAAAATTTTCTTACATTGATAGTGGTATGAATTCTGCGCCCATGTTCCATCCCTGTACTGTATATTAAATAAGTATTAATTATTTAATTTTAGAAAGTACTCAATTAAAACAAACAAATCAGAATAACTAACGGATTAAAAAATGTGAAAAGGCTGGAACAAAGCACTAAATTTAACAAGCTCTTTGCTGCGCATAATTGTAATGTTCTAAGGAATATCTATCTAATTTCTCAACGCTATTAAATTACTGGAAGCTGGTTATTATGTCAAATGATATGTTCTATGTATTATAGACTGAATTTCAGTGGAATACTCATATCTAGGACTATATCTTAGAAGTGTAATGTCGCTTACGTTATAAATGAGATCAGATATATGTTCGCAGTTTCCCAGAACATGTAATAGTGTATAAGTGGATATTCAGTTATTTTATAACTTTGAATTAATAAGTTTCATTATATTTTTACATATGACAGTTTAAACACTCTCAGAAATAATATACTCAATTTTGACGATTCAGACATCCTCGGACTTAATTTCGTTGTTTTTGACAGCCATTTCGTTAAGCGATCACGTGATTTTTGAGGAAACATGAACTCTCAAATATTTGACGAAACTGTTTACTCACAATTAAAATATCTGGTATTCATTTTTTAATTTCAGAATATATATATCTTTTTGTTTACAATAAGAAAATGTTTTTTCACCATTTCTGTTGTCATTTAATTATAGTTTTGTTCAATATTCTTTGTTCATCCTGTATATACAAAATGTATACATTAACGTAAAAAAAATAACAAAAAGGAATTGGATATCCTTAAATGTATAGATATACGACAAAATCTTATATAGTTTTCAAGATTACAATGCTTTTCTAATATAGTATATGTTCGGAAAATATAAAGAAAAAACAAGTGAATAAATCACGTTGAATTGACTATATATATTATATATATATATAAATGTTAAGGATATTTGCACTTTAGAGTGTAATTATCAAATCTAAAGCCCAAAACATCTTGTATGAAAGAAAACTTGAAAAAGATTAATTTACGTACCATTTGAATGGAATGGATACTAAATTTTAGGAAATGTAAAGAGATTCAACAAAAAGATAGAATAAAATATTTCTCCTCCTAAACCATTCCTTAGAGATTGAAGGTAGTAAAAATGTAGATTTTTTTTTTTTTTTTTTTTTACTATTTTTCGTATCGATAAAAACCACTGAGATCTGTGAATTTCATGCATGTACAAAATTGAAATGACCGAGCATTTTTAGTGAAATGATAGATGCAAAATTTCTGTCTGAATTCTATGAAATCAAAATTATAAATAAAATAATAAAAATAACGAAAAAGTATTGCTCTGTGTCTATCTCAAAGTTTCTTTTATATTATTATGCAAAAAAGTGACCTGCCGTTTAACATACTTAAAAACTTAAACAACCTAACTTATCTCAATAAAAAGTTTTTACGTATACAATTTAGTGTAATTTTGAATTATTGATATTGAGCTATAGTCATATGACCAATACAAGAAATTGAGTAATAATAGCGCCACCCATCAACTTATATACACCCAAATCAATTTAGCATTCATTTTCACAAGGATCATCTCATGTAGCAAGTTTGATGCATTTAAACGCCATAAAACTGAACTATATCCCGTACACGGAATATCTGCAGCAAAACTTTCTCATAACTAATGTTAAATCAGCGCAGGTTTTTCTGGTTAACCCCTTCTGGTACAATTTAATCCTGAATATTTATGCATAAAATAACTGTTTAATTTTTATTCAAAAATAATATATGATAAGGATCCGTGATATTTACACAGTTTGTATACCGTAAACAGATAATCTAAACTCATTTTTGTACTGGATGACATGTAAAACTAATGGCGGGTTAGACTCGTCATTATGTGGTATGGCATGAAAAAACAATGATGAGCAATACTCGTCATTTTACCCAAAGAGTTAATCTTTTAATATCAAGTATGGTGCTATTATGTACTGTAGAAGCTTATATATAGCGTAATCATAAATGTGTCAAAGTAATGCAACGCACTTCGTAGGGCGGTATGCAATAAATTATGTGGAAGTGTGTACAATTTTTATGATTTTCCTTTCAATAATTTGTAATCTAAACCTGTCAAAAAATTTTGACAGGACCACATAGTTTTCACAGACAACAGATACATGCAAATAGTTAGACATTTTCTAAAACGGTAAATTGTTTTCAGGCTATTTCGAAATGTATAAATCTTTAGAAAACAGAAAACCTAACATTATTTTAAAAACCAATACTTTCTATTAAAAAAATTTAAAATGAAGTAAAAAAGTAGAGTGTTATAATTAAATTTCCGCTATAAATGGAATTTTACCGATGAAAATGGGTGAGTGGTTTGCTACCTAATTTCTTATGTAGACGATTCCTGAAATGCGTCCAAATAATTAAAAAATAATAATAATAATATTTCTTTTTATAAGAAAATCGGAAAATATTTCAAAAGAAATTACGCGAAGCGAATGTCTGAGTAATTTGAATATGTTACCATGTTTTTATTAACTCACTTTCTTGTTTGTTTGTTTGTCCACGTTCAATACAAATCTTGCAATCGACTTTTAACTAACTTCCCGACTAGCTAGACATTTGGAACATTTAGAATAGCCCAGCACACAATGACAATGCATCCTTTTAATACTTTTATTCAATTAATAAATGTTTGAAAATTTCTTATAATTGCTCTCTTTATTACAGCATTTAACCATTTTCTTTCAAGTTGATGGGGAAAAAAATAAAAAAGTATTTATTAATACATATAATTGTCAAGTTTATATGATTCTACAGAAAATTTAAAACCGTGGTAGATAAAAAGTTCTTTTTATCTTGTTGTGTATCTTTTTAGTTTAACTACAAATGATTTATACCTAATTCGTTGACATTTCACTTGCCCATTTTAGACTGGAGCTGCTCTACTCTTTAGAGTAAGAACTTAATTACAACTAATTTGTTTATTTATTTATTTATTATTATTACTATTTAATAAAACCATTAACAAATTCGTATTATGTTTTTCATGATATTTATATGTTTTTTTTTTTTTTTTTTTTTTTTTTTTTTTTTTAAGTCAATAATTACATCGAGTGTAAAGAATAGTTTATGCATTTTGAAACATTTATTTATTTAAATACATTGGAATTAGTTTATAAAATTAAGTAATTCAGCGGAATAACTAAAGTTTCTGTTTATAATAATAACGATAATGATAATATTTGTAACATATTTTAAACTCTAACAGCTTATTAAAATATTGATTTTATAATTTAAAGGATAAGAAAGTTTATTTAAATATATAATTTCATAATTAAAGAAAATGCACTTTTGAAAAAATAATAATAATAAGATTAAATGAAACAAGTATTAGCATTCGATACAATATATAGAACAATATTCAAACGGTATTAATTTGTATTTCAGGATTTCATAGTAGTTTCATATAATCTCTCAGTTCAATTAAATTCATACAAGCTCGTATTAATGACAAATGACCTGTTGCATGTAACTTAAGCGACATTTCGGCGAAATGTCAACGCATATCAACGTAAACCTCAAAGAATTATTCGCATTGTATCGTAGGTAACACAAATTATGCATTAAGACATTTCTGTAAATCATTTTTATCCGCACAATGGTAGGTAACTTAGCGCATTTGTTGGTATTAAATATTGATTTTATTAAATTTCTTTAAAAGTATACATATCATTTCTTTTTTCCCTAAAGATCATATCCTGTAAAAATTTTATCGTGACATAAATATTTTGTTTTAACTCGTATTTTAAACTAAGTAGGAAAACAAACCTTTTACGTTCTAAAAGCCGATGTTTTGAAAAAGGTTAGTTACCCAGGTAACACATAACGTTGTTATAGCGTTGCAAATAAGTCTGAACAGTGAAAAATTGGTTACGTTATTTTATGTCCGTTGAAAAATAGTTTTTATTTCGCAATATTCTCACTGAACAATTTCGAATATTTACTCAGTAATAAAGAAAACCTATAACAAACGTTGTTTTATGGTTGTACTTTTTCTGTTATTTTTTCGACGTTTTAAAATAGGTATTTTATTAGTTTTTGTTTTCCTTTTTGATTCTAATTAAAAATATGTTTTTTCAACGAATTAATAGGTGCTTTTTATAAGTCATTATTTCTGTCAAATGACGTTGAATCTCTTCAACTTGATATCGATACACGATGGTGAATTGGCGGGATGTGCGTGTTATAATATAATTTCTTTAGAGTTTTAGAAGATATGGTGTGCTGCGAAAGAACTTCTAACATGATAAGAAGGGAATCTTTCGGCAAATTATATTAACAAGTATAGTAGAATGTTCTTTGGCTTTCGGAAACCGTAGCTAACGAAGGTGTTCATATTGTACGCTTTCTCCCTCCTGTTCTACATGCGAAATCGCCAAGTATATTGTGGCAAACCTTAAAAGCGTCTTACGATACGACGCGCGTCGTCCATTTTGAAAGTGAATGTGATGTGAAAGAAGATGAATATCGCTTTCCTGTTAAAATGGTACGAAAGTTTTCCGACATTTTACGTAATTTCCAAACAACTTGTTAGCTGGTAAATTCCCTTAAAAGCTCAAATTTATAAGATTCTTTGGTTTTGGGTGTGTTTACCTGTTAGCATAATATTAAAAATTACAGAGTTCTCGTCTAATTGTGGATGCTGTATTTATTTAAACAAGATTTTTCAAGTAATGAAGTGAGTGTTTCTTTTTCCCTTCTTTAATTGTATGTTTGAATTCTTGTCTTAAATTTTCAGGGATCGATCTAACTTTAAATATTTAATACTCTTTTTTAAAACTGTACTTTTGTAAAATTTTACTTTTTTCATATTTACTGAAAAAATAATCTATATATAATGTTATTTAACATGCACTAAAGTTTTATACAGCTTCTCAGAATAATGGTTTTATATACAGAATTTGCAGCAATTTTAATTAACTGATGTTGAGATGTCATGTATATTGGTTGTCTCACATACTATATTTTGTGCAGTTGTATATGCTATGAAATTTAGCTTTCCTCGAAAAACGGAAGTTGAAAATTTTTACGAATCTAATATTTTCGTATATTGTGTATTAAAAAAGTAATAAAAATAGAAATAAAAAAGGTCTAAAAATTAAGTAAAAAAGAATGTTCCATTTTTTTTTTTCTTTTTAAAATTGTTAGCAATATTTTAGAAACAAAAATTCAATGGATATATGGAGATAGATATTTTTCTTGGATTTCAACGTTTATAAGACATAAGAAAAGCCGTTGAAAACTGATATAAAAAGCACGACAGTATTGCGATTCTGAACAACCATTTTACAACTTTTTTTTTTAGGTTATAAAAAAAAAAAAACGACAGTATTGCGTTTTCGTACAACCCTTTTACAACGGTTTTTTTTACGTTGTAAAATGTATTAAAACAACCGTTGAAAGATGAGGAAATCAACGAGACATATTTTCAGATTATTAACGTTACGGAAAAACGATAATTCAACGGAATGCATTGCCGTTTGTTCAACGTTGAAAATACCATACTGTGCTACCTGGGTACCTGGTATTTAATGGAGAAGAGCATTTTTTAAATAAGGTGAAAATTTAATAAGTAAACAACTTTGAATAAACACCATGAAATGCAAAAAGTTCACAACAGTTGTTTCGGTTCAAAGTAAAGGACAACCTTTCGTAACGCGAGCAAAGTGTCCGATTTGTATGATATCAGATAAGAAAAGTATAACAACTTTAATAAGAAAAATTAATTTCTGTATTTTCATTTAATTAAGAGTTTTAAGAGAGAGAAAGGTATTTTACCGCTTAAAAAAAATCTTTCAATTAGTGCTTAAAATTTATGAGGTAATATATTTAAACTATCTTTATAGTGTATGCTCAAAAATCCATTTGTTACTTTTCTTAAAAATTTAAATATCTTTGAGTTTAACACTACCTACTTGTAGTGAATCACACACATGCCTCAAACAAGTGGGTTTAAAAGATTCTGACGGTATTCAGAAACAAGGAGTTCTGGTTCTACTTAGCAGATCCGAAAAAAATTTCAAATACATATTATGTATATCAGATGCGAAGGCTTTCATTATAGTACTAGAATGTCATGGGCATTACAATATTTTTTTCTATATTTTCCGATATAAATTCATGCGGTACAAATTATTATTAATTAAAAAATTATTTATTATTATTTTTTTTTAACCAGAATGGAGGAGCTGTTTGGAAGTATATTTAGACAATTTGCCCTTCTTGTTGTTTAGGTAAACGTCCGTATTATCACGGCGAGAATTGAGACTTTTATAATTTTTGTATGAGCCGTGATAAACGAATTCATAAAATAATTTATTGTAAGCAAAGAAAAAAAGTGAAAAGTTTAAGAATTTAATCCTTTTGTCAAAAATAAATAAATAAACAAATAAATAGGTAAACATAAATAGATAAATGATTAGTTAAATTGTAAGTGGAAATACATTAAGATATTTCATTTCTTTCAGTTATTCTCTCATTTCTTAAAAGCTCATTTCGTAAATGAGTTTCTGCGTGTTTATTCATTTGTGTGAGTTTAGAATAAGGGATTAAAAATGTAGGGTAATGTAAATTTATCAAAGAAGTATCTTATATGAACGCGTTGTGTCATCGTGAAACGTCGAATTCATTCCGTTATTTAAAATCCCCTTTTTCCTATTCTTTGAATAGTAAATCTCTGAACACGACATACACTTAAAATGTGAATCCCTTGAGTTCTTATTTCTAAAAACTATTTGATTTCATTGAAACTACCCTTTCACTCAGAAAATATCTATATTGTCTATTTCTTTGTATATCTCAGATAAATCCAGAATGACAGTGTCAATCTGGATTAATTTTTAATCTCTACGATTTCTTCCTGAAAGCGAGGTGTGGAACGTTTGCTTTCTCGCAATTCTAACAGCATTGACTCTCGCTTCCTTTTTCTTGCCTGGGGTTACGTCAATTTCTCTCATCGTATTAGCGTTTTTCTTGTTGCTATGGGCCGAGTCTCGAAGCTCTGTTTGTAGGGCTCGTGCAGGGCCCTAGGGGAAGCTCACGCTCAGCATCATTTCGGGATCCCCTTTCATTTCAGAAAATCTTGTTTTCCTGTTACATATTGTAATATAAAAATGCTATAGACAAAAAAAAAAAAAAAATAGTGTGTTTATTATTATTATTATTATTATTTCATACATCTGGGTGGTTTCTACATAGAACATTAAAATCATACAACTTTTTAATTAAGAACATTCAGATTTTTGAGGTTAAATAATAGATTTTTCCTGAAATAGTGGGTGTTTTGTCTTGTTTTAGGTAACCTTCCTCAGAAAAAATTCAATCTCAGTGTGAAAATATGAAACAAAAAATTTAAGACCATGGTTTTAATCCTTATGGGGCCCCCCTCTTAAATTTTAGAGGGGAAGCTTGTGCTTCCTGAGCCTTTTGGATAATCAGGCCCTGGGCACGTGGGTTTCGTATTAGGTCATTGGCTTGGAGTAAGTTTCGTTTTGGGGGAAGCTAGGGCTGTAGCGTTGTTTGTCCCCCCCCCCTTGTAGTGAAGTTGATATAGGGGCTGGTGCGCGCTGAAGTGACGATTACGATTTTGATTTTTGTTTTCATGCTGTTGAAGTGACGATTTTGTTTATGCTGTTGTTGACCAGTAGGATCTCTCTGTAGTGTCCGTGGTAGTGTCGAAGACTTCTATGTTAAGCTCACGTTTTGTGTGAGTCCATCAGTTGAATCGAAAGCCTTGAATTAGATTGTGGAGATATACATCCTAATCCTGAAGCAGGAACGCTGCATTGGAATTAAAATGTTGATGAAGAAATCATTTTTTATTCTTCGGTTACAATAATTTTTTATGTAACGAGCAGTCTGGATGACGCAGAGCAGAGTTCGCATGTACACCTGGGCGGAATGTAGGACCAATAGTGGGTTTTGGGAAGAACTTATTCTGCTTTTTATCCGAAATATTCTTCATGAGCAAGCTTCATCTATCGTTCTCCGAGGGTGTAAAAGTGAATATTCTCTGGTCCTTTTCCGGTGCTCCGACTCTGGTGTGTTCGAGAAAAGTGATGTATCCTAGCCTAAAGAGATGCCTGATGAATACCTTTTTCTTGGTCCTTTTTCCGAAGTCCTGTACTCTTCTTGATTTGCGAGTAGTCTGTCACCTCAACACTCGGCCATGCTGTCATAGCTGACTGAAAGAAACATGTAAGTTAAGTAGTGTTATACTCCCCTTTTGCATTGTTAATGATGTTTACAAATTTTGAATAATTGAACGTATGTATAAACTTTCATTCAGGATGAAACTCTATTCTGTTGTGCAATGAACTTAAGTAAATATTTTAATGCTTTAAAAATCGTATACCTGTTGAATGTTTTAATGAATTATCTGTGATTTACAATCAGTAGTTTAGAACGTAATTTGTAGTCAAAATCATTTTATTTTTGTAAATTAAAGTAACTTATTAATAATTAAAATTTTGTTATTTAATTTTGTGTCTGTCTTTTTTTTTTTTTTTTTTTTTTTCATGTTAAAGAGTTGAGTTTATTTTTATTTCAAATTTAAATCTGAATTTAAATTTTACTACAGCTAGGTATTCTCTAGTTTATTTTCGAACCGGTTACATTTGATTACAATTAAAATTTTTAGTGGAAGAACATAGCGCGTTTTTTGTTGTTGTTATTGTTGTTAATTTGTTTATTTAAAGAAAAAAATCTATACGATTAGTTATTAAAATAATTAAAACTTAATATTTTTGTATAAATATTTTTAATGCAATTAAAGAATTTTCATAATTCTACAAACAAACTTATAGAGTTTTAAAAAGGTCAAATTAATCTTTAATAATATCTATAGTCATTTCGATACTTTAGATTATCGATAAATATTTATTTTGGTAATAATAAAGGTTTACTTTTTAATAGTAGGTTATTACTTAGTTCAATAAACTATTGTTATATGTTTACACTCATTATAGTTATTTCAATAAAAAATAATTATTGTAATTTTTATATATATATTTTTTTTCGCAGCAATTCAGGTTCACTCAAATCACAAGTAAATTAGTAGATTAGACTCTGTCTCTATCATATTGTCGAACTTTACGTGCATTGTGCTAATCTGACGAACACGTCGTATTACGCGAAATCTTTCCTTGAACGAAAGCCAGCAATGTTCACACGTGTAATTCAATCTGCCAAATCGCATAAAAGGAGAAATCTTCTACTCTTTAACTACATTTCTTGCGACCATGGAAGCCTCTGCGCAAGTGCGAATTCAACGAGTCCACTAGTAAAATAGGGGAGACAAGCTTTTCGTTGAGAGAAAATAAGCGATAAGGAAATACCGAATGACTGGATGCTTACTAAATTCAAACCTGTTGGTCAACTTGGAAACCCTCCAAGATTTTCGACTCGTCCTCACTGCTAGGCGTAGGAAACGTGGTTACACAATATATGATAATGCTTATAATTGCTTTTATTTTAGTTACTTACTTTAATTTACGGATTGAAGTTTGATCAATTAAATATTCCTCATTATCAATGGAATGTAAGCGTGTCACAGAAAAGTTAAACATTTTTTTCTTTTCCTTTTTTCTGTTCATTGTACTTTATGTAGTAATCAGATCAATGAAGCAGTTTATTCTGAAAATTTATGAAAACTTTGCTACAGCAATTTCAACTTTTGTATAAGCACCATCCTTATTAAAAACTGTTAGTTTATTAAACTTCTGTTACTGCTTTTATTCCAAGTTATTAAATAAAACATTTTAAGTTTTTCAAGCCCTTTTTTACTTTCTCTTACCCATAAGGTAGAGAAAGTATTGTTTTTGGGTCAAATTTTCGAACGCGAGATTTTGTTATATTTACACGTTTTAAGGTCCCCTGAATACGAAAATCATGCTTTTAGCAAATGGTCTGTGTGTATGTCTGTGTGTCTGTCTGTTATCAGCATATCTCAAAAACAAATTATGGCAGAAAGTTCAAACTTGGTATTCTAAATGTGTATCATATAGGAATGCTACAGTAAGCTTTTCGTTAAGATCAAGCTAATGGTTTGTGTACAGGGACAATCAAGATAATTCTAATACATTACGTCTATGGGGGAAATTGCAGGAAAGTAGAGTTTAGCGTCTATAGACTGCACTAAACCAAATGAAACGAATATATATATATTGTAATAGAGATAGTTAACTGGGAAAAAAATTTTGCGTATGTAGGAGCCTCGCCCCCTCCCCCCTCGAGGGGAGTAAATTTTCATGATAAGTATCTTTCAAAAGAGCTCGCCAATACCTTTAAAACGAATGGTTGAACCATCGATCTGCGATAATTTAAAACAAAGTTATCGATTTTTTTTTTTTTTTTTTTTTTTTTTTACTTTTAACGAAAAAAAAACTTAAAAAAGAAATCGTACTTTTTTTTTTTTTTTTTTTTTTTTTTTAATTTTGAGAATAAAATGGACTTTTTTTTGGAAATTTGGTGTTATACTACTTCTCTAATATGGAAATCGTCTGCATTATCATGAAAGATAATTTTTTTAAATAATAATTTTAATAAATTATTTTTTTAAAACAGACTTATTTTTTAATAACCGAATTAAATTCTTTATAATTGTAGGTGCAATTATGAAACGGGGGGTTGAGGGGGGCGGTAGCCCCCTCACACAGAACTAGTTATCATATAAAACTCTTCAGAAGCCTAATATGAATTGTTTAACATAGGTTTACATAACAGTACTCGTTATCTTACCTATTAATCTGCAACCTGTATTTATTGTATTAAATTTCAGGGTAAGAGAAAGTCGTGTGAGTGACACACCAGATTAATTTTTTTTTTCTTCATTAATGATATAAAATGCATTACGATGTTCCACATGTATGCGATCAGTTGAATCGAATCTGCCTGTATCTGAGAAGAGTTAGTTTAGTTTTAAACTACCTGTACAACCAAAAACGTAATGTATATATAAATCGCCCCATAATTCTCTTAACGTGCAATATAAGTTCTATTTGTATATGACCAATAGAACTGGAGTTCTTGGCCTCTGCATACAATTAATTTAACATCCTAAACTACCAAAACAGCGGAATCTTTTTCTTTTATCTTTCTTTTTTTCTTCTTTTTGTGTTTTTAATCATTGGCACTATTAACTTTTTTATTGTTTTTAATTTACAAAACACTGATTCTTTGATTAATAAATATTAATCTTTGAAACCAGGGGGGTATCTGAAACTGTCATCAATTTCCCATTACGTCGCTTTGTTGCGAGGTAACATTCACTTAGTATTAACCTCATATCGGTTTTTGAGGTAAATTATAATTTACAAAATGAAATATCATATTATTATGCATATTTTTTATACGAAAAACATGTTTTTTCTGCTCTGGAAGAATTAAAATTTTTATTCTATAATTAGTACTTCTAAAGAAATCCAGGCTTTAAGAAAAACAGTTAACATTTTCTTCTAAAT
Organism: Salticus scenicus; assembly: GCA_963930645.1. Classification (NCBI taxonomy): domain Eukaryota; kingdom Metazoa; phylum Arthropoda; class Arachnida; order Araneae; family Salticidae; genus Salticus; species Salticus scenicus. Next base: position 1,219,071 of record OZ005660.1, read on the forward strand.
GAGAAAAACTAAAATAGATGGAATGCAATTCTATGTGCTAAGCCAAGAATAACATTAAGGGAATATTTTAATGTGAATACTTAAAACATAGCAAAAGTCATAAAGCCAGGAATAGCTGAAACATAATTCAAAATGACCAGCAATAACATTTCAAAATATCATATATTCAAAATGTCATATAGTGAGGTTATTTAAAATATTTATGGAAAATATTCAATTTTAAGTTGCAACTTAACTTTTATTACTGATGTTTTACATTTTTGAAACGTTAAAAGAATACGTGAGAATATTTCTTTTTATAGGATTACATTTTAATAGATTTTATAATGTGATTAGCAATTTAGATTTTAAGATGTCAAAATAACAATACTAACGATTTTTTAACAATGAAGTACAGCAGATACCTAGCTAATTAAAGTTTTTCCTAACTGTTTTTTTATCGCTAAATTGATAAAATATTTTATATTACTAGTTCTTTCCTTAATCCTTTCCGACCCGAAACATTTTTATCTTAAAACTTTACATTCTTCTGTTTTTGCAGTTTGCTGGAATTTTAGCAATTCGTTCCCCAAGAGGGGGAAGGGGGCAAAACGTTATTTCACATAATCCTATATATCTCAGACAAAAAAAAACAGATATACGTTAAATTTTTGCTCTGAAATATAGCAAATACAAATACCTAAAAACGAATTTCTGGAATTTTAGAAATTCAGCCCCTAAATGGGGGAGGGGGCAAAACGTGATTGCAAAGAATGCTTTATATTGCAAATAAACAAACAAAAAAATAGATATATGTGAGATTTTTGCTCTAAAATATAGCTCACTCAAATATCTAAAAATCAATTTCTGGAATTTTAGAAATTAATCCCAGGTGGGGCAGGAAGAGGGAGGGCTATGGGGCAAAAAAAATAGAAATACAGTTAGTCTGTTGAAAATTGGTACAGATAGGTTTTAGATGCCTGCAAGTCGAATGAGGATATTTTTGAAAGCGTAAAGTTATTAGAATGGGCAGGAAGGGGGCGGAGGGTAAAAAAAAATAAAAATAGAGTTAGATCGTTCAGAATTGGTACATGGAGGTTTTTGGTACCAACAAATCGATTGCGCATGTTTTTGAATTTTTTAAATTTTTAGGCGAGCCTGGAAGTGGAGGTCGAAGAGGCAAAATAACAGAAATAGAGTTAGACAATTCAAAATTGGCACGTATAGGTTTTTGAGACCTACAAATCGAATACAGATATTTTCAAAACGCAGAAATTAATAGGATATACGGGAATACAGGGCGAAAGGGCACAAATATAGAAATAAGATTTAGAGCGTTGAAAATTCCAATCATTAGGCTAAGGATAGATAAATCGATTGCGGATATTTTCGAAAGTGTATAATTATTACCTGGGGTGAGAAAGAGGGAGGACGCAGGGGCAAAAATAAAGAAATTCGGATAGAACATTGGAAATTAGTATTATTAGGTTTAAAAGCCCGAGAAAACGATTATGGATATTTTTGAAAGTGTAGAATAATTAGGAGGGTCGAAAACGGGGGGCGAAGAAAACGGGCGCACGCGTATACTTTGCCACAGGCAGTGAGGGCCCGGACCGATTATTCTACCGATGAGAGAAGATTTTTTTTTTTTGTAATTTATATTTATGTTTTTCCCTTACAATAATATAGGGATTAGTTAAGAGTGTCGAACAATGGGCAGCGATGCCGAAGGCAGTGGGTACACGGAGCGACACTTTTCAGATTACATTTTTTTTTCTCTTTTTTTTTCATGTGATAAAAATTAATGCAATTTTCAGAATTCATTAATTATACTGTTTCATTTAAAAATAGTGACCACCGAAGTGTGCGTAACCTGCTAGTTTATGTATATGTATGTACACTAAGCGACAAAAAAAAAAAAAAAGCCGCTCTGCAGAAAGAATGACTTATAACTTTTTTATTTGTAATAACTTTCAAATTAAGTGTTGAAACAAATAAAAATGACTTGTTTCCGTAATACCAAAAAGGATGAAATGATACCTATGTACATTTTCGATATAATAACTTGCTATTTTACACTCTATGAAGTAATTTATAAGAATCTGCATAAAACTTTCGTTTTAAACATAATGCAATAACTATACACTTTGCATTCTATTCAGATTTATTATATGAAATAAACAAGTTACATTTTAATATATGAAATATGAAATAAAACTATTTATTTATTAGATCTAAGCAATTTTCTATTACAAATATGTATTCTGTATTGGATTAATTCCACCTTTATATGGAAATACTGCTTTAATGCACAATGGTACAGTATTATACAGTGTTTTAATGTAAATTTCAGAAATTTCAATGTGCTAAATATCACAAATAATTTTTTCTAGTTCTGGCAGAGGTATAGGCTGCAAATTTCGAATCCTCTCCCCTGGGGATTAGGAGGGCCGGGAAGGAGGAGGGGAGAAGGGGGGAGCAAAAAAATAAAAATAGAGTTACATCGTTCAAAATTGGTATATACAGGTTTCGATTCTTATAATTCGATTGCGGATATTTTCGAATTTGTAAAATTATTAGGAGGGGTGAGAAGGGGGTGGGGCGGTAAGGGGGGCTATGGGCAAAAACAAATAGAAATACAGTTAGGCCGTTCAAAATTGGTACAGATAGGTTTTAGAGGCCTGCAAGTCGAATGGGGATATTTTCGAAAGTGTAAAGTTGTTAGGAGGGCCGGGAAGGGGGGGGGGAGGGTAAAAAAAAATAAAATACAGTTAGATCATTCAAAATTGTTACATAGAGATTTTCGATACCTACAAATCGATTGCGGATATTTTCGAATTTTTAAAATCATTGGGACTGGCGGAAAGGGGGGGAGTGGAGGGGCAAAAAAATAAAAATAGAGATAGATAGTTCAAAACTGGTGCATAGAGGTTTTTGATACTTACAAATCGATTGCGGATATTTTCGAATTTGTAAAATTATTAGGATTGACGGGAGGGGGGGCGAAGGGGGAAAATAATAGAAACAAGAGTTAGAGCATTTTGGGAATTTTTTTCCGAATGCAGTGAGAACCCGGCGCGACATTTTTCCTAATCAGATTTTGTTTCTCTTTTTTTTTCACGTGATAAAAATGAATGCAATTTTGAGAATTCAGTAATTAGAGTGATTCATTTAAAAATAGGGACCAGTGAAGCGGGCGTTGCCTGCTAGTATATATATATATATATTTAAGTGTTAAATTAATTATTTTTCATTCTCCAAATCAAATTCATTGTCATACAATTTCCGAACAGTGATAAAAATTGGGGGAGGGGTGGTGTCCAGAGAAAACGGTGGGTAACTGAGTAAAATTGTAGTCATTTTCGGATTCAGGCGGTCATTTTACATAAGAATCAGCACAAATGATATCAGGAGTAAAAAAAAAAAAAAAAAAAAAAAAAAATCCAGCGCAGTGTAATCGGTTGTGTTACATTTATAATTTTGTCACTAACTACGATAGCATCAGGAAACACAAACACAGCTATTACATTATCATGATTATAATTGATTAAATCAAGAAGCTGCGTATAACTTAAACGTTTTCTTTTATAAGAATTATGGTAAATATAACTGTTTTATTGTAAATAATACTAAACTTACATTTGTCATTTAAAGCTGAAATATATTTTAAAGTTATTAACTAATATTTAATAAAACGTTTTACACGCACAAGCTGGAAACATATACCGTAATTAATCGAAAAGTATAGTTAATTATGCGGTGGCATTACACGTCATATTCACTGAGGTACAGCTAATGCCTGACATGTACAACCGCCTTGGTCATTAAGCTTATTACATATCTCGTTTTATCTAAAAGACTTTTTCTAATTGTACCAATTCATGCTGAGTTGCCGAATATGTTTATCAAGGGATATATTATTATCATCTTTTGATATGCGATATCAATTTAATGTACCATGCAACATAAACGAAAATTGCATAAGAAAAAAAAAATACCTGTACATTATTTTATTTAAATTCATTTATGATTTCTAATTAAACTGCGATTTTCCAAGTATTATTTATTTATATATTTATATCATGCCGTTGATATATATTCTAAAATTACATTGTGAACTTCTTTATTATTATATACCGCATGTAAAAAAAATTTCTAATTTCACATTTTACTATAAAATTTGCATTTAGATATAATATTGAATAAAAGAAACTCACTCGAGTATGTTTTTCAAAATATTTATATGGAACGTGGCCTAAATTTTTGAAAATGTAAACACATTCAAAGAAGAAATGGTGAGAAATATATATTTCTTCCTCAGGAATGCACTTTGAGATTAAAAAGAAAAAAAGAAGCAAACTTTAACAGCTTTCTTTCTTTCTTTTTTTTTTTTTTTTTTTTAAGAAATAACTCCGAGGCACAACAATGGGGTCTTAGAAATATTTAATTATTTAGAGTGCAGAAAATTAAACGTTCCAAGAAATTATTTCCGGAATGTATTGTTTGAAATTTATCTTTCTTAAATAATAGGTGGAAACAGAAAATAAAGAATATCTGATATTTACACTAAAGTAAATTGTAATATATGGTGTTTAGAAAAATAAAAAGGAACAAGAAGCAAAAATCATGTTACTTTCAATGCATTGTATTTTATTCTTTATACATCATAAGCAAGTACTGAATACGTGAAAATTTAATACCTGTGGTTTTCGTGAATTCACGTGTTTTGAGATTTCCTGAACAAGATTTGATTATTTATAGAAAATTTGTGTTTGTCTGTCAGTATGTGTTAGCAAAATTTTGAGGACGCTGTATCTTAGGAACAAATTGATAGAATTATAGTATTAGTTTGCTACTGTTTGGAACTTGACTTAATTGGTACTCATTATCTGTTGGAATATATTATTCAACAGGTGGCACTGATATAATCTCTAAACTTTGTAGACATCGTGGTGCAACAGTAGGCATTTCACTCACTGCCGTTTTTCTTGAATCAGGCGGTTCCAGATCTGGTATCATTGAAGGCTTCTTACCAAACGTGGTTTTTCCATCATATTATAGATATAGATTCTTGTCATCGGGAAGAATAGGATTATTTGTATCGGGGCTCTTTTCTTCACTTCCATTAGGACTTGTAGTTTTTTTCAATTGTATACTCTGGAGCCTACATATGTTATTTTATCAACGTGTCTTTTCCACACATATGGACCTACTTGAATTTTCTAATGCAATTTACCTACTCTTGAAATTATTTTGCCTCTTTTCCATTTATCACCTGATGTGTAATTACGTACCGCAACTTCTTGATTTACTTGAAATTTTCTTATTTTTTTTGTGTTAAGAGCATTTTTCTGTTGTTTATTTTAAACATGATTCAAAGCATTTGGTACCAGTATTTTGATCTTATTTTTCTTTTGAGAAATAATGATGCGGCGCTCTCCCCTGTCGTGATAAGAGGCATTATTAGATATTGAAGTAAAAATTCGTTTAATTTAAATTGTAAATTTCCTGGTTGTGTATTTAAGGACTGATTTCCTTTCTTTCGTGTGTGTACATATCTTTCTGCCTGATCATTGGTTGAGGGATGATATGGTACACTTAAGATATGTTTTATACCTTTATTTTGTAGGAAACATTTCAACTGCTCTAATGTACATTGTGGCCCATTGTCAGACATAAAGGACACGGGATAGCTATATCTGGCAAAAAGAGAAGAAAGGCAATTTATGATATTCTTAGTAGTAGTACAAGGAACGATGATCACTTCTATGCATTTGCTGTGGGCATCTACCACGTTTAAAAAAATTTTCCCCATAATTGGAACAAAAAAATCAATGTGTATTCTTTGCCATGATGTTGTGGGCCATTCCCAGTGGTGGTTGTCAATTTAGGAGGATTATGTTTTAATTTTATGCAAATAGAACAATTACTTGCCAAGGACTCAATGTCTTTATCGATGTCTGACGACCACTCAAAACTATGTGCTAGTGCTTTCATTTTAACTATGCCAAAATGACCAAACTGCAAACCTTGTAAAAAATTTTTGCCTATGAACTGTCGGAATTACAACACGATTTCCTTTTAATATGCAGTTATTTAATAAAGAATAGTCTTCTTGTTTGTGTCCGAAAAGTAGATGATTTGGCATCTCTGTGCCTGAGATTAAATGTTGATACATTTCTTTCCATATTGGATCCCGTTTAGAACTTGCACACAATATTTTTGTCTTTAATGGTAAAATGCTAATTTGATAGATAAATAAACCATCAGTTTCATTAGTGTCGCCAATTAAATTTGGTGACAAAGTTGGTGATGTTTTTTCTGGTGGTGAAGGATCTGACGACATCAGCAGTAAGTCTTCAAAACGTAATGGAAGACGTGGTAGAGCATCGGCATTTCCTTACTCAGCAGATTTTTTATATTTAATATCATATTGGAACGTTTGTTGGTATAATGCATATCTTTGCATTCTGGCTACCGAAAGTACCGGAATGCTTTTTACGGGTGAAAATATGGAAACTAAGGGGTTTGCTATCCGTATACAGGGTAAATATTCTACCATATAAAAATTGAAAAAAATTCTTTACTCCAAAAATTATTGATAACGCTTCTTTACCTACTTCACTATACCGCTTTTCTTCGGAAGACAAAGTTCTAGAAACAAAAACTGTGGGTTTTTCGAAGTTGTCTGGCATTACATGCGAATGTACTGCCGAAATTCCATAAGGAGAAACATCAGTGGCTAAAATCAGGAGTAACTTAGGATTAAAGTGTGTGAGAATCCTTTCGGAAGTAATTTCCTGTTTACTTGTATTAAATGAATTCTCACAAATTTTTGTCCACCGTAAATTCACATTTTTCCTTAATAATTCGTTTAGAGGATAAACAATTGTAGATAATTTAGGAACAAATCTAGAATAGTAAGGTACTAAGCCTAAGAATGCTTTTACTTGAGTTATGTTTTTAGGTGTCAGAGCATTTAGAGTAGCATAAATTTTTCTTGTGTTTTGTGTATGCCATTTTTATCAATTTTATAACCGCAGTATGCAATTTCATCATTCATGAAAAACGATTTTTCCTTATTTATCTTAAGGTCATATTCACGTAACCTTTCTAGCACTTGTTTTAATCGCTCTAAATGAATTTCATCAGTTTCCACTGAGATGCATATATCATCGATAAAAACTGAAATACCCTTTATACCTTTTAGAATTTGCTCTATAATTCTTTGCCATATTGCTCGTGAACTGGCAATTCCGTATGGCAGTCGCGTAAAATGAAGTAAGCCTTTAGCAGTGTTCATAGTAAGTAATTCTTGTGAATTTTCCTCTACAGTTAAATGCAAGCATGCTTGATTCAAATCTATTTTTGTAAAATGTAATCCACCCCCTAAAGTTGCTAATATATCCTCAATTTTCGGTAATGGGTATTTGTCAAGCTTTAAAAACTTATTTACTGTGACTTTAAAATAACGCACAATTGAATTTTCCCATTTGGTTTTACGACTGGTACAATAGGAGTAGCCCTTTACTAGTACTATCTGGTTTTAATATCCCTTCATTTTCTAATCTTTCTAATTCTTCCTTTACTGCATTTCGTAATGCATATGTAACAGTTCGCGCTTTACAAAATATTAGTGATGAGTCTTTCTCTATATGTAATTCAGCTTTAACATTTTTAATTTCATCTACATTATTTTTAAACAAATCTGAAATTGCATTCAGTAAGTTATTTAATTTTTCCGAGATTGTTACTTTGTTTACCGGAAGAGATTGAAAAATTATTTGGGAATATATTAAATGCAGTTATCCAATATCTACCTAGCAATAAAGGAAAATTCTCTTTTTTTACTAAATATAACTTAATGATTCTAGTTTTGTTTTTGTAAGTTAAATTTACTCTGACAAATCCGTCAGGCTGAAAAATTTCTCGTGTAGCTGTTTTTAATTGTACATCGGCAGAAAACATTTTATGTTCAGGAAATAATCTCCGAAAACGATTTATCGGTACAGCGGAAATAGCAGATCCCGTATTTAACTCTATTTCTGCTTTAACACCATTTTCTGTCAAAACCCATATTTTTATATGTTTAATGGCTTCAGAATGTAATGACAAAATGTCTACTATATTAAGAAAGTTTACACTATTCTTTTGAGTAACATTGCTTTGTGCCTTCCGACACACCTTACTCAAATGTTTTTTACAAAAATTGCAAACTGCGTTAATAAATTTGCAAACATTGGCTAAATGAGAACCATTTCCACAACGGTAACAATGCGTTTTACTTTTATTTGCGCTCGCAGTTTTGTTCACATTTTGTTTACTTATGTTATTTTGAAAATAATTTTGTTTCAGTTTTCCATGAACAAAAAGTTTATTCAATTAAATCTTCATCCTACGACATTAATGTGCTTTGAATTGTTTCATTTTTTAATCCGCGTAAAACTTGTTCTAACAAATTTTCTGATAGCGTGTCACCCGTAAATGTACAATGTGTTGTAAATTTCTTTAAACAACCTCAGGAATTTTGAACTGATTCATTTTTCCCCTGAAAGCATTTTCTAAATTTAATTCTTTCAGTAATTTTGTTTGGGGTTTTGCACAGATATTTTATTAAAACATTCACTATTTCAGTGTATGTTTTCGATTCTGGAAGATCTGGAAAAAATAAATTAGTCAGAAAATTATATAATCTCGATCCGATGAAGGAAATTATTGCAGGGACACGTTTCTCATCTTTTATATCGAAAAGGACAAAATGCTGTTCTAAACGGCGAATGTAATAATCAAAAATTTTTATGGAATCATTAAATTCTCGAAAATTTTAGTATATTTTAAATGTAGATATCAGTTAATTCTAATAATATATGCAATGAAATAAAAGAAAGAAAAAGAAAAAATAAAATAAATGTATAAATACCTTTTCTTTTCTTTTTCTCGAAAATAAAAAATCGCAGACTGATAATTATGGATAACGCCCAATCGCATTTCTCGAGACACTAAACAGAAACTTACTAGCTACCGTCATCTCGTTATCCGGTGGATGATTCAAGTGAAGTACTAAATTATCTGTTTATGAGAAATTTAGATTTGCGAATAAAGTGACCTTAAGAACATGTTTCTTTTCCTCTTTGAAGAAGAGCACGTTGCATTAATTGAATATTGCTAAATGGAAAGTATTCAATGCTGCAGAATAAAATAGCATGTTTTTGCTATCCATTTTTTTTTTCCTCGTCGCTCAGTTATTGTATATTTAGCAGGAAGAAGATTTATGATTAGGCCATAACTTATGACGAGGTATACTTCTAATATTTTTACACAAAATTTAATGAATTACGAAGAACAATTACTGCTAACGAAACACGTATTACCTGAAAGATTACATTTTGAAGACTGATATATTTTAGCATTAATACAAGTATAGGGGAATTAACATATCATTGATTGGACGATACATTTCACAGGTACCTGTATATTTGTGTGACGTCACTTACCAGAAGAACAATAGATTGAATCAGGAACACAATGATGATGTATACCACAGCCAACACAAGACTTTCTTTTATATTTTCCTATAAAAATTCACTAAGGGAAAATAATTTATTAAAACTGATATACAGTAGAACCTCGATTATCCGAAGTAATTGGGACCTAACTTACTTCGGATAATCGAAATTTTCGGATAATCGAGAATTCATCAATAATCATCTAAAATATTTATCTGCACTCGTAATTTGGAAAGGATGGCTTGCATACAAAAGGAATGTGGGAAAAAAAAAAAAAAAAAAAAAAAAAAAAAAAAACTTTAAAAATACATGTTTGTTAAGAGAAAATTTTAGATGATAGTAGAAAGTGAAAAAAAAAGTGAAGAAGAAACCGACTTCGGTTAACGGAGAGTTTCGGTTAATCGAGGTGAGTTTCGGTTAATCGAAGTTCGGATAATCGAGGTTCTACTGTATTTTTTAATTATCTAACATGATGAAAACAAATGATTTTCGTCTTAGAGAAAATTCACACTAAATATCCAAAGAAAGATAGCTTTATTGTCCATAAATAACATCTTAAAAAATGCGTTTTGATAATGGTTTTATCACATATCAAGCTTCGTGCAGTTACATGCCATACAAGTTGAGATATAGTCTTCCCGTTATCAAGTAAATTTCCAGTGCATCAGCGCCATCTGTTGGCCTATAAGCATCCAACTTGAAGAGGCATAATGTCTCATAATGGCCTTCTCACACATCAAGTTTTGTTTGATTATACGCAGCAGAACTTGAGATATAGCCTTTCCTCAAATTGCAGAAGTCGCTGTGTAGCAGCGCCACGTGTTGAGCAGGTGACAACAAAAGTTGACAGAAACTAAATGATGTCAATGTGCATCTACATGTAAGTTTATATGCAATTCTGTGCAGTAGTTCCTTAGATATAGCCTTCTCATAAATTGCAGATGTCTTTGTATAGCAGCGTTATCCCCTGTTCCCGAGCTTCATAAGTGGGGTATCTATTATGTCCCTTGTAATAATTGTGATTTATCTTATATTGGTCAAACAAAAAGAAATCTTGAATGCAGTTTACATGAACATTCTCTGTATGTTGTTAATCAAGAAACTTCTAAATCTTCTATTGCGAAGCACAGTTGGGAATTTGATCATAGTTTTAATTTTAAGAGTGCCAAAATTATCTTTCATGCCAAACGCGTTTACGAACTGGATTTTTTGGAAAATTTAGCTATTTACCTTAATCGTGATAAAACTGTTAATGAAAAATGTCATTCCACTTTGCTGTCTACAGCCTGGAAAAATTTGTTTAATTCAATTAAATAATTTCCTTTATTATGTTATAACATAATAATAGTTATAATAAAATAATTCTAATTAATATATATATATATTAGATGAATAAATTTTATTAAATTTACTTATTAGTTTAATATTAATTAAATAAATAAAACCAAATAATAATAATAATAATAATAATAATAATAATAATAATTGGTTATTCCTTCCCTCCCTCCCTCCTTTTTTTTATGTGTGTGTATGTGTGGTCCTCTCTGATTGGTCCTGCATGATGCTTCCTATTGGTTGTTTGTGTTTCTCCTCCCCCTCTGGATTTTGCCCTGCTTTCAGTCTTGCTTTTGCCTCCAAGGTGGCACGTGTTTTTTTTTTTTTTGCACCTGATGAAGAAAGGCTACGTCCTTTCGAAACCGGTTGTGCTGGCTTAAAATTTATGGTGTGTGAAAAAGTTTTAAAGTCTATACAGGATTTTACTATCCAGTTTTTAGCAATCGGATATTTTTAATTGGCTAATGTAAGGCTAATATATATATATATATTTAACTAGAGTTTTCTATCCAATTTTTAGGAATCGGGTATTATTCTGTTGGAAAATTCATTTTTCTTGAGCAAAATCAGTTGCAGTTGTCAGCATGCGGTCTGCAAAAACTTCTTTATATGCCTCTGACCTTACTATACTTTAAAATGAATGCCAGGGATCCAACTTCATTAAATAGAAGAATTTTTTTTCTTTTCTCAAATAATGGCAATAATATCTCCAACCGCTAAAGTTCCTTTTCCTTTCGTCAGGGGAAAATACCTGGAGCCTACGATCGTCTCTACTCGTTATCTTTTGAGTGAATGACAAACGTCGTATTTTATGTACAGGTAATATTGGGGATTAACAAGCTTCACTAAATGCTACAAGTAGCCAGCCCTTTCAATATTTTCTTAAATTGTGCCAATAATATCTCCAACCACTAGAACCATATAACTTCCTCTTTCTTTCGTCAGAGAAAAATACCTGGAGCTTTTGATCGTCTCAACTCATTATGTTTTCAGTGAATGACAAACACTTTACTTTATAAAAAGGTAATAATGGGTGTTTAACAGGTTTTACCACATACTACAAATAGCCAGCCTGTTTAATAGTGTTAAAAATTGTTTTTCTACAAGCATTTAATTATGTTTACATAATCATAATCGTACAGAAACATTTTTGTGGAAAAGAATCTGAAAGAGTCACAAAATAGTCCAATTAACTTTTTATTTATTTATTTATATTCTGTTCAATTTTAGTTATAGTGCTTATCGATTAAAAAAAAAAAAAAAAAAGACTACTGCTTTAGTCTTCTAAAGTCACAAAAACATATTCTAATGCTAGCTTGAAATTTTTTTTTTTCATATTTAAGTAAATTGAGAGTATTTTTAACTGGCTTTTACATTTTTACACGTGGTATAGATTTTTCCTTACGGATTGTCAAAAAATTTCCTATGAGTTTTAAATATTCAGATATTTTAAGTACTTTGCTTCTTTAAGTATACACTCACTGTAAAAAATATGGACTATTTGCTGCCGAAAATTCTCTGTAATTTGAGAAATACGCGTAATTTATGAAAACATTTCGTAAACAGAACGTATTTTCTCAAATTATAGAGAATTTCTGGCAGCAAATATGACATATTTCTTACATTGTGTAATTCATTCAACAGTAGTGTTTCAGTGTTTTGAATATTACTCTCTATATATATTCTTTCTGTCATTGTTATGTATAGGAAAGATATTAAATTTTCAAAGTAAAATAGCTTTTTGTCAATAGCATTTTCAGAATATATTCAAATATATATATATATATATATATATATATATATCAAATGTATTTCAAAATTTATATTTTATAAAAGTTTTTTTTTTTTTTTTTTGTAAAATTATTGGTTAAAATATATCAGTAAAATATATTTTAGAAAATATCCAAACTGAACGTGCTCTAAATATTTGAAAATGTAAACAGAATCAAGGGAGAAATAGCGAAAAATATAAATTTTTCAAAAATGCAACTTTTCGATCAAGGAAAAGAAAAGTGTAATAAAAGATTCTTTTCGAGAATACCTTTGGTGAAAAGATAGCGGACTTTGAAGATTTTTCACTGTTAAAAGTGAAGAAAATTAAATTTCTGAGGAATTTATTGGCAGAATATTTGTTTTCCAATATTTCATTGCATCTATGTGACAAAAAAAAGGAGAAAATAAAGATTAAAAATCTAAAACCAATTTTCAAAAGTTTAAGAAGAACAAAGAAACCAAAAATTGTTTTCAAATGCAAAATATATATCAGGAATTTATACATTTATGTGCATGGAAAGTGATGTTGGAGAAAATGGGTTTGATTACGATTTTTTGATTGCAGAGAGAATTTCATAATATCAAGACGATGTTCATAAAAGCACGATGAGTGTAAGTACGTCGTCCACTCATAAAGTGACGACAAAGCTTAAACTTCGTGGATTAAATAAAAATTTAGTTTACCAAAAATCTATCAACATATCGCATATTATAGTTATGTACAAATTACGAGTAAAAACAACGGAAGTGTTCATATATAAAAGCGTTTATATGTGTATGCTGTTAACTTCTAAACAGATTTGTTTCAAGATGCCTATAGAACATTTTATAAGAAAATGCTAAGGTTTTGTGAATCGCCTTTATAGTGTATGGAAAAAAATATTACACATCGAACAAATTTTTTTGAAAGACTTATTAATATTAATTTTATTGCTTATGAAATTGAATTTAGAGAAATACAAATTTAAAAAGTATATAAAATTTTCAAGGCATTTTGTAATTTTGTTTCACGTGTGTCTAAAATCAATAAACAGAAATTAAATACAAATTCATTATTTTATGAAGAGTGTTTATATAAATATTGTTTTTGGTTGTTAGATTTATTATTTTACTTTTTTATTTGAGTAATCTTTGGAAATCTGATAGTTAGAACACACACAGTAGAATTAAAATACAATCCGGAGAAATAATTTGCAATTTTTTTCTCTTTGATTGTCCATATTTAATGTCAAATGGTGTATAATGACGTTAATAAAAAAAAAATTATATATATATATATATAGAGCCCCTAAATAAAATAATCGGCCGGCGCATCACCGCCATTTTTTTGCCTCCGAAGAGGACAGGATTCCCGCTTGGCGTCATTATCGCTTCCGTAATGATTTTAAGAAATGTTGATCTGAAGCTAATCCGGTCAAGATAAGAGAAATAAGCAACAATAATATTCCTAAAAACGCATTTTTTTCACAGTACATTCTCAGGATATCATATTATTCTGAGGATATTTTATGGATGAACTGGGGTAAGATGTGTTGTTAGGGCGGTTTCTGTTACAAAATGTCGCCAAAACTCAAATACACAGTAATAGAAGGTGTGTGAACACTTTATATTCACTTCTTGAATGATTATAGCAGTTTATTGCTAAACAAACTTCCATATCATTAAGTTTACTTAGCTAAAATTATGAAATATAATAAAACAAGTTACTCTAAAGTAACGTAAGACGATAAAAAAAAGGTTTGTCGTTTGTTTACCGGAGAAACGCGCTGGGTACATGTGGCAACCCTAAGGCAACAAAATGCCTGATGCGCCAGCTCGTATATATAGGAGCCTTATATATATATATATATATTGTCTCAGAATACTCTCTTTATCTTGAAAAAAGCGTCAGAAATTTTGAAAATAACAAAAAGAAATAGACGTATTTAATTAACTAGAGGGAACATTGTTTAATTTTTAACAAATGAGGCTGAGAGGCAAATAGTGTTCGTAGATGTCAAACTATGATGTTCTTCTTCTGTATCTATTGAACACTTCGAAAATTTTAACGTAATTGTACAAGCATTGTTAAACAATTTAAGGGGGACTTCGTCTTTAGAGGTATTGGGGCAAAAAGGCGTAAAGTGCAGCTTAAATCATTAAATGTAATTAAAGTATGGATTGAAAATTTAATATGTCATAACTTCATTAAAGAGCAACGTAAGACAATTTCTTACATAGTTGCAGAGTAAAATGCCCCACCTAATATGCCACCCACCGTTCAGTTCGATACATTTATCTTATCCTAATTTTCTAATTTATTTTATTTGGGTCAGTTTCACATTTTAATTTTCATGCAATTCCATACTAATTTGAATGCAAAGATAATGTAAATTTACGTGAAATATTGATCTATTCTGTTACATTAAGAAAATCCTAAATTTTGAATAATTTTCGAATTTTTTAAATTAGAATATCCGTAGTCAGTGACGTTTAAGCCAGTATCGAAAATGATATTTTAAAAGTGGTCTGACATCATTACGGTGAAAATAACCCTTATAATGTACGTTTAAGTGAATTTTTTTAACTATTCTACCATTTTAAGAAAATCATAAATATCTAATAACTTACGAAATTTTTAAATTTTAAAAATTCATAGGTTATTATGTTCGTTCTAGTATCTTAATTACTAGTTTAAAAGTGGTCTGACCTATTTCTCTTTACGATAAAAATATACCCATCAAAATGGACATTTATGCTCGAAATTGTTGTACTTTTCTGCAATGTTAAGAAATTCGTAATAATTAAATTTAAAAATAATAATTAAATTTAAATAATAATTTTTGGAAAGAATTTTCGAGTTATTTTAAATTAATAATAAATATTTTTATAAGTTTCAGCTACTTATACTTTAATATTTATTAATAATGGGTCACAAATATTATTAAGATAATAATCATCTTTCTACAAAATCTAAAATTTGTAAGAAAGAGATAAAAAATTATTCTTAATTTTTTTAAAGAAAGCATTTTCTTCCTAGGCGCATAATATAGAATTCTACTAAAATAATAAAGATAAGAAACATATCACAGCTACAAATAAGAAAATAAATACCAAAAGCATAATCTTTCCATATCCAACAAAATGTTATAGACATTTTTATATGGCTATCATTTGTGTTTTTCTTAACCTTTTCCACTGATAACGTACTTTTGGTTAAATTTATAAGATCTGAGTGTAAAGAAATAAATACTTTTACACAATTGTAGTCGACCTTTTCCAGTCTAATGAATTTTAAAAGATTTTGACATTAAACTATTTTTCGATGGATGCATCTAATAAATCTTTGAAAACTGATAATTTCTGGACAATTTTAAAAGACAGAATTCGAAAATATATGAAATTTTTAAATGAATGTTAGGAACATAAATGGTTTTCTCTTACACACATATATATATATATATATATATTTAAGAGACAATAAAATTTCTGACGATAAAATTTATTTAGTCTTTGATTATATTGGACAGCATTATAAAAAATATAAACTTTAATAATATAATAAAAAAAATCAAGAACACTTTGCCCATTAAAAATGTAAAAATTGTTAATTAAATACAGGATCGTCCGAAAAACATGATAGAAAGTATTTTAAGTTCCTGATTTCAAATGTACTGATATAAGTATAATTTTTCCATATTGTAGTTGCACATATATTGACATTTAAGGTGAATGCTTGATTACCGGAAATAATAAATAACCAATACGGAATCACTGACTATGGAAGAGCGATTATTTATTGTAAGAATATTTTTTGAGGTGCCATTGAGGTATGGAAAATCCTCATCTCAGTCTCGTCTCACGACTGTAACCACAAAGGGTCACGGTGTGGTGTGCCATATCGTCGAAGCGGATGAGTGGTTCGATATTCATTGACGGTATGGTCACGGGAGTGAAGTATCGAGAGTTTCTAGAGCATCACTTTGGCCCTGAAGCGGGCTGTCTCAACATGATACGCCAGTACTGGTTCATGCAAGATGGGGCTCGTCCCCATAGAATTGCTGATGTCTTCCTGTGACTTAAAACGACGTTTAGTGAGCGTTTGATTGCATTGGATTCAGAAAAAATCACGGGGCACGGGATAGAGGGGTCCCCATACAGTCCGGATCTAAATCCGTGCGACTTCTTCTTATGGGTTTACACCAAGGACAGAATCTATAGGAATCCCCTGATTTACTTGAGGGCCTGAAATCGACCATCAGAATTGAAATTGATGCACTTCATTCCGACACACTCCAGCGCTTTATGACAGAGTTTCGGAACTGGCTTTGTGACACTATAGTCGGGGACGGTAGACATTTCGAGCACCTTGTATATTAAATGTCATTCATATCTTTATTCAATAACATAGGTTTCATGTTCTTGCATATTTTATTTTTTCCACAACGATCGCTTACTTTCTATCATGTTTTTCGGACCACCCTGTATGATAAAACCATTGGTAGAATGATATATAATTATAATAAATTTGCGATAAATTTGAGAGGGGGCACTGAAAAAAGCATATGATATTGTCAGGAAACTAATTATCTTAAATACGTTAATGAAGATTATGGACGTGTGCTTACTGGAGATTTGGATATAGTTTCGAATACTTTTCTTCATAATTACATGAAATAGGATACAAAGTACAGATTAAAAATAATTTTGTCTAGAAATATAGTATATAAAAGAATTACAAAAAAATATAGAACTTTTCATATCGAAAGAAGTTTTTACATACAGTTTACATATTGATGTGTTCATTGAGGGAAGGTATCATATATTGACAGATTTAAAAGATATTTATGTAAAAAAATATGATGGAATTTCAATTGATATATACGCAAATTTTAAAACCTCAATTAAACATTTACAAGGTAAAGTTATTGTTTCATATATCAGTTATTTCATATATCGACAAAGCTAACACAAATTTTGCAGCCATTTGCAAAAAACTTTATGCTGAAAAACTTTATGATAGCTGTAATAGCGATAATTATACTCTCCTAAAACAGAAAAAACAGTAAATTAAAAACAGTAAATTAGTAATAAAATTAAGATTTTTTATAAGAATGTAAAATTAAAACAAAATAGTCAAGATTTTCCGTATTTATTTCTTGTCCTAAAATTTCATAAAACCCCATTTCATTTAGAACAGCTACAGGTGGTTTTGGTTCTTACATAATTAACGCCAATAAGTCATTACTGAATGTACTAAATAAAATGTTTAATATATTTTTACAAAATAACAATACATTTAAAATTAAAAATAGCTATGAACTTATTGACAATTTTAAAAGTTTAAAGAAAGTGCCTGAATTATTTGCTTATGATTTTGAAGATTTGTATAATAGTACTGATTTATCAGATCTAATAAACAAAATTAAGAGATTTTTCGTTTCTTACAATACATTGGATTTTGATATGGATGAATATTTTTCTTTATTTCATTTCGTTGTTCAAGAAAATTATGTATAACGGTGGTGATAATATTTACGGACAGATTCGTTGCACCCTAATGGGGGGGGGGGGGGTGAGCTGTAATTCAGTTTTAGCTGACATTCATTTATATATGTATGAAAAGAACCTAATTTTTAATAATAAATAAAATGTTGAAGGTATATTGATCGTTTATTGCTGGTTAAACTTAATGCGATTGAGGAAAATGTAAATTTTAACTTTTATCCAGACTCTCTAAAACTTTCTTCCAGTAATCCCATTAATGTCGACTATTCAGATATTAATCTAAAAATCAAAGATAATAAAATAATTTCTAGAATTTATGATAAAGGAGATCACTTTAATTTTGATACAATAAAGCATTTACACTTTTCTTCAAATTTACATTTATCAGTTTTCAGAAATATTTTTTTTTAATGGAATTTAACGTGTGCGTAAACTAAGTTCTAAAACTTCCGATAAAATTAATGATATGTTACGTGTTTACAAGCAAGCTATTGATTAAAGTTATCCGGTTAAGTTTACTAAATTTTTGCTCAAAGGTTTTATAAAAAATACCGAAGTGAAGCGATGTCAGTTATCGAAGCTGCTGGAGTTTGAGTTTCAAAATGGAAACTAGTGTTTAAGGCACGGTTTGAGAGTATTTTTTTTTCTGGTCTTGGAAGGTCTGGGGAAGTGTTGACGGCATAAAACTAGTTTAACCTCATATGCAAGTCATAAGTCTTACCGCCTGCCTCAGGTCAGAGGTCCACCACTGACAAGATTGTATAGATAGTTGTTTCTACTTTTTAGTGGTGTTTTTGTTTTGCTGTGCACAATTGCCTAGAGTGTATGCCAGCAAAGACCATTCTCAGTACCTCTAAGTGGTTCTGACTATCAACGCTATTGTATAGCGGCTAAAGCTGAGAATTTGTTAGTTACAATATTCCTTAGTTGATTATATTTTGATTATATTTATAATTTTATACAAGTGTTTGTTTTCCAGCCCGACGTAAAATGTCGGAGACTGCGGAAGATGCGAATGTTGGAGATACAAGTGATATCTCGGAGGGCTCTGATGGGTTCATTGCTAAGGCTTTGACCCTTCAAGAGGAATTGGTTAGTTTGTTTACCAAAAAGGAAATTAGGAAAGAGTTAAGTGAAAACCTTAGAAATAAACTTCAAAGTTTGATTAGGATTGTTATCGATCAATCCAATGTTATATCACACATGACGGGAATAGTTGGCGAAAAGGACAGGCAAATTAATAGTAAACAATACAGTGATGTTGTTAAGAGAACTCCTGCTGTGTCCAGAATAGAGAGAGCAAGAAGTCGGTCTAGGACTCGGAAGACTTTCGCAGTGAAGATTCTTCCTCCTGACAAAACATCTAAATCTACTGATACCATAAAGACGATCAAGAAGTCTATTGATCCGTCGAAATTAAAAATAGGAGTAAACGCCATTAAGAATATTTCTAATGGTGGAGTAATT
This sequence comes from Salticus scenicus, assembly GCA_963930645.1. Lineage (NCBI taxonomy): Eukaryota > Metazoa > Arthropoda > Arachnida > Araneae > Salticidae > Salticus > Salticus scenicus. The sequence goes on from OZ005660.1 coordinate 1,238,618, forward strand.
GTCGAGGTGTCACAGAAGGAGGACATTGATGTCCTGATCAAGGAATTTAAAGAGAAAGATGCCCTTAAAAGCTTTGAGGCAATTGAAATGAAGAAGAGACACCCCCAAATTATAGTGTTTGGAGTGGACGAAGAAATTGAAGAAGGTCAGTTAATTGATGAAATCAAGCAAAATAATCAAATTGCGTGTGTTGATGACTTGAAGATTAAATACAAGTATAAAGGTAGAGGTGGGTGGAATTGGGTGTTATCCCTCAATCCTGTTGATTTTGTGGAGATAATGAAACAAAAGAAGATTAAGATGTGTTGGCGGAGGATGGACTGTAAGGAACACCTCCGGCCAATGCTGTGTTTTAATTGTGGAAGATTTGGGCATACTAGTAAGTTCTGTAGAAACACTAGAATATGTATGAGATGCGGTGAAGAAGGGCACGAGATGAAAGATTGTAAGAATGAAGCCAAATGTGCCAATTGCTTACATTCCAACAGTATATTCAAAACAAATTATAAATTAGACCATATCGTTACTGATAAAGATTGCCAAGTTTGGAATAAGGAAATTGAAAGATTAATTTCAAGAATAGACTATGGTTAATAGGGCTATCAACAAAATATGCTGCTGGCATTTAAACTTGGGCAATAGTAAAGTGGCTTCGGCCACACTTTTTCAAGATTTAAAGAGTAGCGATATGGATCTAATTAGTATCAATGAAATGTATCTGTATAAAGATAAGATTGTGAATCTACCAAAAAATTGTAAGGTGTTTTATAATAACTTTCAAGCAAAGGCTGCTATTATTATTTGCAATCCTTATTTTACTACTTTTTGTTATTATTGTAGTAGTTCTGTGGTAGTTGTGGAGATCACAATTGGTATTTTTAAATTTATTGTTGTATCTGTGTATTCCAAACCTTCTGGTGACATCAGGGATGAAATAAATGTCATCCAACTCCTATTAAACAAATATCCTATTAAAAAAACAGAAGAAGAATGCTCCCTGGTGGACTCTGGAGCTGCAGTGCCTTAGGAGCAAAACTAGGGCTTTCAGACGTCGTTATCAGAAAGAAAGGGATGAGGATGAGAGGATGGTGAAGCTCTTAGACTACAGAAAAAGTCAGAGTAAATATAAGAAGCTTATTTTACAAACAAAAAGAGAAAAATTTAAGGAATATATTGGGAATATCTCAAAGAAGTCTATATATAATAGCTTTTATACTATAGCTGTTGGAAAAGCTAAAAAGAGTATTGAAATTGAAAGTGTTTTCAAGGAGAATGGTGAGAAAACTGAAACCAGAAGTGAAAGTATTAGAGTGATATTGGAGCATCACTTTGGAGTTAATTACAATGTTTGGAAAAGGGAGAAGTTTATCAACGAAGACGACTTTCAACAAGTCACTGAAAATGAGGTTGCCATGGTAATAGGGAGTTTGAAGGATCACAAGGCTCCTGGTTTAGACGGGATCCAATATGAAATTATTAAGCACATCTTTTATGCTGATAGAAAATGGTTCACGATGTTAATGAATTACTGCTTGAGCAACAGTATCTTTCCAAATGTTTGGAAAAGAGCTAAGGTGTTATTGATACCTAAAAAAGGGCAGGATCCCGCCTACCCAGGAAGTTATAGACCTATTTGTCTACTTCCGACTTTAGGTAAGATTTTGGATAAAATCGTTACAAGAAGACTTGATTATTATTTAGAATCTAATAATATTATTTCGAGGAATCAGTATGGATTTAGAAAAGGCTTCTCCACTTCGATGGCTCTTAAGAATGTGGTTAACAACATTATTAGGATAAATAATAATAAAGAAATTGTTATGCTTCTCTCTATAGATTTCAAGAATGCCTTTAACAGTATTTTTTGGGAATCTATTCAAGATTCTCTTTTGAAGTATAAGATTCCGCCCAGTCTCTTTAATATTATTTTATCCTTTCTGGACCATAGAGAAGTTTCCTATGATGGTGTTGTGTTGAAGTACAATAGAGGTGTCCCACAGGGTTCCAGTTTGGGACCGAAGATTTGGAATATGGTTATTAATGATTTGTTAGAGATGCCTGAGGATAAAGGTATTGTCCAGGCATTTGCTGACGATTTGCTAATTATTGCAAATGCGACTGCTCCTTATCATTTTGTTAGTATTGGTAGTTATTTTATGGAAAAAGTTTATGACTGGGCTACTGTTAGAGGTTTAGTAATCAATCAAAACAAATCATGTTATACTATGATCAGGAAAGGAGCTAAACTGATCACCAATACTCCTAAGTTGAAGTTTAAAGATATGAAGATTGAGTATTACAAGGCTATTAAATATTTAGGAGTTATGATTGATTACAAATTCAACTGGACAGAGCATTTAAATTATCTATATGAGAAAGTGGAGGAATATTCTCTTAGCGTGAGGAGTATTGCCAGGGCCACGTGGGGCTTAGATAAGATTTTATTAAAAATTTTATATTATGTGGTCGTTGAAAAGATCATAGAGTATTGTGCAGAGATTTGGTTCTCGGAGAAGAGATACATTAGAGATAAGTTGAAAAGTATTCAACGAATTTATCTTTTAGTTATATCTAAGTGTTATACCACGGTGGCCACGGATGCTCTTTGCGTCATCACTGGCGTCATGCCCCTTAGTATCACCCTAAAATTTCATCAAATGAAGATTAAGATATTAGAATGGAAAGAAAATGTGAGATATGGCTCGCATGAGCTGGATGCCAATGATTATCTTAAGGAGAATACGAAGACTGTTATTCCTTGGAATCCAGTCAGTATTAAATGGAAGTATTATGATGAAAGAATTTTGGATGAGTTGAAGAAGGAAGAGTGTATTTACACGGACGGATCGAAAATGAATGAAAAAGTTGGCTGTGCTTACTTGCACATTAGAAATAATATGATTTTAAATTATTCTTTATTTAGAATCTCCGATCATACAAGTGTTTATGATGCGGAGGCTATAGCTATTAAAGAAGCTGTTATTTTTGCTAAAATTCAAAGGTGGAGTAATGTCAATATTGTCACTGACTCCAGGTCTGTGCTCTCGGCTCTGGAAAGCTTTGAAGTGAAAAACGATATTATAAATGATATACGTGAAGAGGTTGTAGATTCAGAGTGTTCATTTAAATTCTTTTGGATTAAAGCTCATGTAGGATTCAAGTGGAATGAGGAGGTGGATAAGTTAGCAAAAGAAGCCACAGAGAAAGAAGTGATTGATGTGTTTGTTAGGAAGAAAAAGAATCATTTAAGAGCGCAATTTAACAAGTACAAGATTCTGGAGTGGCAGAGTGAGTGGGAGAGTTCAGACACTGGACGTCATACATATCAGCTCTTTCCTAGGGTTGATACAAGGAGGAATTTTGGCGATTTCTACCTCAATCAGTTGGTTACGAATCACGGCTTCATGGGAACTTACCAGAATAGATTTTTTGGTAAGAGTTTCCTGTGTAGCTGTAACCAAGGAATTCAAAATATCGAACACATTGTTTACGCTTGTCCTTTAGTTGAGGAATTGAGGCTCAACTACTTCCCAAAAGATTACAAAAATATAAAGCTTTTTATATTATTGACCAACAAGAAAACCAAGATCGGTTTGTTGGAAATCGTCAAATATTTTTGTAATATATTATTTTCTAATCTCTAAGTTAGAGGTGAGTGTTTTTTGTTATATTGTGGTGTGTGTTGTGGTGTGTGATATGGTTTTGTGAGTTGTTATTTTCAGGAGTATTATTTGGCTCGTTTTTGTGGAATTCTTAGAGATATTAATCTCTTGGGGTTTGTATCTTTAAATTATTTTGTGTGTTGTGTTGTGTTGTGATGTGTTAAGTGTTTTTGTTTATTGACTTTGTTCAAATATATATTTATTATTTAAATTATATTTAAAGTTTGAGTTTGTGTTGTTTTCATAACTTTTTAGAATGGTTGTATATTTATTTTTATGATTTCTAAGTTTTGTGAAGTTTTGTGAACTTGTTTATGAAAATGTGTTGTGGTGATGTTTATTTATGTTGGAGTGTTCTTCCTGTTTTTGTTTGTTTTGTTCCTTGAGAGTTTCAAGGAACTGGTTTTAATAAAAATAAAATAAAAATGGTATTTGTTATTTCTTTTTGGGAACTGGCTTATTATTTGTATGTTTGGTGAACGAGCTGTTTCGCGCCTCTGACCTGGCTTCTTGTTTTCAATTTTGCCTAATGTTCCCATTCACCCACTACTTGATAATGTATAAATGTTGTTTTATTGAATATTTTTATCTTTTATTGCCGTGTCTGGCTTTAGTTTGTGACCTTCCTGTTGGAGGGTGTGTTGAGGTGGGTTGTGGTGTGGCGCTGTTCGCTGCGGCGGCGCCTGGGCTTTGCCTGGGTGGTTTGCGGGCGGTGGCGCTTGCGTGTTGCACTTGCTGGGTGGGTGCCGCTCTGTGCGGTCCCTGTCTCCCGCTCGGTGCGGGCGGTGTGTGGTGTGGTGTCTGGGGTGTCGGAGCCTGTGGGGCTCCTGCTGGTGGGGTTGCTTTTGCGGCGGCAGGACATTGTGGTACTCGTATGTCTTCGGATAGGTCGAGTAGGAACTTTCTTACCGCCTGCCTCATTCCTTTCTTAAATTTCTTAAATTAGTTTTTCATAAATTTTGTTTTAGTTTATGTTTTTCTGTTAATATTTTTCTTGAGTTAGGTGTTACAAGTTGATAACTCATAAACTTTGTTTTATTTAAATATGTGTATTTCAATATACATATATATATATATATATATGAAATATTAAATGCTACAGGAAATAAAACTAAATAAAATTACAAAGTATATTTTGTTCAATATATTTTGTTGTTATATCTGTTCAATAATATTATGTACAAGCAGGCTTTGCCCCGCTTCGCTGATCACTATAATTTAATAATTTAAAAAAATTAATACCGTATGTACTTGTGTATAAGTCCACTTTCTTGGACGAAAATTTGGTCTCCAAATGGAGAGATGGGCTTATACACGGATCAAACATATTTCAAAATTTAAAATTTCAAAAATTTTAAGTCAAAAAATAGTTTTGAAATTTTATTAATTCGAATACTTTTCTATTTAGTTTAAGCAAAAATATTTAGCATAATACCAAGTGGGCTTATACACGCTTATATACGATAATTGAAACGTTTAAATAAATATATTTAGATTGGCGACTATTTTCAGCACAGCTTTAGTATGGGACCCTCTTGACGACTTTTATTAATTTTTACCATTTTGACGAAAAATTAAAATGGATATTGCAATTGCGTAATAAAGAACTTCGTAAGAAACATCCAAGTTACTTTGATGCCAAATTTAAAATTTCTCCAAGGGGTTTCCCATAATGAAGCTGTGTCCTGTTTTCAGCAAATCAAAAACATGGCCAATTCCAATGATATACTTTTAATAAAAAAGCACCCCAATACTGGCGTTTTAAAAATTATTACTTACAAACTTTGAATAAATACCATAAAAACACCATGATCCATGTATAAGCCCATCTCTCCATTTGGAGACCAAATTTTCGTCCAAGAAAGTGGACTTATGCACAAGTACATACGGTATTCATTTTTTTAAATTATTAAATTATAGTGATCAGCGAAGCGGGGCAAAGCCTGCTTGTACATAATATTATTGAACAGATATAGCAACAAAATATATTGAACAAAATATAACACTTTGTAATTTTATTTAGTTTTATTTCCTGTAGCATTTATCATTTATATATATATATATATATGTATGTATGTATGTATATTGAAATACACATATTTAAATGAAACAAAGTTTATGAGTTATCAACTTGTAACACCTAACTCAAGAAATATATTAACAGAAAAACATAAATTAAAACAAAATTTATGAAAAACTAATTTAAGAAATTTAAGAAAGGAATGAGGCAGGCGGCAAGACTTATGACTTGCCTGTGAGGTTAAACTATTTTTATGCCGACAACACTCCCCCAGACCTGTCAAGACCAGAAAAAAAAAAAAAAAAAAAACTACTCTCAAACCGTGCCTTAAACACTAGTTGCCATTCTGAAACTCAAACTCCAGCAGCTTCGATAACTGACATCACTTCACTTCGGTATTTTTTATTTTTTATAAAACCTTTGAGCAAAAATTTAGTAAACTTTACCGGATATCTTTGATCAACAGCTTGCTTGTAAACACGTAACATATCATTAATTTTATCGGAGGTTTTAGAACTTAGTTTACGTACACGTTTAATTCCATTTAAAAAAATATTTCTGAAAACTGATAAATGTAAATTTGAAGAAAAGTGTAAAAGCTTTATTGTATCAATTAAAGTTATCTTTTTTATCATAAATTCTAGAAATTATTTTATTATCTTTGATTTTTAGATTAATATCTAAGTAGTCGACATTAATGGGACTACTGGAAGAAAGTTTTAAAGAGTCTGGAAAAAAGTTAAAATTTACATTTTCCTCAATCGCATTAAGTTTAACCAGCAATAAACGATCAATATACCTTCAACATTTTATTTATTATTAAAAATTAGGTTCTTTTCATACATATATAAATAAATGTCAGCTAAAACTGAACTACAGATCCCCCCCCCCATTGGGATGCAACGAATCTGTCCGTAAATATTATCACCATCCTTATACATAATTTTCTTGAACAACGAAATGAAATAAAGAAAAATACTCATCCATATCAAAATCCAACGTATTGTAAGAATCGAAAAATAAATAAAATAAATAAATACACAAAAATAAATAAATATATCGGATAAATCAGTACTATTATACAAATCTTCAAAATCATAAGCAAATAATTATTGCATTTTTGGTGTTTATTCAAAGTTTGTAAGTAATAATCCAATGATATACAGCCGTTAATGAAGCGTATGTGACATTTAATCTTTTGAGTTTCGTTATTTTGATTAGAAACACTGTTAATTTAAAATAAACTAAATATGCATTCAAATTAGGGAGCAGCTTTAGAGTGGGATTCCTTTGTCGAAATTTGAAATTCGTCACCGAAATAGCTCGGGCTATTTTCGCAAAGGTCTTTAAGATGTGTTGACACTTATGGATCGCTTGACAAATATTGTAATTTATTCGTTATCTGAAAATTACCATTGAACTTTTGTACATATGAGGCAAATTTTAACATACAATGAGATTTTTATTTTTTCTTGAATAATTTTGCAAAAGAAATCCAAGTTTTCCATGCAAATTCTGACTGCAAATGGTGGTAACGAAATTATTAGGATCAGAAAAGTTATTCTAACGCTCACGGAAATAAAAAACATCAAACGAAATATCAGTAAAACAGCGACTGACGCTAAAATGACTTTTCTGCTGTGAATCAAATTTTACTTACACATTTGCGACAGCCATTTCAATTCATCTCCAAAATGCCAAAATATGATAAAAGTCATGAAGATCGTTCTACACCAAAGTTTTGTCTATGTTACTTTGCGGACGGTAAAATGAAGAAAAAAATAAGCATAAGACCATTCGATTATTTGAAATGAATATTTAAAAAAAAAAATAAAATAAAATAAAAAATTTAAAACTATTAAAACACTGTATTAATCAGATTTTTTTTATAATACAGGCAAACATAAAAAATAAATATGTTTCCTTCATGTAAAAAAAAAACCCTCCCCTTTTTTATTTATTTATTTATTTATTTACTTATTTATTTATTTTTTTTATTATTTAATTTATTTGATATTTTTGTTACCAATTATCCAATTGAACTAAAAATTACGGCGTTAAATAAATTTTTTCCTAATTAAAAAGTGTATAAATTTTGCAGCGATTGGTTACACGGTGTATTTGTTATAAGGAATTAAAACTTGCTATACATAGCAGCCACTTTATAAAATAAAATAGTGGTCAAGAACATATTTTTTTTGAGTGGTTGTATCTGACACTGTTCAGGAAGCCTCTTTTTTAATATTATATAGATAATATTGTATAGTACTGTTCAGAATTCTAATAACTCTGAATTTTGACAATAGATGGCAGCACTATGCAATTTTGATATAATTTTAGAATATTAACATTAATTAAATTCATTCTTTTTTTCATTGTATTTTAAGTGTTTTAAACGCTAAATTAATTCTTTTTTCTTTTATTATTATTTATTTTATTTATGTTTTCAATTAATTGTTAGTTATACTTAAAATAATTTCTTTTTCAATTTGCTGTGAACTTGTCATGTTTCTGCAGACCTATTCTAGTTTTGTTCTTTTTGTTGTGTTCTAGCGGTATGAAAAATTCTATTCTAACGTATGAGCTGAAATAAAGTCAATAATTCACGTTTATATTCTATTTTGTGTATGTATTCAAGCTTTTATTCATTGTTTCAAAAATATGATGTTATTAATTCAATTGAAAGGAAGGTGAGTCCTTCAAATTCATTTTAAACTGATAAATGATTTAATATAATTTAAACCAGCGATTTTTAAAACCATACAGTCCACAATTCTATTCAAAATCCCTCCAAATTTTTGGCCGTCTAGAGCCGGAGATATATTAAATTATGAAATCTTTTAGTAAAAATTAATATTTACAAATTTGAAAAAAAAAAAAAAAATGTTCTAATGGCTTCGAAAATTGAAAAACTAAAAGTAAAAAGAACTATTATTCGGTCGTCAGTGACTAAATTTGAAAACAAAGCGATAAAAGCTTTGGAAGCGGATCCTTTAGACATTCAAGAAATAAAAATTTTGAAAGGTCATTTGCATGAAAGGCAAACTCAATTAGAACAAATTAATAATGAAGTTGAGGAAGTTATTTCTGATTTAGATGAATTAAAAAAGGAAATTGAAGATAATGAAAAATGGACAGAGAAACTTACTCGTACAAAATATCACATAGAGTCAAGATTAGAACTTTCTTGTTTTCAGAACACTAAAATTGTAACACAGGTTAATGAAAATTCTTGTTCTGTTTCGAAGCAATCTATTCACCTTCCAAAATTTGATTTGCCACATTTCTCTGGTAATTTGGAAGACTGGTTAAGCTTCAAGCAAATATTCGTAACCACTATTCATGAGAACAGTCAGCTTTCCGGTTTGCAAAAATTACAATATTTAAAAGCGTCTGTTATTGGATCTGCCAATAAGTTAATAAAAGGCTTTCCAATAACTGAAGCAAGTTATAAGGAAGCTTGGGCAACACTAATTTCTAGATTCGATAATAAAAAAAAATCTAGCTTTTGCCCAGTTAAACAAATTCTTTAATTCGAAATCTTTGAAACCAAATTGTCGGAAATCTATGCTAGATTTATTAGATAGCTGTAATGAAGCAATACGTAACTTGAAATGTTTAGGATTTGAATTTAATTTATTTGTGGATTTAATTCTTGTTTATAATTTGCAAACAAAATTGGATTTAAAGAAGCAATGGGAATTATCTTTAGATAGTGATTCTTTTCCCACCTATGATGAATTTATTTTGTTTCTTGAAAAACAAGCGAGAAGCTTGCAAGATATTACTGATAGTACTTATTCTAAATCTGAAAGTAAACAAAAAGTAGTATTTAAAAAATCTGTTTCTAATGCTGTAATATCTAATTCAGATATAAAATCCAATAATTCTATCTGTTCAGAATGCTCGGAATCTCATGCACTTTTCAAGTGCCCACACTTTCTTAAAAAATCTGTTGAAGATAGATGGAATACTGTGAAGGGTAAAAAACTATGCATAAATTGTTTACGTGGTAATCATTTCGTTAATAAATGTTTGATTTCGACAAAATGTCGACAGTATAATGCTAAGCACCATACACTTCTCCATTTCGAGAAAAATAAAGTTAATTCTTCACCTGTTATTGAAAATACTAATCTCAACATTGAAAGTCCATCCTTTGTCAACTCTAGTTGTTTAACCAGTACCCAAGAGAGTTGTCAAACTTTGTTATCGACAGCTATGGTTCTTGTAAAATCAAATACCGGGAGGTTTGTGCCATGTAGAGTCATGGTGGATTCAGGAAGTCAAAAATCATTAATTTCCAGCTCTTGTGCTAAAAAATTAGGGTTACCTATGAAAACCACAAATCATAGAATCTCGGGTGTAAATAATATTGTTGCAGAAACTGCGCTTTTTGAAGTTAATATTATTTTAAAGTCTTATTATAGTAATGAAATCTTTGATGTGAATGCTTTAATAGTAAATAATGTTACGGTAAATCTTCCTAATTTTGTTGTTCGAAAATCTTCATGGCCTCATTTGGAAGGTTTATCTTTAGCAGATCCTAAATTTTATGTTTCAAGTCAAGTTGAAATTTTGCTTGGTGCAGATTTATTTCCCTTAATAATTTTAGGGCAATCTATTCTGGGTCCTACAGGTACTCCATGTGCTTTAAATTCCAAATTGGGATGGTTACTCTCGGGTGTCATACATGTAAACAATTTTCAGCATTCTAAAACTGTCCTTAGTTGCCATGCTACAGTTCAGTTAACTTATGATCTTCAGAAATTTTGGGAAATTGAGTCCCTTCCAGATGCAACACACATTCACAGTTCTGAAGAAAAATACACTAAAACTGTTAGACGAATTCAGTCTGGAAGGTACATGGTGGATCTTCCCTTTAAAGAAGCTCCAAATTTAGGTGACTCACAATCAAATGCTTTAAAACGGTTTTATTTGTTAGAATCTAAACTTAATAAAAATCATGAGCTTAAGGAGCAATACCATGCCTTTATGCAAGAATATATTGACTTACATCATATGGAACCAGTCCCAAATTCTGAAATTGATTCTAAAGATTATTCTTACATGCCTCATCATGGGGTTTTGAAAGAAGATAGTACAACTACTAAATTGAGGGTGGTATTTGATGCCTCGGCTAAAGGAACATCAGGCCACTCTTTAAACGACTTTCTTGAAATAGGTCCAAAGCTGCAACCAGATTTGTTTAAACTTCTTCTTAAGTTTAGAACATATTCAATAGCCTTAACCGGAGACATCGCCAAAATGTACAGACAGATATTGGTAAACCCCAAACATGTTGACTTTCAGCGAATCTTTTGGCGATTTCAGCCACATGAATCTATTGCGAGTTTCAGATTATTGACTGTAACATATGGCACAGCCTGTGCCCCATTCCTGGCTATAAGGACATTGCACGAACTAGCCAAAGATTATAGTTCAGAATTTCCTATTGTTGCGCACTCAATTTTCGAGAACTTTTATGTGGATGATTATCTTGGTGGGTCGCATTCAATTGATGCAGCAAAACAATTGGTCAAAGACCTAAATCACGTTGTAAATCAAGGAGGCTTTACACTTAGAAAATGGGCTTCCAATGTACCCGCAGTCATTGAAAATCTACCAGAAGATCTTAAATCCACTAGGCAAAATGTAAAATTTTCCGAAGATTCCTCCCAAAAAATCTTAGGCTTAGTTTGGAATTCGGCAGAAGACTTATTGAAAATTCATTTGAATGGCGTCAAATCGGTGCATACCAAGCGAGAATTGCTATCAATGATAGCTCAAATCTTTGATCCTTTTGGGATTTTAGCTCCAACCACGATCATGTTAAAAATCATGATGCAAGAGCTTTGGAAAGATAAGTGTGCTTGGGATGATCAAATCCCAGTTTCAATTTTAAAAACTTGGCAAGAATTTGATTCTCAAATTGAACTCTTAAAGTCCATTGGCATACCAAGATATCTGAACTGTGAAACATCTCCAGAGAACCACATAGAGATCCATGGTTTTTGTGATGGATCTGGCAAGGCCTACGCTGCAGTGGTATACCTTCGGACACTATCTTCTCTAGGTGAGATTTCAGTTAACTTTGTCGCTGCAAAAACCAGAGTTAATCCTTTAAAACATGTCACGCTTCCGAGAATTGAGTTATGTGCTGCATTCTTGCTTGCACAATTAAGTTCCACAATATTAGAATCTTTAACCTTTAATGTAAATAAACTTTATTTGTGGTCCGATTCACAAATTGCTTTAAATTGGATTGAATCTCCTCCAACCAAAGGAAATCAGTTCGTAACAAATCGAGCAAACAAAATCAAATCACTTGTCCCACAAGCAGTGTGGACTTATGTTGAGAGTTCATCGAATCCGGCAGACTGTGCCTCAAGAGGCATTCTACCGAAGAATCTTTTGCATCACAAATTGTGGTGGCTTGGGCCTGAATGGCTTAGTGCTAGTGTCAAGTTACCATTATTCCTAGTCAAATCTTCAAATGTTAAGTCAAAAAATTCTGAAGAAAATTTAAGTCACGTTGCAACATCCAGTCATAAAACCTTTCCTGATTTTCTACTCAAATTCTCTTCTTTTTCAAAATTTTGCAGAATCCTTGCATTGTGTTTGAGATTCATTTATAACATTCGTAGTTGTAATCGTAATTCTAGACGCATTGGACTTGTCAGTACGCCTGAAGTTTCAAGTGCTATTACACATATTCTTAAATTGATTCAGGAACAAGAGTTTTCGGTAGAACTGAATTTGCTCAGGAAAAATCAACCTTTACCAACCAACAACAAATATTTATCCTTAAATATATTTCTAGATGACCAAGGTTTAATCAGAGTTGGCGGACGGTTGTCCAGACATCAGTCACTTAATCAAGATCAGAAATATCCAGTACTTTTATCGAGAAATCATTTCATTACAAAATTAATTGTTGAGCAATATCATAAAAAACACTTTCATGCTGGTGCACAACTGATTCTTTCCCTAATTAGACAAAAGTATTGGATACTAAATGGTCGCTCTTACATTCGTCGAATTCTAAATGAATGTATTTTGTGCAAACGTTTGAAGAAACAAACTTGCCAACATATTATGGGTGAGTTGCCAGTCGAACGTATAACTCCAACTCGACCTTTTTCAAAGGTGGGACTAGATTTTGCTGGCCCACTCATCACTAAACCAAATGTGCCTAGATCTAAAGTTAAATTGAAGTCATATATTTGTGTTTTTGTCTGCATGTGCACAAAAGCGGTGCACCTAGAAGCTGTTTCAGATTTATCTTCATCAGCTTTCTTAGCATCCTTAAAACGATTTGTTTCTAGAAGAGGACTGCCATCAGACATATTCAGTGACAACGGAAAAAATTTCAGAGGAGTTGCTAACTATCTTAAGCAACTAATTCGAATCATTAGTTCTGAAAATGTTCAAAATTTTGCTACCAGCAACTTCATCAATTGGCATTTTATCCCACCATATTCCCCTCATTTCGGTGGACTGTGGGAATCTGCTGTTAAATTGACGAAAAGTCACCTACTTAAAGCTTGTAAGGCTACCATTCTAAATTTTGAAGAGCTTACTACTCTTTTATGTCAAATAGAAGCCTGCTTAAATTCCAGACCATTAACACCACTCTCTTCAGATCCATCTGATGTTAGAGCCCTCACTCCCGGACATTTCCTGATAGGAGTTCCACTCCTTGAGATTCCTGAAAGTGGGAATTCACCAAATCTCACTTTATCTTCTCGTTGGACTCTAATCCAGCGAATGAAGCAAGACTTCTGGAAGAGATGGTCTAGAGACTATCTACATCACCTGCAGAATCGACCTAAATGGTTCACTTCACGAACTGATCTTCAAATTGGGGACTTGGTTGCTATTCATGATTCACAATCTATTCCTCTCCAGTGGAAGCTGGGTAGAATTATTCGTACCTATCCAGGACCTGATAATAGAGTTCGTGTAGTCACCGTTTGGACTCAGAGTGGTGAAATTCAATCCTATTGCTAAAGTGACACTCCTTCTCCCGGTGGGGGAGAATGTTCAGAATTCTAATAACTCTGAATTTTGACAATAGATGGCAGCACTATGCAATTTTTATATAATTTTAGAATATTAACATTAATTAAATTCATTCTTTTTTTCATTGTATTTTATGTGTTTTAAACGCTAAATTAATTATTTTTTCTTTTATTATTATTTATTTTATTTATGTTTTCAATTAATTGTTAGTTATACTTTAAACAATTTCTTTTTCAATTTGCTGTGAACTTGTCATGTTTCTGCAGACCTATTCTAGTTTTGTTCTTTTTGTTGTGTTCTAGCGGTATGCTGGAAAAATTCTATTCTAACGTATGAGCTGAAATAAAGTCAATAATTCACGTTTATATTCTATTTTGTGTATGTATTCAAGCTTTTATTCATTGTTTCAAAAATATGATGTTATTAATTCAATTGAAAGGAAGGTGAGTCCTTCAAATTCATTTTAAACTGATAAATGATTTAATATAATTTGAACCAGCGATTTTTAAAACCATACAGTCCACAATTCTATTCAAAATCCCTCCAAGTACAAACAGCCATTTAATAAGTTCAGTTAAATTTGCGCGTAATATTCCGAAGATTATTAATGTATGTAAAAAATAAACAATTATAATTTTCCTAAAATATATTGTTACAGTTTTTTTTTTTAATCTTCTTCCTTTATTAAAATTGTTGTATCAGAAAAAATACAGACAAAGGTGCAAACAGGATTAAAGCTGGCTATTGTCTTGTAGAGAGTTATTACTGGCAATGATTTTGATAACGTTATGGACCTTGGCAATTTTATGCGCCAATTTTTCTGAAAATAAAAACTGTAGAAAAAATGCGTCATAATATGGAAGCTCTATCTCAGTTTAGAGCGGAGTTAGCTACCTTTTTCAAAATGTTCGATAGACATTTCTCCTTCTAATCTTCGCCAAAAATAATTAAAAAAGAGAGCTATTCACTAGCAGGTTAGTCAATTGAAGTCAAAGTTCTAATCCAGCCGTTCGTTACACATGTAGATAGTTCCACATTCTGTTTATAGCTGTTTTTTAAAGAAGCGACGTTCGTGCTATGTGGCCTTTATTACGCTATTCATTAACTTACTTATTTATTGTTTATTTTTTTTCTTGTAACAGTAATAGATTAATTGAAGTGATTTGAAAATTAAGTGCAATCATCAATTGAAACCTGCTTATTTTTTTATGAGCCATTTCCTACAAGATATTAAACATTTTCTTAATAATGTTTTATTATTTTAATGACTATAGTACAGTTTGTCTGAAAAGGAACACCATAAGACTTTCTTCTATATTTTCTTATACGAATTCACTAAGGGCAAATAATTTATTAAAACTATTATTTATTAAAATTATCTAACATGATGAATGCAAATGATTTTTATCTTAGAGAAAACTATCACCAAATGTGCAAAGAAAGACAGATTTATTGTCTATAAATAACATTTTTAAAAATGCGTTTTTATAAGGGTTATCTCACATATTAAGTTTCGTGCAGTTATTTGTCATACAAATTGAGATATAGCCTTCCCGTTATCGAGGAAATTTCCAGTTAATCCGCACCATCTGTAGTCGTATAAGCCTCCAACTTGAATCATCATAATGTCTCATAATGACTTTCTCACATATCAGGTTTTGTTTGATTATATGGAATAGAAACTGAGATATAGCCTTTCCTTAAATTGCACAAATCGCTGTGTAGCAGCGCTAACTTTTGAGCGGTTGACATCAAATGTTGACAGTTACTAGTTTATGTCAAGGTGCATCTACATATAAATTTATATGCAACTATTTGCAGTAGTTCCTGATATATAGCCTTCCATTAAGTAACAGAAATCGCTGTATAGCAGCCCCACCTACTGGTCAATAAGCATTCGAATTGAATTAGCATAATGTCTCATAATGACCTTCTCACATATCAAGTTTTGTTTGATTATACCCAATAGAACCTGAGATATAGCCTCCGGTTAAATTGCGGAAACCGCTGTATAGCGGCACCACCTGATGATCAGTTGACCCTTAAAGTTGATATGCTCTAATTTAGGTCACGGCGCATGTACATATTAATTTATATACAATTCTGAGCAGTAATTCTGGAGACACAGTTTCTACAATGTCTTTGTCACACACACACACACAGACAGACATTTTCTAAAAATAGTAAAACGTGTTCTAGACCTCTCAAAATGAGTAAATCCGTCGAAAATTTTTACGAATCCAGTACTTTCTTCTATTGAATATAGTACAAAGTAAATAATAATAATAATAATAATAATAATAATAATAATAATAATAATAATTGGTAGAAGAACTAATTAAACTTTAGCTTTGTAGTAAAATCTGCGAAAAAATTATTCAGAAGTTTAGAATTTAGTAATAAAAGTTTCCAATAAAAATCGCATTGTACACTGTAATTGATTTAAAGAGTTCCGATAACAAATCGGAATTGAATAAATATTTTTTCTTGGGGTTCAGTATTAACGGACCGTTCCCAAAATGATATTTCTACTCAGGTTTTCAAATGTGAAGCAAAAGATAATTTTTTGCTTTGTTTTCTTGCATGTAACATTTAAACAAATCAATCTAGGAAAAAAAAATTGTAAATGACATGCTAAATATATATTATATCAACATATTTATAATCTGCCAATTTCGTCTGAATTTCTTACGTATTTGATAATGATATTTAAATCTTGGAATTTCCCAAATAGATATTTTGAAAATAAACTTAGTAATCTTATTAAATGAAAACTTTTGTACATTTTAAATGATACAATCTTAAAAGATGACATCAAAAGCTACAACGAATTAACAATGAATATGAAACAGACATTTCAAACAAACAACAAAACTTATCTTAAATCTACATGTCAAAATATGCATTTTAGAGGATTATATTAGGGGGACCGGAAAATAATGTCGTTTTGAATTAAAATACTGACATCGGAAATTTATCCTGGATAAAATTTAAGATATTCTTAGGTAACTTATAAGATGTACAACCGCCCTTATTAAGTTAATTCATAGTTACCTACTTGACAGGAACTTCCACGTGAAGGTGAAAGACACTCTTTCACGGAACTTTTTTGCCCATTTCGGCGTTCCTCAAGGCTCCAAAATCAGTCCTAAATTATTTAATCTATATATTAATGATATACCTAGATACCCTCACACCTCATTGGCTATTTTTGCAGACGATACCTGTATTTTCGCTTCGAGCGTCAACAGGCGTTATGCTATTTCGGCAATTTCCCGTCACCTCAAAATTTTGGTTCATTGGTTTTATAAATGGAGAATAGCATTTAATACTACCAAAACTGAAGCTATTCTTTTTTCACGTGGAAGAAATGCTATGACATCTGATAAACGTGATAAATTCCAAATTAGCCTCGGCGCCACCCCCCTACCATGGTCAAATCACTGTAAATACCTTGGTGTTATTCTAGACCAATCTCTCACTTTTCAACAACACATTATCACCACGCGTAATAAATTCCGTGCAGCTAAAAGTAAATTACTTCCCCTCTTAGCTCGGAATAGCAAATTAAATTTTAAAAATAAATTGCTCTTGTACACTTCCTACTTACGACCCATTCTAACTTATGCTTGTATGGTATGGTCATATGCTGCCAAATCGCATATCAAGTTACTCATTAGGGCTCAAAATTCAACTATTCGGCAAATTCTTGATATGCCTTGGTACGTTAGAAATTTTCACATCTACAAAGAAATTGAAACTCCTAAACTTAATGACTTCATTCAATACTTAAATATACAATTCCATTTGGCTCTTGAATCAATAGATAACGCTGCTTTAAACACACTAGCAACATATGACCATAATGCTCCTCTGAATAGACGAAGACCCAGAGCGGGCCTCAGTCTAAACTCCCACCTTTAATCTTTTTATTATGTTAACTTCTTTATCTTTTCATCTTTCTATCGCCCTCTGGCATTGACTTCTCTTCGGAGATTATATCCTGTCCTCGTCCTTGTGTTGTCCTGTATATGTTATTTTTGTCCTTGTGTTAAAAAAAAAAAAAAAAAAAAATTAAAAATTGTGTTTTAAAATACCAAAAAAATTAAAAAACTTGCTCTCTGAAAAACAAAAAAATATTCTTACTATCCCTAAACTTTCTCCTAGATGTGTAATGCTGTACTTAACCTTCCTACTCATTTTTATTATTGTTTTTCCTCTTTCCATAAGCTCTAAAATTATCTGTTATTGTTTTTTTTGTGCCTTTTATGTTCCCCCCCCCTTTCTCCATTGCAGTGAATTGTTGTTCGGGACCCTCACTCCGTTAGCTTCCACATCTAGGTACTGGAGGATGCGTGACGCTGTCACAGGTGCCTCCCAACCATTCCATCCGAAGAAGAAGTAAGATGTACAATTTTTTTATTAAAATCACACAATCAACTGATTGGAAGAAAATCATATTTATTGAAAATTTATTTTTCCGACTGAGTGAAAATAAAATCCCGGTCTAGGCATTATTTTCACTTAGTCGGAAAAATAAAATTTCAACTTATAAGATGGTTATTTGTAAAGTACCATGTAAACACTGTTAAACAAAAATTTCCGGTTTCATTTTATTAATTCAAAACGACATTATTTTCCGGTCCCCCTAATAGATGCAACATGTGATAAGAATTGAAAAGATATTCAGGTTTTTTTGTTTTTATATTACAGAATTGAAACGAATTAGAAGTCAGATTAAATGATTAGATAGCGTCAATAGCAGTTTACTATTGTATACTAATTTGTTGCATTTTGTCATTAGTTTCTTTATTTTCTTCATGAGTAAAAATACAAAGGCATTTAAATACCACATACTTCGTTAATTTTAAATTAAAATATTTAAAATTGGCAGATATTAGTAAATATTAAAATAAAATTATATGTAATTTCAGTTACAATAAGAATTAAAAAATTATTTTCAAGAAAAATTTTCTGTTGACATACTTTTTTATATAAGTACGAGTAGTTAAATTTTCAAATAATATTTGTCAAAATTCTTATTAAATTTTATTGAATACGTGAAAAATATTGGAAAATAAATATTCAAAATCAAATAATTTGGTTTGAGTTTATGTAACGCCTTTTTTTTTAGACTTATTGTTTTTACATAAAAGTTCCCAATAAATCTTAAATATTTTGAGAAAACATAGATATATATATTTTTTTTAATTAGATAAAATTTGTTAGAGTCTACATGACTCAATCAAAAGTAATGGTGTATATCCCAATGTATTACAATAGTTGTGTAACAGATAAAATATTTAAAATAAAATAAAAATGATTCAAATTAAAAAGTAACCTACATCTAAACATGATACCAAAATATAAACTAAAATAATTTCTGGATTTAACATGTGGTAAGAATTACAAATATTCCCAATTGACTTGTTTTGAAATCACAGAAAGAAGTCAGAAATTAGATGAAATGGAATATATTATTCTCAATTTTCTAATTATTAATATATTTATTTATTTATTTAAAGCGCTATTACATCTATAAAAGTTTAAAAAGTTATTTTTGCATCCATTAGATGTCTGTAACCTTTTGAGAGGGGCTCCTACGGTGAAGCGTGACAGATGCTGTCACAGCCCCTTTCAAAAGGTCCGATAAATCTCCAAATATCCAAAAATTGCACTTGTTAAATCTAATAGATATTGGAAATACCCAAATCTTGTTTTGATCTAATGTGTTACATCTATTGGACATTAAAAAGGGCACGTCTAAATCTACATTTAAACATCTGATAGATATCTGTAATTAGTTCAGGATATCTAGGACCTTTAATGAACATTCTTAAGATATTTTGTGCCTTTTATGGATTATTGGATGAAATTTAAATGTCTAATGGATATAAGTGCCTGTGTGGGTCATAATTTTACAATAAACCTTAACATTATTATTATTTCTTAAAAAAAAAAAAAAAAAAAAAAAAGAAAGAAAGAAAAACTGGAAAATGTTTTAGGGAACGTTTGAGCAATTTACTGAAGATTTACTCGTAATATTTTTAAGTATGTTGTCCCCCCATTAGCCAAGAGGTATCGCTCTTGAAGCTGGTTAGATTTGAACTGGATAGACCTAGTCACCCTATCCAAATGAAGGTTTTCTTAATAAGGAGTCCTTAAATAAGGAGTATAATAATTCTAATAAGGTGTCTCAAATAAAAACATTATCCAGTTTTTCTTTCTTTCCTTTTTAAAAAAAAATAATAATAACAATGTTAAGGTTTATTGCAAAATTATGACCCACACAGCCACTTATATCCATGAGACATTTAAATTTCATCCAATAATCCATAAAAGGCACAAAATAACTTAAGAATATCCATTAAAATCCTAAATATCCTGAACTAATTATCTTGCCCTTGCTGGATTCCCTTATAAAGAGCCTGAATCAGGCCATTTCACCCAGTATATTGCTCAAACTTTCCCTAAAACATTCCCCAGTTTTTCTTTCTTTCTTTCTATTAAAAAAAATAATAACAATGTTAAGGTTTATTGCAAAATTATGACCCACACAGCCACTTATATCCATGAGACATTTAAATTTCATCCAATAATCCATAAAAGGCACAAAATAACTTAAGAACATCCATTAAAAGTCCTAGATATCCTGAACTAATTATCTTGCCCTTGCTGGAGTCCCTTATAAAGAGCCTGAATCAGGCCATTCCACCCAGTATATTGCTCAAACTTTCCCTAAAACATTCCCCAGTTTTTCTTTCTTTCTTTCTATTAAAAAAATAAAAATAATGTTAAGGTTTATTGAAAAATTATGACCCACACAGCCACTTATATCCATTAGACATTTAAATTTTATCCAATAATCCCTAAAAGGCACAAAATATCTTAAGAATGTCTATTAAAAGTCCTAGATATCCTGAACTAATTATCTTGCTCTTGCAGGAGTCTCTTAAAAAGAGCCTGTATGAGGCCATTCCACCCAGTATATTGCTCAAACTTTCCCTAAAACATTCCCCAGTTTTTCTTTCTTTCTTTCTATTAAAAAAATAAAAATAATGTTAAGGTTTATTGCACAATTATGACCCACACAGCCATTTATATCCATTAGACATTTAAATTTCATCCAATAATCCATAAAAGGCACAAAATATCGTTAAAATGTTCATTAAAAGTCCTAGATATCCTGAACTAATTATCTTGTCGTTGCTGGAGTCCCTTATAAAGAGCCTGAATGTGGCCAATCCACCCAGAACCTTCGTGCTTCCAGTTGGCTTTAACTCTTACACCAACACACATAGAATCAATTAGAAATCAAGAAATGTATCAGAAAAAATACTACTAATTCCGCAAATGAAAAACGTTTAAAACTGTTAAAATAATTAAATAATAGACAATCTATATAATATTTTCTCTAACGTGAACCAGTTTCAATTATTTTTTGTCGAAACGATACGATACGCAAGGATAAAAAAATAATATTTATACATGGACAATAAGCACGCGGACTTAGCTCAATGGACTAATAAGAAAAAATGAGAATATTTGTCTGATGAGATTATTTTACGAAAAAATGTATTTTTAACAGTTGTTTCTTCAGAATCTTTGCAAGCGTCATTTTAAACCTAGCAATATTTTAAAGATATATACAGAATATGAACTTTTGTGTCATAAAATGACAAAAAACACAATCATAAAAAATGTAATCAAAATAGGAATTAGTCTATTTTAATTTATTTATGTATTTTTAAACTATATATATATATGTGTGTCAAAATTAATAAAAAGCCATCGCCAAAATGACGATAAAAATTTAAAACGAGTCGTAGGAGTCCTATATTAAAACTGTACTGCCTGTGGAAGTATGAAAATTGGGTCGTGAACCATGAATTTTATTTGGAAACCTTTCTTTGAATGATTTTGGTTTCACTATTGTACATTATTAATTTGGTTTTAATAATAATTTGGCTTCTGGTAAATTAAAATTTTAATTAGGTGGTAAAATTGGTATAACATTTATGAGTTTTAAATTTTAAAGGTAAATAAGAAAAGAAATGAAGTGCGAATATTTCGCAAGGATTGCTAGTTATTGAATAAAAGCTTAGTTTAATACAAAATATAATAACTTACACGTTATGAGCTATTGACCTAGCAATTCTTCAGTATGAATTATATCTAATATAAGCCTGAAATTGTATGACAAAGAATACCAAACAAGAATCATGTATTCAGGTGGTATTGTAAATACGTCATTAATTGCAGCAGGTTGAACTTCGTAAGGAATTCAGGGGAAAAAAAAAAAAAAAAACGTGAATGGTAGTTATTATAGCATCAGATTAGTATTTCAATATATTTTCGAAGTCAAGTATAAGATTTATTTTAGTCGCATGTTTAACCAATTTTGATTAAAAATCACAAATTTATGTGCACGTCTGTGTCCTTAAATGCGGATATCAACAGAACGTGGATATCCAGCTGAAACAGATCATCTGACTGTCTTCGAAAATATTAAAATTATACTTTCAGGCTATAATAATTATGATTATCCTTTTTTCCTTGGAAGGGTGACATGCAGAAACTCAACAAGCTCCAATTAATGGCGTATGCTCAATACCATCTGTTTTCACAATCCTAGTTTGAATTTCTTGTTTATACTGTTGTAAGTTGTACCTTGTTATTTGTGGTACATACTGATGAGGAGCTAAGACACTACCGCGTCCTATGTTTTCATGTGATTTTAACTGTTTTTAACACACTTTTATTAGCTTCACCGGTATGTATGTATGTATGTTTTCATGTATGTTTGTATGTATGTTTGCATGTTTGTAACCGCTCTGGGAGCAAACAAAAAATCTATTTTGTAAAAAAAAAAAAAAAAAAAAAAAAGACTTTCCCTACGTGAACACCGTGGCGTTGAGGTATAGCTCCGCGCTACGAACCTAAAGGTCTAGCATTCGATCCCAGTCAGGTGAGAATTTTTAAAAATGGTTTTTGTTTATTTCTAAATTATTTTAATTAAAGATTTAAATGTATGTAAATATTATTGTGTGTCACTCCCACGATTTTCTCTTACCCTGCATTTTAATACTAAGATAGATATTTTGTGCGCTTTAGTTCACATTTCTATAAAAGCGTGTTCTTTATTTTTTTAAAACTATAATATTATTATTATTATGCTATGATTTTATTTAATAAATGTTTCTAAATGAAATGTTTTAACAATTTTAAAATTAAATTGACGATACGTGATGCTTTTAGCTACTTTAAATTTAAAATATCTCAAGGAGAAAAACGGATCATGTTCATCAAGGAGAAAAACGGATCACAGGATCATGTTCAGACTTCCAAGTACCAGGAACGTTTGAGATAGATAAAAGTAACATTAACTAAAGGTATATATATATATATATATATATATATAAGAATATGAATATTTATTTATGTAAACATTCCTGTTTTATCTAGACGTAACGTTTTATATAGACACTCCTTATACAAGCATATTTGAAATAAAGTAAACAATTTTTTATTAAGCCAAATTTAATGCATTTTAAATGCTACAGATTTAAGCGATGCTACTTATCACGTTTTATTACAATGGATCTGCAATACGTGCAGAACAAATGTTTGAAAAAAGAACAATCAATTTAACCAGGAAAATAATCTGTATCTAATCTGCATGTCAAACTGTGCACAATTTGGTTTTCCGGTTCCATCATTTGATAATATTTCTAAAGACAGATTTTTTTTTTTAAATAACAATGAGTCTAAGCAAATGAGAAATTAGTTTCAATAGCATATGATAATGGCATTTATTAACTTATTTTATCATTGCATTTCTTTATTGGCTTTTTTTATTTTTAAATAAGCAAATAAATAAAGCTATTTATTTTCACTTTTGTGATGTAAAGACTCATGTGAATGGACTTATAAAATGTATTTTCACTTGACTAAATTGACTTCAAAATTAAGAAACAGACTATTTTTTCCCGACTTTTTTCTATGCACAACTTTTAAGCTAATGAAAATGTCAACATGAAATTTAAACGACGTGTACGTTACCCAGTTAATATAATGTTATGTAACCTATAGTACAGGGAAATTTCTTTTCCACAAAAGTATGCTTTTAAAGAAATTAAAAATTCTAACTATTTTAGAAATGTAATTTTAATGAAAATTGATGTTTCATGCATTATAATTGAACAAAAATATGCGTGCCTCTAAATGTTAAACTAAAATATTTTTTCTGTGTTCACTTTACATTTTCTTAAATAATATACTTAAGAAAAAAAATTGATAATTGATATATAATCTATGAATGCCGCCGAGATAATTAAATTTTATTAAATTCGTTTCTGAGGACCAGCTTATCCAAATTTCATGTTCTAAGTTTATTTAAAAAATATTCACATACAAGACAAAAACATAAACAATAATATTTAAAATATACAAAATATATTAAATAGTTTAAATAGTATAAAAATTTTTGAATTTTATTTTTCGAAATATGTTATTTTTTTTATATCTGAGAAGCATCCTTAACACCATTCGTCATTTCGTTTTATGTTCGAAAACTGTTTAAAATTTTCGACTCTTCCAAACAGACTTCTGAGAGAAAAATCTGAATTAAAAAGAATATGCAATTTATTACCTACGTCAAAGTTGCATAAAATTCGATTAACTTGTAACAAATGTGTCATCTCCAATTTCATAATAATATGTTTATTAGTTTAAAAGTGATGCGCAAAGAAGGAATCAAAAAATCGATTTGTTTCTTAAAATTTCAGCTTTGTGTAAGCATATTTGAAATCAAAGAAACAATTATTTTTTAAATAATTTTCTTCTTGACATGATCCATAAAAATATAATAGGGTAAGTGCACCAGTGATTTATACTTTTAGAGCAATCTCTGATATTTTAATGTTCTAGTCATCAGAAAATATTTTTAGAAATCTTAAGTTAGTACATATGGTATGGAAGACTTTCACAACCACATATATGTTAAAATATGTACATTTGATAACAATTATTATTTTTTTTTTATGAAATTTTATTTGACACCCACTCAATGTTCCAGTAACTGACACTGCCAGTTTTTCATCTTTTCAGTAATTGGCACCCTATTTTCCAGTTTTTGACCCAGCTAGTTATTCATTTTACCAGTTATTAGCATCCTATGCTCCAGTGTTTGACATAAAATGTTAAAATTCTTATATGAAAAATATATGATTTTATTATTTTTCTTATTTATTAATTATTTCTGGATAGATCTCAATTACTGGAGCATGCCAATCACTGTAGCCCCTACCCTATATTTTTTTTAATAAATCTCATCAAATCTGTACTATCGCTCGATTTGTTCATATGTATTTCCAAATTTATGTATTCTTGCCAATTTTTGTTACTAAACATTGGTTTACATCATATTTTTATAGTGACATATTTATCATCATAATATTTAGATGATTTATAGTAAAAGTGGCACCAAGAAATTAAAATTCATTCAAGTTTTATAAGTAGGTACATATTTACTTTTATTATTGGTTTCTCTTAACATAGCTGAATTCTATATATTTGATTCGTCATTATTATTTCAACCTCATGCATAAAAATTACACATAGCAACGAAAATAGTTTACTACAAATATTGAAATTGTTTTGTTTATTCAAGTTTTGTTTTATGGATAAATAAATTTCGGAAATTTATCAGGTTGTTTAAGCTTTTTTTTTTTTTTTTTTTTTTTTTTTCTGCGATGATAACAACTACTGTCCGCCCACGGACGATTGATCCCTGGTTGGCAAAGTGCCAGGACGATTCCACTCACTCGCTGGGAGACACAGCAAAGGAAGAAGGAAGAAAGAGGGGAATTTTTTTCTATTATTCTTGTTTCTTCGGTCATGAGTAGAATCATTAATACTCCTGCTTTGTTTTCTTTTATTTCTTTCTGCATAACAGTTTGTTTATATTGGAACAAATGGATCATAACATCTGGTACGAGTTCTCGGATTAAACCTTTCCGTAGTGAATAAAAGCGTATTGTACATAATGTCATTAAGTTTTGCGATAAAGAAGCTTTGGAAGGAGAAGCTAGTGTTTGAAGAATTTTAATTATTTCTTCAAGAATTTTGATAATAAATATTAAAATAAAAGTAAGTGTCAAACATTTAAAGCAACATCCAATTTTAAATAGTGCCATTTTAAATAGTTTGTTCGTTCGGTGCAACTTGCACATTAGTCCAGTGAGGTACAAATTTCACATTAGTCCCGTCAGGAACAACTAGCATATTAGTCCTCTTTAAATATAGTGACCAGCGAAGCTGGCAAAGCATTCATTGATTCACTACCTTAATTGATTTCTCATTCCGTCATTTTTGACGAAATTATATACTAGTTTGTAAATAATAATTGACATGATTTTTAAATTAATGTTACACACTTCAAAAGTTTCAAAATACTGACAAAGCTTTTATTTTTAATTGAGTAATATTTATATTGAAATCTAAAATTATCCCTTTATAATATTATCAGTTTTTCTTTCTTTTAATTAGTCGTAAAATATTTATGTAACCAGATATTCAAGAATCAGTTCAAAGAAGGAAAATAAATGCAATCAGTGAGTTTATAATTTTTTCATACCCATAACAAACACATCCCTAGGTATTACGGACATTCCTATTTTATAAATGGACCAGTCCTTTTCACCCATGCGCAGATGACGCCAGGGATCTTCCTTTCGCGGTTTATCAGTATATTTATACATTAAACAGAAATATTTTTAAATAAGACATCTCTGTAAACCAATGAATTTTGTATGCATAATTCATTACAATTTAAATCGATGAACGAATCTTCCTAAAACATGTAAACCTTGGATAAAACTTAATTACTTTTTTAATTTCAATATATTGTTGCGATTGTTAAAAAAGTTTTTCTATTAAATTATCATTATGTGCTGATCTTTTCACTCTTAAGTGCTAAGCATTTTTAAGGCACCGTGCAGATATATTTTTAAAAAAAATTATAATTAAAATCGATTGATATCTCGATTTTACGAGTTTTTATATAGATTTTATGAATCGTCTCACTGTGAGACAATAGCACTCTAGCGGGGATCCGAATCGTCTCGCAGCGAAACGATAGCACTTCGAGGGTTAACATTTACGCATAGAAACCATGCATAAAATTTTACTTTCTTTATTAAAAAAAAAAAAAAAAAAAAAAAAAAAAAAAAAAAAAACGCATTTTGTTTCTATTATTTTTATGTGATATTTTACTATGACGTACTGCTTCTTACCAATTAGCTAAATCTCTCTTTTTTTTTTCCTCTTCTTTCTGCAAATACATATACTATCAAGAAAGCCATCAATTTCGCAAAAAACATTTAAAATTGCCAATATACTAAACTCACTTTACTACTTACTTTTATACTACACTTACATCCCATAAAAATCGTATCGATACTTTCTGTTTCTCATGAACAATCGACTAATTTCGATACTTTGAAAATTATCTTTTAAAACTATTAAAATGGCTTCATTTGTTTCCGAGAGTAAATTTAAGTGACAGAAAAAATATTCTTATAATCTAATTTGTTATTTTAAAATAAATTCAATTTATAAGGTTTGTTTTCAATAAATGCTTGATATTAGATAAAATGTGGACTATTTAACTGTTGCCTTCTTTTTTATTAAAAGTTTTCAGCCACTTCTAATTGTAAACAATGCAGTCTTCTCTATTTTGTAAAAATAGAAATGACCTAAAATTCAAATAAGTGATTTAATAACATAAAAAAATATTAAATACATTAAAGTATAATAATCTAGAAAATAAATTCACTTTAATTTGTTTAAAAAAAAAAAAATAATAATAAGATTAATTTTAGTTTGTTTATTTGAGTTCGAATATTAGTCTTTAAACCGAATAAATGCACCTTCATGCCCCTCTTTTATTTTTTGATATAATTCGTTTTAAATAAAAAAAAAAAAAAGCTTGTCATCTACATGCAAAGCCCATTTTTCTCCAGTTTCTTTTAAACTGCAAGTGATAAACACACTCCTTCTCAATCAAAGCTGCTATTACTAATTGATTCAAAGTTTAAACTTAATTTTTTAAATATCCTTTTGTTTAAAAAACAGCGTAATTAATTCAAAATGTCAAGTTTATTTAGAACAATTTGAATTATTAATAACAATATTTTACCAAATTTAATTTTCAGATTATCGCCCCTTCTCTCTTTTAAAACTTGCTATGTTCATGTAATATTTTCTTCATTTTCAAATTTCTTTTAACTACCTTTGAAAAAATAAAAAAAACTGCACTCATTTATTATTCTCATTTTAAACTTTCTACGTTAATACAAGTCCTAAACCATGAATAAGAGTGATGAAGGTGAAATTTTACAGATTTACGGAATTTTTTAGAATTAGTCATCATTTTTAACACACAGTATTATGTATTAAAGCTTGAACTCAAATTTCTTTTACTTACATCTGAAATAAACTGAACTCATAATTCATTCTCTTTTAAAATTTTATATGTTCATACAGCCTTCCCGTTGGCTACGGCCCTGTGTTAACATAATTTTAAAAGAGAATGCAAAAAAGAGTTTTTTCCCGAAATTTCACAGACTAACGAAATATTTTAGAATTATACATCGTTTTTATCACTGAACACTGTGTACTAAAGCTTGAAGTCCCTCCGATTTTTTTTTCTTTTCTGGCTACTGCATTGAATTCATATGATATTTCTTCATTTTCAGATGCCTTTCACTTACCTTTGAAATAAGCCGAACCCATTTTTCATTCTCTTTTAAAACTGCATATGTTCATATAATACTTACTTCATTTTCAGATTTCTTTTACCTACTTTTGAAATAAACTGAAATCATTTTTTTATTATTTTTTTTTCTATGCTATATTATACTTACTTCATGTTCAGATTTCTTTTACTTACCTCTTAAATAAACTGAACTCATTTTTATTTCTCTTTTAATACTTTCTATGTTCATACAAGGGCATAGCCAAGGGGGAGATAGTGAACCCCCTCATACACCGAAAAAGTTTATGGCTACGTTATTTTAATATTTAATCATTTTCAGATTTCTTTTATCCACTTTTGAAATAAACTAAAATGTTTTAAGAAGCTTTCTGTTTTGAAGTTGATTCAAATTTTAATTTTTAACTTCTTATTAACTTTCTTTTTTAAAAACAATGAAGTCGATTCTAAACTCAATCATTGATTTAGATTGTTGCAGTGCAACTAAAT
The DNA here is from genome assembly GCA_963930645.1 of Salticus scenicus. Classification (NCBI taxonomy): domain Eukaryota; kingdom Metazoa; phylum Arthropoda; class Arachnida; order Araneae; family Salticidae; genus Salticus; species Salticus scenicus. Next base: position 1,267,590 of record OZ005660.1, read on the forward strand.
GAAAACTGAAAGTTTATTTTAGTACATTTTGAAGAATCTTTTATAAATGTTTCATTTTTCAGAATTTCGAAATTTTTATATTCATATTTAATCCCTTCTTTGCTTTAAATATCTATGTTCTAATACTTAATTCATTTTCAGTTTTTTTTTTTTTTTTTTTTTTTTTATCTATCGTTGAAAATTTAAATAAAAACTCCATTTTTTAAGTTTTTTTTTTTTCTTTCATTTCATTCAAAGCTTAAGTTTTAATTTTTTTAAATAATTTCCTATTTCAAGAGCAGTGAAGTTCTACTTTAAATTACGATGGTACATTAAAACTGATTAGAAACATAAATTTTATTTTAAAGGTGTTTTAAAATAGTAATAACAATATTTTACTACATGCATTTTAATTGTAAGTGCTTTTAATTATTTGCCTTTATAGCTCACACAACGACTTCAATTTTTTATTTTTTACATATCCGTATAATAATTAATTCATTTTCAGATTAACTTTACTTAGGATAAATGGAGCTTAATCAAAGTCACTAATTTACAGAGTTTTCTATTGTGCAATTACTTCAACGTTTCAACTTTAATTTTTCAATAGTTCTCTATATAAAGAATAGTTTAGTTGATTTTAAATTAAATTTTAATTTAGGAAGTTGGGGTTCTAAATGTTTTGTTGTTCAGAAATTGAAAGTTTACTTTAAAAATAGTTTTGTTCAGAAATTGAAAGTTAACTTATTAGAACTCCTTCATTTCATCGCATAGTAAATGTCCATTGACATTACGTTCAGAATGTCCAATTGATTAGATATTAACCCGTTAGCAGTCGCTATAGACAGCGCCATCTATTACAAATTGCAGACTTTTTATTTAACTGTCACCAATAATTTTAAGAAGTGATGTGATCGACGTTTCTTTGATTTTATGCGTATTTAATGTGTATCAAATGCCGCTTCAAAAAAATTTTGGCGGCTATCTAATAAAAAAATCTCGCAACACTGAAAGATGGGCGGCAAATCGACCAACTAACGACTACTAACGGGTTAAAAGTTTGTTTTTTGAATTAGTTTTCCATCACTTTGATCGATTGGAAACTCCAGTATATATTAAGTTTGAAAGAAGGAAGGGGCAATTTGATTTAAAATCAGTACATATAAAAAAATTCAAACAAAAATGTTTGAAGAAAAAAGTTTTAAAACTTAGCATATATTATGTATTTCTCAACTTTGCTGAAAACTGTCGGAAATCAATATTTATATTGCAACAAGAGAGAAATAATCTATATATATACACGCACTTATATTTCACAATAAACTTTGGTCAATGAAATAAAATTAAATTTAAGGTTATAATTATTACAGTAAATCACGTATAACTACTGATACTTCATTAAAGCGATAGAAAATCTTCTTCACAAAACACAAAAAACAACCAACACAATGTAGTCAGCAAGAGAAAAAATCCGGTCAGAGAAAGTGTACCATACAATTGTAATTATACAATAAAATGTATCGTCAGATTCGATTACAGACCATTTTATTAAATACCAATATTTACTTTGAGTTATATATTTGCTTCTCCTGACAGTAACAATCATTCAGTATAAAATGAAGTTTCTAGAACAAGCATTTGCAGCACATTAGAGATGAGACGGGCTCAGCCCGAGCCCGATCGGGCTCAAATCTTACACAAGTCTTCGGGCTCCGGGCGGGCTCGGATTCAAGCTAAAAGTTCCGTTTATTTTATTCTTCACTAAGTGGGAAATGTAGAAAAAGAAAAAGGAAAAAAAAAATATATATATATATACATTCATTTTGAGAGCACCTTTAGTAATGTCATAATAGTCATGATAGGTTATAAATCACAAAATAATCTTGTAAACCTTAGTAGCTTTGACTTTCTTTTTTCTAAATAGAACTTTTTTTTCAACGGGATGCACATTATGTCATAGTGTTATACAGTAATCCTTCCTCCTTTGTTTTTTGGGCCTCATTATATCACTGATTCGGATAAATATTTTGTCCCCCGATAGGCGCGTTATAAACAATGGGCTGCACTATAAATATATATTATATAAATATATACATGTATACAGAGACACAGACATTATAAATTGTTATAATAACATTCATAGTTATTTAAATTGAGGATAGATAATAAGAAAATTAATTTGAAAATGAAAACAGCATTTAATTTCACTATTGTGTATGCGTTGCATAGCGTACCACTTTCAATATCGGGCTCGGGCGGGCTCGGGCTCTGATCACACTAAATTTTTCGGGCTCGGGCGAGCTCAGTTCAAAAATGTTTCGGGCCCGGCGGGCTCGAATTGCCAAAATAGAGCCCGAACTCACCTCTACAGCACATGTATATGAACTTCCGGTATGATAAGCAAGTGAAAACCATTTTTCGATTTGTTTTAAATCTGTCGAATGAATATTTTCGACTGAAATATGTTTTAAGTTTCCACATTTAACAGAAACAGATAAGTATCCACAGTTTACGTTATATTTTCGGAAACTTTTCTACAATGGGCTATAACATCTCATTTTTTTTTCTTTTTTTAGTGTAGAAAATAAATTTAAAGAGTTTCACTTCACCTTTTTCTTTCTGAAATGCAAGTATTATTTTAATAATAATAGGAGACTTGGCGTTGGAATATTAAAACCCGAATGAGCTACTACGTCAGAAACGCCAAAGAAAAATATTGGAAATGCATACAGCTGTTTCGGTAGCCTAAAGTGTACCGTCCTCAGTGCAAAAAGGATTCAGAGCAAAAGACGGTACGCTTGCACTGAACTTTGACTTTGCACTTGCACTTTGACTTTTTGCACTGAAGACGGTACGCTTTAGGCTACCGAAACAGCTGTATGCATTTCCAATATTTTTCTTTGGCGTTTCTGACGTAGTAGTTTATTCGGGTTTTAAGTATTATTTTCCCTTCACACACTTCTTTTTCATTCTAAAGATAATTTTATCGTCACTTTGAAGGTTTAGTCATGGGTTCTCCTCTTTTATCAATTTTTGTTGACATTTACATGTATTATTTTGAAAGTAAGCTCTTTAAAAAAGTTTCCTTCCGTTTACAGACCCATTATATCGATAATACTTTCACTAACGCACTTAAATTGATAACATATTATTGTTCACGCTGATCGATGCATCCCTTTATTGACTACGTCAAACAAACTATAAACACTTTAGATATTAATATCCAATTTCCATATGAAATAGAAACTAAGGGTTCATTTACTTTCCTTAACCCTCTTGTCTCTCGTAGTAAAAAATGCTTCTGTACAATCGTCTATCGTAAAAAGAAATTGCTACCTCTTTACCTCCTCCTGCGCGTTCATGTACTGCTTACCCAAAAAATTTCAGATTTTTTATACTTTTGTTAACCGTGCTTTTAATATTTGTTCCAAATCGGTTTACTAAACTCAGAAATCAAATATTTTAAAGCCATTGCATTTAACAGAGTACAGAGGAAATAACCCTAAACCTTCATTTACAGATAAAACTAATAAAAAATTGCAGCTTCTCCGTACTTTTCTTAATCAATCTCTTCAAATATTAGAAATGTTTTACTCTACTTCCTTAAATAACGTTATACCATATCAGTGTGATTTTAAAATATTCTTTCCTTCATCCAATGAACTCAACGTTTCTCAGTTAAAAGGTCCTATAGATATCTCTTGGGATATTTATAGTATTTCTGCCATTTTGGTTTATCATATATTGGTCAGATTAACACAGTCTTAAGTTTCGTTTAAAAAAAACCTCTGCGCAAGAGCTGACTTAACGAGTCCATTATTAAAAAACGGGAGATAGTCATCTAATTGAGAGAAAATAAGTGATAAACGAGCGCTTAATCACTGGATGATTTCCTAATCCAATCCTAATCTGTCAAATTGGTACCCAACCAAAACGTTGGACTCGACCTCACTGCTAGTTTTAGGAAACGTGATTACACTATACATCTAAAAACAAAATGACAACAAACTGCCTATTTTGTACATATTACTGGGAGAAAAAGCATAATTTTATATTTATACAGCTTAATATTTTACAAAGCCAACATCTACACTTGAGCTTTACTTCTTTGAAACTTTTTACATTTATAAGAATCTTAAATTTTTTTTAAGTGTGATTTCACTGTACACTCAATGTCTGATTGTTAAAAAAATTTTATTCATTACGCATTTTCTTACAGTATTCTCCGTCTTCAAGGCCTACCGTTTCTGAATCTACTGTTGGCTGACCTCCCACATTCTACCTAATTCCATTGGTTGTTTAAACAGTCACAAAATCCTTTTCATCTCTTATATATATATATAGGGGCATTTTCGTTGCGTTACTTTTATGCAAAAACATATGGCAGCAGTGTTTCCAAAACATATCCGTATATTATGGAAATAATAATTTGAGAGGCATTTTTCTTTACAGCAATATAGAAAATATTCCTACACAATGTTTTTTATCCCCTATGGCACATAATTAAAAAATTAAAGAATAAAAAAAAACTTACATTAAAGTAAATTGTCCAATTCTGCCAGACAGAATGGAACCAGATTCTACCGGATAGTAGACGACAAGGTTACCGCTCAGTTTAAGCCACATTTCAAGCCATTATTTAAAATCTTACAATCCTGCTTTGATACCAATGTTTCTCAACTCAAAACTGGAAAAAATATCTACCCACCACATATAATCTGCCTTACTGGTTACAGATTTAATTTTATTATAGAAAAATGCGTCTTTGACAAATAAAGTTGTACTTTTACCATAATATATATATATATATATATATATATATATATATATATATATATATATACAGAGCCTGATTAAGGGGGAAGCACACATTATCTCCACTCTCACTGGAATATTTTTACAATTATTTTTTACTTCATGTCATAGAAATTCCACGCTTTGACGAGGAAATATTTTTTTTATAAAAAATGAACGGTGTAAAATAATCCAATTTACTCACCGTTATTAGACACCAGAATTCTTTTAAAATAATTTTCAATGAGAATTTTCTGTTTATTATAGGAGGAAAGTATTTGTTAAAAAATAACGGTGTAAGTATAAATAATGTGTGCTTCCCCCTTAATCAGGCTCTGTATATATATATATATATATATATATATATATATTGTAATTTTAGATAGCAGAAATTTTCGGTAAGAAAGTTACAGAGATTTTTTTTTTTCTAGCAGAATTTTTTTTGCATTGTAATTTTGAGATGATTTTTTGTTAAAAATTATTACAATATTTATTAAAGTTTCAAGGTTGAGATAAATTACATAGTGCATTAAACGATGCAATGAGTAAATGCAATTAGAAAGTTGTTAATAATCTATTCAAACCACATTATTTTTCTTACTTGTTTTTATTAAAAATTGAATAGCAAAGTTTTAAATCATTCAAGAAATTACGATCTATTACCACAATAACTAATAAATTAGAATTTGAAGCGAAACAACTAATATAAATCTCTATATATCATTAAAAGAGTGGCAAAATATATTCAGTCATGATTTATGGGAGTTATGGATTTATGGACAGTAATAAATCTCAGCGATTGTGTAGCTAACGTAATGAAAAGGTTGTTCTATGAATAATTAAATTATATTCATTTTATAGAAATAGATATAAGCATTTTTCAGACTTTTAATATTATTAATTGATGCTTACTTATGTTTTAGAATTAGATATCTAAATACTACATAATAATTGCAGTCGTACTTAAATGATGATGCTAAGTAATGATCAAAGTAAATTCTAATGAAAATAATCTGTTGTGTCACTCACACGACTTCCTCTTACCCTGAAATTTAATACTATAAATACAGGTTGCAGATTAAAAGGTAAGATAACGAGTACTGTTATGTAAACCTGTTTTAAACAATTCATATTAGGCTTCTGAAGAGTTTTATATGATAATTAGTTCTGTGTGAGGGGGCTACCGCCCCCTTCAACCCCCCGTTTCAATAATGCACCTACATTTATATAGAATTTAATTCGGTTATTAAAAAATAATTCTGTTTTTAAAAAATAATTTACTAAAATTATTATTTAAAAGAATTATCTTTTATGATAATGCAGACGATTTCCATATTAGAGAAGTAGTATAACACCAAAGATCAAAAAAAGTCCATTTTATTCTCAATATTAAAAAAATAATAATAATACGATTTTATTTTTCTAAGTTTTTTTTTTTTTTTTTTTCGTTAAAGGTAAAAAAAAAATCGATAACTTTGTTTTAAATTATCGGAGATCGATGGTTTAGTGTAGTCTATAGACGTTAAACTCTACTTACCTGCAATTTCTCCCATACACGTAATGTATTAGAATTCTCTTGATTGTTCCTGTACACGTACCACTTGCTTGATCTTAGCGAAAGGCTTACTGTGGCATCCCTAAATGATACACATTTAGAATACCAAGTTTGGAATGTCTGCTACTATTTGTTCTTGAGATATGCTGATAACAGACAGACACAGACCATTTGCTAAAAACATGATTTTCGTATTCAGGGGAACTCAGAACATGTAAATAAAAAAAAAAAAAAAAAAAAACACTCGCATTCGAAAATTTGACCCAAAAACAATACTTTCTCTACCTTATGGGTAAGAGAAAGTAAAAAGGGGTGAGGGTGGAAATGTTTGTTTCCGTTTGAAATAAATAAGTACGACTCTTTACATGAAAAAAGATGTAAGCAAGATTATAACATATACTATATTTCTCGTCTGATAGAATGTCATGATTCTTTAATCTAAAGAAATATAGTGCGACCACGATTCTTACGACTAGCAGTGAGGCCGAGTCCAAAAGTTTTGAGAGATGCAAAATTGGCCGAGAGATAGTTATTTGGCAAACATACAGTTATTCTGTGTTCCCTTATAGCTTGTTTTCTCTCAGTCACCCCTATTTTAACACTGGACTCGTTCAATCCGCACTTGCGTAGAGGCTTCCATGGTCGCAAGATATGTGGTTAAAGAATAAGTGATGCATAATTATAAAATTTATGTTGTTTTCTTAAAAATGTTTTATTCGTTATCATGAGTATTTTCATGCCCATCCTAAATACGTTTTAAAAGCAATATTATTAAAAAATAGAAGTTTGGAATACATAGAATTTAAAGCAATAATCTAAAAATGAAAGAAAATAAAGTATTTGAAATGAGAAAAATTATAAAAAAGCCTCCAAGAGATTTTAGTAGTTTCATCCACAATGACCAAGTATTTTCCTACAAATAAGGAAATACGTTTCATAATGTTTTATTAATGCATAATAGTACTGTGTGCATGCTTGTGTCTTGCATGCATGTATGTGATTATGTAATAATAAAGAATGCCGTTTTGCGATTAGAGTAATAGACAGGGGCTAATCCTTTATATTTCTAGTAATATTTTCTCATATAAGAATGACTTTATTTGTTTTTATTACTGCACGAATTTGTTTTATACACCAGTAAATATCCATATCGTACAATACATTTTCCTAATTGCTTTTTGTACACTATAAAAGTTGAAGTCTTAAATTCACTTTTAAAAGTTTGTTATACGGATTTTCACGTTTTAAGCGAAAAAAAAAATTTTTTTTTTTCGTTTATAATACACTTTTTTTGCAACTAAAATTAAGATAATGTAAATGTCTTAAAACACCGCCATTTTTTAGGCTTAAAATTAGTGCATGTTAGGCTTAGAAATGCCACAATTTTTAATTTTTTTTTTTGAAAATAAAAGTGGATTGTGATTCCATATTTTTATAGACTACATTTTACAATTTTCTAGTGCATAAATAAAACGTATCAATAATTTTTAAAAGGAAAATTTCTGATACCCGGCACTGGAATCGAACCCATACCGACCGTGAACTCTGAAACCTGGTATCGTAGTCAATCATATCTTATCAATCATGCCACCACAAAACATCACAAATACTGTTTGTATGGTGTAATGTACACCAAGATTTGCAAAAAAATCGCAGTTTTAGGTTATAAATCGTATTTTTTGCCACAAATCTATTGATAATAAGGTACTTAAAAGATTATATATATTATTATCTTAATATTTTATATCTAGAGGTTTAGAATCTTTTAAAAATGCGGAGCAAATGTGTGAAAATCGCAGCTCTCGATATTTGGCTAACGATTTCTTTCCTTAAACTGATATTTAAAAGGAAACAAACTATGGACATAAACTGAAGAAAATTTGTTGTTTTACATTAAGATGCAGCTAAATAGGTGAAAGAAAACAGTTTTCTATCGTGAATAACAATTTTAATGACAGTAAATTACAAGCAGTTATGCACAAATTATTCAAGATTGTTCAGTTAACAAATTCACTTTCAGCGCTACAAGTTACTTGCCACGTTCGTCTTAATAATTTTCTTTTAACACTTTCGCGACCGCATGCTTTTGTCTTTTTGATCGTAAGGTCCGCCTGTGGGAGTTATTCTTTCAAGTTTTAATATTTAAGAACAAAATTTTTTGTTTTCATATTAATATTACAAATGGATATACATTATAATTATAATCTTTCTAATCAAAATATTTGTGTCCATAGTATATTTCATCGTACAAAAGTGAATATTGGGTATATTCGTAAAAATTAAACAACATACAAATTGTGAAAGAAACGCCCACTGGTGGAGTTACATATTTTCAAATGACGGGAATCTACGCCAGCAGTCGCAAAAGTTTTAATATTAGAAAGGTTTAAATACAAAGATTTTTTTTTTTTAATCAAATAAGTTTCACGTCTAAATACAATGTTGTTTTATGAATTATATTAAACATAATTCCGCGTTTTCTGTCTGAAATTTCGCATATTTACGTGTTTGAGACATTTTTGTTCCTGAATTGGTATCTGAGACACATTTCTGTCAGAATTAAAAACGCTTCTATTTACAGTGAATCCAATAAACCACACAAGTGTCTTAATAGTCCTGCCATAAGTTCTGTCTACCAATTAGAAAGGTCTAGTTGTAATGGAAAATGAAACAGAGTTTAAATTATACATAAATTTTATTCATTATTTATAATCTATTAAAAAAAAAAAATATTCAAAATTACTTTTTTTTTTTTGTCTTTACACATTTCTTCACACTCATCTTTCGCTGCACGCACGACTTTAATCGGAATTTCTGCTGCTGTCTTAACTAAATCTGCTTTTAAAGACTCAGTATTTCAATTAAGCTTAGCGCAGACCTTCTCCTCTAAAATATTTCACAGAAGGTAGTCCAGTGGATTTAAATATGGGCTTCCCGATTACCAATGTTAAGTTCGTATGAACTCTGGTATATTGTTCGCATTCTGGTATGTTGTTGGGTCATTCTCGCCTTGTGCGCTGGTGCTGAATCCTGCTGGAATATACAGTGCTTCACAGTGAACAAAGTATCAATTAAGGGCTTCACATCTTGTTCAAGGATGTCGTTTTGATAGTTTTTCGCTGACGTTTTTACACCTTTTTCACAAAAATGTAACCTGGTTATATCTTCATAACAAATCCCCCACCGAAACATTGTGGTGACCTCTTTCAACTTCTGCAGCTTCATTGGAACTAAGATTTAACACCTAGTTATTTTGCTTGTTGAATTTTTCTTCTACAGTGAAGAGTTTTTCATCCGAAAGAAGAATTTGCCGGTGTTTGTTATCCCGTGCTGCTGTAACAGAACTTTCGCTCTGATCTACGAATATCCTTAAGAGCAGCCTTAAGTCACTAGCTAGTACTTCTTCGGTAAGAACCAAGTTCCAGGTATTGTTTCATAATGCGGGATATTGTCCTGGTAAGGATATTCAGCTCACGAGACATGATGTTATACTTACTTAGCGGATATCTGCGAATCCTTTACTTTACCAGTTGCTGGCGTTCTTCTCGAACGACGACGTACCAATTTGTCGCCTGTCGTCGGTAGAGGACGTTTCATTATACCTATTAATAGCTCGCTGGATGAACTTCATTGAAATTTTCAGCTTTACCAAGTTGAAAATCTATTGCATTTCTTGCCACATTTATCTAAAGCAGTTACCGCTATTTTATGTTATTTTTTCCCCCACTCCATCATAACTATGCTTGAACTAGCTTGACAAATGCTGTTATTTTTTTAGTGTTCAAACACTATTTTTACTTTTACAAAGCATAGCGGTGTCATTTTCAGAACATAAATAAATAGTGATTGTTTTATTTTAGTGGATAGATAACGTATGGCAGGTATTACAGTCGGTAACAAAAGTCTCCGAACACTAACAAAAATTCTTATATAAAAAATGTACATTTAATACAGTTTTGTTATATAAATCCTTGTCGAATCCTCTTCTTAGTCAGTCTAAAAACAGGATTCGGCATGGATTTATTTAACAAAACTGTATTAAGTGTACTTTTTTATATAGAAATTTTTGCTAGTGTTCGGAGACTTTTGTTACCGACTGTACTTATCAATTAGTTAGATGATGGGGTCTCATGCTGATCAAGACCGGGCTAAAACCCCACAGTAGTTGGTCCCCTAATTGCACTCAGTACGAAATCGATAGTGGAAAACATGAGTTTATAAATGTTCTTTTAATGTCTAAAAGTTTCAAGCTCATTTTGATCAATATTTTTTTATAAAAATAAATAAAATAATCTATATAATATTTCTCTAATGTGGACTAGTTTCAATTATTTTTTGTCGAAACGATACGACACGCGAGGGTAAAAAACAATATTTATACATGGACAATATTTAAGCACGCGGACTTAGCTCAATGGACTAATAAGAAAAAATGAGGACATTTGTCTGATGAGATTATTTTACGAAAAAATGTATTTTTAACAGTTGTTTCTTCAGAATCTTTGCAAGCGTCATTTTAAACCTAGCAATATTTTAAAGATATATACAGAACATGAACTTTTGTGTCATAAATTGACTAAAAAACACAATCATAAAAAATATAATCAAAATAGGAATTAGTTTAGTTTAGTTTATTTATTTATTTAAATATGTATGTATATATATCAAAATTAATAAAAAGTTATCGCCAAAATGACAACAAAAATTTAAAAGGAGTCGTGGGAGTCCTATATTAAAACTGTACTGCCTGTGGAAGTATGAAAATTAGGTCGTGAACCATCCATTTTATTTTTAAACCTTTCTTTGAATGATTTTGGTTTAACTATTGTACAATATTAATTTGGTTTTAATAATAATTTGCCTTCTGGTAAATTAAATTTTTAATTAGGTGGTGAAATTGGTGTAACATTTATGAGTTTCAAATTTTATAGGTAAATAAGCAAAGGTTTGCTAGTAAATAATAATTTGGACAAAATTTTATTAGTGTATCTTAAATGCCTTTTCAGTTTTTTTTTTTTTGTCTTACTTTAAGATCCTTTTATTTGAAGTGTAATTACCCACGACATGATAAATTCTTTATCTTATATTATTCCACACTATAAAAATTAATAAAAGTAAAATAAAATAAAATAAATCGAAATTGAAATTTAAAAAAATAAATAAATAAATAAAAATTAGAAAAGAAGGGGAAAATTCACATTCTATCTTTTATAAATTCCAATTTCTAGCATTTAAAGATCAAAACCAATCAATTTATTTTACACCTATTTTCCACGAGATATTTTCCAATTTATTTATGGTATACTATATTGTTTGTTTTTAAAACGAAAGAAGGAATTTAATTCTTTGGCACATCTCTGATATTTTTGCTGTTAGGTATTCTTCACATTTTAAGATAGAATATTTGCTGAGCAGGTCGCTCATTTAGAAAATGACAATGCTTTTGTCTCAGATTGGAAGCAATATCATGCATGGAATAATATTTTTTCAACATGAAAATTAATATTCAGTGAGAAGTAATGTTTTACATATACAACTGAAATTCAAGTTATGCAAGGTACATTCAAGATATTCCTTCATATTATCAAGTTATTATTATTCAAGCGTGAAATTAGAAAAGCGCATATAATATATGCACTTTTTAAAGAAATTTATAAAAATTCATTTAGATTGTCTCATTATTGACATTATGACAAGAAATAGTTTTATCATGTGAGATATTATGATTTATAGTCAGAATAGTTTACTGTTAGAATTTCGAACACAACAAATAATCTTAATTTATATTTGACGAGAGGCGAAACGATTTTAGTCATGATTTATGGATGTTATGGACTCAGCATGGTAATGATGTTCAACAATTGTTATGCTAAGATTATGAGAATGTGTTTAAACACGTGTTTCAAATTATGTTTAAACACTGACATAAGGTATTATCTTACCATTTCCTTATAGAATATCCTAATGTGGGTTTCACACTACTTTCTATTACCTTGCTAGACGTAAAAACTCTTTGTTTCGGTTCATATTTGTGAATGTGCTCTGTATAACACGCCCCCACCCCATCTCGCAATCGCAACCCTCAATTTAATGTTGTACCTAAATTCCTAAAGCATCTTGAGTTATTATTATTATTTTTTTTTTTTTTTTTCAAGTTTTTCCAATGTTTTATATCCACACGTCTCTTTGAAACTTACCAGTTTTAGAAAAAATAAATAAATAAAAAAATTCAGATGGCGTACCAATTAAGATCTATAAAATGCCATATTTGAACTTCTTGGAGTTAATTGTTATGCTGCTAGAAAACAGACATACAGGTATAGATCTAACAATTTAAATTCCGTGTTCAGGGAGCATCAAAGAAAATCGCCAAATAGACAAATAGACACGTGGACCAACATGCAAGTTGTTCCGACACATTTCATATTTCTAATTATGGCAAGACAAAAATTGGTCAGCTAAAAAGTGTAGGCAACAGAAAAAAGTATAAGTATTTGGATAAAGTACAGGCTTTAGATTATAAGTACTAGATTTTTTTCCTATCTTTCTTTCTTTCTTTTTTTTCCTTTATTTATTTTCTCTCTCTCTCTTCTTTTTTTTTTTTTTTTTTTTTAACAAACAATTACACCAAAAAATTCATCGTCAAATACTGACAAAAATTTAAAAGTTGCCAAGTTACACAATTAAGTTGTAACACAAAATGATCTAAATATTATAAATTTCATTCTATTCTTTAAAAAAAAAGCATATTTTTTCCTTTAAAAAGCAAAAAATTCATCGTCATCATTACGGGAACTTTAGGAGTACCTGCAGTGATCGAAATCACCGCTTACCTCCACCTGAATTTGTAGAGCCATGATAAGATGTTGCATGATCAAGCAAGCAGTCTGTCTTCTTAACTGAAGTAAGCTCAATATTAGCTCGGCGTGATGATATGATGAAAAAAAAAAAAAAAAAAGAACGAAAAATCAAGCCAGCCTGAAGAGAGACAGTAAACTAAAGGGAGGGGGGGGGGGAGGTCTAAAGGCTATGTCGTACTTGATGGAATTCCAAAGCTCGCTCTGTAAAAGAGAAGAAAATTATACTTTTTTTTCTTTTTCTTCTTTTATACTAACATTAATAAGATAAGAAAAAATAAATAAATAAAATGTGGTATTAGCTATTATGTATATCAATTTGACATTAATATGGAATTTTCTATAACATTTTTCTGCTTTTGCCTTGTGTTACACAATATTAATATTCATGTTCAATGAAAAATTTCACAGGGATATTAATAAGTGAAGCGAGCAGGGGGCAGAGCCCACTAGTTAATAAAAAAGTTAATTTCAAGTAACATCCCCTTATAATGCACATCCCATGTTTGGAACCTCCTGATATATTTTCTTATGAGTTATACTGATAACAGACAACCAAACAGCCACGCAGAAACACATACAAACATGAAAACCTATTTTTCATATTCAAGACCTTTAAAACGTGTAAATATATAAAAAAACTCAGTTTCAAAAAGTGGATTTCGAAACAACATTTTCACTACCCAACATATATTAGACAAAGTAGAAAGATGCTAATAACATTTTTCGTAATTTAATTATTTTTACCGCAAGATATTTAAAAATCGAAAGTACATACTTCCTTTTTTACATAAGCTTTACTATAATGAAATTTGTTACATTATATATGTATATTATTGTTAATGTCATTTCATGATAATTTATGAGACAATGACAAAAAGTTTAATAAATTTGTTTTACTGCGTGATGCTGTATAGGAAAATAAACAAGAAAGTTTTGTGATCGCAACAATATACTAGTTTGTAATTATTTTAAACTAAAAATATTAATATAAATATATAATCAATAAATTAAAATCTTTGAACTGTAAATTGAAGTTTTATATGTGATAGAAACAAAAATCGCATAAAGTATTGCACTTAGAAAGAAATCTGTAATTGACATCTGGAATCTAAATTATGGCTCTAGTGAAAATAGTTCCACGTCATCCTTATAAATTCTAGCCTTCTTTGAAAGCAATTTCTAGAAACCCCTATTAGAATTCTAGAGCATTTGCCTATATTGTCAAGGTTAAACTTATTTAAAATTTTCTGCAAATAAATCGTATACAAGATGGGAGTTTTAACAACTATAATCTTGGTTTATGACCCAATTCCCGAAAATCAAGCTAGAATTTCTCGCAATACAAAAGATTCATAATATTGTCTCACCATCTAGAAATGCATAGATAAAAATTCTCGAGCATTTCGTCTATTCATCTTATTGGCGTGACTCACACGCATAGCTCTGAAACCTATATCTCTAGTTTAGGGACTTAGAAAATGACAACTTATATGTTTTGGATGAAGCCGGTATAAATATTTTTTTTCTCGGTGTGTTTTGCATTTTATCATAAAATTTAACATTATTTTAAACATATTGACTTTAACTTTTATAAAATTTATTAAAATTTCAGGAAAAATAAACATTGCTTTTAATAAAATATTTAGTTTCAGCCTCAAGTATATGCTTTTGTATTTGAAATATAAAATCAGCAACTTAACTCCATTTAATTATTAGTCTACAATACTATCGATAACATTAGTTTATAAAATAATTTATTTTAAAATAAATCCTCTCCACTATCATGAATTATTATTTTAATTCATTTGAAAGCGAAATCCTTCTTCCTTTTTGAATTTATATTGAAAATAAAATAATAATGCAGTAGAAAAAGTTTAGTATATTAAATTTTAAATTTAAAAACGTATTTATAACAGCTATGTTTATGTATATTATTTTATAGTATAACAACTTTTTTTTTAATACAATAAATAAATAAATAAATAAGTAAATAATATATATATATATATATATATATATATATAATTTGTAGTATTTAACGGAGAATAATGGTAGTATTTAGTAGAAATTATTAAACTTATTAAAATTCATTTGTTTTTTATACATTTAATTCCTTTTTAAAAAAATCTACTTTTTATTTTATTTTATTACATTGGTCGGAATCAAATCGTAATATAGTGTAAATAACGGGGGCTATAAAATACATGGTTCAAAAACTAAAATAATTAACAGATGCTGAGATACAGTCATCTTTCAAATCGTAGTTCTTACATAATAGCAGATCCACCTGTCATCGAAAATTACTCATATGAAAGTGCCGGAGAAAGATCTTTCTGTGTGCAGTAGAAACGTGGGCTGGATGCAGTGCGGGCGGAAAAAGAGCTGCGGTAAGCAAAGCAGCGGGTACCCGAAGCAAGGTTTGGAGCAATTTCAATGTAATTTTTTTAGTTTTAATTTCTAATAGGATGTAAAAAATAAATACTGATCTTTTTTTTTTTTTTTTTTTTTTTTAAATTCATTTAAATATCGTGACAAGAAATACGGGAAAAGCCTGCTAGTAATTAATAATGATGCTTGAAGTTTTATAGCATTTTTAGTGATTTATAGAACTTTTAACCTGCTTTGTACCAGATTGCGATTGACAATGTTTTAGATAGATTGAAAGCAAATAACCAGAGCCTGATTAAGGGGGAAGCTCGCTCTTCACACATTATTTATACTTACACCGTTATTTTTTAACAAATACTTTCCTCCTATAATAAACAGAAAATTTTCATTAAAAATTATTTTAAAAGAATTCTGATGTCTAATAACTGTGAGTAAATTGGATTGTTTTACACCGTTCATTTTTTATAAAAAAATATTTCCTCGTCAAAGCGTGGAATTTCTATGACATGAAGTAAAAAATAATTGTAAAAATATTCCTGTAAGAGCGAGCTTCCCCCTTAATCAGGCTTTGCAAATAACCTTTCAGATCTCCAATCAATGAAAATCGAAAAAAGAAAAAATCAAATAATGATGATCAAATAATCAAATTCTACCTCTTACATAATTTTATTTCCGTCTCGGTTTCTCCCCTCTTTGCGGCAGTTCAATAAATGTGAAAAGAAAGAAAGAAAAACGAAATGAAATACTTAATAGAGAACTGCCAACCTAATTTGGAGAATTGTTAGTACCGCCCATTTTTCCCATCATTTAATTTTTAGAGTAATTCTCTTCAAATATATTTACGATAAATTTAGAAGAAAAATGCTCTAAAAAGACACTGATTTTGAAAAAGGGGTGTTACTAACGATCCTTCGGTTTAGGTTGGCAGCTCTGCTAATTTAATTTAATTAATTAATTAATTAATTTTATTTTATTTATTTATTTATTTATTTATATTTTTTTTTACGTATTTAGTGTGTGGTCTTATAATTTCTAATTAACTGTTTTTTTTTTTTTTTTTTTTTTTTTTTTTAATCAAATATTATTATAAATCAATCATCTCTTTTCCAGAATTATAATTAAAATTCATTATTTTTACTGCAATATATTACATAATCAAATAAATGTCAGCTGAATTTTTTTTTTTTCTTCTGTCGCATATTTTCTGTACCAAAGTTATGATGAACTGTGGCATCATAGCACGACAAATATGTTGCGTTATACTGTACACATAATTAAACCCGCCATTTATTCTAATTTATCCCATAGTAGACTTAAGACTCGCCTTTTTTTTTCCACCATTATATCTGTACAGTAATTTTCTTCTTAATTAATCATAAAAACATATTGCAGTTTGTTCTGAAATTCTAGTGGTATAAAAATAAGGCGGGTCTTACCACTATTACGCAAGATATTGATTAATTGGTTGACAGAGCTCGAAGCCTCCGCCGTTTTTTAAGGACGCATCCAAGAGCATGAAATCTCCACCTTACTCGCTAGCACTATTTATATTCTATAATTTCTCTCACATTTATTCACTACACATTGCGAGAAAAAATATGCAATACGGTAAAGGTTTCTAAATAGTATTGTAAAGAAGACGGAACTCTCATATCTCTGAAATGATCCTGAAAAAAAAAAAAAAAAAATGTGGAGACTTTGATTTCTGTTGTTAAGTGTAAATCAAAATTGATTACATTTGAAGATTTGACACTTATTATCACAAACTGGCTTTATAAACTTTGCAGTTATTGATGAAAGAATTATAGATCTAGTGCATAACTTGCGTAGCTCCGCCCCATTTAGTAAAAAAAAAAAAATTCTATCTATTCACAATAGGGAAAAAAAGTATGCATCCAAACTTTTATTTATTTATTTATTTTTATTTATTTATTTAATTTTATTTATTTATTTATTTTTATTTATTTTTATTTATTTATTTAATTTTATTTATTTATTTATTTATTTATTTATTTATTTATTTTTCTTTTACTTTATACTACGTTCGAATAAAAAGAATCTTCCAAAAATTAAATGTTATGAAATTAGAAAATACTATAATACAATTGCAATGCATTCAGTTGAAACAATTTTCTTCCAACTGCATGCCTATATTAATATTATATACATTCATACATGTTCTTTCTGTTCAAATATTTCCAAAGCAATTTAAAATTCAATTATGAAAACAAATGCTTAAAAAATCTGTGAATATCAAAAAGAAATTTTAGAATATATAAACAATTTTTTACATGTAACAATATAATTTAAAAATGCAAAATGCATGTAGAATGTAGAAGGGAAGAAAAAAATGAAACTTTATTAGATTTAATTTCCCATAATATCAGAACTCTAAATCCAATAAGCAGTCACATAAAAAAAAAAAAAAAATAACAAAAATAATATTTTATGTATAAAATTGTGTTGGCAGCTAGATTAAATTATTAAATAATTTTTCATGAGTATAAAATTCATTGAATTTATTCTTACAAATACAAAAAAATATCTTATAAAAAATCTATATCTGAATACCGCAGTTATTACAAAAAAAAAAAAAAAAAAAAGAATGTACTAAGTGCATAAATAAACATATCTCATAATAAAACAAAAAAATTCACCGTATACTTATTGCAGTATTCTTTGTTCTAATAGATGACGTAATACTATAAAATATACGGTTGATTTGGGAAAGAAAATACGCGTAACTAATATTATGCAAAGGACTTTTTTTTTTTTTTTTTCACAAATTTTATTTCAAAAATTTGCAGTTTAAGAGTTAAATAAAACAATTATAATATCGTACTTGTATGATACAGCATTTATAAAATGCGATACATAAATTTTTATTTACTTTTTGAAATAATTTAATAAATGAATTTGTATAAGAGGTTTCAGTCATAATTTTAACTTTATGCAATGCAATTAACTTCGCTAGTTATCCTCCAATAGGAGCAACTTAATTTTTGACGTAACCAGCTTTGGTATACATATTTCGTACTTGCCAACATCCTAATTAATATTTCGTAGTGTTGTTAGTCCCGCCCTTTTTTTTCACACCAGTAAATTTTGAGAGTTATATTCTGCAAAAGAAATTACTATTAAATCTACTAATCTGCTAAAGCAATTACTATTTAGTCCCGCCTCTATTTCGTACCACTTTCAGGGTCGTACTCTCCGCGATCTTTTCAGGACACTCTGAGAAACAAAAAGTAGTTCGCCTTTTTTGCCGCGACTAATTTCAATCAGAAGTACTTCTAGTATACTTATATTTATGTTCCATAATTATACGGTACAGTGGTGGGAAAAATTATAAAGCCACTTGAAAATATGATATAATTAAAAAATAAAAGATAAAACATATATGAAATTTCATACATATATATTATATACTACAAGGAACTAAAGGAGAAAATAAATTCATTAATAACTACATTAACAAAACGTTAATATACATAAGAAAAATTTCTGTACAAAGAAAGTTTGAAACAATTACAAAGTCGATACATGTATTTATTTCATCAGTAGTCGACGTGAGACCCTTTTTTTTTTCGATGACTGCGCAGTGTTGCCAGACTGCGTGGCTTTTTTATTCAACAGTCACCAATAATTTTGAGAAGTGATATTTAATGTACACAATCGACAATTAATTTTCTATTATGTATATCAAACATCACTTCTTAAAATTATTGGTGACTATTAAATAAAAAAGTCACGCAATCTGGCAACACTGTCACTGTGGCTAGTTTCTTGTTCATTGAATCTACCAGACCACACAAAGTACTTGCATCAATATTGTTCCAGCAGTTTTTAGTAGAATTCATCAAATCTAACTTTGAATTGAATTGTCGTCCATTTTGCAAGCATTTTGGGCTAAAATTCAACAAAGATTTTCTATTACATTCAAATCGGGACTAAGAGCTGACCATTGAAAGCATTTCACCTGGTTAGCTTATAGCTGAGATTTAGTTGACTTCGAAACATAAACATTCGCGTTGTCTTGCTGAAATGTCCAGTCTCCTGAAGTTATGAGCGGAGCAATGGGAAATAAATTATCTCCTAACATATCTTGATACATAATTTAATTCATTTTGTTATGGATGAAAACAATTGGAGTGGTTCCACAGGTAGCACATGCAGCCCAAACCATTACCGAGCCACTTCCAAATTGACTCTTTGAAAAAATATGAGGTTCCTGTCGTAAATGATACCAAAAATATTTATAGCCGTCGGGTCGATCTAAATTAAATTTATTTTCATCGGATTAGACAATATCTCTTCAATTTGTGCCTTCGGTAAAATGTTTTCCGGCAAAGTCTAAGCGAGCATTTTTGTAGTGCTTCGAAAGAGGGGGTTTTCCTTTAAATTTTTTAAATTGAAGAATAGGATTGTTATTTAAAACATTTCTTACCGTTCGGCTTGTACATGGCAATTGTAAATGTTCTTGAATTTGGGCAAACGACATTTTTGTCCGCAAGCTAGCTTCTGAATTTGTCTTGATTGCCTTACAGTTCAGGATTTCAGTCTTCCTGTACACTTCTTACTGCCGTTTTCTTCGGGATTTCTGAGAAAGCTGTTTACTGCAGCCTTGGACCTTCCTATTTTTTTTGTAATATTAGAACCAGACATTCCGATGCATTTAAAGTTATTACCGTAATTTCTGGTAGATACCCCGCAGGTAAGAGGCGACATTTCTCCACCAGAAATTGTATTTAATTGAGAAATCTATACTTTTTCGAAGGAAGAGCACGTACAAATATAAATTTATTTATCAATTGAAATTTCTGGTGCAAAACTGGACTATATAACCTGCGGGGTATCTACCAGAAATTACGGTATTTTAATTTGTTCACTATCGGATAGCATTTTTTCTCTTTGCATTGTACTAAACACACCAAATACATAATGAATGCACGTAACACGTTTACATTTACCTGAACTTTCATAACGACCTGCTTTCTCATGTCTGGCATTACGCCAAATGAGGCTAGAAACACCCGGCTTTATAATTTTTTCCAAGTTGTTTTTCATTAATTGTAAGAAATTAGCATAGTTTATGCTTTCCCTTCCGTTTTTCTAAACAAAGTTTATGCGTATTATTTCGATGTTGATCTTGCAAATGAAAATAGAATTTGCGTTATCAAGAATTCCTTTTGACTTTTGTAAATTTTTCTATTGGCTTTATAATTTTTTCCAGCACTGCATGAGTGAATTTAAAAATTTCTCATTCATGAGAGCGTCCTGAAAAAAGAACTGACAGTACGACCTCTGCATTTTGTTTTTAGAGTATTTTTCTCCAATATTTAACTACAAGGTGATTATAATTAAACTTCCCCTCTAAACAGCATCCTACAGCGCAAACGGGTGAACGGAATGCAACGAAATTTGGTATTTAGACTATACACGAGATGCGCGCACGGAATTTAAAAAAAAAAAAAAAATCCAAAATGTCCACCAGAGGGTGCCTTTTACGGAAAAACATTAAATTTAACACAATAAATGACCAAAACGGAATACAGAAACAATATTAACATTCATTGACTAGTTTCTGATACACTTGTCATCGAAGGAACAAACAACAGTACGCTGTCTGAGAAAAAAAAAAACAGTTCAGTTTGCAGGAACAAGTACAGATTAGGACGAAATTGCACAAGAGGAACAGTTGTTAATCATGTCCAGAACGATGCAAGGAAAGGTACTCCATATGACCACTCTCAATCACCTGCAAAATTTTAAGTCGATGGACAGTATGTTCAACAGCAGATCGTAACTGATCAGTTGTGATGCTTCGCACATGAAGCGTTATGGAGTTCTTTAAGTCATTCAACGCCGCAGCACCTTCACGATACACCACACATTTTAAGTGGTCCCATATCCAGAAATCGCACGGATTTAAATCTGGCGAGCGTGGTGGCCATGGATTACGAAAGAAGCGACTAATAACACGTTCGTCTGTGAAGTGTTGGAGCAATAGCACCTTCATGGATATGTGGGGGCACACCATCCTGCATGAAAATGGTCGATGTAAGGACTCGCCTTCACTGTAGTTGCGGCACAACAAACGCC
Source organism: Salticus scenicus (assembly GCA_963930645.1). NCBI lineage: Eukaryota > Metazoa > Arthropoda > Arachnida > Araneae > Salticidae > Salticus > Salticus scenicus. Next base: position 1,289,268 of record OZ005660.1, read on the forward strand.
TGCAGCATGTCAGGGTACCGACGGCCCGTAACGGAATATGTGACAGGAATACGTGCAGTTATGTCCTCAAAGAAGAACGGCCCAAGGATGAATGTCACCGTGAATCCACATCAGACAGTCACGTTTGAAGAATGTAGGGGAATTTCAGTGCGCATTCGCGGATTTTCCTTAGCCATAATGCGACAATTCTGTGTATTGACTGTCTCATTCAGGTAGAAATGAGCCTCGTCGCTCCACAGAATATTCTAAGGCCCTGACAGATCAACAGTCATTCTGTTGAGAAAACCGACTGTGAATGAGAGACATTGTGGATTGTCCCTATCAAGCAGCTCTTGGGTATCGTGGATCTTGTATGGGAAGTAGTCAGAGCCTGATTAAGGGGGAAGCTCGCTCTTACCGGAATATTTTTACAATTATTTTTTACTTCATGTCATAGAAATTCCACGCTTTGACGAGGAAATGTTTTTTATAAAAAATGAACGGTGTAAAACAATCCAATTTACTCAGCGTTATTAGAGACCAGAATTCTTTTAAAATAATTTTTAATGAAAATTTTCTGTTTATTATAGCAGGAAAGTATTTGTTAAAAAATAAAGGTGTAAGTATAAATAATGTGTGAAGAGCGAGCTTGCCCCTTAATCAGGCTCTGGAAGTAGTGAATTATGTTTCTGAGCACTTTTCGGACAGTGCTGTAAGAATAGTCTGTCTGTAGAGAAACAGCAAGTGCGCTACAGCCCCCAAACTCTGATGTCTGTGACTGTGCGGCAACAGCTGTCTGACGGCATCAACAAGTACCGGTGTGACAGGTTTGCGGCCTCTTCCAGGTTGAACTCCTAATTTTCCCGTCCCTTCAAATCTCTTACTCATGGCCCGTATACCTTTAGTAGACATTGGACCACGCCGTAAGTTCTTTATACGACAAAATTCACGAACTGCAGCAGAAGCATTCCCCTTGTTTTCGTAAAACAGCTTCAACAATAACGCACGTTCAATTAAAGATACCGTCATCATTACAGCCGGAATTATTGACATAAAACATGACAATGTCTGCAAACGTTTTATACCCTAACCTGTTTTGCATAAAACTTCCTCTTCTTCGCAAGCATGCAAATCTCGACATTTTTTATCTAGAACTGACAGCTTTTCCCGGTTTTACATTTTATTAATCGTAATTCTTGTTCTGGATTGTTAAATATTGTTTCAGTATTCCGTGTTGGTCGTTTGTTGTGTTAAATTTAGTATTTTTCCGGAAAAGGCACCCTCTGGTGGACATTTTGGAACTAAAATTTTTTTTTCGAAATTCCGTGAGCGCATCCAGTGTATAGTCTGTATACCAAATTTCGTTGCATACCGTTCACCCATTTGCGCAGTAGAATGCTGTTTATAGGGGAAGTTTAATTATAACCACCCTGTATATATAGAGAGATATAGATATAGATATGAATATAAATTGTACAGATTAGTTGGAGTAATACTTTTCTTAGCTTGTTTTCGGAAATATTCATGGAGTGAGACCTGTCGGTTTATTTACAAATTAGTTTCCACACACAAAAATATCAATGTTTTCGTATAAATACGTATATTTCAATGGGTATATGTATAGCGAAGTCACGTGGTTATCAACAAAGTCAGGACATTATCAGAATATTTTATTAGCGTCACACCAATTAAGCAACTTGTTGTTCAATAAAAACTAATTTCCTATATAAGAAACATCCAGGAAAATTAACATTTCCAGTGTGCGGGCGGCCAGTTAAACGTCAAAACAACCTGAAAAAAAAAAAAAAATTTTAATCGAAGGCTAAGGCAACAGTATTTCCAGACAGTATTTCCAGACAGTATTTCCGTACAGTAGGGAAAATCAGTCTTATTATCGGCGAAAGAGGGGGGTTTAACCCTTTGACACTCTGTTTATTTTCAACCCTTTTGTCTGTGTTGCTAAATTGTGGAACTTTTTTATTCAATCCACCGCTAAATTTAAACTGTAACGATTGTCTAATCACTTCGAAGGTATTCATCCATCAAGTATACATATTTGCCATCATCTTTTTTAATATTACGTAGTCCCACCTTTTTCTCACACCATACTAATGCCTGCCAACCATCTCATTAATAAGAGTAAGATTGTTAACGCCCCTTAAAGAAAGGCCTTTTTTCAAAACCACTTTATTTTTAGAGTAATTATCTCCTAATGTTGTTCTGAGTAAATAAGAATAAAACTACTCAAATAAAGGACTGGTGCGAAAAAAAAGGCGGGTACTAGAAATTTTACGCTTCATAATAAAATGGTTGGCGGTTAGAGCGTCTAGGTCGGCAAGGATTAAAGAAAAATTCTGTTTTGTAGAAAATTACAGAGCATATAAAAATTGTAATATTAAGTAAAAAGATATTAGAAGGTGGAAATTGTAACAGATTTTTAAAAATATTTCGCAAATATCGACTTTCTGACCAATTTAACATCAAACATTAAACAAATATCATTGACTCTTAGTTAATATTTCGATTCTGATCACACGAGATGTGGCTGATGACTGATGTGTTTCAAGATATTGAAATATAATTTGAATTGAACATATTTGTATTATTTATGTATATATATATATACTTATACAGCTGTTATATAGCTTGTATATTAAGCTCTTATAATAGCTTCATTGAAACTTTGTTTTATGCTCCGTTGAAGTTCCGTTTTATGTAAATACAGGGCTCGGGGTCATTTTTGAGAATTCCACTGTTTATTAAAAAAAGGTTTCAGTAATCTTTCGCAGTATTTTCTGCAATTGAATAATACGAAGTTTCATTTATATAATTAGTTGTGTTCAAGAAAGTGCCCGCGTCGAAACCTGTAAATACAAAAAATAAAAAAATAAAAAAAAAAATAAAGAAAAATAAATATCTAATTCTAATGACATTACAACGTTATTTATTACAGTAACTATGGGAACTATTTTGGACTCTCATCTTTGGCAGATTCAACATTAGAGTAAAACACATGAATTGAAACATTTTAGGAAAGGGAAAAATCAAAAAATATTTTTGGGATTTTACAAAATTTTTTAACAGTGGGTACAATTACACTTTTAGGTACAGATACTATTTTTATTTGAACCGAAGTTGGACAGTGGACATATTTTGCAAATATCTTGGATTAATTGACTGAGCAACTTGCTACGCCATTTTGTTTCCAAGTGGTGGCCACTTAATTTGTTAACACGATAACCTATAAGGGATATTTATTTTTTGCTCACAAATGCTGGAATTATTTAATAATTAAGGAGAAATGCAACATTTCACTGCATGTGTGCATTCATACGTGCATTCCTGCCAACATCCTAATTAATATTCCGTAGTAATGATTACGCGCCGTTTTTTTTTTTTTTTTTTGCACCTGTATACTTTTAATCGGGATTGCATTTGGAGATTATTGCTCTATAAATTTACTTGTGTGTGAAAAACGAAGGCGGGACTAACAATACGATGGATTAGAAATTAGGATGTTGGCAGGTATGATATGTGTGTGTGTTTGTGCGTATATGTACAATTACAATTACTTTTTTCTTTATATGCAGAGTTGCTTTAACCTTCTTTCTAGCAAATTGTGATATCAAATGGAAATCGAAACAAGAAAGAAAAATTATGCAGTACGCATTGATTAGTAACACTTTCCAACTGCACGCAATTGTATCGAATAACTTTTAATATTCTTTGCCTACTTTATCACACAACAGACAGAACAACTGAAAAACATGCAGATAGACTAATTGATTTTAAAATTACTCTTAGGCATTTTGGAAAGTGTTAAAAAGGCTTAACGCAACAGAAAACGCAGCCGTCAGATTATAATTACAGCTTTTAATCTCTCTGAATATTTTAGTGTAGCTCTGTAAATCTGAAAGTTAATCATATCATGTTCTATACACAACATTATTTTAGAATATCAATAATGCATGTCAATGTTTCTATGATTTTTATAGCAGAAAGATTTTTAAATATAACTTTTAAAAAATTCTGTCCTAAAACATAATACATTGTTTTTTTTTATTGTTGTTTTTGTCCCTGTAAACAAACTAGTTGTACAGGAACAATTAATGGCATTTTAAATAGGGAACATTCCATAGGGAACTTAGATGTATCATTTTTTAAAAATTCTCAAAATATTCACGGATGATAGGAGCCGGAGACAAACAGATGGAAAGGTAGACAATCGGACAGACAGATGCACAAATTGAAATCATATTCCCACTAAAATTATAAGAAAGTTTTAAAACGCTCATGTAAACAAAAGTGCAATTCCAGCAAATTTTTATTTATAGCTCTTAATGCAAATGATTATTTTTGTGTGGCCCTGTAAATCTAATGCTATCCATACTATATTACATAGAAAGCACTCTTTTGTGCATACGAATAATATATTTCAATTGCATTAAGCTTTGTAGAGAATAAAATTATTAAAATTAGGTTTATCAAAATAACTCTCATACAACACAATGCTTTGGAATACTTTCAAGTGCCCTTGAACACAAAGCAGTTAGAAATGTACTCTACTTTACATAGGAAACATCCGATAGGGAATTGAATAACATGTTAAAATTTCATTGAAGTTTCTATACATTAAAGGTATTAAAATATGGTTTATAGAAACTCCTTCTATAGAACACAATGCTTTCGAATACTTTTGGGTGTCCCTGTACATAAACCAGGATAGGTATTCACTCCATTTTCAATAGGGAACATCCGATAGTAAACTTGAATAAAATATATCGGTTTAAAGAAATTCCATGAATATTTACGGGAATTAGAGCGCAGTAAAACAGACAGAGAAACAGACAGACGGAAAGAAGAACAGTCAGACAGATACAGAGATTTAAATTATATTCACAACTAAAAAAATGTTAGAAAGTTTCAAAAACGCGTAAAGTAAACGAGAGTACAATTCTAGCAATTTTTTATTAATAGCTCTTAATATAACTGAATATTTTTGTGTCACCCTGTAAATCTAATGATAACAATGCTATATTCTGTGCAAAGCATTCTTTTGTGCATATAAATAACATACTTCAATTTCCAAAAACTTCGTGGAAAGTAAAGTTAAAAAAATTTGATTTATAGAAATATCTCTCATAGAACACAATGCTTTGGAATAATTTTGAGTATCCCTGTACATAAACCGATGGTGGTAATTCCTCCATTTTAAACAGGAAACATCCAATAGTGAACTTGAATAACATATTTCAATTTCATTCAGATATGTCTACACTAAAGGTATGAAAATATGGTTTAAAGATACACCTCTCATAGAACACAATGCTTTGAAATACTTTCAGGTGTCCCTGTACACAAACTAGTACAGGCATAAACTCCATTTTTAATAGGGAACGTCCGATAGTGACCTTGAATAACATATAGCAGTTTGAAGAAATTCCATAAATATTTACGGGAGTTACAGCGTGGACAGTCAGACGGACAGACAGACAGACCGACAGACAAACCGAAGTCATAAATACTTTTCAACCTTGTTGGAAAGTGTTGAAAATGTTAGAAAATGTTAAAAACGCTTAACGTAAACGAAAGTACATATCTAGCAATTTTTTTATTAATAGCTCTTAATTTATCTGGATATTTTTGTGCCACCCTGTAAATATAATGCTAAACATGCTATATTGTATACAAAGCATTATTTTGTGCATAAAAATAACATATTTCAATTCCTTAAAATTTGGGGAAACTAAAGTTATTAAAATTTGATTTATAGAAATATCTCTCATAGAACGCAATGCTTTGGAATACTTTTGAGTGTCCCTGTGTATAACCCGATGGTTGTATTCCCTCCATTTTATACAGGAAACATCCAATAGTGAACTTGAATAACATATTTCAATTTCATTAAGATATGTCTACAGTGAAGGTATTAAAATATGATTTATAGAAATACCTCTCATAGAACACAATGCTTCGAAATACTTTCGGGTATCCCTGTACATAAACCAGTAGAGGTACAAACTCCATTTTCGATAGGGAACGTGCGATAGTGAACTTGAATAACATATTTCAATTTCATTGAGATATGTCTAGAGTAAAGGTATGAAAATATGGTTTATAAAAATACCTCTCATAGAACACAATGCTTTGAAATACTTTCGGGTGTCCCTGTACACAAACCAGTAGAGGTACAAACTCCATTTTCAATAGGGAACGTCCGATAGTGAACTTGAATAACATATTTCAATTTCACTAAGATATGTCTAGAGTAAAGGTATGAAAATATGGTTTATAGAAATACCTCTCGTAGAACACAATGCTTTGAAATATTTTCGGGTGTCCCTGTACACAAACCAGTAGAGGTATAAACTCCATTTTCAATAGGGAGCGTCCGATAGTGAACTTGAATAACATATATCAGTTTCAAGAAATTCCATAAATATTTACGGGAGTTAGAGTGCGGACAGACAGACAGACAGACAGACGGACAGACAGACAAACGGACAGACAGACAGACAGACAGACAAACCGAAGTCATAAACACTTTTCAACCTTGTTGGAAAGTGTTAAAAAGAAAAGATCAAATAATCATAATCAAAATCTACCTCTTACAAAATTTTATTTCCGTCTCGGTTTCTCCCCTCTTTGCGCTAGTATAATAAGTGAAAAAAAAAAAAAAAAAGAACAGAAAAGAAAGAAAGAAAATGAAAAACTTAATACAGAGCTGCCAACCTAATCTGAAGAATTGTTAGCGCCATCCATTTATCTCACCATTTAATTTTTAGAGTAATTCTCTTCAAATATATTTACAAAAAATTAAGAAGAAAAATGCTCTATAAAAGACTGATGTAGAAAAAGGGGCGTTACTAACGAACATTTCGAAAGAGGTTGGCAGCTCTGCAAATTTATTTATTTATTTAACTAGCAGGCTACGCCCGCTTCGCTGGTCACTATATTTAAATGAATTTTCGAAAGAATTGAATTAATATTTATTTTTTTTTTATACCACATTATAGACAAAAACTAAAAAAAAAAAAAAAAAAGAAAAAGAAAAAGAAAACTAAAAAAAAAAAAGAAACTGAAATTGCTCTAAACCTCGCTTAAAGATTTGACACTTATTATCACAAACTGACATTATAAACTTTGGAGTTATTGCTGAAAATATTATATATCAAGTGCATAATTTGCGTAGCTCCGCCCCATATACTCAGAAAAAATTCTTATCTATTAACGATCGGGGAAAAAATGTGCATCCAAACTTTTATTTATTTATATAGATTCTTTGAATGTTTTTCTTTTACTTTATACTACATCCGAATAAAGAGAATCTTCTAAAAATTAAATGCTACGAAATTAGAAAATATTATTATACAATTGCAATGATTCAGTTGAAACAATATTCTATCAACTGCAGGCCTATATTTATATTATATGCATACAGGCTTGTATTTTAAGTTCAAATAATTCCAAAGCAATTTAAAATTCAATTTGGCAATTAAATGCTTAAACAATCTGTGAATACCAAAAAGAAATTTTAGAATATATAAACAATTTTTTACACGTAACAATATAATTTAAAAATGCAAAATGCATGTAGAATGTTGAAGGGGAAAAAAAAAAAATGTAACTTTATTAGATTTAATTTCCCATAATATCAGAACTCTAAATCCAATAAGCAGTCCTTTGAAAGCATAACAATAATAATATTTTATGCATAAAAGGAAGTGTTGCCAGCTAGATTAAATTATTAGATGATTCTTCATGCATATGAAATTCATTGAAATTATACTTACCAATACATAAAAATGTCTTATAACAAATCTATATCTCAATATCGCAGTTATTACAAAATTTAAAAAAGTAAACAATACTAAGTGCATAATAAATATATATTATAATAAAACAATAAAAAATTTCACTCTATACTTATTTCAGTATTCTTTCTTTTAATACATGATGTAATAATTATTTTATTTCCGTTATAACTACAAAATTTAAAGTTGAAAAGAAATAAAAATACGGGTAACCAATACTATACATAAGAATTTAAAAGAAAAAAAAAAAAAAAAAAAAGACAAAAACATAAATATATATAAATTTTTTTCACAAATTTATAATTTAAGAGATAAGTAAAACCATAGCCTCCTAAACTTGATGCCTGTCGCGTGGCTCGTAAATTTGGCAACAATTCAAGCGGTAGACAACGCCAACTGGTACAGATTGTGCGACTCCTTTATTCAACTGTTACCAATAACAGAGCTGCCAACCTAATCCGGCAAATGATTTGTACCGCCCCTTTTTCTACACCACTTAATTTTTAGAGTATCTGTTTTCTTAATTCACCGTAAATATATTTTAAGAGAATTACTCTAAAAATTAAGTGGTGTAGAAAAAGGGGAGGTACAAACAATTTGCCGGATTACGTTGGCAGCTCTGCAATAATTTTAAGAAATGATATATTATATATGTAGTCGACGTTTCTTCGAAACTACTCGCCTTCTATGTATATCAAATCCCCCTTTCAAAAACTTTTTGTGGCTCTTGAATAAAAAGTCGCGCAATCTGTACCAGGTGGCCTGTATATTTGAAAATTAAAAGCACTGTTTCAATGTGTAAATATACTTTATTAGACAAAACAAAGGTAATTTTAGTGGAATCTAAAAACAAATCTTTTAAAGTGACATTGAGGCGTCACTGGAATTTTGATATCATTCCTTTTAAAACTGTTATTTTGAAATTGAAATGCAAATGAAAAAGCATCAGTGAGTATATTTTATATATTTGTCTTATCTTGAAGTTAAAAATATGCTTACATTGTAAATATAAATAAAAGAAAAAAGCAAATGATCAAATAAGAAAATCTATGTATATTTTAACTAATAGCAAAGCGTCACTTATAATTTGATATCATTATTTTTAAGACCCATATTTCAAATTCTTATAGCGCTAAAGTAGCTGTGTCACAAACTTTTAGCCCTTTAAAGGTTTTTGTTCTGATATATATATACACATCGTTAACATTCATATTGTCATACTTGCCAACATTAAAATTTATTCCGGAGCATTTTTATCCCCGACTCAATTTCGCACCACTTTATTTTTTGGGTATTTTTCTGCAATATGCGATGCAATAAGAAAAATGTACTCTTTTTAAAAAGTGGTACAGAATAAAGGCAGAGCCAAAGCGAGTACAATATTAAGCGGCACAGCATAATACAAAATAATGTCCGCTTACTGCAGCGCCAATTGCTATTAGCGGTCGGGCGGCAAATAAAAACAATCGTTGGAAAGGATTGCGATTCAGCCAAAACATGTACTACATTTGGCAAGTTAGCTTTTTCTTAAATCGCCAAGATTTAATCGCCAATTCTGTTTGTTGTTTTTCTCGGACCTCGGTTTCTTGTTGCTTGTTGTGTGAGACGGAAGAAGAAGAGTCTGTTCAAGCGTACAAATTTGATGTATACGCCGTAGAAAAAATTCTGGAATAAAGTTGAATTTTTACAACAAAGTTTAATTTTAGGAAAACGTAAACAAATGATAAAAAGCTTGCTTTGATAGAAAGATTGTTTAGTATGATGGTTTTTAAATGCAAAATTATGAATTAACACCATTTAAAAACATATTAGAATATTTGAGATACATGAAAACTTTTAGTAGATTTAATAAGAATGAATCAGTTTTAGATGAGGTTCCGTTTTCAAATGGAATATTTTTTAAAATAACACATACTTAGTGTTTAGGTAATTTTAAAAAGCATTAAATGTAGTTCATTTATCTGTAAAAGTGTTATAAGGTAAAGACACCAGGGAAATATTTATCGCCACAAATGTGCTTTTGTCTTTTAAAATCTAACTGAGAATCCTAAATAAAATGTTAAAAACAATGAGTCAAAGTAACATTTTACAATTTATTGTGTAGCCTACTGTAATGTGTAGATTATATTTTTTTTCTTCGCTCAACAATTTTAAATATTAAGTACTTTCATTTTCATCATTAAAAAGAAGTTTAAAAAAAAAAATAGCGTTAAGATGATAATAATAATAACTTTAACATCTTTGGAGACAAACTTGTTAAAGGACTAAATAAAGTTACATATTTAAACACAAATATTTAAAAGCACTCAATTCAATCATGAAAGAACAACAATCTAAAATCACATTAGTATTTTATTTTAGATGTGAATGTAATTGATTAATATTCAACACATTTTAATGATAAAAATATGATTATTATTTAACATATGCAAAACTAATTATATTTTTTAAGTTGTTCTAAAATGATACCAAAATATTGCAAGAAAAGTAAATAATTATACTTCTAATCAAAGCGAACGAATCAAAAAATGTAAACGTAAACTTGTATATTAACCGAATACGCCAAGTCGCTGGGCCAAGATTTTTCCGGTAACCATAAAGTGTGACATCGTTTGTTTACATTTGCCGCCCGTAATGGCCGACATTGGGAGGACATCTATCTCCATAGGAGTTGAGCTGCTTACTATTGTACGTGCTTTGGGCAGAGCTAAAAATTCTCCGGAATCAATATCAAGGTTTGCATCACTGATATTCTTTTTATTTTGCACCTATCACTTGCGACCCCGCAGAGCGCTAGCGATTTTCTAGAAGGATCCGAGTTCTAGAATGTTGAATGTTCCAATCGTTAGTAAATCCCCCGCGTTGAGAATACTACAGAAATAAATATTACAAATTATTAGTGGTGTTATATACAATAATCTGTTCCATGTATTTTAATATATAATTTCTTGCTCATTATAGTAGTTTCATTCATAATATTAAATGCTGAATAAAATTATATACAAAAACAATCTCATGGTGAATATCATGTTAGCCACCCACAGAAACTAGATTTCTTATTTTCATTTTTTCGTTTTTCCTTTATATATATATATATATATATATATATATATATATATATATATATATATATATATATAAACTTGCAAAGCAGAAATCTTTATCTTGTCATTAAAGCTTTTTTTTTATTTTTAACTAAGTATAATAATAATAATAATAATTACTATTTGAAAATAATGGAGAGAGATCGAAAAAAAAAAATGAATAAAATATGAGATGAAAAAACAAATGATGTACATGACTTTCAATGTATTTACCTTTAAATTATAAATTCATTTTGTCAAGATATTTTTTTACTATATCTCAAAAAAAAAAAAAAAAAAAAAACATTTACTTAAATGAAATTTTACATAAACTCAAACTCAAACCCAAACCAAAATAGAAAATAAATTTAATTGTTGAATATGTTAAGCATAATTTTTAAAAGATTAACTTATAAACTTTTCATTCTTAAAAAAGTAAAAAAAAAAAAAAAAAAAAAAAAAAAAAAAATCAGCAGATTTCTTTCATATAGAATTCTTTAGCATGAAAGACTCAAAACGTTGTCAATATTAAATAACTCTCTTTTTAAGTATTTCTTGAAGAAATCATTGTTTTTTGTATTTTAATTGAATTTTTGAATGCATTACTCATTACTTATTTTGTATAAATTAACTTACAGCAAAAGCATGCGTATTAGCTGCTAGTGTAGTACATGTGAGATTCACTGTCTAGAATTATATTATTAAAATTTATACTATTGATGGCATGAGCACTGCATAAGATTTGGTTGAATGAAACAAAAGTAATTGGGGCGGAGCTTCAGTAAAAAAGCATACATCATGAAATTTTCTAATGTATTGGAATCTATTTGTTACTACGATAAATTTTGTAGCAAGTTACATAAATTTTTCATGTCGTTGTAGATAGAAATGCCTTGGTACCTTTTTAGAAAAACTTCAGCTTGATAAACTTGATTTAATACATTTGAGGATAAAGATCACATCCAAAGTATGCAAAATCAGCAAGAAGTATACTCTGCAAACAAAATCTGGTACGAATAAAAGACGGGACTAACAATATTACGGAATATTAAAAAGGATGTTCGGAGGTATGTGTATATCAACTATTTCTCCTCAAAATTATTCATTCGGGATAGTTGAAGGTTGAATAAAAGATACCCTATAAATTTCACAACACTTTTAAAGCGTCTGGGCCAGCAAGGAATAAAAAAAAAAAAATTCTGTTTTTAGAAAATTATAGAGCATATAAAAATTCTAATAATAAGTAAAAAGATATTAAAAGGGGGAAACTGTAACAGATTTTTAAAAATATTTCGTATATATCGATTTTCTGGCCAGTTTAACATCAAACATTAAACAAATATCATTGACTCTTTCAAGGAGAGGTCACGATATGGAAAATTCAGATCGGGACGAGACTGCGCAGGATTGTAGTATACTATGAAGGCAGTGTTGGGCATAATTGATTAAAAAGTAATTGAATTACAATTGAATTACAATTAAATTACAATTATAATTATTTTACTGCCAATAAATTAACAAATAATTGATTGCAAATAAATTGAATTACTTATTCAATTATTTGTAATAATTCAATATATTTGTAATTCATTACTTTTCAATCAATTATGCCCAACACTGTATGAAGGTAACAATATATTAAAGCAGTAGGACCCACTATTCACAAAATTTCGTGAAAAAAGAATTTAATGTTTCAGTAATCTTTAAATACAAGTTATTTCGCAAAATAAAAAACGCCTCAGTGGCGCAAGCGTTAAGCTTCGAGCTTCCACCCAGGTGAACTAAGTTCGAGGCTACCTACGGGACCTTTTTTTTTCTTCTTCTTCTTCTTTATTTTTTTATGTTATCTAAACTTTTTATTTATTTTTACTTTATTTTACAATTGAATTCAAAATTTGAAAAATTTATTTAAAGATTATTTAATTTTCATGAATATAAAATAAATAACTTTTTCTATTTTTAATACTTATAACTTAAAAATACACTAAATTTCTACAACTTAAAAAATAAATTTTAGTTTTACAAAACCCTAAACAACAAATATAAAGAAAACAGACAAAAATTTAAATAATTAAAAAATAAGCAAGTGTAAAATAGTTAGCTGGTGTACATAAATCGTTTAAATTGTGCTAGCAAAGAAGGCGGAACTCTGACATCTCTGAAATAATCCTGGGAAAAAAAAAAAGTGGAGACTTTGAGTTCTGTTGGTAGGTTATATCAAAGTTGATTACATTTAAAGGGTTGACACTTAATATCACAAACTAGCTTTATAAACTTTGGAGTTATTGATGAAAGAATTATTGATCAAGTGCATAACTTGCGTAGCTCCGCCCCATTTACTGAGAAAAAATTCCTATCTATTCGCAATCCGGGAAAATGTGCTTCCAAACTTTTATTTATTAAAATAGAATCTTTGAATTTTTTTCTTTTACTTTATACTACATCCAAATATAAGAATCTTCTAAAGATTAAATGCTACAAAATTAGATAATAATATTACACAATTGCAATGCATTTAGTTTGAACAATATTCTTTCAACTGCTTGCCTATACTTATATTATATACATGCATGCAAGTATTTTAAGTTCAAAAAATTCCAAAGCAATTTAAAATTCAATTATGCAAATAAATGCTTAAAAAATCTATGAATACAAAAAGAAATTTTAGAATACATATACATTTTTTACACGTAACAATATAATTTAAAAATGCAAAATACATGTAGAAGGGAAGAAAAAAAAAAGTAAATTTATTATATAATTCTCCATAATATCAGAACTCTAAATGCAATAAACAGTCTTTATAAAGCATAACAATAATAATATTTTATGCATAAAATAAAGGGCGCAGATGCTGTATAATCCACCAAGTCGCCAAGTTCGTTTTTCACCGCCAAGCGAAGCAATTTTTCGCCAAATGTGGCGTGTTTTTAATTGTGGCAACCCCTGTGTTTCTCCCAATAGGGTTACCGTTCCGTTAGCGTCGCGATTCATTTGCTGCTGGGATTTTGTACGTGTAGCACTGTTTTTTTTTAGCTGTTTTGTTTTGGAGCACGTGGTGGTGGATAATTCTTTTTTATTTTATTGTGTATGTTTTCTTTTTGATGTTATTGTTTATTATTTTGGTTTGAGTATTATTTATTATGGCTTTATCCAAATGGATTAAGAATTTTCAAGATAAATTTATTTGTTTGCCTGGCTTCAAATTTACATCTCATAGGCCTACATATGGGAAAAAAGGGTTTGGAAATAGGTTTTTTTTTTTTTTTTTTTAAGCTAGTGGAAAACCATGATTTGTTTTTGGAATTTATGAAAGAGAGTAAGATATTATTGTTATTATTTTGTTTTGTTTTGTTTAAGTGAATGGGGAGGAGGAGAGGTTGAGAAGGGAAAAACTAAAATTTTTTGTTTCTTTGCTAAATGTTGGATGTATTTTTTTTTTTTTTTTTTTTTGTTAAATTTAAAATAAATTTTGATTGATAGACGATATTTTTTACATTATTATATAAATTATATTTCAATGTTATAGACAAGGGGGGGTTCAGGGGGGGGTCTCCCCCCTGAAAAACTGAAATAAGTTGCATAATTATTATTAAATTTTAATGTTTAAAACAAGGGGGGTTCAGGGGGGTCTCCCCCCCTGAAAAACTAAAATAAGTTGCACAATATTAAATTTTAATGTTTAAAACAAGGGGGGGGGTCTCCCCCCCTGATAAACTAAAATAATTTGCATAATTTTGTTATGTGTTTGATTGTAAATTTTGTATATTTTGTTTGGTAAATTTTGTATATTTTGTAGAGATATTTTTTTTAATTCAAATTATTTTTCATAAAGACGCGATAAATTTTTCTTTTTTTCCTTTCTTTACTATATTTTATTGTTAAAATATTTTTCATATTTTTATTTTATTTATTTTATTTGAGTTATTTTATAATTAATTGACTTTTTTTTTATTATTAATAGCGTTTTTCAAAATCGATGTAGTTTTTTATCATCCGTGATTTCCGGAGTTTCTTTTTGAACCTTTTCATAAATTTGAAGAAAAAATAAGGGTTAAAAAATGCAACTGTAATACAAAATACGCGATTTTACCCCTTTTTTTTCAGAATTTCATGATATTTATGCAAATATTAGTTTTAAATTTATATATTTCGTGGGAAAAAAAAAAAAGAAAGAAAACCTGTAAGTTCGCGTATTTTGTTTTACAATTGCCTTTTTAAACCATTATTTTTTGTTGAAATTTATGTTGTGGTTAAAAAAAAATACTTCGGTAATCACGGGTGTTAAAAAATGGCGTCGATTTTGGAAAACGGCATTTTGGTGTGATTCCGGCGCCATTTTGAAAAAATCGCGCCAACCGGTGCATTATACAGCATCTGTTCCAAATAAAGTGTTGCCAGCTAGATTAAATTATTAGATAATTCTTCATACGTATAATTCACTGAAGTTATACTTACCAATACATAAAAATGTCTGATAACAAATCCATATCTCAATATCGCAGTTATTACAAAATTTAAAAAATTCAACAATACTAAGTGCATAATAAACATATATTATAATAAAACAATAAAAATTTCACTCTATACTTAATTCAGTATTCTTTCTTTTAATACATGACGTAATAACTATTTTATTGCCGTAATAAATATATAAAATTTAAAGTTGAAAAGAAATGAAAATACGGGTAACCAATATTATGCATAGGAATTAAAAAAAAAAAAAAAAAAATGTAAATTTATTTCACAAATTTATAATTTAAGAGATAAGTAAAAACATAGCTTCCGAAAATAGATGCCTGTCCCGTGGCTGGTTAACTTGGCAACAATTCAAGCGGTAGACAGCGCCACCTGGTACAGATTGCGGGACTCTTTTATTCAAATGTTACCAATAATTTTAAGAAATGATATATCATATATGCAATCGATGTTTCTTCGATTCTATTCGCCTTTTATGTCTATCAAATCCCACTTTTAAAAACTTTTTGTGGCTCTTGAATGAAGAAGTTTTGCAATCTGTACCAGGTGGCGCTGTCTACTGCTTGAACTGTTGCCAAGTTTCTAAGCAACGCGACAGGCATCTAGTTTGGTAATACAATGATAATATCGTACTTGTGTGATAACATTTATAAAAATACGATACATAATTTTTTATTTCCTTTTTAAAATAGTATAATAAATATATTTCGTATAAGAGGCTACAGTCATATTTTGAACTTTATGCAATGCAAATAAATTTGCAAGTTATCCTCCAGGAGGAGGAACTTAATTTTTTGACGTAACCAGTTTGGTATATATACACATCGTTAACATTCATATTGTCATATTTGCCAACATTAAAATTTATTCTGGAGCATTTTTCTCCCCGTCTCAATTTCGCACTATATTATTTTTTGAGTATTTTTCTCCAATATGCGATACAATAAGAAAAATTTACTCTTTTAAAAAAGTGGTACGGAATAAAGGCAGAGCTAAAAATTCTCCGAAATAAATTCAAAGGTTTGACACTGATATTCTTTTTATTTTGCACCTATCACTTGCGACCCCGCAGGGCGCTAGCGATTTTCTAGAAGACTTCGAGAATATTTCAATTGTGAGTAAATCCCCAGCGTTCAGAATACTACAAACAAACAAAAATTATGAATTATTAGTGGTGTCCGTACAGTAATGTGTTCGCTGTATTTTAATATATAATTTCTTGCTCATTATAGTAGTTTCATTCATAATATTAAATGCTGAATAAAATTATATACAAAACCAATCTCAAAGTAAATATAATGTTAGCCACCCACAGAAATTACATTTCTTATTTTCTTTCTTTTTTTTTTTTTTTTTTTTTTTGTGTGTGTATATATATATATATATATATAAACTTGCAAAACAGAAATCTTTATCTTGTCTTTAAAGCTTTTTTTTTTTTTTTTTTTTAACTAAGTATAATAATAATAATAATTACTATTTGAAAATAATGGAGAGAGATCGAAAAAAAAAAATGAATAAAATATGAGATGAAAAACAAATGATGTACATGACTTTCAATGTATTTACCTTTAAATTATAAATTCATTTTCTCGAGAATTTTTTTTTACTATATCTGAAAAAAAAAAAAAAACATTTACTTAAATGAAATTTTACATAAACTCAAACCCAAACCAAAATAGAAATTAAATTTAATTGTTGAATATGTTAAGCATAATTTTTAAAAGATTAACTGATAAACTTTTCATTCTTAAAAAAGTAAAAAAAAAAAAAAAAACATCAGCAGATTACTTTCATAAAGAATTCTTTAGCATGAAAGACTCAAAACGTTGTCAATATTGAATAACTCTCTTTTTAAGTTTTTCTTGAAGAAATTATTGGTTTTTGTATTTAATTGAATTTTTGAATGCATTACTCAATTACTTATTTTGTATAAATTAACTTACAGCAAAAGCATGCGTATTAGCTTGCTAGTGTAGTACATGTGAGATTCACTGTCTAGAATTATATTATTAAAATTTATACTAGTGATGGCATGAGCAGTGCACTACATAAAATTTTTTTGTATGAAACAAATGTAGTTGGGGCGGAGCTTCAGTAAAAAAGCATACATCATGAAATTTTCTAATCTATTGGAATCTTATTTGTTACAAGCAAGTTACATAAATTTTTCATGTCGTTGTAGATAGAAATGACTTGGTACCTTTTTAGAAAAACTTGAGCTTGATAAACTTGATTTAATACATTTGAGGATAAAGATCACATCTAAAGTATGCAAAATCAGCAAGAAGTATACTCTGCAAACAAAATCTGGTACGAATAAAAGGCGGGGCTAACAATATTACGGAATTTTAAATAGGATGTTCGGAGGTATGTGTATATCAATTATTTCTCCTCAAAATTATTCAATCGGGATAGTTGAAGGTTGAATAAAAGATACCCTATAAATTTCACAATACTATTTAGAGCGTCTGGGCCAGCAAGGATTAAAGAAAATTTCTGTTTTTAGAAAATTATGGAGCATATAAAAATTCTAATAATAAGTAAAAAGATATTAAAGGGGGGAAATTGTAACAGATTCTTAAAAATATTTCGTATATATCGATTTTCTGGACAGTTTAACATCAAACATTAAACAAATATCATTGACTCTTAGTTAATATTTTGATTCTGATCACACGAGATGGGACTGATGTCTGATGTGGTTCAAGCTATTATTGTACTAAAATTTGAAATAAACATATTTGAATTATATATGTATATACTTATATAGCTGTTATATTTGCTTGTCTATATAGCTCTTATATAAATTCATTGAAACTTTGTTTTAGCTTCGTTGAAGTTCCGTTTTATGTAAATACAGGGCTCGGTGCGTCACTTTTCCAAATTACACTTTTTATTTTAAAAAAAGTTTCAGTAATCCTTCGCAGTACTTTCTACAATTGAAAAATACGAAGTTGCATTTATATAATCAGTTGTGTTCAATAAAGTGGCCGCCTAAATACAAAAAAAAAAAAAAAAAAAAAAAGAAAAAGAAATAGAAATGTCTAATATAATGATATTACAACTTATTTATTACAGTAACTACAGGAACTATTTTGGACTCTCATCTTTGGCAGTTTCAAAATTAGAGTAAAGCACATGAATTGAAATATTTTATGAAAGGGAAAAACCAAAAAATATTTTTCCGATTTTACAAAATTTTTTAACAGTGGGTACAATTACGCTTTTAGGTACAGATACTGTTTTTATTCGAACCAAAGTTAGTTGGACATTGGACATATTTTGCAAATATCTTGAATTAATTGACTGAGCAACTTGCTGCTCCATTTTGTTTCCAAGTGGTGACCACTTAATTTGTTAACACGATAACCTATAAGTGATATTTATTCTTTTGCTCACAAATACTGGAATTATTTAGTAATTAAGGAGAAATGAAAGATTTCACTGCATGTGTGCATCCATACGTACATTCCTGCCAACATCCTAATTAATATTTCGTAGTATTGTTTACCCACCTTTTTTTTTCACACCTGTATACTTTTCATCGCGATTGCATTTAGAGATAATTCCTCTATAAATTTACTGGTGAAAAACGAAGCCGGGACTAACGACACGGCGGAATATTAATTAGGTTGTTGGCATGTGTGCGTATATGTACAGTCGGTCAAAAAAAAACGAAACACCCCCACCTATCTCATCAGTAAATTGTTGCAGAAAGACATCGAAGGTACCATTCGTCAGGGAATTTTGTTCTCTTTTAAGCTAATTGGAAAAAAAAAATAGCTTAAGGGGTCGTCTTCATATTGAAATTGTATCAAACTTTAATTTTTTCAATGGTAACATATAATTTTGATTTCGGATATCGATTCTACAGTCAATTTCATCCCCAAATATAAATTTGGAAGTCATATGGTGTATAAGTTTAGGAGTTATACACGTCTAAACTTTCGACCTTCTAATGTTAAAGTCTGATTACACATTTATATTCATATCTCCTACATTTTTATTTTTTTTTTTTTACCTGTTTTTTTTATGATGTTAATAACAGGTTTTCCAAACATATTTCTGACCTTCATTAAGATTTTAATATTTTTTATCTATAGAATAAAAATTATTAAATTAATATTTTAAAAAATTATGTATTGTGACCTATGATTTTTCTAACAGATATCGATTTCTAGCACCTTAAAATACGCGTATGCAAATTTGAACTCGAACAACAAAAAGAGTTCGAACTGGAAAAACTTAGACTCCAGATAGAAGCAAATAAAATTGCACCACCACCTGCTGAGGCTCAGCCTATGCAATGTCCCACCCAACCTTTCCAAGTCAAGAAATTAATTCCAAACTTCAACCCCAAGGAAGATGATTTCTATCTTTTCATAAACCTATTTGAAAGACAAGTAAAATTTTTGAAAATTGAAAAAACAAACTGGGTAGCTTACCTACTTGGAGTTCTTCCTAGTGATGTTGCCCAGTTCATCGCAAGAGAACCTGAGGAAAAGGCCCAAGATTTTGACCATGTTAAATGCATACTTTTACAAAGATTTAAGTTAAGTGATAAATATCGAAATATTTTCGCCACGCATTGAAAATCGCCTGAAAAAACATGGAAAGATTTTCATTTTGAACTACAGAGTTATTTTGAAGGATGGATCACTGAGCTCAACATTAATGATTTCCAAGCATTAAAAGATTTAATCTTAGTTGACCAACTGAAGAAACGTGTCCCTCCAGATGTCAAGGAACATTTTTTAGATATTTGGAATGAATGGGTAACTCCTGGACAACTTGTACAAAAGCTTGATACTTACGACAACCTTCGTCTACCTAAGAAAGAAATCAAGATGACAAACACTGATGCAAACAAAAAGTTTTATCCAAAACAGACGGAACAGAAATATAACTACATTCGAAAGAAAATTTATTCCCAAAATTATGACTTTCATCAATACCCTCTGTCAGGAGTCCCCAATCAAAGTAGGCGGGATTCCGGGATCCCCAGTCAAAGTAGGCGGGATCCCATTCACAATGACAGAGCTCAAGATAAAAATTCTGACACTTTACAAGGTAGAACAAACCCTGTATCCTGTTATGGTTGTGGAGCTCCTAATGTAATTAAATCAAAATGCCGTTCCTGTAACCCATCCATGCCTAAAACTGATGTCATGACATCCAGTTTCAACAATTTGAACTTTTACAGTTTCTCAACAGAGGATCACCCAAATAGTTTATTAGAAGTGTGCATCTGTAACCAAAGAGCAGCAGTGTGTGCTGATACTGGTGCTACACACTCTGTGGCTGGTGAAAAATTGTATCGCCTTCTCCAAGAAAATGGCCATACATTTGAAGATAAAGTCCTGAAAATGACGCTTGCTGATGGCAGAAATCCTCACAACTTTTGTTGACATAAAAATTCAAGGAAAAGTTGTTCCAATCGAACTGTTAGTCCTCAAACATGCCAGAAATAACCGTACACTTCTTGGTGTGGATTTTCTAAGTAAAGCAGGAGTAGTTCTAAATCTCCAGAAACGTCTGTGGTTTTTTGATGACAATCCTCAGGAAAAATTTAATTTTATTGAAGTACCACCTAACATCAATAGTCTATTGGCAGTACATGCTGATGAGTCACATTCATGTGGACTTCGTGAAGATGAAGGTCAACATTTGACATTCCAACAACAGTCACAATTGAATTCCCTTCTCCAAAAATATGAAAAATGCTTTCAACCAGGGGGAGAACCTACCCCATTTATAGAACATCGAATAAAAACTGGAAACCACTTCCCGGTGTCAACGCCACCATATCGCATGAATCCTAAAAAGAAAGAAATTTTACGACAGGAAATAGATAAACTGTTAAAGGAAAATGTGATTGAGGAATGTGAATTACCTTATGCATCTCCAGTCGTGCTAATCCCTAAGCCTAATGGAACATTTCGCCTTTGTATTGATTACAGAAAATTAAACGACATTACAGTTACAGATACTTATCCATTGGATGACTTACTCCATGAAGCAAAACAAACTTCATACATGTCAACTATCGATCTTCGTGCAGGTTATCATCAAGTGAAGGTCCACCCTGAAGACCAAGACAAAACAGCCTTTGTTTGCCCTTTTTTAACATACCGCTTCCTTCGGATGCCATTCGGACTTAAGAATGCACCAGCAACTTTCCAGCGTTTAATTGACCGTTTCCGCATTGGTCTTGAAGATATACTCACCTTAACTTACCTTGATGATATAATAGTGTTGTCGGAATCATTTGAAAAGCACCTCTCAGATCTACAAGCAATTTTTGAGAGACTCTTACTTTTTAAGCTTACAGCAAACAGAGAAAAGTGTCACTTTGTATCTCCTAAAGTGAAATATTTGGGATTTTGGATCACACAAAATGGTATTGAAGTTGATCCAGAAAAGGTTTCTTCTATCCAGAAAATTCCGCCTCCCAAGAATGTGAAAGAAGTCCAGTCTTTCCTCCAGACATGTTCATGGTTTAGAAGATATATTCAAAATTTTGCTGATGTGTCAAGACCATTAAGTGAACTCACAAAAAAGAAAGTCCCATGGAATTGGGGATATAACCAGCAAAAATCATTTGAATTATTAAAGAACTGCCTCATCACTCCCCCAGTGTTAAAACAGGCTGATGGTACAAAACCATATATCACTCGTACAGATGCAAGTCAGTATGCTATTGGAGCTGTCCTACTACAAGGAAACAATTCAGAGGAACATCCTATAGAATATGCCAGTCGTTTGCTTACCCAAGCAGAACGCAACTACTCTACAACGGAAAGAAAAGCCCTTGCTGTTGTTTGGGCCCTGAAGAAATTCCGAGGTTACATAGAAAACTCTGAAATAACTGTGGCATCCGACCACCAACCTTTGAGATGGCTGCTCACTCTCAAATCTCCAACAGGCCGACTTGCTCGATGGGCATTGGAAATACAGTCTTTCAACCTAAAAGTGCAATATGTCCCTGGAAAAGCAAATGTCATTGCCGACATGCTTTCTCGCCCAACCTATGAAGAAGAAACTTCTTGCGACTTACAGACCATCGTTCTTGATGTCCCAACAAGAACTGCGAGTGACCTCAGGTCAGAACAGCTAAAAGATCCAGAACTGAAGAAAATTATAGATTGTTTTGAAGATGTCAACCAAGGAGTAGATTTCGCAAATTGGACGGAACGAGGTTACGTCATGAACCAAGGTGTACTTTACCGCTATTCTCCACACTCTGAAATGGAGGAAGCCCAGTTAGTTGTTCCTTCCCATGAAAGAGAAATGGTACTCAAGTTGCATCATGATGCCCCCACAGCTGCCCATTATGGAGCTAATGGAACTTTTTCCAGAATATCCTCAAGATATTATTGGACTGGTATGAGAAAATACATCACTGATTATGTAAAGATTTGTGCAGAGTGCATCAGATATAAAGCCTCCAACCAGAAACCTGCTGGTTTGCTGCGAACACCTGTTTCAGCTCAACGTTTTGAATCTATTGCAATAGATCTTTTCGGACCCTTACCAAAAACAAATGAAGGTATGAAGTGGATCTTCATAGTTGAAGACTGTACTACAAAATAGGTAGAGTTATTCCCATTAAAACAAGCGACTGCTAAAGAATGTGCCTTAACCCTTCTAAATGAAGTATTCCTAAGATATGGGCTACCTCGCCGTCTAATAAGTGACAATGGTCCTCAGTTTGTTAGAGCAGTCATGCAACAGTTATGCTATGTTTTAAATATCAGTCAAAGTCTTATTCCTGTGTACCACCCACAAGCGAATCCTGTTGAAAGAAAAAACAGAGACTTAAAACCTCGTTTAGCAATGATGGTTGGTAACAACCATTCTTCCTGGACTGAACAGTTACCAGCTATTCGATTTGCAATGAATACTGCAAAATGTGAAACTACAGGTCACACACCAGCATACCTAAGTTTTGCTAGAGAACTCAGAACAGTAGATGACGTCACTACTGATTTTCGTTCTGTAATTCAAAACGACAATTTTGTACCAGAAATCACACCTTATTTGAAACGTTTTGAAAAATATATGTCACAAATTAAAGAAAACTTTGAGAAAAATCAAGATCGTCGAAAAGAGTATGCTGATAAATCACGTAGAAAAAATCCAAAATACAAACCAGGTGATTTGGTCTGGGTAAAACTTCACCCATTAAGCAACGCCAACCAAGCTAAGACTGCAAAGTTCATGCCACGACAAGATGGACCTTATGTTATAAGATCACAAAAATCACCAAATAGCTTCGAAATAGCCACCTCTGAGAAGCCTAATGAACCTCTAGGAGTCTACCATGTGTCAGCTCTAACTCCATTTCAAAATGTAACATGTACTAATTCTCCTATGGTACCCATAAGAAAAAGAGGTAGACCAAGAAAACAACTTCCTGGCTCCTCGCCGAGTCGTCGTCAGAGCCAGAGGGGGAGATTGTAGCGCGCCTATGCTACGAAACCTCAGCGCCCTCTAGCGACCCGTTTGGCTGAGAGACCCAAAGAGAGAACATTCTGATTCCATCAGTTTCCAGAGAAGGAAGTGCATGCAACGTATGGTCGATGTTAGCCGAAATGGCCCACGACCATAAGATAACACATCATGTTGGATGTGGGACTCTATATTACCATTATTTCATCAAATCCCCTTTAACTTACCCCTGTAAATAGTTCAATTTATGTGTTGTATATTTAGTGTGTAACTTAAAATGTAAATAATAAATAATGTTACCCTAAATTAGCTTCATTTTTGAGTTCCGCACATTACACTTTGTCATTTAAACTTTTCATCCTTTGTCATTAAAGGATAAACTTATTTTATTGTGGCCACCCCAAGACATTTTTCTGTGTTTTTCAATATAATTTTTTTCCGTGCAATTTGTTTTTATTGAAATTATAATCAATAAAATTATTTTCCATGGTGAGTACACACGATTTCATATCTTGTAACTTAATTTTGAAGAAAAAAAGGAAGGAAAAAAGTCGCTAAAATGGTTCCTACAGACATCATAAAAACGCATTTAATCTGAATTATTTATTTATTTTTTTATAAAAAAGAAAAAAAAAAGATAACATTGTTTTAAATATATCAAAAATATATGTTCCCACTTATTCACAAGGAAAGCAATGTTCTCAAATATAAAAAAATATTATTTTGGTTCACTATTACTATTACAAATTTCTTTATTTCTTATGAAATAATAAATAAATAAATAAATAAATAAATATATATATATATATATATATATATATATATATATATATATATATATATAAACATATATATATATATATATATATATATATATATATATAAATGATAGATATCGTAGCAAAATTTAATCTTAAAAATTAGCAATTAATAGATAGAAAACAATACCAACACAAAAAAAAAAAAAAAAAAAAAAAAAAAAATAGAACTGATTTTAACTTATAGGTAAGACTGATACAAAAATATTGCGATACAGATTAAGAACCAATAAGACATAAAAACAATTTAAATTACTTACGCCGATATGAATAACAATAAAATAAAGACCATTATACTTAATGACAGGGAAAATAACTAACGGACACACAGAAATAATAATTGGATAAAAATGCTTAAAATTACAAGTAAAAACTAGTCAGGAGGCAAGTACTTCATAAAGCTGTGAAAGCTGCATAGATTTCGTAAAACAATATAGCTAATCATAGCAATTTATATTATTCCAGCCCCGATCAAGGCAGCAAAACCATTTTGAATGAGAAGTTCAATAAATTATTAAATCAAAACATCAAGGAATCCTGAGAGAAAACTAGAAAAAGGCAGAGTAGCCACATGTAAAAGTTTTACACAAACTGGAGAATAGGAAGATGCCAACAAATTATTGAAATTAAAAATAAAAGCATTGCGAAAATCAATTAATCGATCAAGAATTAACGTCAGAGCTGATTTATTAACGATTAAATTCACTGAGTAATTATTTATTGAGTTAGTGAAATTTTAATTTACAGAGTTAGTGAAATTATAATTTTTAAGTTTTAATTTAAATTGTACGTAAATCAATGATATTAAAACTTTCATAGAAAGGAAATTAATGTTAGAAAACATTACGTCAGCAGTGAGCAAGCTCCATCTAGCGTTTAGCTAGATAAACAATAAGTCAGTTAAATTAATTCAGGTTCAAACAAACCAATGCTATAAGGAGTATTTTTAAGAAGTTTTAACTTCAGGAATTGAGAGAATATGTGGCACCATTTAAATAATTAGAGATTTGAATAGTGGATCTTGATAATTTTAAACCTAAAATATTTAAATTAAATTAGTTCATTTTAATATTATTATTCCTAAAATAATTAATCTTAAATTCAAAGTTATTAAAAAAAAATTAAATAAAAAGTTGTAATACGACTCAATCAGAGCCTGATTAAGGGGGAAGCACACATTATTTATACTTACACCGTTATTTTTTAACAAATTCTTTCCTGCTATAATAAACACAAAATTCTCATTAAAAAATATTTTAAGATAATTCTGGTGTCTAATAACGGTGAGTAAATTGGATTGTTTTACACCGTTCATTTTTTATAAAAAATATTTCCTCGTCAAAGCGTGGAATTTCTATGACATGAAGTAAAAAGTAATTGTAAAAATATTCCGGTGGGAGCGGAGATAATGTGTGCTTCCCCCTTAATCAGGCTCTGGACTCAATCACAAGCAATAATTCCAAGAAGCACACATGTAAGGATAAGCAATACAAGGCAGTCATCAATCATTATTTATTTATTTATTTATTTTAATTATTATTATTGTTATTAAATTGGATTTATTGTTCAAACTAAACATGGGAAGCCATTAAGAGCCATAAATTTAACAAAAAAAGAGTTCATAATTCATATTAGCAACCAGAAAAAATAAGAAGAATGTAACTTGCAATAGCAAAAATACCCTATTTTATGCTTTTTTTTTTTTTTTTTTTTAAACAATATCTACTGTACGACCGAGATAAGAACGATCCTGGAACTGGTTTAGTCACTGTCCAGTTGCCAGGGTAACCGATCAGTCGATTTAATTTTAGAGATGTTCGGTATTTTCTTTTCGCGCCAACACTGGAATTTCTCGCCACATAAATTGTGGTCGATTGACTCACATTTTTTAATGTTCTTTTTAGTGCTGTTAAATTATTTAAAACGTAAGAGAAACCAAATAAATATTTGATATGTGAACATATTATTATAGTTGCTAATCTTAAAGCTACCCACAGAAGAATTTAAATCTTCTTACACGATTCAATTTTGTTAATGTTTGTTTGTTAAGGATACTTTTTATTATATTCTGTATAAACTCTTTTTTTTTTTTTTTTTTTTGTTAATATACAATATGGTATACTTTTTTAATGGAATTGTATTGTAGTCAGTATTATTCTTGTTTTCATATCTATATTAAAGGGATTTTGCACCTTTGACAGCACCACTAAAATATGTTTCATATAAAAGCTTATGTTTCCATTTAATATTTATAAATTGAACTATATTAGGTGTGTTCTGTAAAATATATATTCATTCAAAATTTCTTATGTTTTTCCATAGGTTTTTCTAGAGAATTGAAATCTTTAAATTGCGTTTTCTCAATTTGCATTTTTTCATGAATTCATGCTCCTCAAAATGATTAAATTTCTGCAGCTATTTAAGAAAAAAGTTACTAATTATTATTATTTGGGGGGAGGGGTATTTAATAGAATCTACCTAAAAGAATAAGGGATGAATTTTGCAATAACTTAATATATATATATATATATATATATATATATATATATAAAAAAAAAAACAGGTTTTTTTTTTTTTTTTTTTTTTTTCCAGTTTTGCACTTTATTTTTTACCAAAAACTTATCAATAAATTTCAAAACCCATCTCCATTTATTTAAGTAGGTTCTTTTAAACATACAATGAATATATTAAATATATTAATAAATAAATGAAATAAAGTTCATTATTAATTATTTGTAGAAGTTTAATCATTTTGAAGTTCATGAATTCATAAATAAAAATGCAAATTGAGAAAACACAATTTAAAGATTTCAATTTCAAGAGAATGCTAACTGAATAAAAATTTCTAATTCTTTTTTTTTTTTTTTTTTTTTAATAATAGCTAATCTTTCTGTGCGGAAATGCTGTTATTAGTGTAAAGGGAGAAAAGAACTTCGATAACTACGCCAAATATGACAACCTTTCTCCCACACTTAAAACTTGTTCTCCCTCTGATAAGTTGCCCCTTCCTTTCTTACAACCATACCCAGAGCTGTTCTTATGAGAGCCAGACAGTACATATAATTGTGTTAGTGGCGCAATCTCTTATTAAAAATACTTACTTTATACTTTCTGAATAAAGTGTATATTGAGTATTTTAAAATTTGTCAAATTATTTGCTTATTTGGAGCAAAAACATTGAGTATTTATATATTTATATAATATATATATATATATATATATATTAAGTTTATTGTCCATATCTGACAGCAGCTTATACAAACATTAGAATTAAATGCATTGGTTATTTTATGAAAAGCCTCAGCTATTTAATCCAAAGAAACTGTTTTTTTTTTTTGAATCAATAATAAAAAGCTTTTCTTTGACATCTGCAAAAAGATTTCGTTTTTTCATCTTGTGAATAAATCTCGCTTTTCTCCAATTTTATTAACGAATGGCAATATATATGCAGTATAATAAGAAAAAAAACAGCGATTTTTTAAGTACAAGAGCGATCCGCCATCTTGAACCAGGAGTGTTTGATGCGTAGCGAGTCACGTGGATATATCGGCCAATCGCGCAACAGTTTTCAACGCAGATTGATAAATGCGGAGGGAAGAAACTTGCTTCTCAAGTTAACGATGAATACGAAATATTTGACTAGACGTTTAAGTTTCTAACCTGGGGCTCTATTCTCGTCTAGTCGTTACGCGGAAACCGGTTGTTGTGAAGCGAGACAACGATGATTTGCTATTCTCGCTCTTAAGTCCGGTTTCCATTTGCGCTCACTGGGCGGTTTCTATTCAGAATCCTTTGATGTGGTTAGGCTAGCTCACTGTAGCTCAAAGCTTACGAACGGGGATGGAATCTAACCCCCTGCAGAGATAATTGTGGGCCAGGGGTAGACATCTTTGTCAATTTTGCATGCTTTCCTTTGAGGTAACAGCGCAATCTGATAAAAAAGGGCTACAACCGATGACAAGACATTTGGCTCCTTGTGTCGGAAGCGTGATTAATGACGTTTTGAGCGTTGATCTTGAGCCCAAGTCGATACTGGCCTTTATTGTTTACAGTCGTTAAGTTACCAATAGCTAGGAGGCAGTTGTTCAGCTCAAAGATCGTCGTTTATCACAATGAAAATGGGCGCGTCTGTATAATGTTTTAGTTTGCTCTGTTAAAGGGACATTTCACATTTTCCACCATTGAAAACCGGTTGTCAACATCCTATTGACAACTTTCCCCTCCCAAAACGGATTACGAATGACCCCTTGCAACTGATTGGTTTAAAATATCACCCTCAAACGCAGAGAGTTTCATTTTCCACTCAAGATAACAACTGAAGACCAGAATAGCACTTAGCCGGAAGATGGTTATTACGGTCGGTAGAACAGTAGTTACAAACTGTCGTTAACGATTACAAGTGGTGGTTAATAAACAACTAGACGAGAATAGAGCCCCTGGGTTTCTCCACTTGGGATTAAACCATGCGGTGGAGGTTGACGGTGAATTAGGCGGTTAGAGCGTCTGGGTCGGCAAGGATTAAAGAAAAATTATGTTTTGTAGAAAATTATAGAGCATATAAAAATTGTGATAATAAGTAAAAAGATCTTAGAAGGCGGAAATTGTAACAGATTTTTAAAAATATTTCGCAAATATCGATTTTCTGACCAATTTAACATCAAACATTAAACAAATATCATTGACTCCTAGTTAATATTTCGATTCTGATCACACGAGATGTGGCTGATGACTGATGTGTTTCAAGATATTGAAATATAATTTGAATTGAACATATTTGTATTATTTATGTATATATATATATATATACTTATAGAGCTGTTATATAGCTTGTATATAAAGCTCTTATAATAGCTTCATTGAAACTTTGTTTTATGCTCCGTTGAAGTTCCGTTTTATGTAAATACAGGGCTCGGCACGTCATTTTTGAGAATTCCACTGTTTATTAATAAAAGGTTTCAGTAATCTTTCGCAGTATTTTCTACAACTGAATAATTCGAAGTTTCATTTATATAATTAGTTGTGTTCAAGAAAGTGCCCGCGTCGAAACCTGTAAATACAAACAAAAAGAAAAGAAAAGAATAAGAAATGTCTAATTCTAATGACATTACAATGTTATTTATTACAGTAACTACGGGAACTATTTTGCATTCTCATCTTTGGCAGTTTCAACATTAGAGTACAACACATGCATTGAAACATTTTATGAAAGGGAAAAATCAAAAAATATTTTTGGGATTTTACAAAATTTTTTAACAGTGGGTACAATTACACTTTTAGGTACAGATACTATTTTTATTTGAACCAAAGTTGGACAGTGGACATATTTTGCAAGTATCTTGGATTAATTGACTGAGCAACTTGCTACGCCATTTCGTTTCCAAGTGGTGGCCACTTAATTTGTTAACACGATAACCTATAAGGGATATTTATTTTTTGCTCACAAATACTGGAATTATTTAATAATCAAGGAGATATGCAACATTTCACTGCATGTGTGCATTCATACGTGCATTCATGCAAACATCCTAATTAATATTCCGTAGTAATGCTTACACGCCGTTTTTTTTTTTTTTTTGCACTTGTATACATTTAATCGGGATTGCATTTGGAGATTATTGCTCTATAAGTTTACTTGTGTGAAAAACGAAGGCGGGACTAACAATACGATGGACTATTAACTAGGATGTTGGCAGATATGATATGTGTGTGTTTGTGCGTATATGTACAATTATAATTACTTCATTCTTTATATGCAGAGTTGCTTTAACCTTCTTTCTACCAAATTGTGATCTCAAATGGAAATCGAGAAAAGAAAAGATCAAATAATCATAATCAAAATCTACATCTTACAAAGTTTTATTTCCGTCTCCATTTCTCCCCCTCTTTGCGCTAGTATAATAAGTGCAAAAAAAAAAAAAAAAAAAAAAAGGAGGAGAAGAAGAAGAAAAAAGAAAAGAAAGAAAGAAAATGAAATACTTAATACAGATCTGCCAACCTAAACTGAAGAATTGTTAGTACCACCCATTTTTCACACCATTTAATTTTTAGAGTAATTCTCTTCGAATATATTTATTAGGGGGGGCCGGAAAATAATGTCGTTTTGAATTAAAATACTGACATCTGAAATTTATCCTGGATGAAATTTAAGATATTCTTAGGTAACTTATAAGATGGTTAACACTGTTAAACAAAAATTTCCGGTTTCATTTTATTAATTCAAAACGACATTATTTCCGGTCCCACTAATACAAAAAATTAAGAAGAAAAATGCTCTGTAAAAGACTGATGTGGAAAAGGGCGTTACTAACGAACATTTCGAAAGAGGTTAGCAGCTCTGCTAATTTTACTTATTTATTTAATTATTATATATATATTCTTAACGTATTCAGTTTATTATTTTTACTGTAATGTATTACATAGTTCAATAAATGTCAGTTGCATTTTTTTTCTTTCTCGGTCGCATGCTTTCTGTACCAAAGTTATGACGAATTGTGGCATCATAGCACAACAAATATTTTGCCTTATACTGTACACATAATTAAACCAGCGATTTATTCTAATTTCATAGTAGACTTAATCATAGTAGACTTAAGGCACGACTTTTTTTTTTTTTCACACCACTATATTTGTAGAATTTTTTTCTTCTTAATTAATTACAAAAACATATTATTATTATTATTACTTTTTTTTTTAAGTCATCTCGATCCTGATCCATCTCTGCTACCTACATCTGGTTCGCTGAGGTTTGGGTCATCATTGGATCCCGAGAACTCAGACATCTCTCTCGAAGTACTGCAGAAATTTCCTCTGAAATTCTAGTGGTATAAAAAATAAGGCGGGTCTTACCACTATTATGCAATAAATTGATTAATTGGTTGACAGAGTTTGAATTCTCAGCCGTTTTTCAAGGACGCTTCCAAAAGCAGGAAATCTCCAACTTACTCGTTAGCACTATTTATATTCTATAATTTCTCTCACATTTATTCACTACACATTGCGAGAAAAAATGCTGTAACTGTTTCTATAAAGTGGTAGCAGAGAAGGCGGAACGCTCACATCTCTGAAATAATCCTGGGAAAGCAAAAAAAAAAAAAAAAAGATGTAGAACTTTGAGTTCTGTTGGTAGGTCTACATCAAAGTTGATTACATTTAAAGATTTAACACTTATTATCTCAAACCAAACTGACATTATAAACTTTGGAGTTATTGATGAAAGTATTATAGATTAAGTGCATAACTTGCGTAACTCCGTCCCATATACTCAGAAAAAATTCCTATCTATTAACGATCGAGGAAAAAATGTACATCCAAACTTTTATTTATTTAATATAGATTCTTTGAATGTTTTTCCTTTACTTTTTATACTACATCCGAATAAAGAGAATCTTCTAAAAATTAAATGCTACGAAATTAGAAAATATTATTATACAATTGCAATGATTCAGTTGAAACAATATTCTTTCAACTGCAGGCCTATATTTATATTATATACATACATGCATGCAATTTAAGTTCAAAATATTCCAAAGCAATTTAAAATTCAATTAGGCAAATAAATACTTAAACAATCTGTGAATACCAAAAAGAAATTTTAGAATATATAAACAATTTTTTACACGGAACAATATAAATTAAAAATGTAAAATGCATGTAGAATGTAGAAGGGAAGAAAAAAAAAAAAGTAACTTTATTAGATTTAATTTCCCATAATATCAGAACTCTAAATCCAATAAGCACTCCTTTGAAAGCATAACAATAATAATATTTTATGCATAAAAGTAAGTGTTGCCGGCTAGATTAAATTATTAGATGATTCTTCATGGGTATAAAATTCATTGAAATTATACTTACCAATACATAAAAATGTCATAACAAATATATATCTCAATATCGCAGTTATTACAAAATTTAAAAAAGTAAACAATACTAAGTGCATAATAAATATATATTATAATAAAGCAATACAAATTTCACTCTATACTTATTTCAGTATTCTTTCTTTTAATACATGACGTAATAATTATTTTATTTTCGTAATAACTACAAAATTTAAAGTTGAAAAGAAATAAAAATTTGGGTAACCAATATTATGCATAGGAATTAAAAAAAAAAAAAAAAAAAAATCATAAATGTATATAAATTTATTTCACAAATTTATAATTTAAGAGATAAGTAAAACCATAGCCTCCTAAACTAGATGCCTGTCGCGTGGCTCGTAAATTTGGCAACAATTCAAGCGGTAGGCAACGCCACCTAGTACAGATTGTGAGACTCCTTTATTCAACTGTTACCAATAATTTTAAGAAATGATATATCATATATACAGTCGACGTTTCTTCGAAACTACTCGCCTTTTATGTATATCAAATCCCCCTTTTAAAAACATTTTGTGGCTCTTGAATAAAAAGTCGCGCAATCTGTACCAGGTGGCCTGTCTACCGCTTGAACTGTTGCCAAGTTTCTGAGCAACGCGACAGGCATCTAGTTTGGTAAAACAAAGATAAAATCGTACTTGTGTGATACAGAATTTATGAAATACGATACATAATTTTTTATTTCCTTTTTAAAATCCGCGATTGTAATGAAATGCTCGCCCTCTGGTGCGCTAAGGTGAAATTACAATAAACATGCTTTAATTCGGCCTCCATCCAGCCGCCATTGCTGCCGATGTTTAGTGTCACATATATTTGTTGAATAAAAATGAATAAATCCGGTAAAAAAGATAACACATACTGTTGTGTGCTCCAGTGTAATTCCTAAGGACCAAGTAATCCAGAATTAAGCTTCCATTTATTTCCAAATGACAAATTTAAAATTTCAGTTGCTTCGGCTAATGGAAGTAAAGAATTAATCAGATGATTTGAAACTAATATTTGTTCAACTTCAGTTAAAAATCTACTTCCGATCGAACTTTGAATAAACTGAAATATTTTTTTCCAAAAGCAATCAATTTTCCATGATGTAATGGCGGAGAAATTATAGTACGAATATTAAGTAGAATAACAAAAAGAACAATAATAGATACACGTGGCTATAATATTTACTAACAACAAAAACTGAAAAAGCGCCATCTATCGATCATTACAAACGCGGATTGTGTAATAAATATATTTCGTATAAGAGGCTACAGTCATATTTTGAACTTTATGCAATGCAAATAACTTTGCAAGTTATCCTCTAGTAGGAGCAACATAATTTTTTGACGTAACCAGCTTTGGTCTATATATATATATATATATATATACACACATCGTTAACATTCATATTGTCATACTTGCCAACATTAAAATTTATTCCGGAGCATTTTTATCCCCGACTCAATTTCGCACCACATTATTTTTTGAGTATTTTTCAGCAATATGCGATGCAACAAGAAAAATGTACTCTTTTAAAAGAGTGGTACGGAATGAAGGGAGAGCGAAAAATTCTCTGGAATAAATATAAAGGTTTGCAACCACAGAGTAAGTATAGGAACTAGAGAGAGCAATAAAACGGTACTTGCGGGAGCAAGATTGTGTCACGTGAGTTCTGGCAAAACAATTTCCCCTGAGCATCACTGTAGCACTGATTTATATGGTAGTCGCTAATGTCCTTGATGTTTTCGATAGATTTTACCCAAAAATAAAAGTCATATATGTATGAAACAATAGAGCATAGAATCATTTGTCATCCTCAGTTAAAGTATTCCATGCATAATTATTAAAAACGCTTAATTAATCTGTAGTTTAGAAGATTTAATGCCTATCGAATCTTGGCGATAGTGTTTGTCGCCAAGAGAAAATTTCTTCCATTCGCTGAAATGCTCTACTTTCTTCCAAATAATCATAAAAATAACAATAAAAATATAAAATACTTTTCCTTATTATTTTTGTTTGATATATTGAAAAAAAAAAAAAAAAAAAAAAAAAAAAAAATCCTTTTAAATTTTCAATACATGTATGTATGTGTGCGTACTAAATTTGTACTGCTAAAATTAATTTAGAAATGTTATTACTGTATTTTATGCTAAAATGCTATTTTGCAATGTTTCATTTTAATATATATATATATATATATATATACATATATATATATATATATAATATTTTATTCATTAAAAAAAAAAAAAATCTTGTTACAATTGAATTAAAAATATGTTAAAAGAAATACATTCGTTGAAGTTATATAACATCTATTAAATTACTTAAAAAAAAAAAAAAGGAAAAGAAAAAAGAACATTGTAGAGGATAGCATTAAATTGAATTTATTTAAGATATTTTATTTATTCATTTAATGAAATTTTTTAGTGATTAAGGTTTACAAGACATATTTTCCCGTCACTGATATTTAAAAAGATTGAGTATTTAAATTAATTTACCTAATTATACTTCTTCACTATTCCCCATCATAGATTTGTTATCTTTAATTTCTGTATTTATACTATAAGAAAACAATAATGCTTGTTTGTGTGAAACTTTTTTTTTTTTTTTTTTTCAAAAATAAAAATTTAGAACAAAATAATAATAATTTAAAAATAAAAATTTAAAAAGTTTTCAAAATAGAAAGTTCATAGTTAGAGTTATTAAGAAACACCACAGAACTAGCGTTTTAAATTAAAAAGTACGAAACTTAAAAAAAAAAAAAAGAAAAAAAAAAAAATACTATAAATTGCAACAAACTGGCAACAATTGTTTCAGGTAAAAAAAAAAAAAAGCAAAACCCTTCGTCAGGCGAACAAAGTAGGGACGAGTGTTGCAAACAAAGCGGCAACGTTTGTTTGATGTTATTTATTTATTGATGAACTGTATCAAAATATAAATAAATAAATAAAGGCAAACATATTTAAATAATAATATAACGAGTGATAATTACATAAAATAATAGTAATTATAATTATGTTGAACACATCAGTATCAGTAAATGTTCTATTACGTATCCCCCTTTTTTTTTCCTCTCTCTTTTCATCCGTTTGCCGCATAGCAGTATTATACTCATACCAATAACTGTGATAAAGCAATGGAACTTGCGTTAACAAGCAACCCCTTCATCGCCAAATGCCTAAACTCACGTGTTTCATCTTCGAGACACTTTCATTCGGACGACACAATAGTGGTGCGCTCTCTAGTTACTATATTTACTCTGTGTTTGCAACAGTGATATATCTTTTTATTTTGCATCTATCACTTGCGACCCCGCAGGGCGCTAGCGATTTTCTAAAATACATTGAGAAAATTCTAATATTCAGTGTATACCTCATATTCAGCATTGAAAATACTGCAGAAATAAAAATTACGAATTATTAGTGGTGTCATATACAGTAATCTGTTCCCTGTATTTCAATATATAATTTCTTGCTCATTATAGCAGTTTCATCTCCTTATATTATTATTCATAATATTAAATGCTGAATAAAATTATATACAAAAACAATCTCATGGTAAATATCATGTTAGCCACCTACAGAAATTAGATTTCTTATTTTCTTTCTTTCATTTTTCCTTTTTTTTCATGTATATATATATATATATATATATATATACTTGCAAAACAGAAATCTTTATTTTGTCTTTAAAGCTTTTTTTTTTTTTTTTTTTTTTTTTATAATTAAGTATAATAATAATAATTACCATTTGAAAATAGTGGAAAGAGATAAAAAATGAATAAAATATGAGATGGAAAAACTAATGATGTACTTTTAATGTATTTACCTTTAAATTATAACTTCATTTTCTCGAGATATTTCTTTACCATATCTGGAAAAAAAAAAAAAAAAAACTTAAATGAAATTTTACATAAACACAAACCCAAGAAAAATAGAAAATAAATTTAACTGTTGAATATGTTAAGCATAATTTTTAAAAGATTAACTGATAAACATTTCAACTTTAAAAAAGTAAAAAAAAAAAAAAAATCATTAGCAAATTACTTCCATGAAGTATTCTTTAGCATGAACGACTCACAACGTTGTCAATATTAAATAACTCTATTTTTAAGTAGTTATTGAAGAAATTATTGGTTTTTGCATTTTAATTAAATTTTTGAATGCATTATTCAACTACTTATTTTGTTTTTAAATTAACTTACGGCAAAAGCATGCGTATTATCTGCTAGTGTAGTACATGTGAGATTCACTGTCTAGAATTACATTATTAAAATTTATACTAGTGATGGCATGAGCAGTGCGCTGCATAAGGTTTGCAGGGATGGAACACGGGCGCAGAATTCATACCACTATCAATGTAAGAAAATCTTCTACTTCTTAAATCAACGATATTATAGGTAGAGAAATTTCTTAAACGGATTCCGGTATGAATTCTGCGCCCGTGTTCCATCCCTGGGTTTGTTTGAATGAAACAAAAGTAGTTGGGGCGGAGCTTCAGTAAAAAAGCATACATCATAAAATTTTCTAATGTATTGGAATTTATTTGTTACAACGATAAATTTTGTAGCAAGTTACATAAATTCTTCATGTCGTTGTAGATAGAAATGACTTGGTACCTTTTTAGAAAAACTTGAGCTTGATAAACTTGATTTAATACATTTGAAGATAAAGATCACATCTAAAGTATGCAAAATCAGCAAGAAATATACTCTGCAAAAAAAAAATCTGGTACGAATAAAAGGCGGGACTAACAATATTACGGAATATTAAATAGGATGTTCGGAGGTACGTGTATATCAACTATTTCTCCTCAAAATTATTCATTTATGATGGTTGAAGGGATTAATAAAAGATACCCTATAAATTTCACAACACTCTTTAGAGCTTCTGGGCCAGCAAGGATTAAAGAAAATTTCTGTTTTTCGAAAATTATAGAGCGTATAAAAATTCTAATAATAAGTAAAAAGATAATAAAAGGGAAAAATTGTAAGAGATTTTTAAAAATATTTCGTATATATCGATTTTCTGGCCAGTTTAACCTCAAACATTAAACAAATATCATTGACTCTTAGTTAATATTTCGATTCTGATCACACGAGATTTGACTGTTGTCTGATGTTGTTCAAGCTATTGAACTATAATTTGAAATAAACATATTTGAATTATATATGTATATGTATATACTTATATAACTGCTTTATAGCTTGTCTATATAGCTCTTATGTAAATTTATTGAAACTTTGTTTTAGCTTCGTTGAAGTTCCGTTTTATGTAACTACAGGGCGCGCGTCACTTATCCGAATTCCTCTTTTTATTAAAAAGAAAGTTTCAGTAATCCTTCGCAGTATTTTCTACAATTGAATAATACGAAGTTTCATTTATATAATTAGCTGTGTTCAAGAAAGTGGACGCGTCGAGCCCTGTAAATACATAAAAAAAAAAAAAAAATGTCTAATTAAAAAAATTAGAAAAATAAAAGAAAGAAAGAAAATGAAATATTCAATACAGAGATGCCAACCTAACCTGGAGAATTTTTAGTACCGCCCATTTCTCCCCTCATTTAATTTTTAGAGTAATTCTCTTCAAATATATTTACAATAAATTCAGAAGAAAAATGCTCTAAAAAGAGGCTGATGTGGAAAAAGGGGCGTTACTAACGATCCTTCGGGTTTGGTTGGCAGTTGGTCTAATTTTATTTATTTTCTTTTATTTTATTTTTAATCGTATTTAGTGTGCGTTCTTATAATTTCTAATTAACGTTTTTTTTTTTTTTTTTTTTTTTTTTTAAATCTTATTCTAAACCAATTATGTCTTTTTCAGAATTATAATTAAAATTCATTATTTTTATCGCAATGTTTTCATAGCTGCCAATATTTAAATTTATTCCGGAGTACTTTTAGCCCCGCCTTTATTTCGCACCACTTCAATATATAATTTCGATAAAGTAAGAAACAGTTACTTTTAAAAAAGAAGAGGTACGAAATAAAGGCGGGGCTAAAATTACTCCGGAATAAATTAAAATATTGGCAGCTATGTGTTTTACATAATCAAATAAATGTCAGTAACAATTTTTTTTTCTTCGGTCGCATCTTTCCTGTACCAAAATTATGCTGAATTGTGGCATCATAGCACAACAAAATTGTTGGTTTATACTGTACGCGTAATTAAACACGGCATTTATTCTAATTTATTCTGTAGTAGACTTAAGACT
Organism: Salticus scenicus; assembly: GCA_963930645.1. Classification (NCBI taxonomy): domain Eukaryota; kingdom Metazoa; phylum Arthropoda; class Arachnida; order Araneae; family Salticidae; genus Salticus; species Salticus scenicus. The sequence goes on from OZ005660.1 coordinate 1,327,967, forward strand.
CGCCCTTTTTTTTTCACACCACTATATTCATAGAAAAATTTTCTTCTTAATTAATTATAAGAACATATTACAGAAATTTCCTCTCGAATTCTTGTGGTATAAAAATAAAGCGGATCCTACCACTATTACGCAATAAATTCATTAATTGATTGACAGAGTTCGAATTCTCCGCCGTTTTTCAAGGGAGCTTCCAAGAACAGGAAATCTCCACCTTAATCAATAGCTCTATTTATATTCTATAATTTCTCTCCCATTTATTCACTACACATTGCCAGAAAAAATAGAGTAAATGTTTTTAAATAATGGTGGCAAAGAAAGCGGAACTCTGACATCTCTGAAATAATCCTGGAAAATTCCTCTGGTAGGTTATATCAAAGTTCATTACATTTAAAGGTTGACACTTAATATCACAAACTAGCTTTATAAACTTTGCAATTATTGATGAAAGAATTATTGATCAAGTGCATAACTTGCGTAGCTCCGCCCCATTTACTGAGAAAAAATTCCTATCTATTCGCAATCCGGGAAAATGTGCTTCCAAACTTTTATTTATTTATATAGATTCTCTGAATATTTTTCTTTTACTTTATACTACATCCGAATATGAGAATCTTCTAAAAATTAAATGCTACGAAATTAGATAATATTATTATACAATTGCAATGCATTCAGTTGAACAATATTCTTTCATCTGCTTGCCTATACTTATATTATATACATACATGCAAGTATTTTAAGTTCAAAAAATTCCAAAGCATTTTAAAATTCAATTATGCAAATAAATGCTTAAAAAATCTGTGAATACCAAAAAGAAATGTTAGAATACATATACAACTTTTTACACGTAACAATATAATTTAACAATGCAGAACCTATGTAGAAGGGAAGGAAAAAAAAAAATGTTGATTTATTAGATATAATTCTCCATAATATCAGAACTCTAAATCCAATAAACATTGTTTTAAAAGCATAACAATAATAATATTTTATGCATAAAATATGAAGTGTTGCCGGCTAGATTAAATTATTAGATGATACTTCATACGTATAAAGTTCTTTGAAATTATACTTACAAATACATAAAAATGTCTTATAACAAATCCATATCTCAATATCGCAGTTATTATAAAACTTAAAAAAGTAAACAATACTATGTGCATAATAAATATATCTTATAATATAACATTAATAATTTCACTCTGTACTTATTTCAGTATTCTTTTTATAATACATGACGTAATAACTAATTTATTTGCATAATAACTTTAAAATTTAAAGTTGAAAAGTAAAGAAAATATGGGTAACCAATATTATGCACAGGAATAATACAAAAAAAAAAAAAAAAAAAAAAAGTGTTTTTATATCACAAATTTATAATTTAAGAGATAAGTAAAACCATAGGTAAAACAATGATAATATCGTACTTGTGTAACACAGCATTTATAAAATACGGTACGTAAATTTTTATTTCCTTTTTGAAATAATTTATTAAATGAATTTGTATAAGAGGTTGCAGTCATAATTTCAACTTTATGCAATACAATTGACTTTGCTAGTTATCCTCCAATAGGAGCAACGTAATTTTTAACGTTTTGACCAGCTTTGGTATACATATTTCATACTTGCCAACATCCTAATTAATATTCCGTAGTGTTGTTAGTCCTGCCCTTTTTTTCACACCAGCAAATTTTTAGAGTAATATTCTCCAAAAAAGAAAAATACTCTTAAATAGGTATTGGTGTGCAAACAGAAGACGTAGCTAACAATACTACGGAATATTAATTAGTATGTTAGTAAGTATGCTTATATATACACACAAATTTAACATTTATATTGTCGAAAAAACTCTAATAATTTACTGGTGGAGAAAATAGGGCGGAACTAACAACTATACGGAATATTAATTAGGATGTTGGCAAATATTGTAAAACATAGGAAATAACATGTACGTTTTTTCAACACCTCTATATCTCTGAAAAAACTTTTATCATATTTAATCACAGAAAACTTCTAAAATACCTATCAAAACCCATCGTAACCTATTAGGCGGAATTTCGTTCTGTCACTGTGTCAAGCGTTAGGTCAAGTTCATTTCTCTTAACATGAATATAGTTTGATTTGTACTACAAATTTATGTGAACATACGTATGATGGGGAACTGAGCAGAGTCCAAATATGCCAGGTAGAAATGATTCTAGTTGGCATTTGGCAAAATACTGGAGTATATTTTATCATACAAACGAAGCTTGTTGTGCTCCGCGTTGGCGTGTTTGGTAAAGTGCTCGCTTCCAACAGTGCTTATCTCCTGGTTCCGCATTCCATGTACGATATGAGTACGATTCCAAGTGAACGGTAATAGGTTTATTTACTTACTTATTTTTTTAAGTTATTAATATTTCCTTAATAATCTAAAAAAATTCTAAAATATATTTTTAACAGCAAAACAGAACCGCATGCTATATTTATTTATTTATCTATTTATTAAAAAGTCTTTGAAACTGTAGTATTTTTAAGACTAACATGACAGTGTTTTTAAGCCTAAAACATGATGGCGTTTTAAGACACTTGGAAATGTCTTAATTCAGATGTAAAAAGGTGTCTTAAAAAGTAAGACTTTTTTTCTTTTATCGCTTAAAATGTAACCATCCAATAAGACTGAATTTAAGACTTTTACGTATACAGTGTCTAATCACATGTTTCAGACGTTTTGTTTTTCCATACATAATTAATTTTAATTCTTGTGGTCACGTAATTAAATATAGCTTATACATAATCATGATTTTAGTATTGAAGTACCACTTTGACTTCTTTCGATATCTTTACGTTTCGATTAAGAAATATTTTCTCTATCTGCCAATATCATTCGTTAAGCGATGCAGCACTTAGATTTTTTAAAAATTAATAAAACGTTACTTTTCATATATAAATGGCTAAGAGATTTCCTTGGACTCTGTCCGTGGTCGTACCGAGTATAATATCACATGCTGAGCAAAAAGTAAAAGAAAAAAAAAATGGTTAAATGAATTTAACGTTTTGATTTTTATGTAAAAATATGATCACGTGCTATCTCTAAAAGAGTGTAAAAATTAAGAGTTTATGTGGCACTGTATAAAATGTTTATAAGAAATAGATTAAAGAAACAGAATAAAGAAAACGTTTATAAGAGAATGTTTAAAGAGAAGTAACTATGTTGGTTAAATTTTATTTTATAGCTTGAACTTTTGAATTTTAAGTATTATCTACCGTAGTAATAATCAATAGTAATGTTACGAGATCTTTTTAGTGATAAGATCTACACTACCTTCATTGATTTCATGAATTTAAAAATGGTTTCGTTGACAAACTTTCATTTATTGGAAAGTAAACAGCATCAGGCCGAGTTTTGTACATTTCGAGTTTCATTTTGAAATTTTTCCCGCATTCGGAATTCGGTTCGTTCATGCCCCGGGGCTTGTCAAGTGTAAATTAAAATATGAAATAATTTTATCTTTTTAATCATTTTTATTCAGCATAAAATGTTAATTTAAATGAAACGATACTGACGAAATGATGATGAAAATTAAACTTAACCTTTATCATTCCATTGTCAGTAATGCTACCAGACTTCGAAGTCACTTTCGTTTTTTTAGTTCATTTTCAGGGGTGAAAATTTTCGTCTTTTTTGCGATCACTATTTTTTTATAATTATCTCTGTCCTGCTGTGATACATTACTATAAAAAATATGGTAAATATTTCTGTATGAAAATAGTCTAGGAAAAAAAGCTGAAATTTCGCAATCCTGAAAGTGTCCTGAAAAAAAAAAAAGGTGCCATCCCCTCCGTGGAGTAGGAAAATTGTGATGGCATGTCTTCGGACCATCCTTAGAGGTGCATCCGAGACCTTCGTCAATTACCCATTGCGCACTACTAGTGCGACGTTAAACCCAATCAACCAACCAACAACATAAGAAAAAAAAAAAAAAAAAACGAAAAATTTCAGCTTTTTTAGGGCAGCTACAGACACGCCTTTTTTCCTTGATTCTTCCACCAGTAAATCCATCTGATAATTATTTACTCAATTAACTGCGAACTTGCTATTAAAAATTTCACAAACAAAATATTGGTGAAAGAATCGGAGAAAAAATGTGATTTGTCACCACCCTGTCCTTCTTGGAGTGATAAGCATAGTTATCGACTTAGTACCTTTTGGCGACCAGATAATTTTAAGAAAAAAATTTATTTTACTTAATCTGTGAAAACCTGTACAGTTCGCTCATTAAATAAAATAAATATTTATATAAAAAATTTCCGGCACCAAAAACATGCTAATTTGGAGTTATGGTAATACGGGCACAATTGGTAATATTTTAATTTATTTCGGAGCACTTTTAGCCCTGCCTTCATATCGCACCACTTTATTCATAGAATATTTTTCTCCAATGTATAACTAAGGGCTAACTCTATGGTGTCTGTCTTATAGAAGTTTAAAGTATCCCATCCGTGTTACAATAAATATTTATCGTATTTTTATTGCAATATTTTGTGACTAAATAGAACAACAATTATTTTCGGAAAATACTAAGTGAAGTAGAAATATTATTGTTTGTGGCTCACACTGACTGTTACCAGAGGAAAATTTACATTATCCCTATCAAATGACGAAAAATTCTCTGCATTCCATAGTCAAAACATTTTGACCCTGTGGAATTCCTACACATTGAAACTATTAATAGAATTTGCATAAAATCATATTTATTATTATATTTTATTTTTATAATGCCAGTTTTGCACGAGAAATTTTAATTGGTAAAAGAAATTACATTTGTACGAACTATTTCTTCCAAAAAATATAGATTTTTCATTTAAATAAATTTCTGGATCAGGCGTGACATATCTTACATGTGAATTATACGTCGAAATTACAGTAAGTTTATATATGCCAACATTTTAATTTATTCCGGAGTAGCTCTGCCTTTATTAAGCACCACTTTATTTATGGGAAAATTTTCTTTAATATACAAAAAAAAAAAAAATAAATAAATAAAAAAATAAATAAAAATGAAAATAAAAACAAGTGGTATGGAATAAAGGTGGTGCTATAAATACTCCGGAATAAATCCAAACGTTTGCATCTATGTCAGTTGATTTTTGAAACAAACGGACAAACAAAAACAAATGGCATATATATACACTGATGGGGAAAAAAAAAATCCCAACACCAAGAAAAAATTATTGTACAGTAATGAAATTTCAGCAATACATTTGTCTAGGTAGCATATTTAATTGATTAAAGTTTCAAGATCACAGGTTGAGCCATTGGCGAGAAGAGCCATTTCAAATGTGAAATGTCGGTACATTAGTAACCGGTGTAACCACCAGAATTTTGAATGCAAGCATGCAAACGTGCATGCATTGTGTCGTACAGGTGTCGGATATCAGTTTGTGGGATGGAGTTCCATGCCTGTTGCACTTGGGCGGTCAATGCAGGGACGGTTAATGCTGGTTGTGGATGACGCTGGAGTTGTCGTCCAATGATCTCCCATACGTGCTCGATTGGAGAAAGATCTGGTGATCTAGCAGGCCAAGGCAACATGTCGACACTCTGTAGAGCATGTTGGGTTACAACAGCGGTATGAGGGCGAGCGTTATCCTGTTGGAAAACACCCCCTTGGATGCTGTTCATGAATGGCAGCACAACAGGTTGTATCACTAGACTGACGTACAAATTTGCACTCAGGGTGCGTGGGATAACCACGAGAGTGCTCCTGCTGTCATACGAAATTGCTCCCCAAACCATAACTCCAGGAGTAGGCCCTGTGTGTCTAGGCCGCAGACAGGTCGCTAGCAGGCGTTCACCTGGCCTCCTTCTAACCAACACACGGCTATCACTGCGACCAAGGCAGAACCGGCTTTCATCAGAAACCACAACAGATCTCCACTCCGTCCTCCAATGAACTCTAGCTTGACACCTCTCACGTCGCAAACGGCAGTGGTTTGGAGTCAGTAGAATGCACGTTACAGGGCGTCTAGCTCTGAGCTGTCCTTGAAGTAACCGATTTGTAACATATCGTTGTGTCACTGTGGTGCCAACTGCAGCTCCGAATTTCAGCTGCAGACGCAGTACGATTAGCCACAGCCATACGCTGAACACGGCGGTCGTCCCTCTCAGTAGTGCCACGTGGCCACCCGGAACCCGGTCTTCTTGAGGCAGTACCTTCCCTTGACCACTGCTGCCAACACTCATGCACAGTGGATACATTCCTGCCAAGTCTTTCTGCATTATCGCGGAAAGAAAACCCACCTTCTCGTAGCCCTACTACACGACTTCGTTCAAACTCAGTGAGCTGTTGATAATGGCTTCTTCGTGTTCTTAGAGGCATCCTTGACTAACATTAACCCACTACGTCAAATCTCAACTGTAAATAACGATCACGAACCTTACAGCGCCTATTTAAAGCAAACCTCATTTGCATGTTCATAGTGACGCTACTAGCGCCACACTTATGCGCGTAGCTCGAAATTTGAATCGACGTCATCTTTCAGATGTATAAACAAGCCTACCAAATTTCGTTTATCTAGCACAGCTCCTTCCTGGTGTTGGGATTTTTTTTCCATCAGTGTATATATATATATTCGTGAAAACATAGTGAATAGAGTGCACTATGATTTTATGATTTGTTTAAATTTAGTAGTGTATTCTATTAAATTATTAAATCAATATCCTTTGACATGCTGCCATGTCAAACTTACATAATAAATTTATTTCAGTAATAAATAATAAATGTTAAACCAACAAACATCACTCTGATAGGTTTCACTCTTTAGGATGTCTGTCTACCCTAATTAGGTGGTATGACATACTTGCCAACATACTAATTAATATTCCGTAGTATTGTTAGCCCTGCCTTCTTTTTTGCACCAGTATCTTTATAGAGTATTTTTCTTATTATTTAATCGTAATTGCATTTGCAGAATATTACTCTAAAATATTACTCTGGTGCGAAGAAAAGAGCGGGGCTAACAAACTACGGAATATTAATTAGGATGTTGGCAAGTATGTGGTATAAGCATACGATAGAGAAATAAAAACGTTAAATTGTAGAAAGGAAAACGAAAGAAAACACATTCTGGCGTAATACAAAATAGCATAAACATTTATATTGGTATAATATATTTATGAATACGATTTTGTTAATACTGCACACCATATATGGTATGAGGGGTGGACGTAGCCGAAAAACATGAGAATTGCTGATAAACAATAGAAACTTCGGGGAAACTTCTTTTTTTTTCAAGATTTATTGTCTAATTTATTTTACTTCAAAATTTGAAGATGGACATTTTGAAAATATGCAGAGTTACCAACTTTTATAATTTATTCCGGAGCAACCCTACCAGAAAACCATCCCAGTAATCGAAATCAATTATATGATGCTCATTCGAGAGGACATAATCTAACGTGATATTGGACATGTAAACAGTTTGCCCTCGTTTGCCAGTGAGAAATATATATTTGACTCAACATGTAGTAACGAGAAAGGAGTGGGAGGAGTCCCGATAAAATTTGTTAGAACCATGACTTTTATCAGATTTAAATTCCATATTAGCGAATTTTCAGAAATTATATCTCGTTAGAATGTATCTCAAAGCTGAAATGGGAAACTGATTTATGCGTCAAAGAACACTTGTTTCTTTGGAATTTCATTCACTATTTTAATAAGGCGTGATTTTATTGATTTAGGCGTGGCTGAACTGATCATTAGGAAACTTTAAGAATTTATAACTGGAAAGCCAGGTGACAAGGGCAGTTGTTTTATAAGTCAAAAAAACATGTTTATATATGCTCTTTCGATTGATGCTTATTTTGATTTTTTTTTTTTTTAATATAGTATGGGACGGTTTCGTAGTTCGTAACACCCTTTTTTTCATACCACTTATTTTCTAAAGTAATTTTCCACAATATGTAACTAATACTAACACTTTCGCGACCACTGACGTAGATTCGTGCCCATAGTTACCAACCATCTCATTATGAACCGTACAATTTTTTGTACCTGCCTTTTTTTTTCACACTAGTCATTTTAACAACGTAACAACATTTGAAGAAAATTATTCTAAAAATAAAGTGGTGTGAAAAAGGGGCGGTTTTCCAATGGGCGTTAATAATTGTACTGTTATTAATGAGATGGTTAGCATGTATGCACGTCATCTGAAAATCTGTAACTCCACCAGTAGGCGTTTCTTTTGCAATTTGTATGTTATTTATTTATTTATTTATTTTTTTTTTTTTTATATGCGCTATATTCATATTTCTACAATCAATATACTATGGATACAAATATTTTGAGAGAGTGTGTTTATAATGTATATTCATTTGCAATATAAATGCGAATTCACTTTGTTCTGAAAAATTGTAACTTCGGAGAATAACCTTAGGATAAGTCCTTACCGGAGAATAAGACCTTATTGTCAAAAAGACAAAAACATGCGGCCGGGAAAGTGCTAAATAGGAAAAAACACCTCTTATAAAAAAATTCGTAAGGAAAGAGGGCGATACAAACAATGCCTTAAATAAATTATGAAAGTTTGCAACGTTACGAGACATGTTTTCCTTCCCATCATCCTTTAATAAAATAATGTATCAAAACCAATGTATATTAAACAACTTTTAAAGCAAATATGTTTGATATATTTTGCGTTTTAAAAGAAGTTTCAAAATTTTCCTTAGCTAACTCAATAATGCCTACAAAACAGATTTTTATTTATTTATTTATTTATTTTTTAATTACTCCCTCCCCTACTCCAGACACCGAGCTGCGAATCCTTACAGTAGGGAGAAATACCTGTATCCGACAACGCTGCTCACACTACATTCCATATAAAATTACCCTGAGATAAAAAATAAAATAAACAGAAAAATCTAACAGCAATTAACTTTTAATTTTCAAACATCTTCATTCTACTTGGAAAATAAAGTAGCATCGCTTGTGCTCGCATAATAATTCCCTATAGTTTTAACATAAGAAATTATTCCTACAGTAGATATTAATACTATAAAATTCAAAAATTCAAACTATATAACAAAATGCAACCAACATCGTTGCTTTCTTTATTCTATTCTATTTCTTAAAACAATTTTTATAGATTCCACACTCTCCACATAAACTTTAAATTTTACATCTACTTTTTAAGATAGCACACGATCATGTTTTATATAATTAAATCATTAAATTCATTTTTTTACTTATTTTTATTTCATTTTGCACGCGCACATTTTATTTCCTATTTCAAAATTAATAAAAAAAAAATTTTTTTTCGATAGTGTTTGTTTCGATGCTGATTATTAAAATTTTCTTTTCATTTCTCTTTCTTTTCAAAAAAAAGAAAAAAAAAAAAATGATTTTGATGAAATTCTGGCGAAAGCAGAATTTAGTTTAGGAGGGAGTACTATTACTTTTTTTTTTTCAAATTATAACACCGTTTTCAAATTATTCAATTACATTTTCGATAAATTTTAGATTTCGATAAATTTCCAACTATCGAAAAATGACGCCGCAAAAATCCCAGATTGAGACTAATAGTCCTCAGTCCTAATAAGAAAAAATTACTTTAAAATTTAAAGTGGTATAGTATAAAGGCGGGACTAAAAATGCTTCGAAATAAATTAAAATACTGGTAACTTTGATAAAGGTTAGTACAGTTATACATATATATTCAATTACTATGGTGTTCAGAGGCGGATTTAAGTTAAATTGCGCCCTAGGTCTATTTGTCTGTGCCCCTCCCCTCCCATATTTTGAAATATTATGCATACACATTATAATTATAATAATAAATGTAATAAAATTGAGGAAAGCTATATTATTCGTCGATACATTAATCACTGTGTGAAACATTGCATATAATAATTAACTCATATTTTAAAAGTAAATTCATTTAGTGCAATCATGAAAGAGATTGCTTTATTTGGTTTCTCCTTTGAATATATGATTAAATACTCAGAATCAAAATTTTTATTTATTTACTAATAAACAGATAGATGTTATGTTTATATTTTCAACAAATAATAAGGAAATTATTATATTTCATAAACAGAAAAGCTGCTTTGCTTCTAAACATTAACTTTACAGCTTTTTGTTTGTTAATTTCTATTTAAATCATTGCATAAGGTAACTATTTTTAAAACGTAATTCTACTCATAAAATAAAAACGTGTTTGAGTCGTAGCAAGGATCTTCCAATTTTTTTTTTTTTGTAATGACGATTGAAAACCTAATCGGTTTTGAATTCCAGATGCTTTTTGTATTTGAATTTGTGTATGAAATTGAACCTTTTTTATAATTTAATAAATTTATGAATTTTAAATCGCTTTTTATAATCGATAAAACGAAAATTTCCTGTTTTAATTATCTTTTATTTGAGATTTCGATTTTGAATTCCAGTTACATTTATATTTGAATTTTTGTATAAAATTGAAACTTTTTCATAACTTAATAAGTTTATGAATTTTGCCTCGCTTTTTACAATCGATAAAACGATAATTTTCAGTTTTAATTATCTTTTATGTGAATTTTCCTTTTCAAATCCTAGTCATTTTTCAAATTTTAAAAGACTCCACTTCCACCATTCAAATTTTAATCACATGAAAAAAATTGGCACCCATTAGGCCTAGGCCTCAATGACCTAAGTATAAATTCTCCCCTGATGGTGTTACTTAAAAATTATTAATTGGAAGAGAGGTTCAAAAAAAAAAAAAAAAAAAAAAAATATACAGACACGACATTATTTCATTATTTAAAACATGAAAATCTGACATTGACAGATTTTAATTTAGTGCCAGAGGCCTACTGCTAAACTTGTTAATATCGACAAATTCTTCTTTAGTTAATTCGTGACGATCTAAATTCCATGATAAAGTTTTCATGAAATCAAACCAATGTGTTTCAGCTGCAGATATTGTGACAAATAACGTTGGAAGTCCAAACTGTCTTATAGCCGCAAAACAACGTTTTTTCTCTCATGTCAAAGGTGTGCCTTGGGGGGGACTCATGTCAAAGTTGTACCTTGGGGGGGACTCATGTCAAAGTTGTACCTTGGGGGGGGACTCATGTCAAAGTTGTGCCTTGGGGGGGACTTCATTCAATAAATCCCCATTCAATAAACCGACTGAAATAGGCCCTTAGCACTATTAAGAGTGTATTATAAAAATTCGACAACGCTGTACCGACTGAAATAGGGGTACCTTGGTCCTTGGGGGGGACGTATGTCAAAGTTGTGCCTTGGGGGGACTTCATTCAATAAATCCCCATTCAAGAAACCGACTGAAATAGGCCCTTAGCACTATTAAGAGTGTGTTATAAAAATTCGACAACGCTGTACCGACAGAAATAGGGGTACCTTGGGGGGGACTCGTGTCAAAGTTGGGCCTGGGGGGGGGGACTCATGTCAAAGGTTTGCCTTGGGGGGGGACTTCATTCAATAAATCCCCATTCAATAAACCGACTGAAATAGGCCTCTAGCACTAATTAAGAGTGACTTATAAAAATTCGACAACTGTACCGACTGAAATAGGCCTCTAGCACTAAAAAAGAGGAGAAAAGAAAAGGCAACAGGTATTAATTAAGTTGGTTTAAGTTATGAAGATCTTCATACTTACATCTTTTTCATACAGTACAAACATTCTCAGAATTGTGTAATATAATTTTCTTTCAGTTATAAGATTCTATTGTTAATCAATTTTTCTAAAAATAAATTTCAAGACGAATCTGCCAGAATTTTAGTTAGAGTTGATTCGAGAGAATAGTTTTCCCCTAATATTTAATATTTATAGACTTCTCCCTCTCTCTACTAATCATAAGTATTAAAAACACAATAACGCTTTTTCTTAGTAAATAATAAAATATTTTATCAACATTTTCATTATGATTTTTAATGCATATATTAAAATATTTTCTTACGCAAAGATCTATTAGACACAGGCAGGCTACCTTTCGAATTGATAGATGACGTGGAAAGGGAAGATGACGTCAAAAAGCGCATGCCTCTTATTAGCGAATAATGAGAAAGTTTTTCGTACAGTGAATTTTTGTGTCGTATGGGGAAAAGCTGTTTGAATCTAAAATCGCTATCAAATTGGGTGTTGAAGCAATTTCTCTCCGACAATAGGGCAAATTAAGCGTTAGGTTAAGATATGCCCTGAAAATTGTTCTGCCTGATGGATTGTCACAACAAAATTTCTTCGAAAAACCCGCTGATAAATTGCTATGTCACTATTTTCTTCTAAAAAAACTCATGTTAACTTTTTTTTTTCTTGTATCTCTAAAATTAATGAAATAAAAATATAAGAGTAAAACAAAGTTTCGAATATTTCGTGTTCAACTGACTGTTTGATAAATGCAAATAATAAAAAGATAATTTTGTTACATTTAAAAGATCATTAGTTTTGATTTTAATACTATATTTTAAAATTATAACAGTAGTTAATTACAACTGTATTATAATCCCTCATATAATATAATACTTAAAAAATTGTGAATTCATGTTTTCTTTAATTTTCATTCAACATAAAATATCAAGTTATATACACTGATGCTTGACAAAAGAATTTAATCTGGATGCAGTTAATGATACATTTAAAAAATCATGCAGCAAGGGAGTTACATTTCATAAATTTGAGTGGGGATCAAATAGTTTTGTTCAAAATTAAGGCAGTATTACACACAACAATCTTTCAGACGAAAACTCTCATTTGAGCCAATTTTTACTCCAATTTTTGAAAGCCGAAACCCATAAGAGGGTTTCAATAGTTGTGTCAAAAATTGTTCGAAAAACTGGTTTGCAGGGTACACAGTACATGACAAGCGAAGCTACTCAAGCGTTGTTTTAACGAGGAAGACAAAGGGTGAGCGAAGGGAACAACGGTGAAGGAATTTCCCACCGGCACTTTCTTTTTTCGAAGCGTAAGGAACTTTCTTCTCATTAGCTTGTCACAGAAAAAAAAGTTGCTTATACGAACAACTTTTTCTGACTAGCAAGAAAAAAAAAATGTTCGTTTTCGTAATTTCTAATCCACTGGGCTTTGAGGTGTTTTCAGCCAACAAAACTGGGTCAAAAGTTTGGCGTACACACGCGTATGTAATAGGGGCATAAGTTTCAGAAAATCAACAATTAAATGCTAATTAATATTCATAATTATTAATATCAAACATACGAATGACTATTTTAAAAAGACAATTGTTTTTTATTTTTCTAAATCCAATGGGAACCTCTCCAAGTCCTCTTTTCCCCTGATATATATCTATTTTTTTTAAACTATGATTTTATTTTGAAATTACTAATTGGAATACTTTTTTAAAAAATTGTTCTACAAATACTAATTTATTGTCTGATGTCATTTACGTAAAAGCTTTGCCTTTTCTTCTCTCAACAAAAACCTATTTCTCTGATAATAGAAACGTTTACCACAACTAAGAACTGACCCACAAAATTGCCTCTGACTTTAGCATTCACCACTTGCAGTCACGTGCGACACAAGTGATACGACAAGAAAGAAAGCTATCCTAAAAATGCGAACCAACAACTAAGCATATTTTATTTTTTATATAAAAATAATTCGAAAAATGTTTGACGGTGTGAAATCAGTAATTATTAAATTACATTAAAATATTATTTCTAGTACAATTTTATGATTGTCTGTCTCGGAGACACCTGAAATAAGAGAAAAAAAAAGTTTCTTATGGGCCAGAACACTTATCGTCAGCGGCCATTAACACATGGCACTAAACGATGGCGCGGAAACCAAACGAGACTTTTTCACTGTGTTGTGTATTGCTATAACTACTATGCTTGCTATTGCTTTTGCTGAACGGATTATCACGGTTGAAACCATTCGTTGCTTATATTTTCACAATATAAAAAGTTACTTTAAACTCTTATTTCCTTTAAATATGTTTGTCTAAAAAGTAAGATTTTAAATATTTTAATTAAATGCTATTTTTGAGTTTAAGTCATAAATCATAACTTCTTAAGCCTGTTCATCATTAAAAGCATGTTGACAAATGAATCTATGTAAAACGTTTATCGATAACTTTTGATTACTAGGCTACTTAAATTATAATATTTAAAAAAGAAAAAAATGAATATTTCATAAAATCATTGATATAATTTCTTAAATTAAATAAACTAACAAACATGAATAGATGGGAGAAATTAAATTACAATGAATTTGTATAAATTATTTTTTAATTCTTTCTTATGTAGCATTCTTACCTTGATAGTGGAAACCCAATTTAAAAAAATCATTATCATTATCATTATTGTTCTTATTATTATTTTGATTGAGAATAAATAAATTAATACATTTTATTAGCAATTTTACGTATAATGCCTCATTGTGAATTTTTGATTTTTCCTGTAATGTATTAGAGTAAATTTTTGTAATAAATAATATTGATTTCCTTTATGTCTTGAAATGTATATTTACTTTTGCTTGCCTAACTAATAAACGAGAATTTACAATAAAACTGATAGCACTAAAAAATGCGTACAAAAATGCTCCGCAATAAAAATATATATAAGCTATTTTATACATTAAAGTATTTAAAAAAAGTAATAATAATCAACAAAATTGCTACTAATTATTCGTTAAATTGTTGTTAATTTTGTTATGTTTCCTATAATATAAAATATTTTTAAAAAAAATGGTTAAGAAGAAGAAGAAAGTAGGAAAGATATCTTAATCTGTTATTGTTTTATAAGTAATAATAGATGTAAAATTTTACTAAACAGAGTTTATTTTTGGACGATAAGATTTTCTTTTTCTAGTTTCTTCTTCCATGTGAAAATAAATATGGTAACTGTGTTGCGTTCTTTTAATAGAAATTAAAAAATAAATATAGTAACCTTTGCTAATTCAATATTTTTTTTTTCGTACATTTTCTCTTAAGTTGCAGTTCTTCGCAATGTTTAGTATATTTAATCTCTTAATTTATTTGGAACGTGTTCCGTAACTAGTACTTTTAATATATTTTTCTTATTTTAACTTGTTGTCAATAGGAGAATCGTTTTTAAACAGTGTGTTTTTCTGAAAACAATAGCCTTGTCCTCCTAATAATTTAAAGAAATAGCTGTCTCAGGGGTGAAAATGTTTCGCCGTAAGAGGGAACTCTTCCACCGCCAATTTTTAACAATAACCTGTATGCTATGTAATCGAAGGAATTTAGTGTAAAATTGTACTCAATTTTTCTAAATATAAATAGTGGTGCCGATGACGATAACAATTTCCCCCTTATCTCTCATAGACCATAACATATCTTAATTTGTTTTTTAATCGCTACACACTAAGTTGTGCTACTCATACTATTTGTGTCGATTAAAGAGGAAGAAATATCACAAAAACTATATTTATAAATTTAATTTTTAAGGAAAATCAATCATAAAATAGATTGCTTTTTCGTAGCCCTGTATATATTGTTCGAAGAAAGCAACTTTCCTCATGGAATGAATTAAAAATTTCTAATAATGGAAAAAATAAGTATATGAAAACTAAAACCGAAAAATCCTTTTTGGGCAGTTTCAACTGATATATGACAATCTGCTAAATCTTTTGCCGGCCCTGTAAAAAAACATCAGTGCTAATTGTAACTGAAGCGGTCATTGTTGAAATGGGATATGTGTCCATAACCTGCCAAAACCTTTTTATTTTTTATTTTTCGTAATCTTCAAGACTGAACGCCTCGTTCTGTGTTGAAATGAGACAAGTGCAGTGAGTTCTACTGCCATGGTGGTGCTAAGAATATCTGAGTCTCTTGAAAAGGGATATGTGAGGCGCATGTCACTTTTCAGCCTTGACTATGCGCATGTCAGGTGACAAGATTTTAGAAGCAAATCAGTTCTTCGGTGTTTGTCAGTCGTGTCGTGTCTCTCGTTGTGTTAATGAAAAAAAAAAAAAAAAAAAAAAAAAAAAAGAAAGAAAGAAAAAAAAAAATGTCAAATAGTGATAGTGAAATAGAAGATAATGTGCTATGAAAGAAACGTGTAAAAGGTGTATTAAATTCAAATATTTACAAAAGGAACATTATAAAAAGCAGTGGATTTAAGGGAGTGGAATATTAATCGCATTCAGGAAAACAAGTTCCTTCTGTGAAAACAGGTAATGATTGCGAATGCAAATTTTAATGTTTTTCTAAAATAAACGAGCAAGATCAAACATATATTTTGTCATATTTTCTGTCTCTTGAAAGCAAAGGTTTAAACACACTCAAGATACAATTTTTACAAAGTTTAGTTGAGAAGAGGAAAGTTAAATGGCGACTTAAAAGACCTGTTCCTAATAATAACACTGATGCTGCTGCAGCTGAAGAAACACAGCAAGATAAGGTAAATAATAGAAAAGTTAATTTTTTGATTACTTTGTTAAGTTCAATGGCAAACATTTACAAGTTTTTAAAAATGCGTTTATCGCTTTGCATGGAATCGACAAAAAGAAAGTAGAAAAAGTTTGCTCGCTACTTTCTACGAACCAAGCGCCGTGTGACATGAGGGGCAAAGGCACGAGTAATGTCAAGCTAGAAGAAATGAGGTTTACTATTTCTACAAATACAAGAAATTTGATGTTAAAGAAACCTATTATGGCGCAGTTAAGAAAAAGTAGCTATATGCTAAATTAAATGATAAAAAAAATGTACGAACTTTTTATAAAAGACAATCCAGACTTACAGGAATAAATTTACTATAAGTATTATTTGAATTACTACAACATCAACTTCGGTTATTCCTTTAGCCATCCACAATTTGATGTTAGTTCGACTTGTTAAAGCTTATCTGTAAAGCTTAACGATCCTTCTTTATGCGAAAATTGCAAGAAGGCTGTACTAGCCGAGATGATGGTTCATAAACGAAGAGCTAAAATGTTTTACACTACTATGAAAGCAGCACAAGAACACCAAAATGAAGATACAGCACTGTGATTTTATGATTTGTTTAAATTTAGCACTAGGAGATACCTTTCGCGTGGCTCGAAAACTTGGCAACTGTTCAAGCGGTAGAAAGCGTTATCTAGTACAAATTACGCGACATTTTTATTCAACTGTCACCAATAATTTGAAGAAGTAATATATGGTATATGATATGGAAGTTTCTTCGATGATATTCGCCTTTTATATATATCAAATCCCACTTTCAAAAATTTTTGGAGGCTGGTGAATAAAAATGACGCGTAATCTGTACCAATTGGGGCTGTCTACCGCATGAACTGTTGCCAAGTTTCCGAGCCACGCGACAGACATCTATTTTAGGAGGCTATGGCACAACATATATGATTTGAGAGGTGGACGTACACGAAAAACTTGAGAATTGCTGATAAACAGTAGAAATTTCGGGGAAACTACATTTTTGCAAGATTTACTGTATAATATATTTTACTTCAAAATTTGAAGATGGACATTGTGAAAATATGCAGAGTTACTAACTTTTTTAATGTATACTGTAGTAATCCCACCAGAAAACAATCGAAATAATGTAATAATAGAAATCAATTAAATGATGCTCATTCGAGAGGACATAATCTAACGTGTTATTGGCCACGTAAACAGTTTGCCCTCGTTTGCCAGTGAGAAATCTATATTTGAGTAAACATGTAGTAATGAGAAATGAGTGGATAAAATTTGTTAAAACAATGACTTTTATCAGTTTTTAGATTCTATATTAGCGAATTTTCAGAAATATTTTCTCGATAGAATGTATCGCAAAGCTGAATTAGGAAACTGATTTAAGCATAAAACAACACTTGTTTTTTTTTATATTTCGTTCACTATTTCAAAAAGGCGAAATTTTATTGACTCAGGCGTGGCTGAACTGATCATTAGCAAACTTTGAGAATTTATAACTGGAAAGCCAGTCTACAAGGGCAGTTGTTTTATACGTAAAAAAAAAAAAAAAAAAAAAAAAAAAAAAAAAAAGTTTATATATGCTCTTTTAATTGATGCTTAATTGGATTTTTTTTTCTCTCATACAGTACGGGACGGTTTCGTAGCTAGTACTACCCTTTTTTTAAAACCATTTATTTTCTAAAGTAATTTTCTACAATATGTAACTAATATTAACACTTTCGTGGCCGCTTACGAAGATTCACGTCATTTGAGAATCTGTAACTCCACCAGTAGGCGTTTCTTTTTCAATTTGTATGTTATTTGTTTTTTAAAAATATACACAATATTCATATTTGTACAATCAATATACTATGGATACAAATATTTTGATTTGAGAGAGTGTGTTTTTAATGTATATTCATTTGTAATATAAATGTGAATTCAGTAAATTTTGTTCTGGAAAATTGTAACTTAGGAGAATAACGCCTACAGGCGGACCTTACTGTCAAAAAGACAAAAACATGCGGACGCGAAAGTGTTAAATAGGAAAAATCACCTTTTATAAAAAAGTAGTAAGAAAAAAGGAAGGTACAAACAATAGCTCGTAATATATTATGAAAGTTGGCAACCCTGAATTACCAGACATTTTTTCCTTCCCGTCATTCTTTAATAAAATATATCAAAACCAATGTATTTTAAACAACTTTTAAGCAAATATGTTTGATGTATTTTGCGTTTTAAAAGAAGTTTCAAAATTTACATGAGCTAACTCAATAATGCCTACAAAACAGAATCTTATTTTATTTTATTTATTTATTTCTTTTAATTACCCCCTCCCACTACGCGAAAAACAGAGCTGCGAATCCTTAATGTTGGGAGAAATACCTGTATCCGACAACACTGCTCACACTACATTCCATATAAAATTATCTTAAGATAAAATTAGAAAAAATTACTCTTAAAATTTGTGGTAAAAAAAAAGGCGGGGAAAATGCTCCGGAATAAATTAACACTTTCGCGACCCCATGTTTTTGTCTCTTTCATGGTAAGGTCCGCCGGTGGGCGTTATTCTTCCCGGTTACAATATTTCAGAACAAAATTTTTCGTATTCACATTTATATTACAAATGGATATTCATTATAGTTATACTCTTTCAAATCAAAACATTTATATCCATAGTCTATCGATAGTACAAATATTAATATTAGGTCTATTTTTAAGAAATAAATAACATACAAATTGCGAAAGAAACGCCCACTGCTGGAATTTTAGATTTTCAAATGACGTGAATCTACGTCAGCGGTCGCGAAAGTGTTAAAATGGAGGCAACTTTGATAAAGGCTAGTATCATTATACATAAATATACAATTACTATGGTGTTACTTAAAAATTATTAACTGCAAGACAAGTTCAAAAAGGAAAAAAAAAAAAAAGAAAGAGGCTACAGGTATTAAATATGTTGGTTTAAATTATGAAGATCTTTATATTTACATCTTTTTCATACAGTACAAACATTTCTCAGAAATCTGTAATATAATTTTCTTTCAGTTATAAGATTCCATTGTTATACAATTTTTCTAAAAATAAATTTCAAGAGGAATCTGCCAGAATTTTAGTTAGAGTTGATTCAAGAGAATAGTCTTCACCTAATATTTAATATTTATAGATTTCTCCCTCACTCTACTAATCACAACTATTAAAAACACAATAATGTTTTTTCTTAGTAAATACTAAAATATTTTATCTACATGTTCATCATGATTTTTAATGCATATATTAAAACATTTTCCTATTGATAGATGACGTGGAAACGGAAGATCGCGTCAAAAAACGCAAGCCTCTTATTAGCGAAAAATGAGAAAGTTGTTCGTAAAGCGAATTTTTCTGTCATATGGGGAAAAGTTGTTTGAATCGAAAATCGCTATCAAATTGGGTGTTGAAGCAATTTCTCTCCGATAATAGGGCAAATTAAGCGTTAGGTTAAGATATGCCCTGAAAATTGTTCTGTCTGATGGATTGTTACAACAAAATTTGCTCGAAAAACTCGCTGATAAATTGCTATGTCACTATTTTCTTCTCAAAAAACTCATGTAAACTTTTTTTTTCTTTGTATCTCTAAAATTAATTAAATAAAAATATAAGAGTAAAACAAAGTTTCGAACATTTCGTGTTCAACTATCTGTTTGATAAATGCTAATAATAAAAAGGTAATTTTGTTACATTTAAAAGATCATTAGTTTTGATTTTAATACTGTATTTTAAAATTATAACTGTAGTTAATTACAACTGTATTATAATCCCTCATATAACACTTAAAAAATTATGAATTCATGTTTTCTCTAATTTTCATTCAACAAAATATCAAGTTATATAAACTGATGCTTGACAAAAGAATTTAATCTGGATGCTGTTAATGCTACATTTAAAAAATCATGCAGCAAGGGAGTTACATTTCATAAATTCTGAGTGGGGATCAAATAGTTTTGTTAAAAATTAACCCTTTGCCGCTCAGTTTTCCACTACATGGAACACCTAATTTTAATTCTTAAGAGCAAAAACTCATTCCGGAAATTTTTTAGCAAAAATTTACATTTATAACAAAGCAGAAAACGCCCTTTTTTCAACATGAAAATTTAAAATTTCTTGTATTATAATTATGTTCGTAAATTCCGGTGGCAGTGTAATTTAAATGATCAGAATTATTTTGCCACGCAAAGGTTTAAAATACTCCGGAATAGATTGAAATGTTGGGATCTATGCAACTTTTACGAGTTGTTGTTGTCGATAAT